>CM057458.1:552324166-553541250 GCA_016271365.2 Neoceratodus forsteri
CCAAGTGGACCTTATCTGCCATCAAAGTCTATGTTTCTATGTTACTTACTGCAGCTCTGCTTTACTCCACCTCTGTGTGCACTGGGCTGCTGTTGCAGTTTGCACTGCCCTGTTGCTATATTCAGAGCTGTCTTATTTGCCAGGCTATTTTTGCACTGCACTCTCTGCCCTGTTTGCACACCTTCATTTGCATGCTATATTCAACTGATTTAGGCCCTGTGCTATTCCTTTGAATATAGCATGCAAAAGGTTCTGGGCTATTTTTGCATGCCAGGCAGTGCTAATTTTGTCCCAGGGCTAAGTTTTGAATATGAGGCCCCGGATTTGTTGTACACAATCATAACTGAGTAAGACAACAGTCCAATAGTCCATAAAAATCTTGAATGGTCTTTATTCTTCTCATAAATTCACACCATGCATATTCAACCGGCTACAGTTTCGTAGTTTCACACCACTTCTTCAGGCCAGATTTACAATACAGTGCTGTTTCTAAACATAAAAAATAATCAAATCAAAATCTTGTATTTATATTCTTTTTACACTTAAACTGAGTTACTACATGGTTTCACAGATATAATCTCACTACAAAAAAGGATTCTATTCTTAGTTATGCTTTAATTGTTATCAAAGAACTTCATAATTATTAAATAAACAATTTTACCATTTTTTAACCATGAATTTTCATTTATCTTTTATATCTTAAACCTTATTTCTCATTATTATGACCACACTAATCTACTAAGTATAAACTGCATACCTGCTTATTAATAATTCTTTTTCACTGTTAGATTCAGAAGGTACATTAAAAATTCAGCTTCAATTTGCTGTATTCATAATAAAAACATAAATTATGTTATAATTCAGTTCATATTCATACTATCATTGTTTATATGTTTGCATATAATTTGCTACTTACTATCACATTTAATTCAGATGTGTATTTCTTGGGTAATAATATGCCAGCTTTTCCTAAAATATCCATCAAAGTCTTAATTTATTGAAAGCCCCTGTAATCAGATTTAGAAAGTGTATTAATTAAGCAAATTGCTTATTTTTATTCCTGGTTCTGTGTAAATTGAAACTCATTTAGGGTGTTTTCACCTTTAAATAAATGCTTCTATGAGTTGGTCTCCTGTGATTCACTTGCTAGTGCTCCATTAAAGTGTTATAACATTCTCTACAGATAAACAAAACAGTTTATTTTTATTTGCAATCAAAAATGCTTTATATTATTGTCTTATGTTTATCAGTGCAGGTTGCTTTGTTAATATTAACCATTGCATTTTACTTATTTTATATTGCTTTGTCCTCTAATTACCCACTAATATTATCATTAGTAATCTTGAAGGTTTACCTGCTTATTTTACTGCTGCATTTCTTCCCATTTTACAATGGTTATTGGCTACAATGAAACGAAATATATAGATACAGTGTTACTTAGCATGTTGAAATGGATGGTATCTTGTTTATTTATCTATGAGATACCAGTAAATATTGGTTGTTTCTGTTAAAAATCAGGTATTCTCAAGATTCCTACCTGGCTAAAATGCCATTCTGTGACTGTCTTCTGCAAAGAAAGGAGCGGTCTGAGCCTTTGATTCTGTGCAGTTTAAAAAGACCACGAAATTGGCAGGGGGAACAAACATCACTTCTGACATCACACCTAATGTTAGAATAGGTGTTGCCTTGTTGTTATAGAAAAGTGAAGCCGCCAGTGTCCACCCTATAGCCAAATGGCTAAAGATGTCAAAACTCAAATGGCTGATGGGTTTATATCAATGGTTGAAGTGAGAGTAGCTCTATAGTTCATCAATGCTAACAATGGATCCTTTTGAGGCAGAATTATTTTTGCAGTTTTCTACTGCATGCTCTGACTGGCCTTTGTGGATGGTAAGGACTAGAGGTATTGTGTTTGAAGTCATACTGCACCCCAAATACTTGGAATTCAGAGTATCAAACTGTGGACCATTGTCTGTAACTATTTCCACAGAGATCCCAAAAACAAGCAAAAATGTTTTTACAATGGCTTGATAACTTGTGGTGCTAACAGGTATAGAATCTCAACTTATCTATAGAAAGAATTACTGCCCACTAAACAGACATGTTCCTTTTCTTCACCCTGGCCAGTTACAATTTTTTGCCATGGTCATTCTGCTAATGGGGTGGATATAAGCAGCTGTTCAGACTGACTGCTGTTGTTTTGCACAACTCACATGACCCCCACTTTGTACATGATGTGATGTTCTATGCCAGATCAACACGCAGACATTTGGTCTCTTCCCTGACATTTTGCAAGGGTCTGCTGTAGTTCATATCCCTCTCCAAGATGTACTCTCTCATAGACAGTGAGACAGCAATATAGGCCCCATATATGAAGCCCTCAGTTTCTGACAGCTAGCCTGTTGCAATAAAGAAGTCACAAGTGGCAATTCGAACACTCCATATGTGATATGGGCCATCCATTCCTAAGAATTCCAACCCTGTCTGTAACTATTAGTCTTGGTAGCTGCTTCTCTGTGGTGAGGCCAGTATGCTTCCCTCAACAGCATGCACATAAACTTCTACATCTCCTGTATCATTATTAGAATCAAGGTTGTCCAAAGGGGCTTCTAGATAGGGCATCTATCACAGCAAGTGTTATTCCTGGTGCATATTGTGCAGTGGGCTTAAAGTACATCAGGAACTTTAACAATCTCTGACACCTAAGGGAAGCATTTTCCATGCCATTATTTATTAAAGACATCAAGGGCTTGTGGTTAGTCATTTACTCAAATGTCTCCAGACCTTGCCAGCACCTTTTTATGGCTGTGGGTGGAGCCTACAGACATTTTACTATCTGTAGCTTGAAAATGGAGTTTCATGGGACACATTTTTTTGGACTTTTCAATGTATCCTTCCACATCTACAAATCACTATGACAACTAAAATAAAATAAACCCTTCTTTCTGTTTAGAATATTGGAGACATAACTCCAAGCTGCTTATCTGATGGCCATTAGGAAACTGAAACAGCTTGTCAAATATTGATTGTCTATTAAACTGGAGATTTGTGTACCCCCTTCAAAATGCAACAGCTTGTACATTTAAATGAGTAGCACTTAAACATTTTTTGCTGCTAATGTCAGTTGGGGATGAATATATTTCAAGAAAAATTCATACCTCATAAATGTTACCCTTTCCCAGCAAAATTTATAAATGCTTACACTGTTTTTAACCTCTCGAGACCTATCTGATAAAATGCCAAATCTTCAGTGAACTACCCAGACAAAATACATAAATTTCTTTTTGATAGAAAGGGCCGTGGCCTACTTCCCAACCATAACAGAAAAGAGTTGCTGAGGTCTCTTATAGTAAGAGTGTGTGTGTGTGTTTGGGGAATGGGTGGAGAAACAGTAAAACTCCTGGCAATGGAGACCTCATCTAATGAATGAACTGCTGACAAACCATGAGTGATACAGAAGCAAATGAGCTGATACCTTTTATTGGACCAACATAGATGTAACAAAAAGAACTTATACCATTTATAAAATTCCTGATCAAACAACTGCAAACAGAAGACTGTTTTTTTGTCATTTTATAATATCATATACTGAGTGTGTATTTACTGAGTTGCTGGATTAGGGCCTTGATAAAATAACATTTACTTAACTCATTCAAGACTCCATTAGGTGGACAGAAAAAAGCCTGTAAGAATTTGTCTGAAAACTAAGAACTATGAGATGCAATAATAGCATTTGTGTGTGTGTGTATATATATACATATATATATATATATATATATATATATATATATATATATATACATACACACACACACACACACACACACGCATGTCTCTATTTGTAATAAATTTGTTTATAGGCATTACTAGTATCTTTTGAAATATTGTATGACTTGTGATTACTAATTTTGAGTATTGTTCATGAAATAATGATCTTGATATTTATTATTTCATCTAGTTCTCCATTATGCCTTATGCATAGCATATAAATCCAAATCATTCCAAGGCCATCGTGACATATAATATTAATACTGAGCAGCAAATCAGAGCTCTTTTCTGAATAAAAGGCTGCTGATATAATAAATAAGGAATCAGTGGCTTATGGAAAAATCTACAGGGATTTGATTCTGTCTCTGTGGGGAAAACACAGGGAATATGAAGGTTTCTTACAGAGTAATGGTTATTTGGATCTGGGAGCACTGAATATCTCTTATCCTATATTTTGTATCCTGGATAGAGCAGGGGAGATGCTACATCTCATTGTCACAGTGATGTTCATTTACACATTTTTGCACTGTATTTGCTTAGGCTGTCCCAGATTAGATGCAATATCTTGTTTTCAGTGGGGTCATGATTTTACCATTTTTATAATGTATTTATTCAGGCTACCTAGTCCAGGGTCATTGTATTCAAAGGAGATACACAGTGCATCCCAGTGCAAAAAGGAGATGTGCTGCACAACTCCAACAATGCTCAGCAATGTGATATTCAAATGTGCGGGATGTGCCGGCCACAAGAGAATGGGCCAGGGCACACACAAATGGTATGCCATTCAAGTCAAGGGAGCAACCCCATGCATGTGCCATTTTGTATTATATTCAGTGGGAATCTGCCTCTCATAGTCCAGAGCACCATGGCCCACAGTTAGGCCATGAATAGCTGGCCTAACCCGGCCAGCCACCCACAGGCAGGCTGCAGATGTGCACCCAGATGCAGAGCAGCCTGGCAGCTTTGGTAGACTAGAGGTACCCCCTTTCCATCACCAATATAGCCAACTCCATCCCTGAAGAGTTCCATAGTGTAGGGACCCCCCAGGCCCGATTGCACCAGAGGAAACCATGGTCCATATTCATAGTCCAGAGGACTCCCATCCACCACCCCTGTAAAGAGACACCCTCACTCCCCCATACCCAACCTGTTGCAAAGACTGGCACTGCCCTCCACACCCTGACATGGCCAGCCATTGGCTGCACTGAACCAAGGCTGGGGTCCTGCACTCTGGAATGACCCAACTGGCAGTACTGTGCATTGGGGCACCATGCCAGCTGTGGATCCACCAGAGTATGCAGCCACTTGTACGTCCCTGGCAAACTGAAGAGGGAATTTACATACCTCCAATGCATGCCTTGCTGATACTGTACCTTCCTGCTGTCATACACCACTGCAAGGCCACACTCTCCCCTGTTTCCCTGTGTAACATGCCACTCTCCAGACTGCTGAAGTATCCCAGGTACCATGGGGTGTGGTATCCTGTAATGCCATTTGCAGTGTATGCTTCAGGCTATAGAGAGTTCATCTGCAGTTCCCAAGTTTTACAAAAGAATGGAAGGTCAGTTGTAAAATGCCTGTTTTGGGACCTGTGTGAGTGGGTACAGCATTGGCTGTCACCCACACTGAGCAATGCAATGGTACGGGGATGATGGATCTGCATGTCAGTGCCTGAGGAGTATGGCCACTGGGTGTTATCACCCACACACAGCTCATGTCTATGTATAACACATTCCGGGATCCTACTGTGAGTGCTCCACCACCCACCAATAGAGTGGTACAATCCCATTACAGAGCCAGTCATCATAATGGGATGGGCAGAGGGGTAGGAAAGGGGGTGTCTGTGCACCATTGAGGGGTAGTCAGGGCCACTACACTATGAACATGAACTGTAGGTGTATTCAGGTACAATTAGGGATGGCATTGGGGTTCCTACAATATGGAACTGATAGAGCCTGGACTCTGGTATGATTGGGGCTGGTGGAACGGGTGGGGGATGCCACTATACCACCAGAGATGTCAGGACCTGTCCCACATGGGAGCAATCAGGGATGGGGCTTGGGGCGAAAGCTGCTTCAGCATATTCATCGCCATGCCAACATGCAAATGGACTAGTAATGAGCATGCATAAGACCCCTTTGCACCCTGTATGCTCAATTAGTTCATTTGCATTCGTGGGCTGAATATCACCCATGGGGGCTGCAGTACATACTGGTATGTGCCATGCATCCCCCGAAAGGTATTCATTCGTGGTCACCCTTGATGTACCTGACTTGGTGGCCATCCAGGGTCACATTTTCAACAGGAACGATGAAGCCCGCCAGGATGAAGTGCAGTGTCACAGGTTTACTGCACAGCAAAAGGGATTAACTCCCTTTGAAACTGCATTGTTTGGTGCAGTAACTCTACTGCAGAATTCTGCAGTGCTGCACTTCATCCTGATGGGCTTCACTGTATGCATACCCTCTACCGGTGGCGCATTCTCTTTGAATATTGTATCAGTGCTGACCAACACACTCTCTTTGTGCAACGCATCTTTCTGCTCATGTATCGATTCAGCACTTAATATATCCCCCGGATGTAAAATATCGTTTTTAGTGCACTCTGATTTTACAAAATGCAGCATAATATTGTGTAGATGTCGAGCTCCCCTGAAAATAAGATGCTGTTTCCTCTGTGAACTATACAGGCTAACATATATAAATCAGCAGGCATATTCCAGAAAAATGTACTGTAAAAATGTGTAAAAGGAAGGCCACATTGAAACTGCCTCTCCACAGATCTTCATTGTGCAATTCATTAGAAATAATGGGTAAAAGCATCCCAAATGCTCTTCACAGCCATATCAGCTCTGACCAGAGTTTGTTTTAAATTACTTATAGTCCTAAACACTTGCAAGACATTCTTTTCCTATTTGTGCATACCTAATCTTGGCATCTGTGAGCCTTCTAGAACAATATGCCACGAGCTTCCAGATATCTCTGTGCTGCCGGAGTAACATCTCTCCAATACCATAGCTGCTAGCATCTGCAGAAAGTACTGTAGGTTTGGAAACATCATAACATACCACTAAAGGAGGTGAGGTTAGCATGGTTTTCATGTCCATAAAGGCAGATGCCTGAGCATGCCCCAAGTCCATTCAGTATTCACTTCAAGCACTTCATAGCATGCATGACTTACTGAAGACAAATTGGGTATATACTTGTCTAAGTAACTGATTGACATGATAGTAAAGGATCCCTCTAATAGTCATGTGAGGGCAACTTCAGCTTTTTTATAGCTTGTGATCTAAAACCCTTGGGGGGATTACAACCCCTGTCTCCTTCTTGGTAGGTTGCAATTTAACCTCTACGCTTCGGGAGTTGCAATTCTCTGCAGTGCAGCTCAGTGCCTCATTGGATGTGTGTCTGCTTAACCATCAAAGAATCAGTCATTAAAATCCAGGTGGGAATTGAATATTTTGTACTTTCAGCAAGAAACCTTTTTTTTGATTATTTATTTCTAATTCTATAGTTGGGGGAGGTTGTATCTTTGGTTCCTCTCCTCAACTAAGCAGGCTGCTGCCAAGGTCCTGGTCAGACCTCTGACCGCCCCTTCACAACCCTTCCTTGGTCGCTCCACAGCGGGTACGTACCCTACCACAGCGGAGACCAGGAGGATGGACCTAGGAGGGAGGTAGCTGATTTACATGGGACCATGGCAGTGCCAGTGAGTAGCCTTCAAGCTGCTGTTTTTTTTCTTTGGAGTGGTTCCCCTGTCGGAAGAGGTGTGCAATGATGCCAATGGATGAGTGCGCATGCTTCTGTACACGCTTTTCCCAGTATCTGCCTCCTCCTGCCCCTTACTTCTGCAGTGTTGGTGGTGTTGTCCCCCAGCTTCCACCAGGGGACAGCCATGCATCAACTGCTGATGACCCTCCCTCCCCAGAGAAGGAGAGCAGTCCTCCAGATGCTCGAATCATTTCCCAACCCTGCCAACCCCTGGCAATCCATGGTCATTCCCAAACACAGGTCGACAGCATAGCATGAGGTGGGGCATCCAGTGCCTCAACCCTCAATTCCACCAGGCTGGTGCTTTGGTTTTTTTGTAGTTAGAACTTCATTTGAGTTGTGACCCATGGCAGTGTGGAGTTGAAATAGTAAATGAGATTAAAAAAATAAACACAGTAGTTAAAAAGTAAGCAATAAGACACAGCAGGATAGGTGGTGCTGGGGTATACCTGCATGCCTAGGGGTGTAGTGAGGCCTGACACTACAGGTAGATGGCTTTGAAGCCCCTGAAAAAGTGAGTATACCTTAGCACCCACCACCCTGAAGTGTCTTATTGCACTTAGAAAATGGGTAAATGAGTTGTTTTCTGGAAATCTGAAAAAAATGATTTTTTTTAAAGTTCATTTATGTACAAAACAGGTGGGCTGTTAGGTGTTCCTAGGTTTATTAAGTGCACTCATGTTTCAGAAGAAGACACGAGTAGTGGGGCTACATAGCTTGTTTTATGTTTTTTAAAAGATATGCCACCTACTGCCTGAGAAGTGCAGCCTTTCCAGAAAAGCTTATTGTACACACTGTTCTGGTCAGTTTCTGTTTCCCTGTCCTTTCTCTACCAGTACTAGGAGGGACACTGCAAGGTGGTGGACTGCGAAGGGTGGATTGGAGTGGAGGAGAAAGCCAGTTGGGCAGCTGGGGCAGGGAGCCTGCTGATCAAATTTGCTGACCGACCTAACTATGAAAGTACCAAGTTTTTGACAATGAAAAGCCTGAAGAAAAATTCTGAATTCCTAAGTTGAACTCTTTGCTGCAGTGAACTTAGTGATGAGTTTGCTGCTTTGAATCTTTTTTTACTCTGTTTTAGTTTGTCACACAACGTTAGATATGTTACACACTGCAATCCATTGATCTTACTAAAACCGATTTGCATTTGTAAAAATATTTGTCCTGTCAGAGAGACTTACAATGCTGTAATCAACTGCAGGAGCAGGGGTAATTTAGCTTCTTATATTATAACCTATTTAGAACTTTAGAATGTTAATATTTATTTTTTTTAAATACCTTCTGTTTTTGTGCCACTTGGTATCTGAGCAGTCACATGACCAGGCAGTATTTATGGCGCATACTCTGTTCTGAGCATTCAAACTATGCAAAGCGCCATTTTGGACTAGCACTATACAGCTGCACTTCTCTCCATTACTCACCAGGTTTGTTTACTGAATAGCCTAAAAGCCTGGTGATACTCTTTCTACTAAATATTATTAAGCATAGAAATTCTGATGTAGCCTTTCTCTTCTGACTGCGTTGTGGTCGGCTTGCTACACTCACAAGCTTTAATGAGTGTTTACACATAATAGCAAATGAATCCTCAGATGGAATTGATTAGTGGAGGATGAGACATTTGCCAGGTGCAGCCTGCGAAGCAGCAGCGTAGATCTATTGAGCAGTCTAATATAGCTGGAGCAAATTACTTTTTTATGCCAGAAGTGAGTAACCAGATATAATTATTTGCTTTTCTTTGTTTTATATTTTAAGCTGCTCTAAATTTAAATTTTTAAAGACATAACATAGCACACATATTGATCTTATAGTTTTTAAAATATTTATATTTTTTCTAATGACTAATGTTTTACAGCTTAAAGACTACTTTTTAAATCTGGTGCTTAAGTTTTCTATTTTCCTTTTCTCCCTTCTTAAATTGTTTCTACTTAGTGTGTAAACATTTGGATTCAGCTGAAAGAGAATGGTCACTGGGACCAAAATACCATTGTAAAACTGATTCTACATCACCGCATCATTGTTCAGCAGAAGGCAATAAACTACTGACGTACCAACTATTTCTAAGCATGAAAGTAACTGTGTACAAGACAAAGCTACTGAGCTACTGCTTCATTGCAATTCTGCTATATAGAACTCTCAGTGCTCACATGATTGAAACAATACTGAGCCCTCTGATTTCTCAGCAAAAGGGTGAGACTAACTTTTTAGATCTCTATTGAGCAATATTCTCCCTTTAAAAACTGTGGGAACAGATGAAATAGTGAAACTATATTTATATGCATAGGATCCCTAAGGATTCACAAGGACTCACTAGAACGTTTGCTGATTTATATGTCTTTTTGGTAATAGAAGTGCAGTATTGCATTATAAGTTTGTTCTTTCTTTTTATTTGCTCTCTCAATATTTAAATTCCGAATTCAGACATGCTCTGTACCAGAAAACAAGCTGCTGAGGCAGAAAATTAGATTTGTGTAATAAATCTACAACACCAAAGCTCTATTGAGGTTGACTTAAAGATTCAGAACAGCCAGAAGGAATATATCACTATCTCTGATTCAGGTGTGATGGTACAGAGTAAGGATCCTAGTGATCCTAGTGATACAGAATCACTGAATCAATCACACCCCACCAAAGGCAAGACTAGTAAAAAAAATAGTTAAAAATATTTAAAAAAAAGAAACAAAAGTTTCAAAAAACTCTAAGGTTGCAAAAGAGAAAAACATTAAGTTATAAAAAAAGAGCAAGCAGTCTAGAATTAATGAGCTTTTTTTGAAAAATGTTTCCACTAATAAAAAACTACTGGACAACCTGTATCAGTCTAAAATGGCTGCTTCTTCAAACACTCCTAATATAGGAAGTCAGCAGGAGATAACAGGGCACAGCCAGGACCTCTCCAGATTATCATCGACTCCCAATATTTTTGTGGAGGAAAATATTTTCTTTCCAGTCAGATGATTATAGTAACCTTTCTGATATTTCAGTAGTAACAGTTAAATGAACACATAAGTAAATTATAACGAAGCGAACAAAGGACCCAAAAATTATTTGAAAGAGGTCTCTACTGATTTGTATTATGACTCTTGTACTGATGTTTCAAATTCCCTAGATTTTTCTCCAGAGCCCCCCTAGTACTACTTACTACATTAATTGGACTACAAATCTAAAAGTCATAACTGAAGGTATACAGGGGACCATGGAGGGACCGAAAATTCTGGAATCTAATAGCAAAAATAAAAACTTATCTAGTCTTTACAGTAATCAATAGTTGTGCACTAATGGTAGCAGAGACCCAGTAGCATCTTATCCTTTTAGCCTGCATGAAGAGCTGAAAAATGTCATGAAAAACCCTTATGCAGCACACTTACTGATACTTGATCAATTAGTTGGTGTTTGCAACAAACTAGAAACACTTAAATGTAATATTGCCATAAATTGGTGCAGACTGGATGATGTCCTTAATAAATTTGATAAGAGTGATCCAGCAACTTGTTCCCTATCCATAATTGTAGAAGAGACTTCTCAGATTAGACCAGATTTTTCCACTATATGCATCTCAGAAATACATATTAAAAAAGAGGACAAAGAAACAAAACAAGAAGGAAAAAAACAAAGAAAATAGATATTTTGGCTGTAGCATCAAGTAGTAATGCACAAATAAAAGAAAATATTGCAAAAAAAGACTTAACAGGTGTTATACAGGTCAATAATGGACCCACAAATATTGATATTAATAATAGCGGGGGTATTATACCCCCACAGGAAAACATACAGAAAATGAATGATACTCAGAAAGATAAAATTGCACTTAATGTGACTGACAATCAGGATCTCATTAATCCTATGAAACACACAACTGACCAATTGAATCTGTTTAATAATGACTTTAAGGCTTTTAGAGAGGATTGGCAGAACTGGTGCAATGAGACCCAGATCACACTTACTGCCTTATCACAAATTCCAAAAATGAATGAAAATGTTAGGATCTCTCAGATCCCAAAAACTGAAAGAAATATGGTTGATATGCTGGACTGTGCCATTCTGTGCCTGTATGGTTATTGGAATTACTGGAATCAGGCAATCCTTATGAGTCAAAACAGGTGGAAGATTGTGCACCTTCTAAGGGCAGCTGCTGCAGCTGATATTACAGAGAATGATATTGTACAAATCTGAGATGATAGAGATTATTTTATTTATTGAGTTCTAGGATTACATATACCTGTGAGCCAGGGCTCTTTTACAAAGGTTTCATGTTAAAAGGTACAAAATAGACAAAACATTATTGGCAGTACAATTAGATGTTGTAACAAACATATATTAACTACGAAGGACATATATTGACATAAACATTCAAGGAAGGGAGGAGAAAATGAGGTGAAAAAGAAGAGAGATGGGTAGAGGGAGAAAAAAGGTGGGGGGAGAGGTGAAAAGCAAATGAGATAAGAGAGGCAGAGAGGAGGACAAGGGGGCGGGGGGAAGGTGGGAAGGCAGCCTGGTTGGCTTTGTCAGAGAAGACAAGTAGAGTGCAGATATTGGGCATGTTGGTGTCAACAACGTGTTAGGAGGCTGAGGCTTTTGAGGTTGTATGCAGAGCAGCAGAGCCACGATGTGGTGGACTGATTCACGGGTCTGGTGAGGCCACCCAGTGATACATTCGATGCTAGACATCACAGTCACAGTCACAGGTGCTGGCGGCAATGAGAGAGTGGTGGAACCTGTTTTTGAAGGCCCCAAGTGAGGGGGAAGCAGTGATGTCACTAGAGAGTCCATTAAGCCAGTAGGCAGCCCGGTAGGCAAAGCCTCTTTGTCCTTGGGTTGTGCGGCAGTAGGGTATTTGGAAATGCTGCAGTTTGGTTCCTTGGGTGCTCCGGCAGCTTTTCTTAAGATGTAGCAGGGAGGCAACATCAGGTGGGGTGAGGCCCATCTGAGATTTCATCGCCATGATGCAGGTTTGATATTTAATACATTTGTCAAGTTGAAGCCAGTTGGTTTGAGAGTAGAGGTCGCAGGTGTGAGTAAGACGTTGAGTGCCAGTGATTAGCCAACAGGCCTTGTTGAGGGAGGTTGTTACCCGTTTGAGTGCAGTAACTGTAGCTGAGCCGTAGATGATGAGGCCATAGTCAATGGTGGCAATGATGGTGCTCTGGATGGCAGCAGCAAGGGCTGCAGTGGGAAGGTGTATCCTGAGGTGGAACAGCAGGCCTAATCTGGAGTTTGCAGCTCTGGCAACATTGCTGATGTGGTCAGTGTAGGAGAGGTGTGGGTCAAGGGTGATCCCAAGGTATTTAAAAGCTTGGACTTGTTCTAGTAGGTTGCCTTGGCTGGTAGATATGGACAGGTGGTGTAGTTTATGTCTGTTATGGGTGCTGCTGAAGATCATGGCCTTAGTTTTTTTCTGGTTGAGGATCAGTTTGTGTGTATTGAACCAGTTCTCAATAGTGTTGAAGCAATGTTGGAGGTTGCTTTGCAGGTGATTTGGGTCCTGGTGTGAGGCTAGTAGTACCGCATCATCGGCATAAAGTATGGTCTGTTGGGAGCAGGAGGGAGGTAGTGTATTTAGGAACAGACTGAAGAGGAGTGGTCCCAGGATGGATCCCTAAGATACACCAGAGCAGACAGGTTTGGCATCAGAGAGCATATTCGCAATTTTTACACATTGAGTCCTATCAGCAAGGTAGCTTTTGAACCAAGGGATAGAACCGGGGGAGATCCCGGCTTTTTGAAGCTATGCAAGAAGAAAGCGGTGATGGGCAGTATCGAAAGCCTTGGTGAGGTCGATAAAAATTACGCCAGTGAGATGAACTTTGTCCGGGGAGCTGTGGATGGCCCTAGTGACTTCAAGTAATGCGGAGGCTGTGCTGTGGCCTTTCTGGAAACCATGCTGTTGCCTGCAGAGGATGTTGTGCTTGTCCAGGTATTCAGTAAGCTGATCCAATACAATGTGCTCCAGGGCCTTTGAGACCGGGGGTAGGATAGAGATCAGACGGTAGTTCCCATGGTCAGTCTTGTCACCACTTTTGTGGATTGGGGTGACAATGGCTGACTTCCAAATTTCTGGGAATTGGTTGAGTGAGAGGGAGAGGTTGAAAATGCAGAGACCACCCCCTCCCCAGAGGAGACCGGAGGTCACGAGGGCCTGCTCTGAAGCCCTCCCTGCCAAGAAGCCCCGAACCCGAGACACACCAGAGACCACCCCCCTCCCCTGAGGAGACCGGAGGTCGCGAGGGCCTGCTCTGAAGCCCTCCCTGCCCGCAGAAGCCCCAAACCCGACACACACCAGAGACCACCCCCCTCCCCTGAGGAGACCGGAGGTCACGAGGGCCTGCTCTGAAGCCCTCCTGCCCGCAGAAGCCCCGAACCTGAGAGACACCAGAGACCACCCCCCTCCCCTGAGGAGACCGGAGGTCGTGAGGGCCTGCTCTCAAGCCCTCCCTGCCTGCAGAAGCCCCGAACCCGAGACACACCAGAGACCACCCCCCCCTGAGGAGACCGGAGGTCACGAGGGCCTGCTCTGAAACCCTCCCTGCCAGCAGAAGCCCCGAACCCGAGACACACCAGAGACCACCCCCCTGAGGAGACCGGAGGTCGTGAGGGCCTGCTCTGAAGCCCTCCCTGCCTGCAGAAGCCCCGAACCCGAGACACACCAGAGACCACCCCCTCCTGAGGAGACCGGAGGTCGCGAGGGCCTGCTCTGAAGCCTTCCCTGCCCACAGAAGCCCCGAACCTGAGACACACCAGGTAATTTCTACCTTGATCCAGGCTGCTGCCACCATCGTTGGCCATCTGGCGCCTTTTCTGAAATGGCCACAAGCTCCCCTGCTCAGCGCATGAATCCTGGCCAGAGTAGCACCTCGAGTTGCTGCCCAGGCTCAAACGGAGCAGAACTGTTACTTTTGTGCCTGATTTTGAAACTTTTAAAATGAACCAGCTAAAACTATTTGCATTTGCCTGTAACTGTATTTAAAAGCTTAGAGTCACTGCAAGCCCAGGACCTGTGTTCTATCTGAAATCCCCCCCTGTGCAAATCTCACTGGGACTGTTTGTTAATTTGTAAAGTGCATTTCCAGTTGTAACTGAATTACCCCCTGTGAAAAACTCATTTGGGGACTGTTTAACTTCTAAGTGCTTTTCCTGTGTGCAGAATTTCAGTTTGCCCTGCTAGTAATCACCTTCTTTTTTGAATCACAATAGTACCTGATAGCCCACAGCCCATTTGCTCTTCTCCCCACCCTCTGTAGCCACCCCAGCAGAGTTAATCTTTGCCTGTGCTTGATCTTTTTTTTTTTTTTTTTTTTTTTTTTTTTTTAAACACCCAACTTCTCCATTAGCTCCTTATATTGTTTTGCCACTAGAGAGCCTGATTAAGTTGAACAATTTGCTCCCAATACCTCACTTGTCACATTTACTGCTCTCTAGTAGCTGTTTTCACTTGTGATCACCCCTCATCACCCCTCTCCAATCGTCCGAAAGCTATCCGCCATTGTGCACTCCCCAGATCAGCCCTCCTCCTCCTGCTCCTGTCAGGCAATGTCCACCCCAATCCCGGGCCTGGCAGCACTGGTCCTCCCCCTGAAATCTCCTGGGCTGCGCATTGCTTCTATGAACATCTGTAGCCTCCTGAAAAAACTGGACTCTCTACACTGCTGGGTGACGCTTCATAAACCTGATGTTGTTGCCCTGGTTGAAACCTGGCTGTCTCCCTCCACTCCTAACTCTCATGTCTCTCTCCCCGGCTACACTCTCCACTGGTTGGACCGTGTCGGCAGGAGAGGTGGGGGCTGTGTCTTCTATTTGAAGGATTCTCTCATGGGGCTACCACTCCCCCCACCTGACCTCGACCATGAGGCCCAGGCACTTACTCTAAAGCTGTCCCCTGACCCAGCTAGAGGCCCATTATTCCTAACCATAGCCTACATACCCCCCAAGAACCAATCCCAAGCCCTGGGCCCACTAATTGACTACCTCACCTCCCTACCCAACTCGTCGGACCAAATCTTGGTGGGCGACTTGAATATAAACTGGCTCTGCCCCTTGTCCTCCTCCCACCGTGAGGCTTTCGATTCAATTGACCTAACTCAACTGGTCACACAGCCTACTAGAAAAAACCCTAGGGGGACAAGCACCCTCCTGGATGTGGTCCTCACCAATAGGCCAATCCACATCCACAACATCCAAATCCTCCCTGACTGCCTCAGTGACCACTCCCCTGTGCTTTTCAACTGGGAAACCCCTCGGCCCTCATCCCCAGTCAAAACCACCTCTCGAAGGCGGCTTAGGCCTGGGGGACTCATAGGCCTTAAGCGCTTCCTTGCCCACACTGATTGGTCCCCTCTGACGAGGGCAACCAACATTGACTTGGCCCTGGCCTTCTTTGTAAGCACTTTCAACTTTGCCTGTGATATCTTTGCTCCCATAACTGCTAGGAGGTCCAAAGTGAAACATGCCCCTTGGATCACCCCTGCCCTACTGTGGCAACTTAAGCAATGCGACGATCTTTGGTACCTTGCTGTTGCTACTGGCCATTCAGCTGACAGGCAGTCCTATGCTGCCGCTCAACCAGTGCACCTGGGCCATCCGCATAAAAGGCGGAATACTACCAAGCCTCTCTTACCTCCTCCTGGGGAACCCCAGGTGCTTCTGAACAACATCAAGCAACTGAATGGTCACTCCCAGTCCCCTCTCCTTCTCTTCTCAACATCAATGGTACCGTCTCCTCTGACCCTGCCCTCATTGCCACCACCTCAATAACTCCTTTACCGACCTTAGCTCAGTACTTCCTGGTAACTTTTCTGTCCACCTCCACCATCTGTACCACCACCCATTGCCGCCCCTCTTTCCACCTCGTCATGTCACCATGCAAGAAGCTAGGGCCTTACTTGCTAAAGCCTAAAGGTAACACCATCGGTAATGACTCACTTGATCCCTGCCTTTTCGTCAGGTCCTGGATCAGGTCCTCTTACCTATTATGTGCATTTTCAACAAATCACTCTGTCTCGGACAATTCCCTCTGCCTGGAAGATTGCCACAGTTACCCCTGTCCATAAAAGGTGGTGACAGGACTCTTCCAGGTAACTTCGACCCATCTCAATCCTCTCCCCCTCTAAGGCGTTAGAAAATTGTGTCATCCCAAGTCTCTGACTACCTCTGTAAGTACAATGTTCTCTGCCCTGAACAACACAGGTTCAGAGCAGGTCATAGTACCAATACAGCACTCCTGGAATTTTCCAACTTCCTCCATGCCTCCTTGAACTCTGGTGCCCTGGCTGGTGCTATATTCATTGACCTGTCTAAAGCATTCGATACCGTTTCGCATCCTCTTTTGCTCTCCACCCTCGACCTAATAGGCTTTGCCTCAGGACCTGTTTCCTGGTGCACCAGCTATCTCTCCGCCCGCTCCCAATGTGTGAAAGTCAACGGTACTCTCTCTGAAACATGCCTCATTTGCTCTGGGGTGCCGCAGGGCTCAATTCTTGGACCCCTACTATTCTCACTCTTTCTTAACTCCCTACCCAGCAGTTGTATGGGTAAGATGCTTCTCTATGCTGATGATGCTGTTCTCTTTGCCTCCCACAATGACCCCATGCTGCTACCGAACTCCCTCCAACTAGTCTTTGACTCTGCAGCTACCTGGTTCACTGAGCACTGACTTGTTATCAACCTTAAGAAAACAAAAACGATGCTCTTCTCCACCCCAAAATAAGTACAACAAGTTTCCCTTAGCTGTCCACTCCACACCCAATCTCGTCATTGACCAGGTGCAGTCCTATAAATATCTTGGTATAACCTTTGACCCTGCACTTTCATTCCATGAACATATATCTGCCCTAAATTCTGTCTCCAACTCACGGCTAGGCATTCTTTACCGGCACAAGAAATGCCTCCCTCCTGATGCCCTCCACCTGGCTGTCACCTCCTCTGTCATGTCTCTCATTGACTATGGCCTTCCGGTCTATGGCTCAGCAGATCAGACTGCCGTCAACAAGGTTCGCCTCACAGTTAATAAGGCCTGCAGACTTATCACTGGTGCTCCCAGACTCACTCACACATGTGGAGCTGTACACCCTGGCTACCCTACTCAACCTGGAAGAGCGACTCATGTATCAGACATGCCAGCTCACCTTTAAAGCCCTGTGTGCCCTATCCCCATAGGCCTATCCAACTCTATTCAGCCTACTGCCGACCTGATCACGTGCAGCTGGTCAAGAAGCTACCCCTAGTTATTCCAGAGTCAGGACCTCTCAAGGTCAGAGGGCATTCCCTACCGTGTGCCCCACTGGTATAACTCCTCCCTGCCAGTGTCTCAAACTCACTAACCTTAGCTTGCTTTAAGCCCAGGCTCAGAAACTTCCTGCTTAGCTCTGCTAAATGCAACTGCCGCTAGCCTAGTGTAAAAAAAATATATATATATATATACTCTGTTTGACAATGCTCACTGACGGCTCCCCCTCCGTTCCTACTAATTCCTCCTCCCTATCTCCCTCCCTTCTACTCCCACCAGCTCTCCCCCGACCATAAGTTTTGCACCTTTTGTTATCTTTTGCTTCATTGGAGATTGTATTCTATTGAAACAAAATTGTAATTGAACTGTAACTTTTTTGTTTGTAAGTACTGTGTCCCTTGTACTACTGTTCTGATGTCCTCTTTGTGATGAGGTACCTTTGTAAATGAGCCTCTGGCTCAAAGGTTTCTAAACTGATGTTTAACTAAATAAATAAACAAATAAATAAATAAAATCTTGGTAAGGGGCCCCAGCACCTCATCAAGGGTGAGGCCAGGAGCTTGAGGTCAAGTGTGTATTATGATACTGACAAGTGTGTGTATATGTTTTGCTGTAATGCCAGGATTGCAAACCAGATCTGGTTGAACAACAGATCATTAAAGGCACTTGGATACTCAGTTGATGTTGTGAACAGGAATCAGCTGAACCAGATACAATATAAAAAAAAGCAGATTTATTAGTGTGTTTGGCCTAAAAGCTATCCCAAATGAAAACTCAGGAAAGCTGAGAAATGTTGTCCTCAATTTGTTTATGCATGCCCTAAAAATGACAGCATCAGAAAAAAATCAATAAAATTTATAGATGGAAAACACCAAGTAACACAGGGCAAGTTGATATTGCACTCTGCGGAGATGATATTGCATACAAAATACTGCAGAGAGCTCCACCATTGGACTCAGGTGGAGTACATATTGTGGACAGTAATAGTCTCAGTTTTTCCAATGACAAAAAAAGTTGTTCTACCAGAGTAACTGAAGAGATCCAAGTATCCAGAACCATGTTCCTTTATGATCTGTGCAGAACTGAAAATGAAAATGATAACAAACTTAAGATGATTATAACAGATTTACTTGAACAGCTGCTAAACATTTCGAGTGAAGACTCTGGTGCATTAACTGTTCAAAGGCTGGACAGTGACATAGAAAGTGACCAAATTCAAATCACTGTAAAATATGACAGTTTATATAATAAAATCTTAAACAATCTTCCCACGTTGGATGTGATGGGGCTCTACTTGGTTGCCCCTACATCCCACACTGAATATACTTCACCTAGAAACATGAATGATAAATGTTATAATCCTGCCAAACAGAATAAAAGAGCAAGGGATCCAAAAAGAACTGACATCAATTATAATGTCCCTGTAGCAAATCGATTTGTCCTAATAAGTCCACAAGAAAATTGACTCTCAGACCCTGGCAGCACCGAGGAGGCAAACATTGCAATGATAAAACCTAACATGTTAATTATATCCTGGAATATAGCTGGGTTAACAGCAAAATTTGCAGACAAAGAATGTATGAAATTCTAGAATCAAGACTTAATTATATGCCTGCAGGAAACATGGCATCTAGCTGAAAATGATGTCATACTTAATGATCATTGCACTTTTCAGATTCTGGGCAATAAACACTTTAAGTTTGGCAGACCTTCAGGTGGTTTAGTAACAATGGTTAAGATCTCTAAATATATTACAGCTGAGTTAGTGTTCTCCAACTCTTTCTCAAACTTTTTACATAATACTACAATATATAAAATTTTGTCTTATTGATGTTTACATACTGCCTTCCAACTCAAAGTATTTCTGTCTCACTATATGGGAAAATTTAGAGGAAGTTATACACAAAGCCTGGGCTATCACTACATGTGAAAACATTTTGTTGTGCAGGGATTTTAATGCAAGATTAGGCAAATACAACTTTTTTTGGATAATGAGATACAAAATTGGAGATTTAAAATGCCTGTAAGTTTTCTAGAGTCTGACAGGGCTAAACATGTAACAAAAGGGGTTATAGACTAATTTATATCCTTGTATCCTATAACCAGGAAAGAGGAAATTCTAGTGATGGAGGACCTGAACCTGCCCAGAGTAGATTGGCAAATTTCATTAGCCACAACAGAAAACAGCAAGGGCTTATTGGAGCACCTGGAAGATACATTCCTAAGCCAGCTTGTTAATGAACCTACTGGGGAGGCTACACTAGATGTAGTTCTAACAAATGGGGACAGAGTGGGGGAGGTTGAGATTGGGGAAAACATGGGGGACAGTGATCACCAGATGGTCAGATTCTCCATCCAGGCAGGGGCAGAATTGGGCAGGTCAATCAACAGGGTACTCGACTTCAGGAGGGCAAATTTTGAGAAGATGAAGAGCAGCTTAAGGAGGGAGCTTGCAGGCATCCAAGAGCTGAAGGAGGTAGAGCAGCTGTGGGAAGCAATCAAGAGTAGAATTCTCAAGGCCACGGAACAATGCAACCAGAGAATTAGCAAATGCGAAAAGGGAAGAAGACTCCTGTGGTTCATGGCAGGGGTCAGGGAGGCTATCAAGGAGAAAAGAAGGGCCTTTAGGGCTTACAAAAGGTTGCAGGGGTTAGAGGAAAGGGAGGTCTATACGGTTAAGCTCAGGGAAGCGGGAAGAACAATTAGGAAGGCAAAATCGAGTACAGAGGAGAAAATAGTTAGGAAGTGAAAAGGGGAGGCAAAAGATTCTATAGGTATGTGAGTGATAACAGGAGAAACAGGCAGGGGATTCCAAGACTTAGAGGGGAGGGAGTAAAATAGCTATAGGAGACAAGGAAAAGGCAACCCTCCTAAATGAATACTTTGCATCCATTTTCATGACCGAGAAGGAAGGGAAGGGGCCTGTTCTGAGTGAAAAGGGGAGGGAGGGCAGGGAGGTGGACACAAGTCAATTCACAGAAGTGAGGGTGGAGGAGATGGGAAAAATAAAAACAGATAAGGCTATGGGACCTGATCAAGTACACCCAAAGGTGCTTTGGGAGCTATAGGTGGATCTGGCAGTACCTCAGGCCAGGCTGTTTAATCTATCTCTGGAATTGGGGAGGGTCCTGAGAGACTGGAAGAAGGCAAAGGTGGTACCGCTATACAAGCGCGGGGTGGGAGAAAGGATGAGGCTGGCAACTACTGCCCAGTCAGTCTCAACTCGGTTGTAGATAAACTGATGGAAACCCTCATAAAGGAGAGACTGGTAAGGTACCTAGAGGAGGAAGGTCTAATTGATAACAACCAGCATAGGTCAGACCAACCTGATTGAATTCTTTGAGGGGTTACAGAGGTATACGATCAGGGAGGAGTAGTGGATGTGGCCTATCTGGATTTCAGGAAGGAGCTCGACTCCATCCCCCATAGAAGGCTGGTAAGCAAATTGAGCAGTCTGGGTGTGGGAGCTAGGCTTACAAAGTGGGTGAAGGATTGGCTAGGTGGGAGGACCCAGAGAGTGGTGGTCAATGGGAAACACTCCAGGGAACTAGCAGTGATGAGTGGGGTACCACAGGGGTTGGTGTTGGGGCCCGTACTGCTTAATGTGTACATGAGGGACTTAGCTGAGGTTCTAAATGGAAAGGAGTGCTTGTTTGTGGATGACACGAAGATATATAACAGAGTGGACACTCTGGGGAGAGGGGGGGATGTGGCAAGATAAAGCCAGGCTGGAGGAGTGGGTGGAAAAGTGGCAATTACAATTCAATGTGAAAAAGTGCAAACTAATGGCACTTAGGATGGAATAACCCAAGGGCTAATTACTGCCTTGGGGGAAACCACTGTAAGTCACAGAACAAGAAAATGTCCTGGGGATATGGATCTCGAACACATTAAAGGTTAGGAGTCAGTGTGAACGAGCAGCTGGGAAAGCAACAAGAGTGTTGGCATGCATTGAGAGGGGTTTCACGAGTAGGAGGAGGGAGGTGATTATGCCACAGCTGGAGCTGTAGTTCAATTCTGGAGGCCACATTTGCAGGGTGACAAGGATAGGCTGGAAAGGGTACAGAGAAGGGAGACCAAGATGATCCAGGGGATGCAGGGAAGACCATATGGGGAGAGACTGGAGGAGCTTGGTCTTTATACACTGGAGATGAGATGGGATGGGGGGGCATGGGGGAAACCTTCAAATACATGAAGGGAATAAATAAGGTTAAGGAAGATAGCATTTTCAGACTGAGCAAAAAAAAAAACAAACACCAGAGGTCATGCATTTAAGCTGGAGGGGGGCAGATTTAGGGGGGATGTGAGGGGTGTTACTTCTCAGAGAGGGTTGTACAACCATGGAACAGGTTGCTGGAGTGGGTGGTGGATGTGGATATGGTGGAGAAATTCAAAGGAGCATGGGAACACTATTTGGGACTAGGAAGGGGTGGTGAGAGAGGGCAGCAGGGTGGGAGGTGAAAGGGCGGTGGGGGGGCTATCTTGGGCAGACTCAATGGGTCAAATTGTCCTTTTCTGCCAGCATGATTCTAAGATTCTATGAATCTTGTTCCACTTAATGGCAGAATTAAAGATGATACTGAGGATAACTATACCCATTATACTTTCTCAGATTCCTCAGTAATAGAGCATTTATTCTGGAATGACAGTATGGACATATGGGAAACATGTGAAGTTATACAGTACCTAGGAGTGATAGTGATCACTTTCCTCTGGCACTGGACTATATATATACAGACAATAATCAAACTGATTACAAATACCATAATTTAGAGATAAGAAATCATACAAAGATCAAATGGAAATACACATATAATGATGATGTTATTCTCATCACCAAAAAGATGTTTCCTATCTTTGTGAGTACTATGGAAAATGGTTCTGTGTTAACAAATCAATTAGATGTCTGTTTTCAAGCAATAAGAGAGCTTCTCATGGAAACTCCCAGGCTTCTCAAGAATAATTATAACACTTGGTTTGCAAGAGACTGCTGTCAGGCCAGACGAGAACTAAATCAAATGATTAGGCATACTCACCATAATAAGCAAATTGGCCAAAATAAATTTTTTAATCAAGCTAGGGAGACTTATAAAAGGTTACTAACGACAAAACAAGTAGAATACCA
Organism: Neoceratodus forsteri; assembly: GCA_016271365.2. Classification (NCBI taxonomy): domain Eukaryota; kingdom Metazoa; phylum Chordata; order Ceratodontiformes; family Ceratodontidae; genus Neoceratodus; species Neoceratodus forsteri. The sequence goes on from CM057458.1 coordinate 552,347,043, forward strand.
CCTTACAGAATGGGACAAAATGCTGATAGCTGTTAAAAATAATGATTATCATGCCTACTGGCAAATGGTAGCCAGAGGTACTAATAATCAAAGAAACAACATATACTCTTTCATTTCTATGGCTATCTGGATACAATACTACACTGAAATCCTTTCTGATTCAAATTATCAAACTGACCTGACTACACTTGCTGTTGATATGTCACAATTTATATTCTGTACACATTTAGAAGTCTATTTTGCAGTAGTAACTATGAAAAAAAAATAAAGTCCCAGGCCTTGATCTAATCCCTGTGGAAGTTTTCCTAGCCTCCCCATCTCTCTGGGTATCAATTCTTATACCATTGTTCAATTTTTGCATAAACTAACTTGATTTTCCTAAGTCATGGAGGGGAGCTGCAATAATATCAATACATAAAAAGGGAGACCAGTCTGATCACCGTATGTATAGACCTATTTCCCTACTGGATAACTGCGGCAAAATATTTGCAAAAATAGTACTAAGCAGACTAATGGATAAAATAAAATCATTAGGAATTCTATCAGAATACCAAGCTGGTTTCCACCCAGGTTATTGTACAGTGGACAATTTCTTCATATAAACTAATTTCTTTGAAAACTATGTCAAACTCCATAAACAGAAACTTTACGTCGCGTTCATAGATTTTAGTTTAGTATTGGATACCATTTCTCAGAATTTATTATGGATATTGATTAGAGAATGGGGCATTTGTCTGAACATTATTACCATTATCAAAGAGCTATATTCTGATACTTGGGTGCAGGTCAGACTGGGTACCTTTGGACAACTGTCATCAACCTACAAAACAAATTGTGGCATCAGGCAGGGCTCTGTCTTGGCCCCTTTACTATTTTGTATTTATATTAACAACTTGCTTTTGTCCCTTGAACATTCTTTAACAGATTCACCCAAAATTGCCAACAAGGTGTGTGCTGTGCTACCTTATGCAGACGACCTGACTTTGTTTTCTTTAACCCAGTGAAGTTTCCAAGAAAAAAATAGGTTTGCTAAATGAATATGCCAGCAAATACAAACTTGTAATTAATGAAAGCAAGAGCCACGTCATGATTCTTGGGGCAAAAAATCAAACATAGTTTGGAAGGTAGGAAACAAAAAACGTAGAACTGTCAAATCTTATGTATATTGTATCTTGGTCTGCACGGTTTAAGCATACTAGTACTCTACTACTTAAACTAAAACAAACTACAAACTCACTAAAAATATTCAATTACAAATACGGGGGAGGTTCCATAAAACCTCTCATGGAAGCAGTCAAGACAAAATAGCATGCACAGACCTTACATCATATAGAAATTTGGGATTATAATAATTTTCAGATATTGGAAACTCCCTTGAACAAGTTATACAGGGCCAGTCTTGGGTTGAATAACTCCATACCTGCTGCACTTATACGTGCTGAACTTGATGCAGTTAGACCATTAGCTTATGCACAATCCAGAAAATAAACTATTGGGCAAAATTACTATCTTTGGACCCTAATAGGTTACCTGCTCTTTCTATAAATGAAAATATGCCTGGGAGAAATTGGGATGTCTCAAATCCAAGTCGTTGCTTAAGAATTACAATATTTTGAAGAAGCTGGCTTAACTTGTTTGAGAAAATATCTTGATAAGAACATAACCATCAGTCTTAAATATAAAACTCATGTTACAGACAAAATTGCCAACTATTGTAAGCTTGTGGATCTGAGAACTATCTCAAATCTAGGAATATCTCCCTGGCTGTGCTCAAATGACATTATATTTCAATATAAAGACTACTTAGATATATTAATAGATCCAAAACAAAGGCAGTTATATACAAGATTTAGACTAGAACTGTTTCCCAGTAATATACTCCTAGCTAGATATAAGAAAGCTCTGAATATACCATCTTCTTAATGTTTCTATATGAAAAAACATTTAGAAGATCTGTTTCATGTGATAATGATCTGCCATTGGTATAAAACACCAAGAAATTACTGGCTTGCCCCATTGTAGGATAAAATTGCAACCACAGATCAAGCACTTCTATTAAACATTATTTTTACCACTAGTGATGAAACAACAGTTCAAAAAACTACAAGATACCTTGTTGCAATAACAAAAATCAGAGCAAAGCATAATTTTGTCTACATTGATGTACCTTTAATTTGATGGATATGAATGCTTGTTATCTTATACTTGTTTGTACACTTGAATGAAACGGTAAGGCCTGTAGCTTATTATGGTCTGGCAGGTGCTATTTTTGTATCATATAAGGTACTAGAAAATGAGTGGCCCTCTGATCTTAAAGATCATGATTAATTAATCTTAAAATAAAATCTTGCCTATACATAAGTGAATTAGTAATATATGTTGATAAATATAAAGATGGAAAATGACTTTTTAGAATGGTCTTGATTATTTTAAACTGGGGAAATTTTCTATATAATGTCATGTGTGTGCATATGTGTTTGTTCCAAATTTTAATTGTCATTTGTGGGATTTTTACATTGTAAAGGTCATTGACCTATCAATAAAATCTACTTGACTTGACTACTGGAATGTACAAAATAAAATTATTTAAGTCAAACTGGAGAAAGAATAGCCCAAACAGTGACAAAGTGGGAAAATATATTTTTAGGTATCTAAGCGAAAGGAGGAAGACCAGGGGTGTGATTGTAAGATTAAAAAAGGAAGGGAGGACTATGCAGAGGAGGACCAGGAAAAGGCAGAAATCTTGAACAAATACTTGTGTTCAGTATTTACAGAGGAAGGAGAAGGAGAGGGGCCACAAAAGTAACAGGAGCATTGGAAGGAGGGAGGTGGACACTAGTCTGTTTTCAAAGGAGAGTGTCCTAAAGGGACTAACTAATCTGAAAGTGGACCATGCAATGCAGCCAGATGGGTGCATCAGTGGTATTGATGGAGCTCAGAGAGGTACTGGTTGACCTTTGACAGTCCTATTTAACAGCTGACTGGAAACAAGAGTGGTTCCAGAGGACTGGAGGAGGGCAGACATAGTCTCACTTCACAAAGGTGGTAGCAGGGAAGAGGCTGGCAATCATAGGCCAGTCAGCCTGATTTCAGTGGTGGAAAAGTTAATGGAGTCACTGCTGAAGGAAAGGGTTGTGGAATATCTTAAATCAAGTGGATTACAAGATCCAAGGCAGCATGAATTCCCTTGGGTAAGGTCATATGAAATGAGTCTGATAGAGTTTTCTGACTGGGTGATCGAGGAATTAGATCAGGGTGGAGCAGTGGACATGGTCTCCCTAGATTTAAGTAAGATTTTCAGCACTGTTTCACATAGGAGGCTAGTATGCAAGCTGGGTAGTTTAGGAGTGGATCCAAAGGAGGTAAACTGGTAAGAAGTTTGTTAAGGGATAGGTGGTAGAGGGTGGTGGTAAAAAGAGTTCACTTAGAGGAAGGGAAGGTGATCAGCGAGGTACCTCAGAGATCAATGCTGGAACTAGTCCTCTTTAATGTCGTTATAAGTGGCATTGCAGAGGAGCTGAATGGGAAGGTCTGCCTCTTTGCTGATGATACCAAAATCTGTAATATGGTGGACACTCCGGGGAGGGGGGGTCTGGAAAGGATAAGCAGAGAACTGAGGAAACTAGAGAAGTGGTCAAGGTATGGCATCTGGGTTTCAGCATGAAAAACTGCAAAGTATTGCACTTGGGACACAGAAACCCAGGGCAGAGTACAAAATGGTTGGAGTGGTACTGACAACCTCCAAGCAGGAAAAAGACCTGGGGTAATCATACCTGATGACCTAAAGTTGACCAAGCAGTTCGACAAGGCAGTTGGGAGGGGTAGTGGGATCATGGGGTGCGTAGGGAGCTATATCACCAGCAGAAAGAGGAAGATGGTATTGCCTCTATAGATTACTAGTAAGACCCCACCTAGAGTACTGTGTCCAGTTCTGGAGACCACATCTGTGGAAGGGCATAGTCAGAGTGGTGGCAGTCCAGAGAAGGGAAACTGAAATGGTGCAGGATCTGCATCACAATCCCTATGAGAAGAGCCAGTTTTGTATTCAGGCTACTACCTTGGGACCCACTCCAAGGCTGGCTAACTTGTATATTAATCTTTTGTGCGGGACTGTGTCAAATGCCTTGCTAAAAATCTAGGTAGGCCATATCCACAGCCCCTCCCTGGTCTACTACTTTGGTCACCCAGTCAAAGAAATCTGTTAGATTTGTCTGACATGACCTTCCCACTGTGAATCCATACTGCCTTGGTTCCTATGCCCCACTGGCCTCTGGGCACTCAACAGTTCTTTCCTTCTGAAGTGATTTCATCATTTTCCCTACCACTGAGGTCAAACTAACCTGTGTGTAGTTTCCTGCCCTGGCTCTACTCCCACTTTTGTGAAGTGGAATCACATCCACCCTCCTCTAGTCCTCAGGTACCACCCCATCCTCCCATGATTTATTAAAGAGAGTAGTCAGTGGTGTCACTAGTTCTACCCTTAGTTCTTTTAGAATTCTGGGGTGAATCCCATCAGGCCCCATTGCTTTGCCCACCCTCAATTTCAAGAGTTCTTTCAAAACCCTTTCTTCTGTGAATGGACTGGTATCGACCTCCCTATCCAGAGTGTTTCTCTTGTTTGGTTTAGGTACCTCCCCATCCTCTTCTGTTCCCTGCTTTTTCTCTATCACCCTCTGCCCACATTCCCTCCCCTTTATTAAGTCTCCGTATCCCTCCCTTGGTCTTTCTTCACTCCCTAATGTACCTATAAAAGGTTTTATCCCCCTTCATAACATAATTGGCTATCTTTTCCTCAGTTTGGGCCTTTGCTATTGCTTTGCTATAGAACCCACAGCCTTCTGATCTTCCAGCCTCAGATGCGAATGTGCAACCTGCTGAGCCACTGCCACAATGGGTCCTATGCTCAAAAAGTAAAAATGCTTATACTGTACATCATGTATCCGAGGCATGTAGGCAATACAATGATCACAAGCCATGCACTGGGAGTCCCACAAACCCCTGTATCATGCACTAAAGGGTGAATCTCCTTCCCTGATCAATCACCTGGCTATTCATGCAGCTACACAAGCAACCAGTCCTGAACAGTGTTCAGGAGTCATGACCACACTCCACACCATTCACTGCAGTGCAGATTGCTGGGTGAGGGAGGTATGGCTATGTGGACTGGGATACTGCTATAGCCACTGCATACCCCCACATAATACACCTGATGGCCTCTGCAGGTCATGAACCCCTCCCTGCTATGCTGTCCCAGCCTTCCAATCAGGCAGGAAGGAGTGGGGGCAGCCATTCAAGCACTGAGTTGACAACTGAATATTTAAAGACCTGCTGAGTCCCACAGTCCCCTGCTCCATGCACAGAAAAGGATCCACTAATGAACCAGGGTGAGAATATGATTAGATGCCTGCCTGTGTCCACCAATCCACCCTCCACACACCAATGTACTGGAGGTGCTGGGCTGCAGGCAGGTGCTCTGTGGTAATCAACTGTAGTGAATACCCCCTGACAAAGGGTAGTTTAATCACCCAAAGTGCCAGGGCTTACAGTGGGCATTGTGAGTCTGTCCACAGATTTCTAATTTGTATATATAAACATTAAAGCTTCTTGAATAGAATTTTCAGATTCTGTGGCTTCTTCTACAACTGTGAGTGCAAGAGAGTTTCTGGACTAGGTATAGTGAATACTATGCCCCACATACCTGTCCATGGGTGTAGATCTGGGTGGGCTGGGTGCATGCCTCCCATGTGTACCCAGCCCCTCCCACTGTGCATAGCCCCTATAGGGGTTCAAGACATGACAAAAAGATTTTAAGATAGCTACAATGCAGACATTACTACAAAAGCCAATTAAACAGCTCTGTGAGTCAATTTAAGCAACTTAATACTATGTGACTTTCTTAGGCATTGATGCTTACATTTATCAGTATCCTCCCAATGAAATGTAGTGAGGAACTGCTCATGTGGCAGTCTATTTAGATTGCAAATAAATTAAACATAGTAAAATTATGTATCGTAAGAGGCATACATTTATCAGTCTTAGGCAATATTGGTTAGCCTATGTGAAACAAACTTATTAAACTTATTTCTTTTTTACTAAAATTTGTGATTTAAGTTGTTTAGCAGTGGCTAGTACTGCACCAAAAACATCTAATTGTCAAACGTATTTACAATTTATGAGTAGTATTGGTCTGGTTACCTACATCCAGTCTCATAATTAACATTTGTAATCTTCAGTCCCTAGTGGAACAAAGTCTGGTCAGAGCCAATATGGCTGTGGAAAGCTTTTAGGAGGGACAAGAGCAGTGAACAGAATATGCTGTGCTCTCATTTCCAGGAGTCAGCCATAATACTGCAGTGATTACAGTACTGAGCATGCTTGATACTCACACATGTGCAGTTTGCCCCGGAGTCAGCCTTACGCAACATGGCGGTGCTGACATAACGTGTAACAACCCAGTCCCCTTGGGTTACTAGATTCCCATTAGTAATGATCTTAGGCAGGTAGGAAAAGGCAGCTGGTGGGGAGGTCATTAGGGTCTTTCTACATAATGACATCATTGTTTACTCAGCTAGCCTGAGAGAAGGATGATTATGTCATTTAGAACTCTCACAGCAGCATAACCATTTTATAGCCAGCTGCTCTTGGGGAGCTTAGAATGTTCATCAGTAAGTTCAAGTGTGGCAGTTAGACTGGCAGGAGGTCTGCCATTGGGGCTCTGTCAAAGGGAGCCCTGGTACTTCTCACTCTAGTTTGGTAAAATCTTTAGTTTGCCTGCAGGATTCTTTAGTTTCACTCCCGGGGGTGAGATGGAATGCAGTTCTTGTGGATCCAAGGTGCAATCCCTTGAATTTCCTGAAATTGACAGCTGCCTTAAGAAAGAACGATGAGTAGAATCTGACAGCTACCAGAGAAAGAAGGATGCCTTTTGTTCTTTCCATGATTGGGAGGATGGAACAACTAATCTGTAAGTACAGAATTTGAAACTGTTCTCTGAAGGAGTTAGTTGTTTGAGGTGTGTGACCAAGATAAGGCTAGATCACAGCGGTCAGGACCCCTTTCAACACAACTTGTTGAATTTAAAGCTAAAGCTGGGAGTCTTTAGCAATTCATTGGGGATCAGAGACTTATCTGGTGTAACCCTGAAGGAATGGCAGAAGCTGTTTCGGGCAAAGGGTGATGAACGCCATCTGGAGTTTCAGGCAGAGCTAAGTAGTTTGTGGATGGGCACCAGTGTTCACTGGGCAATGATCATGCACCAGGAGGATTTTAAAGTATGTGGTACATCCCACAGATATACACTTTGGAAGAGAGATAAAGATGATTTTGAGGAAAACAGTACTGCCTAGCAAAGTGTCCTGCAAAACAGGGCATGCCTGTACTGCAATGATAAATATTTGGGGGACCACCCTTGCTTTAAGTAACATCTATAAATAAAGCCATACTGCAAAATCCCAGTTACTGCTTTGGACATTCCGCTTATTGCTCCTAGTGTGAATGTTATTGGGGTTCTTCAGCAGTTAGGTCTAGCATATTCCTAGCATCCTCTCCCCTGGACCTGGTTATAAATAAGAAGATCCATTTTAATATGTGGCCCCACCCCCCCATCCTCTAGATAATGAGCCTGGTATACACTCCAACATAGGGGTGGTACCATGTGTGTAGCTCTGCCAAAAGAAAATTGTATGCCATGTAGTTGTCAGTAGTTTTTTTAAGGGGGTGCCAGCTAGCCAAAGGTGGTGTGGGGGCTGTATACATAGCTTGATACTCGTGCATGCACAGTTTAAGTCTGTGCCACCATGTTGCACACAGTGGCCATCACGTCTGCACTTGCAGAAATGAAAAGTAGTGCACCAGGAAGTGGGTATGTTTATGTGGCCCGCAGAGTGGAAGGGCTGCATAAACAGAATCACTGGAAACTATGCTGAAGCACTGGGGCAGAACATCAGACAGTGGTCCGGTTACGTGCTTCCACAGTGCTCTTTTACAAAATCTGATGATGGCATAACATCTGCGGAGCTTGGCCCACACAACCATAAAAATCAGACTCAGGAGGAGACTATTAAACTAGAGATCTGGTATTGGATTTGCTCATCATCACAGTCATTTTCTTATTCTTTTCTAAGCAGTAATTTCTGGTAAATGTGCCTTAACCATATTGATCTCAGTTCTGGTAGACTACTTCTGGTTTTCCCCTGATTGTATTAGGAGAAGGTAGTAGCAGTCTTGAAGTAATTGCTGCCAGTGGTGGCATGCTCTGAAAAAAGTAATCCCCATGCTCGTCTGCACATTTTAGAAATGTCCCCTTCAGTTAAAGGGGGAAGGAATTGATTATTTATGTACAGCTGTTTGAAATGTCTCTATTTTTATAAATTTTATTCATATCTCTGAAGGATCCCTATTTTAACTGTGCCTGAATAAAAGCTGAAACTGTCAGTTGTGTTTTGTTTTGGTGTTAGATTTATAGAACTGTTATTTAATACAACAGCAGATTAGGTACATATGGACATATGTTGATACATGGACATATTAGGATGACAGTATCTCAATTACAAGGGAGTCTGTGTTAGGCTTGGGTTTTGAATGTAGACAAACTAGTCACTTGTTACAGAATTGCAGATATATCATGTTTAAAATAGTATAAATCTGACTATTCATAAGTAATATGGACTTATTTTACACAGTTTAAGAAAAAATGTGTCTGAACAGTACACTGTGTAAAATTTGATTGACACCACTGTGTGAAACAGCTGTTGAATGCTTAATTTACAGTAGGGCAGGTTGTCTTCTAACCTATTTTTTACTTAACACATATATATTTTCATATTTATAAGACTGTTAACATTATTTACTATGTATTGCTTAAAGAGCTACTGATGCCACAAAGAAAACTGAAAAACATAATAACTAGGTAAAATTCTGCTTGTATTCCATATATATATATATATATATATATATATATATATATATATATATATATATATATATATATATATATTCTAGATTTCTCCTCCCATTATTTATTACTGATAAAATGTGCATGAATACATGATTTTATCCCTTGCAGTTACTTTACAGTTAATTCACCTCTATAGCTTACTCCCTACTTCAAGTCATAATGCTCTGTTGTGACATCACAATTTGTTGCCATGAGAGTAACTGTGATGTCATAAGCAGTGCATTATGGCCTAAGGTAGGGAGACAGCAACAGAAATAGATGAACTCTTCAGGAGCAAATAAGCCTTTTTTTCATGCAAATGACCTCAGCAATAAATAATGGGGGGGGGGATAACGAACTAATGTGAAATACAAGCTGAACCTTAACTAAATATCATATTTTGTTTAAGTTCTCTTGAAGGTGTCAGCTGCTCTTTAAGTTTATTTTTCCTTGTATTTTTAATCATTGTCATTTACTAATGCTAGCACAGACACACAGAGAGGTTTTAAAATGAAATTTCACTGGTTTATAGCTTGTGTCAGGGAGTGAACTTTCAAGTCAGTGCAATTTGACCCTGAGATAGCTTTCTTTTGATGGAACTTATCCTGTCTTGGCAAAGTCATTTGTAAAGCTGAGGCTGTTTAGAAGTACAATAGGAGTTATGCTAAACAAATGTAAATATCTCTAAAAGTATACAACATACAGATAATAAACCTGTATGAAAGTTGTTCAGGACAAGATCTTTCAAATGAGCCATATCCATTAAGCTGCACTAATTATATTTTTTAAACTATGGCCATCTAATTACCTGCATTTTCATTTTTCATCACAATTCTCACCTTTTGGGTGGCTATATTTAAAAAAATCTAATGAATTCAAGTTAGTGACTACCTCATTTGAAAGGTTATTTTGTCCTGAATAACTTTCATGTTGGTTGTATATTGGTAACTTGTATACTTACCAATATATTTACGTTTGTTTGGCATGACTAGTACTGTGTTCACTCAGAGAGAAAAAAATGATGTTGTTTGGAAGATCATATTTTACAAAATATAAGGAATTTAGATTAGTGACTACCCTCATGAGAAAGGTCCTTTCACCCTGAACAACTTTCGTATTGGTTGTTTTTGTGCATCTTGAATAGTTTTAAAGACATTTAGATTTGTTTGGAGGGTGTGCACATTTACTATCAGAGAAAAGCAGCTTGGGGTTCTGTGTCTATCATTCTAATTAAACAAAAAGAAGGGAGTATTTCTTTAACTGCCATGGAGATTTGCAGAATGGAAGGATACACTGAAAACTCCTATAAGATGTATTCCATGGAAGCACCTTTTTTCAAGTGAAAGCATGGTGGCTGTAGGCTCCGCCCACAGCCATAAAAATAACTTAAAGTCATAACAGATTTTATGTACTGTGGAAGACTTGGCAGTTTGGTGTTGCAATTGCTTGAGTCATTCTTGACAGACAAATGTCAGTAGATAACGCTGGGGACTTTTTTCTCCAGGGCATCTGCTGTTTCCTGTGGTATACCTCAGGGTTCAAATCTGTCACCTATGTTGTTCACAGTGTATGTGCTTCCTCAGGGAGAGAGTGTGAGATTGTGTAACTTGGCTATTCACTACTATGCAGTTTATACCCAGTTGTACCTCTTTCACACTGAATCAGGGCGATCCTGTAGCTGTTATAAATCAATGTTTGCCTTACTTAAATCATTAGATGGCTGTAATCTGGCTGAGTCTGAATCTGGGAAAAACAGATCTGCTGATTATGGAACCAGGATCTCAGAAGTCGGCAATGGGGTAGCCCTTGATGATAGCAATTATAAATGAGTGACTGCAGAAACAGTGACTCATTTTTAGCGCTATCATCATCAGCTACCCTACAACAGTAGTGATGGTATAGTACCTAGAGTGACCGGAAGGGAAGGGGAGGGATGGGAAGCTATAGGGGAGGGATAGGAGAGAGAGGTTAGAAGGGGAAGTGAGCATGTTGTAACTGAGCCAGCCCTGTGGTGTGGTGGTGAGAGTGGCTGGCTACGGTGCAGTAGGCACTGGGTTTGGGACCTATATGGGGATAGTGCTTTGCAACTGTGTATTTTTTTTTCCACCTCAGAATTTCACCCCCTCCTCAACATGAACCCCCCTGGAGTTGAGAATGTTAAGTAAGGGGGGTGCAGGGGGCCAAGCCCTCCATGGGGGGTGGCAGGGCACATCCCCCCACAAAAACACTTTATTTTACTGGAAGTCGGGTCGCTGACAATTGTATATCGCCGAAATGTTTTTTGGCTATATACATTTGTGATGATAGTGATCACTGTTTTTTGATTGCTATCATCACATGGAACCGGCAATGAAGAGGGTTAGTCTTACCCTACCATCACTGGGTGGCATGACCCTCCAGGCTGTGGATCAAACTAAAAACCTAAGGGTCATAGTAGATGGCAGAATAAATTTTGATGTCATGTGTTGAATGTGTTTTTTTTTTTAAAGAAATATTGCCAGAGAGAAGCACTTGTTTGATATGACAACCTGGTGACTGTAAATTAGGGATTGTCAGGTACTAAAATACCCAACCACCAAGACAACCTGCTGGTACCCCAAAAGTACCCAAAAAAGAAAAAACATGAAAACTGAGTAGTCAGGTCGGCTCGGGTAGTCACCACCTGACCCATTCTGCTATCTGATTACCCAACCCTGGTCATAACAAAAATCATGTAAAGATTGTTTTTTGGGGGGACTATTACACTGTCTGTTAGGTGCCCCAATCTATTATACCCATCTGGGGAATTGCTGAGGCAAGTACAAGAGGCACATGCTTTTTTAGGAAGCGTGCTGCTGTTTACAAAAATTATACCCATATACCCATGGCAGACATTATTGAGGCAGGTATGAGGTACACAGATGCTGTGAGTGAGTCTGCTGCTGTTTCCAAAAATTAGTGCACCTGGGCTATAAGGCAGGCTAAGGCCAAATATTATCAAGCCACCCTTGAATCCACTTGGGGGTCATCCCGTGCCTTCTGGGACAATATGAAAAAGCTCAATGGAAAGACCTGCTCCCTTCCCCCACCATTACTACTTTTCATAGACGATACCGTCACTACTGATCCTTCCCGCATAGCTGAGTGCCTCAATATGGCTTTCTCAGATCTAAGCTCTGTCCTGTCCTCCCCCAACTACTTTTTTGACCCTATCCCTGCCTCCACCCCCACCTCAGATCGCCCCCCTTTCTACCTGTGTGCCATATCACCCCTTGAAGCCAGGCCTCATCTGCAAAAAGCCTTAGCTAGCAGCAACCCCAGCTGTGATCCCCTGGACTCCAGGATTCTCCGATTAGTCCTAGATACTGTACTAGCCCCTCTCAACAACCTTTTAAACCGGTCACTATGTCTTGGCCAATTTCCCAGTGCCTGGAAAATTGCATAAATCACCACATCCATAAGAGTGGAGATAGAACCTCCCCTAACAATTTCAGGCCCATCTCCATTCTCCCCCCTCTCTCCAAAGCACTAGGAAAAATAATGGCTATTCAGCTCTCCGAGTATCTGGCCAAATATGACCTGCTGTGTCTGGAACAACATGGATTTCTCCCTGGACACAGCACCACTACAGCCATCCTGGAGTTCTCCCAGCACCTCCACTCTGCTCTTGACTCTGGTCATGTTGCTGGTGCAGTGTTCATTGACCTCTCCAAGGGCTTTGACACTCTCTGTCACCCCCTCCTACTTGACTCCCTCCACCAACTTGGCTTTTCCCCTGGCCCACTGGCTTGGTTCACCAGTTACCTCTCTGCCAGATCAGTGTGTGTGAAGGTCCTGTCCAATACCCTGCCCATTCGCTTGGGGTCCCCCAGGGTTCCATCCTGGGCCCTGTTCTGTTCAGTCTATTTCTTAATACCCTCCCCAGCTCCTGCTCGGGCAATATGGTACTCTATGCCGATGATGTAGTTCTCCTTGCCTCCTACCCTGACCCCGCAGATCTACAGGAATCCCTGCAGCACACATTCAACTAAGCTGAAAAGTGGTTCCTTGACCATCGGCTGGTCATTAATCTCAAAAAAAACAAATCTATGTTTTTTTTTTTTGCATCACCAGAATAAGGCCAAAAATGCCTCCTCTGCATTCTCTCCAGTAATGCTCACATACTCAAGCAGGTGTCATCCCACAAGTACCCGGGCATCACCTTCGACTCGGCTCTTACATTCTACACCCACATCAATACCCTGTCTTCAGCCATAAACTCTTGGAGTGGCCTTCTCTATCACCACAGAGATTGCCGCCCCCAAACCACTCTCCGACTGGCTATCAACTCCTCCGTCCTGTTCCTAGTGGACAACGGCCTACCTATCTATGCTGCAGCCAACAATACCACCCTCACCAAAATCCAGACCTCAATAAACAAGGCCTGCATGCTCCTGACTGCTGCGTCCCTCTGCACCCATACTTGCCTGCTCTAGTCCACCACCAACCTGCTCACCTTGGAGGAGTACCTGGGCTACCAAACCTGCTTACCTGCCAAAAAATCCCTGCTAGGAGTCTTCCCCCACCAGGGGTCACTGTGTCCTTGCAGCTTGCATTCTCCTCCATTGCCACCCGTAGCTCAGTTAAGGCCACCTTGCTGGTGCCCCATACCAAGACCTCCCTAGCCCAAAGGTCCTTCCACTACCACGTCCCCACATGATTCAACTCCCTCCAACTCTCTGTCACTAAGTCAACCAAAATTGGTCCCTTTAAAGTCGCTCTCCGTAACCACCTCTTTGGCACCCAAAGCTGTAGTTGCTTTTAATCAGCCTAATGTTGGGGTCCCTCCCCGTTTCTTGCCCATAGCCTTGACAATGTCCATTGGACTGCTTCCCCTTTTTTTCTCTTTTTCTTGCCCCTGTTCCCCCCCACCCTTCCACTTAGGTATTTCCCCAGTACGACCAGGGTTGTGACTTCTACTACTGTTATATAAACCACTGTTATATTGTGTTCTTTTTGTTATCTGTATTGCACCTGTATGTTACCACTGTTGTATCTCACATTGTAACCATGTCTACCCTCCCTGCGATGAGGTGCCTTGGTAAATGAGTCCCTGACTCAAAGGTTGTTAATTCAACTGTCAAAAATAAATGAATAAATAAAAAAATACCCATGGCTGGCATTTATGCAATAGGTAAAAGATAGGCATGAGAGATGCAGCTCCTTTGATTGACCCTACTGCTGTTTTAAAAAATGATACCCATGGTGGGCATCAATCAAACTAACATAATATAAACAAATGACTGACAAAAGAAAACTAAGAGTAGTACTAGTGTGGCACATGTGGCTGGCATGGTGGCAGTGGTGATGGTTCCATTTGTTTCATACACAACCTAGTCATATTCAATATCACTGTTTGCAGTCTGTTTATTTTCTGGGTCAGACTCACATAAATCAGTGTTTGAGACAACTGGGAAATTGTCAGCATTCATTTTGAGAAATGTAAGCTGTTCCACATTTACAGGAGTTAGCAGTGTTCTTCAGTCAGTGACCTTTCCTCCAGCTGCACTAAATATGCATTCTGAATATACACTTGAAGGTGAACAACTGAGGTACATTATTGCAAGATTTGCTAGATCTGGCTATATTGTTCTCTTTTGTTTCCAATAGATTAATGGATCTTCCTCGAGACCAGTCACAGTATGGTCTGCAAAGTACTCTAGGATCATTGTGCTGTGTGAGACGGTTACCAGCCTGGCAGATGAACCTGCTGCACTTTGTTTATGGGATATCAGTCCATGTTGTTGCAGGTGACTCAGATTTGATTTGCCTTTCTGACCCTGAACATACAGTGGAGTCAGCCACGATGAAGCGCAGTAACTTGCAGTAATGACGTCGCAAAATCCTGCATGACAAAAGGACTTAATTGCCATTGACTTACAATGGCCCCTGCAGTAAACTACAGCATTCTGTGATATTCTGCAGCACTTCTGTGTTGTGTCCTGGCTGTCACTTCTGTAGGATGTCTGAGAAGTAGCTATACAGTACATTTCCCTTGCTGATGACACTGCTGACTGAAGAATTAATAGAGGTGCTATTGTTTGCACCAGAGGCACGCTGTGATAGTTCAGTTGAGTTTGACTGTGTACATCAGTTAATAGTGTTTGTAGGGCAATGTCACATTTAGTTAGCAGAAGATCTCTTCAATACTCAGTGTCTTCCCCTGCAGAAAGGATGGCTTCACTGTTCCACTTGAATCATGGCTCTTCAAACTAGCCAGCAGATTGGTGTCATTCTTAAACATGGCATTTATTCTCTGATCACTCAACAGTCTGACACTCAAGTCATCTGCCAGCATAACAGCAGTGATGTCATCTTTTGACCTAAAGTCTTTCTTTATGTCATCAAGGAAAATAGCAGTATAGGACAGTGGTTTAAGGCTCTGCGCTACAAATCTGGAGACCTGGGTTTGAATCCCACAGCCCCCGCTTGCATAATGTGTGACCCTGAGTAAGTCACTTAACTTCCTAGTGCTCCCAGGTCACACGTGTAAACAAGCTTTCAGCTTAGTGTGTTTCTCCTGGTTTAAAAAAAAAATGTGAAGAAATCTGATTTAAGGAAGAATTTCACTCAGAGTTGCACTGTCTACACTGACATTACATGTGGCAGCCTCAAATGGCTCCAGTAGGTGACTAAAGATTCCAGCTGCTGGAACTGAACATGATGTCTACTTTACGTGTTTGATTCTGCATAAGTCATGTACAGCATTTCTCTGTTCAAGAAGCCTTTCCAACATTAATTTGGACTTCAGCAAAGCCTTTGATTCAGTTCCACATGGGATGTTGGGGGAAAGTTGAGATGTGTGGAGGAGGGGACTAAAATAGTCAACTAGATCAAGAACTGGCTGCAAGGGAGACAGCAGAGGGTGGTGGTGGTATTGGGAGAGCTCGCATCTCCAAGGGTGCTGACTAGTGGGGTGCTACAGGGATCAGTACTGGGGCCGGTACTGTTTGGGATATTTATAGCAGACATCTCACATGACATCAGGAATAAGATCAGTCTGTTCACTGATGACACCAAGTTGTGGGAGGTGGCAGATGACATAGCAGGGTGTCAGGGGCTACAGGATGACCTGACCAGACTGAAGGAGTGGTCGGAAAAGTGACAGTTTGGGTTCAATGCTAAAAAGTGCAAGGCACTGCACTTTGGGGCAAAGATTCCTGGGAGGGGGTACCAGCTGGGGAGAGAGCAGCTTGACACCACCAAGGAGGAAAAAGATCTGGGGGTGGTTGTAACAGGGAAATGATCAATACAGAGCAGTACAGGATGGTGGCTGCAAAAGCCAACAGCATGCTGGGATGTATTCCGAGAGGAATCTCCTCCAGGAGAAGGGAGGTATCCTTTCTCTCTACAGGTCATTGGTCAGACCACACCTGGAGTACTATGTACAGTACTGGTGCCCATATCTAAAGAAGGATGTCAGATTGCTGGAGGGGTACAGGGCAGAATGGCAAAGTTGATCCAGGGGGTTGAAAGACAAACCATACAAGGTACAGCTCACTAAGCTGAATTTGTACTCCTTGGAGGAGAGGAGGGATCGGGGGGATATGATTGAAACATTTAAGTATGTAAAGGGATAATTAAGACAGGCACTGAAGGTATATTTAAGCTAAGGGGGAGGGACACAAGAGGTCATGATCTCAGATTGGGGGGAGATATAAGAGGGAGATAAGGAGACACTTTTTCACAGAGAGGGTTGTGGCACAATGGAAGGCTCTGCCAGAGGAGGTGGTATCTTGTAAGACAGTAGGTAGTTTCAAAAAGGGATGGGACAGGATGAGAAGCGGGGCTAAATGTGAAGGGAGGAGGAGGAGCTGCAAAGTAAGGATGCTAGCTATGCATTCAAGCAGACTTGATAGACCATGTGCCTGTTTCTGCTGGCAGTTTCGTATGTTCATATTGTATGTGACATGTAAAATATTGAATTCCAACATGTTGGAACTTCCTGCTTTAATGTACGTAAGGATAAGTTGTTTGACCTCTGCAGCCCCTTCAAGATTTTTTGCTGCTTCACAGAGTGGCTGAAATACCCACATATTTTCCTACCAAGACCTAACAGGTTTTCAGCATTTCTGTTTCCATTTAAAAAAAAAACATGGATGAGAAGATTTAAACAATGTGCAAAATTAGGTATGTGTTGGTAGTTCCCATCTGGAACAGCCTTGACTATGTTGGCACCAGTATTTGATATTATGAACCCTGGAGATAAGGAATATAAAGTAAGCCATTTCTGAAACTGATTTTGCAGGTCCTGCAAAAATATTCATAAGCAGTGTGGTTTTCATCAACAATGGTGACACATAGCACAGCCTGCTTCCTACTACTTATGGTAGAGTGGGAATTATTACTTTTTGACTTAGAAAGGAGTGTGTGTGGCTATAAGGAAATTCCTCAGATGCTTTGACCAGTGAGCCTGTAGCTTAGTGGTTAGAGTGCTGGAACGGCATACCAGTGATCTGAGGCTCAAATCCCAGAAGGCCACACTTTTCCTTTCTCATTTCCGTCCTTGATTTAAAAATACTTTCTGACTGAAAATTTGCCCAATGAGCTGTAACAGACATATAGTCAATTGTGTGGTTGCTGGTCCATATATCCATGGTTATGTGAACCTGCTTTACCTCAAAGAGTTTCAACTATTTAGTGACCACACTACACACTAAATCATACAACTGAGGAACAGCCTTTATTTGAGAAATATGTTCAACAGGGAATGGTGTACCATGGTTCAATCTGGTTCATGAACTTGAGGAAACCTTTCTGGGCAACAAAAGCAAAAGGGAACTGACAATTGGTTAACAGCTCTATTTAACAGCTGGCATGTTGGATGTTTGTAGGTAACTTTTGGTGCCATCACAACGCTTTCTTTTAATATTAGTTGATGAGCATGATGAGACATTTTTAATTTTGGGGGGACTGTACTTTTCATACCTTTTCACATGGAATACTACTGTAGAATTTTGCAGTACTTGGTGGTGTCAGAAGAAAACAAACTATGTTTGTCTGGGAAGACTGCAAGGACATATAAAGTGATTCAGTGTCAGTTCCTGCTTCTAGCTCATTGTCACTATGATCACCATCCCCACCACCTCCACTACTGCCCATACCGACTGCACTGTCCCTTTTCCTTCCACACTTAATTGGGTGTTTCGCCTTTGTATGTTATATCATTACTGATGTTTCAAAATGTCCCGCTTTGCCACCATGACTGACACTCTTTTTGAACAGACTGCATACCACTCGAGAGTTGTCTGCATGGTCAATATAAAATAAATTCCACATTAAAGATTTTCCCTTTGTGCTTTGTACTATGGTGCATGGCATTATTTTTTGTATAGTCGAGGGACCTGGAGGAAACCCTATACGGCCATTTCCTTGCTCACATGAATTTTTTCCATTCATGGTCATCTTCTTATTCTTACGTTTAGCATATGATTTTTTTCTCCACTTGTCCCTCATGCCCTACAGTGGCATCCTCTCCAACCCCTCATCACAACTAGTACCAGCCTCATTGCCACAAGATTCAGAAGAACTGGAAGTGCCGTCATCATTAGGTGTGACATAGCTTGGGCTTGCCCATTCCCAGTCCCCACTATCACCACCATCTTTATCAGCATTTGCTGCCTCACCATCTGAGGTTATATTTGAGGAGGATGCTTCCCCCTCCTTGCATGCTGCTTCAGCAACTGGAAGTCTCCTGTCACATGTTCCATCTTAGTTCTACTCAATCTCTCTGTGGCATTCAACACTGTGGACCATGGAGTGTTGTTGGAGTGCCTGTGGATTCTCTGTGGACTGTCTGGTACAGTCCTCAGTTGGTTTAGATCATTCCTCATTGACAGAACACAAAGAGTAGTCTTGGGGATTTATTCATTAGCACCTCTCCCCCTGTCATGTGTGGTTCTGCAGTGCTCCATCTTGTCCCCCATGTTGTTCGCAGTGTATATGCTGCCTTTGGGAGACATTATAAGGTGATATGGGCTGTGTTTTCACTGCTATGCAGATGATATTCAGCCCTACATGTCCTTTGTGCCTGAACAGGATGATGTGGTCTCATTTTTTAACAACTGCCTCACCAAATCTGGAGATGGATGAGTGCCAACTGGCTGAGGTTGAATCCAGATAAAACCGAGGTGTTGGTGGTAGAACCAGGTTGCCAAGGCATGGGGTTGCAGGTTGGATAACCTTGTGGGCTTTGGCTCGGAGGTGCCCAGCTGCTTACCTCAAGTTAGGCACGAAATCTGGGTGTTGTGTTTGACAGTGGCTTGACTCTAAAATCTCAGGTGTCAGCCATTCTGAAGACCTTGTTTTACCATCTGAGGAACATCACTCAAATTAAGTGCTTGATTTCATCTGGCAATTTGTCAACTCTGGTTCACACATTTGTAACTGTGAGCCTTGATTTCTGTAATGCCCTGTACCTAGAGCTATTGGAGGTTGATATTCACCTATTGCAGCTAGTGCAGAATGCGGCAGCCAGGCTGTTGACTGGCTTGTCGAGATCTTGCCACATCATGCCTGTGCTCTGCTATCTGCATTAGCTGCCAGTACATTGGCAAATCATCTTCAAGGTCAGATTATTGACCTATAACACCCTACATGGACAGGGACCCAGCTACTTGCAATATCTTCTTCTTTCCTACCGCCCCTTCTGCTCACTGTGCTCCACCAATGAGGGATTGCTAGAGGTTCCCAGAGTCCATTTAAAGACCTCTGGAGCACATACATTTGCAGCCCCAACCCTGTAGAATGCTCTACCTTGTCAGATTAGAGACTGCTGGACCACTGACAGTTTTAAAGTGGAATTGAAGACCTACTTATTCAACCAGGCATTCCCTGATTGGTTGAATCCAGACATACTGTATGTTGTATTTTATATTTGTATTAGATGTTTTATTGTAATTTTATCTGTATGTCTTGAATTTTATCATTTTCATTTTCCATTTCCATTTCATTTATTTGTAATTACAGGTAGGTAAACTGAGATACAAGATCCCATTTTCAGGCACGGCCTGAAGTTAGTAGTTTCGAAAGACTAACAACATAGAATACATTAATCAATCATTAAATACAATAAACAATTAACACATAATTTTACACAACAGCAAGCATTCATTTTTTTAAATGAATAGATGCAGCAGTGGATAAAGTGGTGACTGATAAAGAAGACTTTACTTCATCAGGTAAAGAGTTCCACACTGTTGCAACGCAGTAAGCGAAGGACCTTTTCCCTGAGTTTGTATGGACCAACAGAAGGGTCAGTTGGGTCTTAGTAGATGATTGCAAACTGTATGGGGAACTATATGTATCCAAAAGGGCCCATAGTGATGTTGGAATACTGTAGTAATTTAAATGTAAAACATGGCATAGCCACTTTATATGTATTTTGAATGGAAAGCCATTCATGGCTAACCAAAATATTACTGTGATGTATCTGGGAAGGTTCCATTATTACAAACTTTCCAATTTTATATAACAATGTTTCTGTCTGGGAAATAAAGGAAGCAGATGAGGCATCAGTAATTAAAGAAGCATAATTTAGGACTGGAATAAACAATGTTGTGCAATAGTTTTTCGAGAGTCTTTGGTCAGAACTTTAGACAGCCGATAAAGGGCACCAATTTTAGAATTTACCTTGGAAATAACCTTATCTATGTGTATATTATATTTTAATGATGGACCTAGGTACACACCTAGATATTTAAATGATTTAACAACATCTATAACCCCACCTTCCAGCATGCTAACAGCAAAATTACAAGAATTTTTTTTAATTTAGGTTCTGAGCCAAATATCATGGACTTGGTCTTTAGCTTATTCAACACTAAATTGTTTTGAGAAAGCCAGGATTGCAAGTTGTTAAATTCAGTGCTCAGTAATAGATCAATATCGGTGACATTAGAATCATGAGTGAACTGCTTCATCTGCATATAGTAACTGGTCACAATGCTCCACCACTTTCACCACAGGGTCTATGAACAGTGAAAAAAGTAGGGGACCCAGTATGGAGCCCTGGAGGACCTCAAACTGAACCTCTTCATAAGATGAACATATTCCATTTAACTTACAATACTGCAGTGTATTAGTGAAATAATTCCTGAACCAAGACAAGGCAGGACTTCCCATCTTCAAACCAGACAGTTGATCCAGTAAAACTGTATAGTAAACAAGGTTGAATGCCTTGGTTTGGTCCACGAACACCTCCCCTGTTAAATTACCATTCTTGGTGACCCTGAGGATGGTATCTGTGAACCCAACCAAGGCAGTCTCAGTACAGTGCCCCCCCCCCATAGCCATGTTGTTAGGGGAGATCAAGTTATGGGTCTTAATATAATTGCTAAACTGTTGGTATACCAGTTTTTCTTGAAGTTTTGATAAAGCAGATGAATGATGCTGTCTAATGTAAGAAAAATCAAGATATAACTAGAACTCAGACAAAGGCCCTTGCTAGCCATGACTCAACAAATGTAGGTAACAGAATTTAAAATAAGCCTATTAAATAGTTGCACACTGAGCAGGAGTAAAGGTTATACTGCTCAGTAAGTACATAGCTATCTAAAAGTAGATCATAACTACAAAGATTTAAAAAAGTGTACCAGACAAAAATTCCAGTTCAACGTTCGGGGGTAGGATAATGACAGAAGACAGATGACAGGTGGGCTAATACATAAGAATGATGAATTGGATAACTGCACAACTGTCATTGACCCTGGCCGGTAGCACAGTTGTAGGGTACCTGCCTGTGATGTGAACGGTTGAGGGTTTAAAACCCTTGAATGTCAAGTGGAAGAAAAAGTACAGAAGTAAGGGGGAGGTGGAGAATAATCATGGTCGGTAGCCAGATTATGCAATGGGGTTGAGCTGAAAATGGTAGGGAAAAGTATAGAAAGGGATGTGCACTAGTGACTCTTAGTGGTCACAAAAATATAACCTACTAATGGAGAAAAGGGGACTTGGTAAATACTGAAGGAGTCGGTCACATGACTGGTCATGTGACCTTAATGATCTATAAATTAAGAGTCAAACCATGGTGGGTGGGTGGATTGATGTGACAAGAGATTCAGTACCTCTATGAGTAACTCCTGTCAGTTCTTTCCAAAACTCTACTATCATTTTATTGGTAACATGCTTTTTTTGGTTCAGGAGGACATTTAGTGCCAGTCCTGGTGATGTTATTGTTCTTATTGTCACTATGTTCTTCATTATTGCTAGGATTTATGTTGTCCACATCATTTTCAGTTGCATGTGCAAAGGCATTATACTTTCTTTCAGTAGACTTAGTCTGCAAAATATGAGACATAGTAGACACAGCTGTTGATTTCACTGTGCCACAGAGAGACATCACATATAGCATAACTATGACATGGCTCTGGCACCTAACAGGCTAACAGGCAGTGTAATATAGCCTAAATGGCTTTTGCTATACTGCAGAGAGACACAGAGTAGCTATATGTCATACACAGGCCTTGGTGCACCTAACAGACAGTGTATATACACCCAAAATGGTTTTATGCAGATACATAGTAGCTATATGTCACACACAGGGCTTGGGGCACCTAACAGACAGTGTGTAAGCTGGATGTTGACTGGAATATTTCAGTGGCCAGGACCTCTAAAGTTCAAAACATGGTAAAAGCCTTACAGGACAGCCTACTCACTCAACTGGTTAGCTCTCCAACTAGGCAGAACTACATCTTGGATGAGATCCTTATAAATTCAAAAGCAGTTAGTTTGGTCTAAGTTGGGGAACCAGTGGCCAACAGTGAGCACAACTCTGTTTAGTTTGTATTAACACTTGGGGAAGAAAGATCTCAATCCAGGGCAGAGATTTTACACTTCATAGGAGCCAACTTCAAGAAGCTAAGACAAGTAGTCAGAGACAAGCTGTGCAGGATCCAGGAAGCATTGGAAGTTGAAGAAATCTGGGGGTAGATCAAACTAGCCATCCTGAAAGCAACGAAAGTCTGCACTAGGACTGTTACTAAAAGGAATAAGCATAAAAGACCAATATGGTTCACAGATCAGGTCAAAAAAACAATCAAGACCAAAAGAGAGGCTTTTCAATTCTTACAAAAGGGACCAGAATGACAGCAAGTGGGAGAAATTCAACCAAAGGAGCAAGGTGGCCAAGAGGGTGATGAGACTGACAAAGGCAATGGCTGAACTAAGGACAGAGTTGGGGGTCAAGTAGGGGAACAAACAGCTCTTTCACTATACAGTATATGGGAAAAGAGGAAAAAGGGGGAGGAATATTTAGACTCTTAGATGGAGGCACATTGGTCAAAGATGATGAATAGAAGGCCTCCGTTCTGAACAGCTTCTTCTGTTCTGTGTTCACAAAGAAACATAACAGTCCAAAGCCTGAAAGCGGCATTAAGGAAGCAAATTTGGAGATCAAACCAATGGAGTCACGAAATATTACAGCAGAGTCAGGGAGGCACTAATTCAGCTTAAAGTAGACAAAGCACCAGGGCCAGATGGGCTGCATCCAAGGGTACTGAGAGAGCTGGGAGAAGAATTGGTGGCTCCCTTGGCATACTTGTTCAATCAATCACTTCAGTCAAGGGTTGTTCCTGGGCACTGGAGATGTGCAGATGTGGTACCACTTCACAAGAGTGGGGGAAGGGAAGAAGCTGACACCTACAGGCCAGTTAGCCTCATGTCTATACTTGGGAAGCTCATGGTAACCCTAATTAAACAAGACTTAGTAGAATACCTGGAGAAAGTGGGTCTTCAGGATGGTAGACAGCATGAGTTTGAAGTGGTGAGGTCATGCCAGACAAACCTGATTAAATTTCTGGCTGGGTAACGAAAGAATTGGACAAGGGCCACCCAGAGGACTTCCTGTACTTCGATTTTAGTAAAGCGTTTTATTCCATGCCACACAAACGTCTGCTTAAAAAGTTGGAAGACCTAGGTGTGGACCAGAATATAGTTAACTGGGTGGCTAATTGGCTAAAGGGAAGGAAACAGAGAGAGTGATAGTGAATGGAGTGAGATTGGGAGAGGGAGAGAAGACTAGTGGTGTATCCCAGGGCTCAGTCCTCAGCCTGGTCCTCTTCAACATATTCATTAACAACATTGTGTTGGCATCCAGGGCAAGCTCACCCTCTTAGCAGATGACACAAAGTTAGATGGAAGGGTGGACAGTGAAGAGGCCATCATGTTCCTATAGAAGGACCTCCAGAGGATAGAAAAATGGTCCAAAATCAGGCAGTTGAAATTCAACATTAAGAAGTGCAAAGTGATGCACTTGGGTAAGGGCAACCTGAGGACAGCATGCTGGCTTGATGGAGTTCAGCTCTGTACCTCTCAAAAAGAAAGAGATCTAGGGGTCATTATCTCAGACACCCTTAAACAATCCAGTCACTGTAATAGACCATACAGCAAGGCCAATAAAATGTTGGGATGTATTGGAAGGGGCTTTGACAGTAGGAACAGGGAAGTGATCCTTTCACTTTACAGGTCTCTGGTGAGACTGCATCTGGAGTACTGTGTTCATTTTTGGAATCCTTACCTCAAGAAGGACAGGGACAGATTGGAGGCAGTTCAGCGAAGGGTGACTAAAATGATACAAGGGCTTCATGAACTCTCGTATGGGGATCATTGAAGGCACTGGACATGTACTTCCTGGAAACTGGGGAAGGGGATAGGATTGAAATGTTCACATTCAAGAGAGGCATAAATAAGGTGCCATGCTCAAACCTGTTCAACAGGATACCGCACTCAAACACTAGAGGACATGAATGGAAACTGAGTGGTGGGCACTTCAATAGAGACTTAAGGAAGCACTACTTCACTGAAAGGGCGGTGGAACCATAGACTATGTGGCCAGCTAAGGTGGTGGAAGCTAAGTCTGTTGCAGCATTCAAGCACGGGTGGAACAGAGCAAGGGCTTCACGGAACCTAGTGGGAATTGGGAACGGTACAAAACCTGGGGGAATAGGACCAAGGACTGCTAGAGGTCTCTGACACATCGGGCAGACGAGATGAACCAATGGTCTCCTTCTGCTATCTCTTTCTATGTTTCTATGGGTATTCAGCTGCAATGGCTTTATGCAGAGACAGAGTAGCTATATATCACACACAAGGCTCGGGACACCTAACAGACAGTGTATAATACAGTTGAAATGATTTATTTATTTATACATCGGTTTACAACCTTTGAGCCAGAGGCTCATTTCCAAAGGTACCTCGTCACAAAGAGGACAAATACAATACAACATTTAGTTACAATATTGTGGTTACAGCATACATCTCCGTGGTTACAGTTTGGAAGATACAGGCAGTTATAACTTAGTTACAATTTACGTGCTACAGGAATGGTCATCACAGGTAGTTACAGATTATATGGGTACGTGTTGAGTGACAAGCCTACATTGGAAATGTAGTTAAAAAAGTCTTGAGCCGGGACTGCTAGAGATGGAAGAGTTCAGGGGCAAAGGACACGATTTGTGAAAAGTTTGCAAAGACAGAGTAGCTATATGTCACACACAGGGCTCAGGGCACCAAACAGACAGCATGTAATACAGCTGAAATGGCTTTATGCAGACACAGAGTAGCTATATGTCACACACAGGGCTTAGGGCACCTAACAGACAGTGTGTAATACAGCCACAATGGCTTTATGCACAGACACAGAGTAGCTACTGTATATGTCACACACAGGGCTTGGGGAACCTAACAGACAGCGTGTATACAGCTGAAATGGCTTTATGCAGACACAGAGTACCTATATGTCACACACAAGGCTCGGGGGACCTAACCGACAGTGTGTAATACAGCTGAAAATGGCTTTATACAGAGACACAGAGCAGCTATATGTCACACACAGGGCTCAGGGCACCTAACAGACAGTGTGTAATACAGCTGAAATGGCTTTATGCAAACACAGAGTAGCTATATGTCACACAGGGCTCAGGGCACCTAACAGACAGTGTGTAATACAGCTGAAATGTTTTTTTGCAGACAAAGAGCAGCTATATGTCACACACAGGGAACAGGGCACCTAACAGACAGTGTGTAATACAGCCAAAAGCATGAAATGGCTTTATGCAGACACAGAGTAGCTATATGTCACACACAGGGCTCGGGGCACCTAACATTGCGTAATACAGCCGAAATGGCTTTATGCAGGGACAGAGTGGCTATATGTTACACACAGTGCTCGGGGCCCCTTACAGACACTGCAATAGAGACACAGAGTAGCTATCTGTCACTCAAGGCTACAGGACACCTAACAGACAGTGTGTAATACAGCTAGGCAGCCTAAATCACTCTCACTAAGAGATACATACACACACACACACACACACACACACGGCTCAGGGCACCTAACAGACAGTGTATAATACAGCCTCAATGGCTTTATGCAGAGACACAGAGTAGCTAGTAGCTACTCACATGGCTAGGGAAACCAACAGAATTAGCTTCAGAGACAAGCGTAGCTAGATGTCACACACAGGGGGCTCGGGGCACCTAACAGACACTGTATAATACAGCCACACAACCTAAATGGCTCTCACTAAGAGATATACAGAGTAGAGGGCTCAGGGCACCTAACAGACTGTGGCCAGAATATTCAAAGCAGTTGCGCATGGCACAATACGAGTTAAGTGCCAGTGCAAGTGTGGACTTGCGCCAAGGAGCTATATTCAGTGGGAGCCATTGTACAGTGTAAATCACATTGCGCCAATGCCCAACTATAATGAATGCATGCACAAGAGAAGGGGCATGCCCATGAATATTCAGCACAGTGCGATGTTCAACCGTGGAACCATGGCGCAAGTGCAGAGCAAAACCTGGATGCGCCGAGCAGACATGAGCCTATAAATACAGAGCGCAAACACACAGACAGCACTTGCGCCAGGCGAGAGGGAAAAGGGAGAGAGAGAGAGAGAGAGAGAGTGGCAAGAGGCAGTGGACAGACAAAGAGACAGAGCAAGGGAGACAGATCCAGTAAGGGACAGAGTGACTGTCACAGGCAGTCACTGGGGTAGAGGGACAGAGGTGGCAGTGGACTGAGCTAGGGACTGAGAGAGTGAGAGGGACAGGCAGGCATAGTGCCATGCAGTGCACAAGGGTGGAATACAGCCCGCAGCAGCCGACCGCCCAGGGGGAGACAGGACATCAGGGGCCATGGACATTGTGCCCTTCCTTATGAAGGCCATAATGAGAGTTGTGAGGGGGCAGGAGGAACAGTGACATAGCCATGGAAGGGCCCATTGGCGGTATGGCCGGAACAGGTGGTACCGTGCCCACACCACCTTCAAGAACTACACAGATATGGAGATTATGGGATGGTACCACCTGAACAGGGCCATTCTGAGGCAGCTCTGTGAGCTGTGCAGTGAGGAGATGCAGGCACCCACAAGACGGAGCCACGAAATGTCTGTGGAGACAAAGATGACAGCTGTCATGTGCCTGCTCACCACAGGTACCTTCCAGAGACCAACAGGAGACACCACAGGTATAACCTAGTCGGCCACGTCATGCCTCCTCACACAGTTCCTCAATGCACTGCTGTCACATGCTTCAGAATACATCCATTTCCCCAGCACACAGGCGGAGCGTACAGCAACCATGCAGGACTTCCACAGGGTAGCACGCATGCCTGGCATGCTTGGGGCCATTGACTGCACCCACATAGGCATTCTCATGCCACCTGGCCTAAGGGTGTGGCCTACATGAACAGGAAGGATTTCCCAAGTGTGAACTGCCAGGTGGTGTGCGATGCCAAGGGGCGCATCACCAATGTCTGTGCCACGCACCAGGGAGTGCACATGATGCCTTCATCTGGCACAGCTCTGCACTATGCCACAGGTTTGAGCATGGGGACATCCCCATGGGCCACCTAGTGGGTGAGTATGGGATGGGCAAGGGGTGCTGGGCAGAGCAGGCCATGGGATGGGATGGGGGAGGTTAGGGTGGGTGTGCTTGCAAGGTCCCCAGGGACAGGCAAGGGGCACAGCAAAGGATGACAAAGGGCTAACCATGCCATTATTCACACAGGAGACAGCACCTATCCACTGAGGCTGTGGCTGCTCACCCCCTATCGGCACCCCTCATCCCCAGCAGAGGAACATTACAATGAGGCACACGCCAGCATGTGAAATATCATTGAGTGTGTATTTGGGATGCTGAAGGCACGGTTCCATTGCCTAGACAGGTCTGGCGGTGCCCTACAGTACAGACCTTTGAAAGCCTGTGGCCTATTCCTGGTCTGCTGCATACTACACAACATGGCCATTGACTGTGGGATTGCTGTCGAGGCTGATGAGGGTGACAGTAGTGGGGACAACAAGGGCAATGGGCAAGAGGGTAGTGGACAGCCCCCGGAGGGATCCCTGGCTGCAGAGGATGGCACGGCAGCATCGGGACACCATTGCACAGGAGCACTATGATGCACGCAGGTAGGTGGTGCCAAACCCATGCACTGGCCACACACCCAGGTACAGCACACAGGCAGGGGCGTGCATGGCAATGGGCATGCACACACAGAGGCATGGTGCAGGGGTGGGGTAGTCAGTGGCACACATCCACACACAACTGCACACAGCAGCAAACAGCAACACACACACTCACCCACGTGCCCAGGCGCTGGCTAGTGGCAGGGATCAGATGCATTGCACCGGTGCACAGGTGCAACCGGTGCAGAACTGCCCTCATCACGCCCACACCACACAGGCCAGTGGCCAGGCAGGCACGCACGCAGGCAGCATGCAGCACAACACACAGGTGCCACACCAGTGGTATGCATACACACACACACACACACACACACACACACACACTGCCCCATGCGCACACAGGGCAGTGGCAGAAGACTGCAGTCAGGGTGGCACGCACATCAGGGACACTGCACAGAACCATGACCACTGCGGCCTTGGGGGCAGTCATGCTGGGGCCGATCGGCAGCCATGGGCTGCTCATCGGCCGCAGGGGGTGTTTGCAACAGCCTCCCAGGGGTTGTACTGCCGGAACAGGACCGGGTCCATGCAAGGGTGTGTAGGCATCCAAACAGGCCCACCCCAGGCATGCCTGGGATGCCAACAGCAGAGCCTGGTGTCGACAGGGAGGGTGTCGCCTGATGCTGGGATCATGGTGTGGACAGTGCACTATGTGGTGTCCGTGGTGGCTGGCCATGCCCTGTGGCAGCCAGTAGTGCAAGGCCATCCATGATCGCATTGGCTATGCAATCCTGGGATGCAGTCGTGTCCACCCATAAGCACTGTATAGCCACCAGGAGCTGTGCAGTACTCCTCTCATGCTGCTCAGCCACCTGGCATACCTCGGCGCGCAGTGCACACACCCCAGTGGCAAGCAGCACCTGTTGCTCCACGGAGGCCTGCAGCAAACAGGTGTGCTCTGCCAATGGGTCAGTGCCAAGGGGAACCTGGGCAGGTTGCCAACCCTCCTGTGGTGAACGATCACGCTGCACAGCTCCCACTCAGGTGGACACTGCACAGTGGGGTCCCCATGGGGTAAGTCCTTATCAGGCGCCCCGGCAGCGGACCCTGCATATGGCTGCCCTGTGGTCCCTGCTGCCTGCTGCCACTGCCCATCCTGCCACTGAACAACGCCCAGCGCCTGCATGGCCGCACCATCACCATCACATGACACTGCTGTGGCAGTGCACACAACAGCACCTGCAGTGGCAGCGGGCAGTTGTCCCACCACTGTCAGGCTGCTGGGTGCGCTGCCTGTGATGGTATCTGGTATGGGCGTCTCCCCCACAACACCATCCATGCTGTCCAGGATTATGGTCAGGTCATCATTGGTGTCGGACCCCGCCCTGACTTGTGTCTCCACGCAGAGGACACCAAGACTGGCATCCTGTAGAAACACATCCAGAGCCTCATCCGACCTCATGCCCAGGACATCTGGCTGGACAGTGGTGGTGTGCTGCAGCTGATCAGGCCCCCGGATGCCCATGGAGGTGGATGGCTGGTCCTCTGGGGCTGGGCATGCCTCCATGGCTGCTGCTGGTGCCCCATCCTCTGCATGCAGGCATGCTGGTGCTGAAAGAGAAAACAGATGTGTCAGTGATGCAAGGCCCACATTCCCCCCAAAGCCCCTCTCCCCAACACAGCCACTGCATGCTGTGCATGCCCAACATACGTACCATGCAGTGATGGGCTGCCACCCATCTGGAATCCTCCACCTGGCACACCCTCAACAGTGCTGCGGTGCATGGTGGCTGCCACCAACTCTACGTGCGCCGTAAGCTGTGGTGCATCAGCTGGCCCCCCTCCGGTGGCTTTCCAGGCTGCACGGATGGCCATCACCTTCTCTTTGATGCGCCGCTTATCGGTGCCCACCTTCTTGCGGCACTCCTGCACCAACCTCTGGTGGCTGCCCTGCTGACTGACGCATGCTGCCACCTCCTCCCAGGCCCCAGCCCTGACCTGTGGTGTGCCTGTGGCACTACTCAGCAGTGGCTCCCTGTTGAGGTAGGCCTCAAACAGGGCCTCTGCCTCTGTCAAGTTGGGCCTGCGTTTGTGAGTAGGCCCATGCTCCTCATCCTCCTCATGTTCTGACATGTTGCTACCTGTGGACATGGACAGCACAGTGTGTCAGTGTCAGCAGCACCCCACTCCGTCCCCCCTGCTGTGCTGGCTGGGCTCAGCAGTATGAGCAACTTACCTCAGATGGTTGCAATACCATGGCCTGTGCTGGTCCGTGGCACTTTTACAGCACAACGCATGCAAATGAGCATTGGTTCAACAGTAATGTCATACTAATTTCCCCAGTGTGGCACGCATTGGCTGATGAGCTCATTAACATGTGGTAGCAGAATATCATGACTTTGCTCCGTGCGCAATGAGATTGCTCCAGAGCAAGTCACAGCGCAATGCCCAGGCATGTGCACTGCACAGGACCTCAGTGCACATGCGCCAGTCGGTGTGCTTCTGCCTATTGTGCACTGTGCACCCACTACGCAATATGGACCATGGAGCACTGTGCAGCGCCGGCCCCTGACCCCTGGTGTGACCCCCTGACCCCTTGTCATTCTCCTGTCACGTGCCAGTCTGGCCACGCCCATGTCGTGCATCTCTGGCATTGCACGATGGGCAGACATATCACATGTATCCTCGACGCGCGCATCTGGCGCACCTTGTGCCCACATGCACCTCTGGCCACCATATTGCTTCTCCACATTGCGGTTGGCACTATGGCACAGCATGGAGTTTGGTGGGTGAGGAACTGGTCACAGGTAGAGCTTGTGAATCTGATGGCATGTGTACAGCCACACGCCCCACAGCTATTTGGCTAGGTGCCTCTGCAGTAGCCAAGGGCTGATGTCTGCCAGGGGATTGCTGCCAGATTGCAGCAATGCACTTGGGTGGCTAGGACTCAGGAGCAATGCTGCCACAGGTATGGGGATCTCATGCAGTGGGACCCAAAGTGCCTGCGACGGCTGCAGACATACGTCCAGCGAGGGGCCGTGCCATGGCCAGGTAAGTCAGCCCATTCTGCATGTGTGCCCTAGTGCTGTACTGTGGTGTTGGCTAGGCTGCCTGGCATGCCCTGCAGAGAGGTACACTGTCATTGTGCGTATTGTGGAGTGGCATTGCCAGTTGCAGCTTGCATTGCAATACAGCTATGCAGGACATGTCGGGCAGGCACACCCTGTGCACAGGGGTGGGGGTGGTGGGCACATGCTGTGGAAGATTTCTGATGTGTACCTGTCTTTGTTCCATTCCTAGGACCCGAGGATCGCCACCGAGTGAGGATGACAGGAGCGGTGGGGGCAGCGCAGCAGGCTGCAGTGGGCCATGGAGGTGGTGCAGGAGCAGGACCGGCACCAGTGGGGCCGCAGAGGGCAGGTAGGCACTGTTTTGGTCCTGCACATTTTACAGTGGGGTCTGCGGTGGAGCGGGTGTGGGCATGGCCACCTGTGCCATGGCAGCTGTGTGTGGCACTGTGCGTGGTGCATGCCGCTGTGGGGCGGCCATTGCACATGTGTGCCAGCTGTTGGTGGGGTGGGTGTGCGCCTGGCTGCCACTGGTGTTGCTGTAGTGCTGCTGGTGCACTGTGCCATGTGACTGTCATTGTGCAGTTGGGTGGACATTGGGTGGCAGTGACCACCTCTGTGCACTGTCATGGCATGCCGAGTTGTTGGCGGGCATTGGCCCACCCCCCTGTGGGTGGCCGGGGCGGCCACTCCAGCGGTGTGTGTTCCCACTGGCCATTGCACACAGTGGGTGGGCATGGTGCCTTGGGACATTGCACTGATCACCTGTCCTGTCCCTTGTCATAAGTGTCCAGCAGAGGGGGAGGATGCCATTATACTGCAGGCTGCTCCGCTAGATCATCTTGATTACGTCCACCACCATGGAAGTGGTCATGCAAGTGAGCCAATTGTTTCTGGCAGACCAGAGGTGAAGAGGGCATCAAGGAGCAGCAGGGCATGGCCGCCATTAGTTCATGCCCCAGCATTCCCCTGTTTCCTCTGCAGTACCTCCCCCATCTGTCCTCCTTCCCACAGTACAGTCCCTGTTCCCTGTCCCCTTCCCTGGCTTTCCTACCTGTTCCCACCCTCTTGTTCTTGTACATAGTTTTCTTGTTGAATATATATTTTTTGACTTACCTACCTGCGTCAGTGTCTGCTTTGCAGCCGGCGTGAGGAGCCATGCTGCAGTGGCGAGGTGTATATCCGTGTGGTGTCACGTGTCAATGCGCGTGTCATGCATCTGTGGTTCACTGCTGTGTGCTGTGGTGTTTGTCCCACTGTGGTGGTGTCCTGCCCCTTGGTCGGTGGCTGTGTCTTGGGGTGTCCATGGGGTGGTTGTCAGGGATGTGTGGCATGTGTGCTTGGCTGCATGGTCCTGGGTGTGGCCTTCTGGTGTCTGGGTGTGTGGGGGCATGGCTTGCGGCCTGTGGGGGGGACTCCATTGGTTGCCCTCTGTTGGCCGTCGGTGCCACCTGTTGCCTGCTATCTGTGTCACTGTTGTGTTCTGGGGTGGGGTGTCTGGGTGCCTGTGTGTGCCCTGCTGGTGGTGGCCACCTGTGGCCTGACACTATGCTTCCCTGGCACTGTCCCTGGGTCTGTTCCTGTGCTGTGCCCCCTCTGTTGCTCTGCTGCTGTGCTCCCACAGTTGCCTGGGGCATCTCTTTCTGTGCCATGGTGCAGGTGTGTTTGCACCATGGTGCAAGTCTGTTTGTGCCATGGTGCACCTCTGTTTTCACCATGGTGCATCTCTGCCATATTCAGCCGGGTTGTGCTGGTGCAGTTCGGCATGCACAACCTCTGAATATGGCACGCGCGCCATGGCACATCTGATTTGCGCTGCGCCGGCCTTTGGCGCATTTCTGAATATCTTGGCCTGTATATACTGTAGAACTGTTTATTTTCACGCAAGTTAATATTTTGTGCATGGTGCTAATCAGCTGCAATGGTGCAAATTTAATTGCACATTCTACAACTAGCTTCTAATTCACGGCCATTGAAAATATGAAATTTTGACCAATTAGCCCATTTTATTTTTGTGCAATTATCACTTGAGCAAATATAGCTATTATTATTTTACAGCAAATATAACTTGTTCTACAGTAATATAGCTGCAAAGGCTTTATGCAGAGACACAGAGCAGCAGATACACACAGGGCTTGGGCACCTAACAGACACTGAATATACAGCCTAAAATGGCTTCAGAGAAACAGAGTTGCACTAGTTGTCACACACAGAAGCTCCAAATGATGTCTATTTTGGGTTGGTGAGTGCCCATGTTCTATGTAATTGAATTTCTGTCTACAATGGAGCTCCACCTCACCTAGCGCAGCCTTTATCTGTGTTTGTATGTTACACACAGAGCTTGGACACAAACAATAGGCGCAGTAAATACTGTAGCTCTCACTACTGAAGAGACACACAGGCACAGGGCACATATTAGCTTACCCCTACCCGCCCCCCAACCAAGTCACTCAGACAAATGATTCTGGTTCGCAGTCCCTTCCCTTCCCCCTTCAGTCCCCAAGTTCCCTCCTGGCCTCCGTGTACTTTTGTGTTTTTTTTTTTTTTTTTTTTTTTTTTTATTTAATATTGCTTTTTTGCCTTTTTTTATTTTTTGGCCCAGGTTCAGCAGCGAGCACCGATCTGTCGACCAATTGTTACTGCTCCTCCAAGCTGCGACCGTCTTCTGCAGCTCCCTCACATAGACAGGGAGCTCAGACACCAGCACTGACCGATCAGATTGTCTGGCTAGTGTCATCTGCTCCTGTCTGGTATGAGGATCCCACAGGCTGCCTCTAATGCCTGATTGGAGTGGCTCATGAATCCCAGGACCCCCAACAGTCTCTGCGGAAAATGGTTGCTTTTTTATTATTACCCGCTACCTACCCTATTAATCATGGCCACAGTACCCGACCAGCGAAATACCGTTATGTCAGGTAGGGTAGTAAATTGCCTGAACTACTCTATCTGACCAAAAAAAGTGGATACCCAACCTACCCACTCCAGCTACTAAATGGGTGGCCCATCCCCACTGTAAATCACACCTTTGTTACATCTCACCTGGACTACTAAAGCATTCTATATC
Organism: Neoceratodus forsteri; assembly: GCA_016271365.2. Lineage (NCBI taxonomy): Eukaryota > Metazoa > Chordata > Ceratodontiformes > Ceratodontidae > Neoceratodus > Neoceratodus forsteri. Next base: position 552,381,534 of record CM057458.1, read on the forward strand.
TTGGACTTTCTGGAAGTTTGGTGCATCATCTTGAACTGGTGCAGAGTACAACAGCACAGTTGATATCTGGTACAAGCATTTTCTGTCAACTCACACATATATTGTGTGAACTGAACTGCTTACGAGTTAGATAGTGTACCACCTTCAAGATTTGCTTGATGGTGCTCGAGACTCTACACAAGCTGGGTCCTGATTACATAAAGCATTTCCTTCTCCTATATACAGTACTCCAGCTGGTGGCTTTTTTTGACGGGGAGAATCTGCTGCTTGTTTAATGTGCCTGTTTGAAATCCTCAGGTGAAAGGGCTTTATTGGTGGCCATAGAAACATAGAAGTTGTTGGCAGATGGGGACCATTCTATCCATCAAGTCTGCCCTTGGCTTCCTACCCCCCTACTTAGTTGCCTGCTTGTGTATCCACCAGTGTCTGTCCCATGCCCGCTTGAATTCCCCCACTGTCTTGGTTCCCACCACCCCCTCCAGCAGGCTATTCCATTGTTCCACAACACGCTCTGCGAAGAAGAATTTCCTCATATTGCTTCTGAACTTTCCTCCCTTAAGTTTAAGGTTGTGCCCTCTTGTCCTGCTGTAGTCCTTTATCTGAAAGAGGTTCTGCACATGCACCCTGTTGTTGCCTTTAAGGTATTTGAATGTTTTTATCATGTCCCCACAATTCTTACATTGTTCTAGGGAGTATAATCGGAGGTCGTCCAACCTTGCCTCGTACGGTTTCTGATGCAAGCCCTGCACCATCTTTGCTGCTCTTCTCTGTACCATCTCCAGCCTATCTATGTACTTCCTGAGGTGTGGCCTCCATAGAATTGGACACAGTACTCCTGGTGAGGCCTGACCAGAGACTTGATACAGGGTCATGGTTACTTCATGCCTTCTGCTCATGATGCTCCTCCCTATGCATCCCAGGATATCACTAGCCTTAAGTGCTGCCTTTTCACATTGTCTACTGACCTTGAGGTCATCTGATATGATCACCCCTAGGTCTTGCTCCTGCCTGCTAGCCACCAGCTGCTCCCCTCCCATTGAGTACAGTTTCCCTGGGTTACGCTTTCCCTGGTGCATGACCTTGCATTTTTTTGGCACTGAATTTCAATTGCCAGGTCTTGCACCACTTCTCCAGTTTTCAGAGATCAGCTTCCATGCTTTGCTGTCTCTCTATTGTGTCTACTCTGTTGCTGATTTTGATGTCATCTGCAAACAGGCACACCTTTCCCTCCAGTTCATCTGCAATGTCACTGATGAATATGTTGAAGAGGATCGGCCCCAGAACTGAGCCCTGCGGGATCCCGCTAGTCACCCTCCCCTCCCCAGACAGAGTGCCATTTACTAATACCCTCCGAGTTCTCCCAAGTAACCAGTTTCTGACCCAGTTTGTAACCTCAGGGCCAATTCCCATGTTCTCTATTTTGTTGACTAATCTCCTGTGCAGAACGGAGTCAAAAGCTTTGCTGAAGTCCAGGTAAACCACATCCACTGCCCCACACTGGTCCACTGTTTTAGTGACCCAATTGAAAAAATCAACCAGGTTTTCTGGCAAGACCTCCCTGCCATGAAACCGTGTTGATTTTTGTCGAGCTGACCAGTTTGCTCTCAAAAAGCTATGATCCTTCCCTTCAGCAGGGACTCTATCAGTTTTCCCATGACTGATGTTAGACTTACTGGATGGTAGTTACCTGGCTGTTCCTTGCTTCCGCTCTTGTAGAGTGATACTACTCTTGCACTCTTCCAATCCTCTGGCACCTCCCTGCTCCTTAATGATTTGTTGAAGAGCACTGTTAAGGGGGCTCCCAGTTCCCTCCCTAGGTCTTTCAGTGTTCTTGGGTGTATCCCATCTGGCCCCATAGCTTTATCTACCTTTAACTTGTCTATCTCCCCCAGGACCCTTTCCTCTGTGAAGGGACCCTTGTCTATTCCTTTAATTGGACACTTCTTTATGCCTATTGTTGGTCTGTTACCCTCTGCTTCCTGTGTGAAGACTGAGCAGAAATACTCATTGAGTGCCTCTGCCTTCTCCCCGTCTTGCTCTGTGGTTTGTCCGTACTCTTTTGTAATTCTAACAATGCCTCTTTTGGTCTCCCTCTTTTCACGTATGTACCTGTAGAAGGTTTTGTTACCCTTTTTTACTTCCTGAGCTATCGTAACCTCTGTTTGAGCCTTTGCATTTCTTATCACTTTCCCTATCTCTTTTAGTTTCTGTTTATATTCTGTTTTGTCTGCCTCATTCCCCGACTCCTTGTACTTTCTGAAGGCTATGCACTTTTCTTTCACCATGGTTGCCACCTCCTTGGAAAACCATAGTGAGTTTTTCTTCCTTTTGTTCTTACTAACCTGACAGGCACACTGTGATGTGAACATGGTTATTGCATCCTTCAACCTTGTCCAATATTCCTCAACACCCTCTTCTGTCAAGTTACTAAGGTTGTCTCTTTGGCAGGCCTTCATGTTTGTGAAGTCTGCCCTCCTGAAGTCAAGGACCTTCAGTTTGGAGCATGTGGAGTCTACAGTCCTTTCTACCCTGAACCATACCGTGTTATGATCACTGTTACCCAGGTGGTTCCCTACTTCGACTCCCATAACCCTATCACTGTTTGTGAATATCAGATCCAGAACCACGTTACCCCTTGTGGGTGATGTCACTAGTTGACTTAGGCCTGCTTCCTGTAGTGTGACTAGGAATTCCTTGCTCTTCTGAGATGCCACTGTGTGGGTATTCCAATCTATGTCTGGCAGATTGAAATCTCCACCATCACCATGTCACATCTGCCTGACATCTGGAGGATGGTTTCCAGGATTTCCTTATCCCAGGCTTCCTCCTGATTTGGGGGTCTGTAGATTATTCCTACCAGAATGGATTTCCGGCTTCTGGACCCTATTGTGATCCATAGATCCTCTGTTTCCCCTAGTGTCTGCTGCATTTCTGTAGCATTGATGATATCCTTAACATAAATAGCTACCCCCCTCCCTTTTTCCCAGTCCTGTCTCTCCTAAACAAGTTGCACCCCTGGCTAGTCACCTCCCAACCATGATTATCTGTGAACCATGTTTTGGTCACGGCCACCTAGTCTAGTCCTGCCTCAGCTATTGTGACAGTGAGGTCAGTCATCTGGTTAGCCAAACTGCGTGCATTGAGGCATAGTGCTGACCACTCTTGCTGTGTCGCTTTGTTTGCCATGCCTCCCTTGATCTTATCGTTCATCCCTTTGTAGTTTTCCCTGTTTATGGTTCCTCCTTTTCCATTGTGATGGTCAATGCCAGAGCCGGAAAGGGTTTTATGTTCCCGGCTATCTGCTTTTGCTATCCTGGAGTGTGTAGATTTGGTGCTAGCTTGACGGGGAGAGACAGCAGGCTCTATGTGTGCTTCTCCTAGAACTACTGTCATCTCCTCTCCTGCTAGTTTAAATGTCCTACATGGACATCAAATTTCTGGCCCAGTGCTCTGACTCCCTCTTTAGTCAGGTGGAGGTCATCGAATTTGAAGAACTCCCTTTCCCAGAAGTTGTCCCAGATTCCGACAAAGTGGTGTCCCTTTGTGTAGCACCAGTCCTTGAGCCATGGTTGAATTCACTTTTCTCTTTCTCTCTGATTTTCTGCCTGTTCTTCCCATTTTCCCAAACAGGCAGAATCTCAGAGAATGCAATGCTAGATGAAAATGAAAACAATTTCTCGCCGAGCTGCGCAATGTGCTCCTTAACCTCCTCAACTGACCAGCTAGCAAGGGCATTGGTCCCTAGGTGGACCAGGATGTTTGAGCCCTCTTCTTCCTTTTTAACTATGTTGACTATTTGGTCAGTGTCCCTCCAAGTGGATGCTCTTGGGAGATATCCGACCTGCACATCTGCATGTTTGTCTTGCCTCAGGTGGGGGGTCCACACTGCAAATCATGGAGTCCCCTATGATTATGATTTTTTTTCCTGTTGAGGTTTTGTTTATGACGTTGTTTTGCAATCATGTTGCATTAGGCATTCCTTTGGCCCGTGACAACCTCCATCATTATGGATGGTATGGATGCAAGAGGTGTGTACCTATTTGCTGCGTTTAGGGTGCTTTGTTGGTTTAGAAGAGTTGCCCAAGCTCTGCCCCCTTTTCCTGCAACCAGTTGCCATCCCCCAGGCTTGGTCATTCTGTGGGGGAGAGGTGTGCTGGTTTGGTGTCGGCGATGTGGAGGTGTACTCCTAAAAGAAATGTTTCCCTGTAGGTGGTTATGCAGGATGCTGATCCCACCCTATGCCTCCTGCAGCTGAGCCCTGAGGTGACATATCTCCAAGCATATGGGCCATCCTGTGTATGTGGCTGCCTTAGAAAATCAGTTTTGTCATAGCTCCACTGTTGAAGTTTTTAAAAGGGCTCTCTAGCTTCTCCCTTCCCAGTTCCGGATATTCTTGCTGCATTGGATTTTGCTTCCAGAACCCTTCCCCTGTACCTGTCCCACCCCCTCTTGAACCCCTCCACTGTCTCTGCCTCCACCAGCCCCCTAGGCAGTGCATTCCATGGCTCCACCACCCTCTCAGTGAAGTAGCACCTCCTCCTTTCTCCCCTGAATCTTCCCTCCTCCAGCTTCCACCCATGCCCTCTAGTGGCCCCTTCCTCCTTCCTTGAGCACCCTGACTGTTCCTCCCCTATTTACCCTCTTCATGTACCTGAGGACTCTATCATGTCCCCAGTGCTTCTCTCTTCCAATGTATACATATTTAGCTCTTGAGCCTCTCCTCATAGGTCCTGTCCACTCAAGCCCCAAATCATTTTGGTTGCCTCCTCTGGACCCTCTCCAGGAGGTTAATGTTCCTCTTAAGTGCGCCTCCTAAAACTGCACGCAGTACTCAAGGTGCGGCCTCACCAAGCAGTTATACAGAGGGAGTATCACTTCCCTCCTTCTGGAGGTGATCCCCCTAGCGATGCATCCCAGCATCCTGTTGGCCTTGGCTGCTGCCCTCCTACAAGTCTCAGAGTTGTTCATCTTGACATCCACCACCACCCCCAGGTCCCTCTCAGCCATCGAGACTTGTAGCATTCCCCCCCCTAGGGTGTACACTTGGCCTGGGTTTCTGGCCCCCAGGTGGAGTACCTTGCATTTCCCTGCATTGAACCTCAGCTTCCACTTTCTAGACCATCTTTCCAGAGCCTCCAGGTCCCCCTGTAGGGCCACCCTCCCCTCCTCCCCATCCACCACCGCCCCCAGTTTCGAGTCATCTGCAAAGAGACTCATCTCACTCCTGATTCCTGTCCTTATGTCAGATACGTAGGCGTTGAACAGAAGGGGCCCATGACTGATCCCTGTGGGACCCCACTAATGACCCTCCTTGGGAGGAGACTATCCCACCAACTAAGACCTCTGAGTCCGGTCCTGGAGCCAATTGCCTATCCATCTGATCATCTGGTTCCCCACCCCCATTTCTCCCAGCTTATCCAACAGGCCCACATGAGGAACAGAGTCAAATGCCTTGCTGAAGTCTAGAAAGAGGACATCCACTGGTCTACCCAGGTCCAAGGCACTTGTCACCCAGTCATAGAACTCCACCAGGTTTGTCTGACATGATTTCCCCAGGATGAATCCATGCTGTCTATCGTCCAGGCACCCTGACTTATCCAGGTCCTCCCCTAGCCTCTCCTTGACAATGCCCTCCATCACCTTGCCCACCACCGATGTCAGGCTGACAGGCCTGTAGTTCCCTGCCACCTCCTTTGATCCCCCTTGTGATAGGCACTATATGCGCCACCTTCCAGTCTTGGGGCACCCACCCTGTCCTCAGAGATGGTGAAAGCTCCGCCAGGGGTTTCGCGTAGGACATCTGAAGTTCCTTCAGCACTCTGGGATGTAATTTATCCAGCCCCGGTGCTTTCTCCGTCTTAAGGAGCTGAGGGCTTCCTCATTCTCTCTGCTGTGATTTCCACTCTGGTACCTCTTCTCCTGCTTAGCCCTCCCCACCTGCCAGTGATGCCTCCCCTCTCCCAGACCTGCCGATCGGTAAGGGTCCCCCTCCTCAGTATCTCTGTCTCCTCCCATGTATGATGCAGCACCCCCATTTTCCCTGGTGAAAACTGAGGTGAAGTACTCATTTAGTACCTCAGCCTGCTCCCCCGGGTCTTGTGCCCATCTCTCCCATCCCATCATCCCATATGAGAGGGGTTCACCTTTGATTAATATCTGTTTTTTATAATGCCTTAAATGTTTTAAAATATTAATTTAAGTTATAGAATGGATTTGAAAAATCATGAAACCTGATTGGCTGAGGGTCATCTTTACCCGTGCTGTTATTTCAGTATAACAGCACCGAATAAAGATCCAGCAACCTCTTCACAATAAAAACAATACTAACTACACATCCCTGACTGCCATCACAAGCATGGCTGTCATCTTTATTCTTTTATATTGGTAGCCACCACCCCTTATAGCAATAGCGCGCGATGGTGCACTGTGGCAAATCCCAGTACTGGAAAAGCTGCATTCATCTGAATGCAGCTTTGAACAAAGGAATTTGGCTGTGGTGCACCTTAACTTACAATGACATTTACAGTGGCTGTCACCAGCACTGTAAAAAGGCCCTAAAAATAAAACTGCCTTAAATTAAAAAAAAATAGTTAAATATTATTTAACAGGATCAGGAGCTATAGCAAATAAAATTTACTTGCTTGCTTGTTATCGATAACTGCCAAGACAGTATTTAAAACTGTCTCAGGCATCACAGAGTGGCAGAGGTACACATGATGCCAGTCCTGCCTAGTCACATCAGAAAGAAAAGCCTGTTCATTGAAAAGCCTGCTCATTTCATAAGGTTCACCAACGTCCCAGAAACTTAAACCATGTTCCCTGCAGCCCTCCTCCCCCACCACCAGCCAGCAGAATGCAATCTCTTATGACCTTTTCCTACTCTAAGCATGGTACCGGTACTATTTCTACGACTTGATTGACCATTGTTTTTTTTTTTCCCAGTCACTTAAACTATGTACCTATCTGATCACTAACACTATGTGGACCACTCTCTGCCTGCAAGATATCATCCTCCTGTATGCTCTTGTCATGTTACTGCTGTGTTGATAACATTAACTAACTGTACTCTTTTATTGCCTCCCCTGTCTATATTAACCCTTACAGTACTGTGGGAGTATATATAGGTCTTGAATCTATATATGTTCAAACATACTCAGCTGTCCTTAATTTCAGAAAAACACAGAATATATATGCAACATACCTGCCAATGTTTTGTACTAAAATTTGTAACACTGGCACACAAAATGTAGAAAAATGGGAGACATTGATATTCAAATTGTGTGGTAGTGGTCCTCAAATGTTACATAGAAACAAAGAAACTGATGGCAGATAAGGATCACCTGGTCCAACCAGTCTGCTCATTTTCATTGTGAATTTCTTTTCACACATCATCAGTAATGGACATATATGTTTAGAACAGTGTGGAAACTGATGCTTTTATTTGTGTGTTGTAAATTATTTTGAATTTCTTCCATAAAGTTTGAGGTTACAATATCATACAGTTATTTTTTGTGCATGGAACACCTTTTTCAGGTTGAATGGAGCAATTCTATGGGGATGAAATGGAAAATGTCAGAAGGAACTAGAAGGGAAAGGATCAGATTGGTTACAGTACAGTAGCTTCTTGTTTTTACATTGTTTCTTGTGGATTTTACTTAGTAGAAGGTTATTTCTTTTCTTTCTTACTACTTCTAAGGGGCTAGCAGGGTATTGTTTTGAGGCTGTTGGAATTTTGAAACCTGTTTTGGTGGCTATAAGTGGGCACATTTGTTTGATGTTTCACTGTGTAGCAGGCTGCATTTGTAGAGGCCTCCCAGAGGGAAGTGAAGTGTTCAAACAGTCACTATATGGTGTTATTTCAGTGTTACAGTAGCAGTGTACACTTCCTGCACACTTCATTTCATAATGCAGTCCATCAGTGTTTAATCAGTGCATCTTCAGGTCTCTTTTGGTGTACATGCAGTGCTGATACAGTGTGTGAGAATTATGTTAATTAGCACTGTAATCACACTGCAAAAGTACTGCAATTAGCAGTGTTTTCAACACTGCTTAAGCAGTGTTCTGTCAGCAACACTGCCTTAAGCAGTTTTGCACTGATTTTTCAGTGTGTGCGAATTATGTTAATTAGCACTGTAATCACACTGCAAAAGTACTGCAATTAGCAATGTTTTCAACACTGTCTGAAGCAGTGTTGCATTGCTTTTTCAGCGTGTGCGAATTATGTTAATTAGCACTATAATCACACTGCAAAAGTACTGCCCTTAGCAGTGTTTTCAACACTGTCTGAAGCAGTGTTGCATTGCTTTTTCAGTGTGTGCGAATTATGTTAATTAGCACTGCATCAACACCTGTAGTGCACTTCAGTGTGCAGTGTGATTTTAGTAGCACTCCTGTCAGCAGTGTTGTAGTTATGTTTCAGTGTATTAGGCTGCATTAAAGATGGTGTCGCATAAAATTCAACAAAAACAAAACAGTATTCATCTGCAAGTATCTGCAACCTCAGCAGAGGAAGCTTTGTTTAAGGGCTCCTGAGTGAGAAAGTCATCTGTGAATTCCAAAGAAGATGGAGATCTTGGTGGCTATGTCTATAGGAGGTACTAAAGTCTGTTATGCCATGTTTGACTCAAAGTCACAAGGAAAGGGGTGGACATTTAGGTAAAGGAATGACCAACAATCGTTCTGGTTTGCAGAAAATGGTATGGGAGCCTCCCTGATATGCAGGTCCTCACCAGTATTTCCAGGTTTATCTTCAAAAGGAGAAGAGAGCCTCTTCGGACTGGGAGCACATGCACAGTGTGGAAAATTATTTTCGGTATCAAGGGGCTGTTCGAGTGAAGTGTGTGTATGTATATGTATATATGTGTGTGTGTGTGTGTCTCTCTCTCTCTCTATATATATATATATATATATATATATATATATATATATATATATATATATATATATATATATATATATATATATATATATATATATATATATATATAGATATATAATTTCTATTTCTATATATCTCTCTATCTATCTCTATAATGGGATTATCAATCACATTGGACAAACACCATTAGGTGACTGTGTGTATATCGTAGTGCAACCACATACCTGCACTTTTACTCCCCTCCAAAACAATTTTGCAATTTTATAAGATAGATAACCCACTGTGTGGTGTGTGGAAGCGCAGTGATATACACACTGTTTGGGTGGTTGATGCACTCGCCTGCAACCTCATGTGCAACAACACACACCAAGGTGTGCGTATATCAGAGCGTGACCGCACACCCTACAGTGGGTTATTACACACACACACACACACACACACACACACACACACACACAGTACTTGTTGCAAAACAAAAACATTACATTAATGCAGGCATTAGAATGCAAAGCACACAAAGCAAGAAAATGAAAACAGGGTTTGAGCCTCACGAGTCTTGGCAAATTGATTGTGTGGTGTTCCCTGGAGTTCCCAACCTTGATGCCCATCCCATACCCCCCACCAGCCCATAGTCTCCTTTCTAAAGCACAAGGTACAGCTCCAACCCAATGCCTCCCATAGCAGCCATTCGTACCTGTAAAACAAGAACAGCAATAGGCTCACAAAGGATCTGCAGCTTGTTATGAACTATTATATGACAAACAATGTAGGGTAAACAAAAACACAATACTTATCTGATACATATGGTCAGTGTCCTCCTACTCCCCGTCAATGTCCTGTCAGACCTGTAGATATAAAAGGGAAAATGGGTTAGTATGAAAAATAAAAATACTGATCAGCTGGGCCAGTTGGGAAGGCTCTGTAGAGGTTAAAATAAAAAAGGTGGGTTGGGGGGGAGATACCAGACCTATACCACACCATCAACCTGGCTTTTAGAATGGACTCGGTCACTCAGGGGATGTCATGGTTGGGGAGGAAGGAGGAGGACCTTGCCCGTGCCCCTAGAACTGATCTTTTGGGGTAGGTCATGTTGCTCCACACATCAACCAACACAGGTAGGATAAAGACACCAAGGAACAGATATTCAAGGCACAATGAATGCTTCCCTGGTGGTGTAGTGGATCCCCCCTCCCTTTTCCCAATCTGCCTGTAGAATACACAGAAACACAGGTATGTGATGGCAGAAAGGGACCTCAAGCCCATCTAGTCTGCCCAGTTCACCTAAATATCCATTATGCCTTTTCTGTAGTCCCCCATGCCAGTTGCCCTCTCTGCTTATCCCATGCCCTCATGAACCCTACCACCATTTCTCTCAGCAGGCCATTCCAGTTGTCCACCACCCTCTTAGTGAAGAAGTACTTCTTAATCCTTCCTCTAAGTTCCCCCCCAACTGATTTGGAATTTCCAACTACCATCCATTGCAGTATAGCACACCGCAGCAGGCCAACTGTGCCATCTCTAGGCAGATACAAGCAGACACAACCAGTCCCAGAACTCCCTGCAGCTGGCAACAGGCAATAGAAGTTCCAATAGCATGCAGTGCACATTTGAGCCTACACAATCTCTTATCAGATGTTTTCCACTTCTGCTCTTCTCCAGAGGATAAGTCAGTCTGTGACAGAACTTAGCTCAGGGAGTTCAGTGGGGCCAGTAAACCAAAACTGAGAGCCTATATAAACTCTTAACATGCACTGTAGGACAATCTCCCACTGCAAAGAACTCCAGGATCTGATGTAAATGAAGCTGTCAGTGCAGAATCCAGCAAAACCAGTCATCATAATCCACTACACTACAGCACACAGCAGACAAACCAAAATGTTTCCACATGCAAAGTGCACATTGGCACCAGACCCACACTTATGTGGGACCCTTGACACAAGCCAGCCAGTGGATATTGTGGTAAGAAGGGACAAAACCTTTTACATGCAGGTACATCAGGGAGAAAAGGAAGGCAAGGGGAGATATTGAGTGTCTGAAAAGGGTGGATGGAGGGAGGGTAAAAGATGACTGCCAAAAAGCAGAAATACTGAACAAATACTTCTGTTCAGTTTTTACAAAGGAAGGGGCAGGAAATGGGCCAGCATTAATAAAGGATGGAGAGATCATAGAAAAGGACACAGCTTCCTTTGCAAAAGAAAGGATCCTCATAGAACTGGCAGCAATAAGGCTATGGGCCAGAAAGATGCATCCCTGGACACTGAGGGAGCTAAGGGAGGTGTTAGTAGGGCCTCCGACTACCCTGTTCACCCTATCTTTGTAAACTGGTGACATGCCCAGGGATTGGAGAAGGGCTGATGTGGTCCCAGTATACAAATGTGTTAACAGGGAGGATGCAGGAACTACATACTGGTCAGCCTGACCACAACAGTGGGAAAAGTAATGGAAATACTGCTGAAGGAAAGAATAGTGGAGCACCTGGTTGTCAAGGATCTATAGGGGAAGTGGGGGAAGGGAACACTGTTTAACCAGGAGTAGCACACTAATCTGAAGCTTGCTTCCAGATGCAACCTGGAGCACAAAGAAGTTAAGTAACTTGCTCAGAATCACACAGTATGCACTTAGACGGCTGTTGGATTCAAACCCAGGTCTCCAGATCTGTAGCTCAGAGCCTATACCCAATGTGCTATAGTGCCTCCAGGACCCAAGGTAGTTTGGTTTTATGGGAGACAGGTTGTGCCCACAAACTTAACTGAGTTTTTGACTGGGTAACAAGGAAGGTGGATGGAAGAGGATGTGGCCTACCCAGATTTCAACAATGCCTTTGACACTTTGTCACATAGAAGGCTGGTAAATGAGCTGGAAGGCTTAGGGGTGGAACAGAAAATAACAAGGTGGGTGGAGAACTGGTTCAAAGACTGAAACCAGAGGGTAGTGGTAAGGTAAATGGGGTGCATTCCAGGGTGGCAGCAGTGTGCCCCAGGGGTTGGTGCTGGGACCCATCCTTTTTTAATATCTATAGCAATGATTAGCCCAGTTCCAATCAGGGGAGGAGAGCTGTTCTTTCCAGACCGGGGCTTGTTGCTGGAAGTGGTCTGGGCAGGCATTCTGGGGCTACATCAGCAGTGGGAGAAGATGGGATCACATTGGTGATTGACAAGGAAGCTCTTGCTGGGGGGACAGGCAATGCATACCGGGTCCACATCAGCCACAACTTTGCAAGCCGGCGACTCAGGAAGGAGCGGCCAATCAGTGAATAGGGTGAGAACCTTTGACTGTGTGACTGGGCCATAAAAGGCAAATAGTCCAGTCGCAATCAGAGGAAAAGAGCTGTTCTTTGTTCCACACCACCTACCCTGGCCCCGACCTCTATTAAATGGTTGGTGAGGGCGGAGTCTTGGAGGAGAACAAGTCTAGATTGGGTAAACTAGAACACTAGGAAGCTGGATTGTTATTGATTGGGGGGAAAAGGTTCCTGTACACTGTGCTACGTGGGCAACACTGACTACTACCAGGAAGGGGCATAATGAAGCAGACTGTATAAATGACTGTGTATGCCAACTACATCTGAGGGAGTAGGCAAACTGTGTGTGAATCGATTACTGCTAAGGTCTCCGAGTTGACTAGTGTTGTGATGGGCTAATTTTGCTTGTGAACCGTCTACTGCTAGGGCTAGAAAACTGGCTACTGTCAAGAAAGAGGGAAAATTGCTGTAATCGGAGGGGGCAAACTGCTTGGGTTTTAGTGCAACACTGACTGAATTATTTCTGTTAGAGGGCCACATTGCTCACCTAAAATGAGGGTAGACTTGGCGGTGGCCAAAGCGGGCACCTTTGGTAGAGTGATTGGGTGTACAGGGTGCGGGGGGCAATAATATTAAATTGGGCAAGGAGGTTCAGAGGGTGCCCAGTGTGTTTTCAGTTGGCAGGTCTTAGGGAGGAAGTAGAGGGGATCAGAAGGCAGCTGGAAGGTGGGAGGGGTGGGGAGGAAAGGTGTGGAAAGGACCTCATGAGAGTACACGAGGCCAATATGGCATAATCCAGGGAACAGGTAGACAAGGATCATATGGTTACTCATGAGGGGTGGGGCATGAAACAAGCAATGTACAGAAATCACTTCGTAGGGAGGTGGCTAACCAGAAGGAGGGGGGATAGGAGAGAGCAGGTCGGGGGCAAGCATCACACTTCCTAATCTATTCGCTTTGCTGTATACGGGAGATGAGGTGGAGAGGCTGGCAGGAGGAGGGGAGCAGGCAGACAGAGAGGGTTTGGTCAGTAAGCTGGGGGAGATGGGGCAGGAGAGAGAGCCAGATCCACAGAAGGGGAGGGGGGGAGGAAGAGACATTAGCCTAGGTGGGAGGAAGGTGGGGAGGAAGGGGGAGTGCAGAGTGAAGCCAGGGTGGGAGGAGGGAGGACTAGGGTTGGGCGAGCATCCAGGTTAGGGAAGTCAACCAAGGATAAGGAATACTCTAGATAGGCCAGCTTCAGGGGCGGGAGAAATCAGATGAGGTGGAGAGGTGGAGGGAAGACGGGGGTAGGGAGAAACACAGCAGATGGGGTGAAGGATGCAGGGGGAGGCAAGGAGGGAAGCAGTAGAAGAGAGCCTGGGTGGGGATCTGAGGATACCAGCCCAGAAAGAGTCCACGGAGATCTAGGTGGGGGGCAATCTGTGCCACCCAAGAGGTTGGGGGGGCAAGGAGCAAGCTGGGAGCTACAGGTAGAAGAATGAGCATGGTAGGGCAAGCACAGGCTTGTGATCCCCACGCTGAGGGGAACAAGAGAAGTAAGCTGGGGGTTGATTACAGAAGGAAGAGCCTGAATGGAATCTAATGGGCCAGTAAAGTGGGGGTTGGAGAAGGTGATCCTGCTGGGTGACTCCATGACGTGGGGCATCCAGTAGGAGGGGGCGGTGGAGGAAAAAAGCAGCCCAGTCAAGGCTAACTGTATCCCAGGCCTAGCCGTACACAAGGCCAAATTCCAGCTATACTCTATAGCATTGGAATTCGGGTAATCCCCAGACAAAACATCCGGGAACAAATGACTTAGAGGGGAACAATGAACTAGAAATCCAGGCAAGATTCCAAGAACTGGCCAGGGTTTACCACTCTATAGAAGCACAATCTCCTTCTTTGAGATTCTGCCATACCTAGGGTGTCCAGGGAGACCAAACATAAACTTAGAGGTGTGAGCCAGTGGCTCAGGGCAGAAGGGTATGGGCTGGTGAGGGACTGGGGGATACATGGGAGGACAAGGGGTTATATGCCAGGGATGGGCTACACCTCAACTTGGAGGGGAGGGAGATCTTGAAACTAAATTTTGCTGGATTCATAGTCGAGAGGTGGAGTTTAAACTTGTAAAGGGGGAGGTTAAGTAAAAGAGTGGCTCCAGGAGGGCTGCTCGAGGGTCCAGGTCCAGGTCCAGGGCATGAAAAGAAGGCAGGTAACTGTGATCTAAATCCATCCAGAGCTGTGCAAGAAAGGGCATCTAGGGACTGCTCAGGGTCGAGATGACTGGAGAAAGGAGAGGGGTCAGGATGGAGGACAGCCCTGATCAATGCAAGGAGCATGGGCAACAAAATGCCCAAGCTCCAGGTGATGCTGGTTGAGAGATCAGTGGATGCAGCAGCAATTACTGAGACATGGGCCACTCAGAAAAATGACTGGGACCTAAATTTGGTGGGATACAAAATATTCAGGAAGGATAGAGGAGAGAGAAGTGGAGGGGTTGTAGCGCTGATAGTCAAAAATGACATAGCGGTTAGTGGAGTGGAGGAGGCTGTAGGGGGAGGTGGAGGAGATCTGGGTAACCCTACAAAAGAGGGGAGGTAAAAGATTGAAAATAGGGGTGGTGTACAGAACCCCCAACGATGGAAGAGGCCCTGGAGGACAAACTAGTTGAGAACATCAAGGGGCACTGTGACTGTGGAAAAGGAATGATGGTGATCGTGGGTGACCTTAATATGCTGGGGACAGACTGGGACACTGTGGCATTCTCTGTGGCCAGGGAACAGAGACTGATAGATATGTTCCAATATGCCTTCCTAGTCCAGCAGTTGGGGGAACCTACTAGGGAGGAGCGTGTACTGGATTGTGTCCTAGCAGACAATGACCAGATAAAGGGCCTGGAGCTGTGCAGCCCGCTGGCAGGTGGTGATCACACTACAGTCTGGTTTCTGCTGTATCTGGGGGGGGATAACCATTCTAATACAGTAGTAGTGGATCAGGGAACGGTGGCTGTGGGCATGGGCAGTTCTACAGGGAAGCTTGACAAGATTAGGCCAGACACGGATGCTGTCAGCTTGTGAGAGGCCATTAAGAAGGGGGGTGCAGGAGACTACTAACTTCTGTACAAAGGTGAGGCGTAAGCATGGTAGAGCCAACAAGCTGTGCTGGTGGACCAGGGAGGTGCAGGAGGCAGTGAGGGATAAAAAGGCTGCCTATGCATGTTTTAAGCGCTCTAGGGGGGATAGGGAGAGGGGTATGAGTTGATGGCTAGAAGGGTCACCACAGTGGTGAGGGGAGCCAAGGTGAGGAGGGAGCAAAACCTGGCTAGGGATATCCGAGGGGGAAGGATTCTATAGATACACAAGGGAGAAGAGAAAAGGGAGGGCACGGATCAGCATGATTAGGACTGAGGAGGGATGGACTCAGGAGGCAGGGGAAATCAGGCAGAGGTGCTAAATGAGTACTCTGCCTTGATATTTATGGAGGGAGGCAGGGGATCCCTCCAGCCCAATGGGAAGGAAGGGGAGCCAGCAGAGTCGAGAGGTCAGATGGAGTCGAGAGGACTGAAAGAAGTTGGGGTACAGGCTGGCCAAGTCTAGAAGGGATGGGTGGTTAAATGAGGGGATGGGCTGGGAGGAGAGAGAAATCACAGTGGAAAGGAGAAGGAGGCCTTCAGACACTAAAAACTAATAAGGCACCGGGGCCAGATTGGCTGCACCCGAGGGTTATGAAGGAATTGGCCGATGAGCTAGCAGCACAACTGGCAGCACTCTAACACCTCTCTGCTGACAGGATGGGTGCTTCAAGACTGGAGGGTGGCTCATGTGGTGCCTATCCACTAATGGGGGGTCTAGAGAGGAGATGGGGAATTATAGGCTTGTCAGCCTAACGTCTGTGGTGGCCAAAGTAATGGAGGGCATTATCAAGGATAGGCTCAGGAGGCAGCTGGAAAGGTTGGGGCAACTGGATGACAAACAGTATGGTTTCATCCAAGGGAGATTGTGTTAGACCAACCCCATAGATTTTTATGACTGGGACCCTGGACCAGCATAGACCGGAGGATGTCCTATACCTGGATTTCAGTAAGGCATTTGATTCGGTACCCCAAAATGGGCTGCAATTAAAGCTGGGGGTGGGAGGACAGTTGCTCAGATGGGTAGAAAATTGGCTAACAGGGCAAATACAGAGGGTAGTGGTGGGTATTCTCCTCCCCCACAAAGGTCAGCAGTGGGGTCCCCCAATGTTCGGTACAGGGGCCACTCCTGTTCAATGCCTATGTCTTCGATATGGGGAGGGCGGTTAAGAGTAGGATGAGTCTCTTTGCAGATTACTTAAAATTGGGAGCATTGGCGGATGGAGACGAAGTGAGAGAGACAGTCCAGAGGGACCTGGATACCCTGGAGGGGTGGTCAAGGAGGTGGGGACTGAGGTTTAATGCAGGGAAATGTTGGGTGCTACATCCAAGGGTCAGAAACCTGGGCCATGTATACACCAAGGGGTGTCATACTGCAAGCCACAACGAGTGAGCGGGATCTAGGGGTGGTGGTAGACGTCAAAATGAACAACCCTAAAAACTGCAGAAGAACTGTGGCCAAAGCAAACTGGATACTGCATAGCCAGGGGGATTACGTCCAGGAAGAGGGAGGTGATCCTCCCTCTGTATAATGCCTTGGTCAGACCACATCTAGAGTACTGCATGCAGTTCTGGAGACCTCGCCTCAAGGATGACGCAACACTGCTGGGGAGTGTCCAGAGGAGGGCAACCAGGATGCTTCAGAGCATGGGAGGAAGACCCTATGAGGAAAGGCTGGAAGAGCTTGGGCTGTACTCGCTGGAGGAGAGATGGGGGGACATGATAGGGGTCTTCAAATATGTAAAAGGAATAAACAAGGGCAGTGCCAAAGAGATGTTCAGACTAAAGAAGGTGGGAAACAACCAGGTGACATGCGTGGAAGCTTGAGGAGGGAAATTACAGGGGGGATGCAGGAGACCTTACTTCATTGAGAGGGTGGTGGGGCCCTGGAATGCACTGTCCAGGAGTCTGGTGGAGGAGGGCACAGTGGAAGAGGGAGTGGGACAGGTTCAAGGGTAAACTGAAGAAGAGGATGACCCTCTCTGGGGCTGGGTGGGAAAGAAAGAACCCACTAGGAGGCTGGCTACCGAGCAGACACAACAGACCATCTGGCCTATTCTGATGGCTTTTAGTATGTTAGATATAGTGGAGGAACTGCAGGGGAAGGTGTGCCTATTTGTAGATGATACGAAGATCTGCAATAGGGTAGACACCCTGGTAGGGGAGGTGGAGGCAATGAGGGAGGTCCTAAAGATTCTGGAGAGGTGGTCGGAAACTTGGCAGCTGAAATTTAATGCCAAAAAGTGCACAGTAATGCACATGGGTGTAATAACCTGCAAACCATTTACACATGGGGAGGGGGGTAAGGAAACTTAGCAGGACAGAGATCTGGGGATTATAATTTCAGATAACCTGAAGGCGGAGAACCAGTGCAGCACAGTGGTGGGCAAAGTGAATAGAATACTATGTGCATACGGAGGGGTATAAAACAGAAAAAGGGAGGTGCTGATGCGCCTTTATAAATCCATGTTGAGGCCTCACCTTGAGTATGGGGTTTAGTTCTGGAGGCCTCACCTACACAAGGATATAAGACATGATTGAAAGGGTTCAGACAAGGGCAACCAAGATGGTGCACGCTATGCATAGGCAGCCCTATGAGGAGAGGTGGAGGGAATCTGATCTGTACCCACTGGAGACTAGTAAGCTTATTTGCAAGGAAAATAAGTGCTAGAACTAGGGATCATAAACTAAGATTAGAAGAAGGAAGGTTTAGGGGCAATGTGAGGGGGCATTACACCACTGAGAAGGTGCTGGAGTCCAGGAACTGACTACCAGAAGAGGTGGTGTGTGCAAAAATGGTGAAAGGATTCAAGGGGGCATGGGACAGACACCAGGAGCTGACCAGTGGGCAGAGTGGGGTGTCTCTTGACAAAGATGATGATTGGGGATGGGGGTAAGGGGCATACTCGACTGGCCAAAATGGTCCTTTTCTGTCACCAGATTTCTATGATTCTAAGACAGTTAAGTAATTAGGACTTACTGTACCAGTTCCATCAGAGTAAGGGAGTCCAGAGTTGGGGTGTCCTTGGTTTGGGGTATTCTGGTAGGACCTGAAAGGGAAGAACAGAGAATGTTGAAGGGACACAAAGGTTTGGAGGTGCTAGAGGAGAGATTAGAGTGTTAGAATTAAACAAAGATACTTATCTGATTGGTATGTTTGGCCAGACCTGTAGAAATAAAGGGAAAAATAGATCAGTATGGGGAAGTTATAGTAGCAAGAGTAGAGAGATACAAAAATGGTATATAGCACAGGAGTAAAGGAAGAGAAGTTTCAGAGGAAAAGACAAACTAGGCCAAAGTAAGGAAACTAGAGATGGAATAAAAAAATGCAGACAGCTAAGAACAGAGAATAAAGTGGTATTTGGGACTCGCAACCCCCCCTTAGCGTCCCTAAGTGACTTGCAGGTAGCCAGTAAATTTAAGAAATAGTCCAGATGGACAGGTGGGAATGCATTTGGGCTAGTGGCCATTATATTATTTAAAAAAGGGGACACTGGTGGTTCAGGAGTCTAGAGTTGTCCCAGGAGGCCAGTGGTTTGAAAGGTATAGCTCTGGTGATATAATGGGTCACTCCCTCATGGACAGTGGCAATTTTTTTTTTTATATTATCTTCCCCTGGAACCCCATATTGGTGGGGGGTGATGTCCTTGGGCCCAGACTGTATGTAGCAGGCAGGAGGCTGTTCAGAAAACTGCTGACCAGAAATGCTACGGCTGTTGATAGGCAGACAGTTTAGTGCTACTGAACTACAGTGGCAGTAATGGCAGGCACTTTCAACTGCTAATCCAGAGGAGGGCAACTAAAATAGAGAAGGGTCTGCACCAGAAGCCATACAAAGAGAGACGAGCTGAATATGTATGCCCTTGATGAAAAGGGCCGGGGAGACAGGACAGAAAATTTCAAGCACCTCAAGGGAATCAATAGTCCAAAAGAGCAGCATCTTTCAGAGAAAGAGATGTGCAAGAACAAGGGGCCAAATTTGAAGATAGAGGAGACGGCTAAGGGGCAACATGAGGAAGTATTTTTTCACAGAGAGGGTGGTGAACACATGGAATGACCTTCCTAAGGAGGTTGTGGGGTCAAAATAGTGGGGACTTCAGATCACATGGACAGACGTGAACCAATTCTATTGGTGGGTAGGAGGAAGTCAGCTGTTGGATAACTAGGATCTGTAGCTTATCCGCTAGGTAGGAAAATGGGCAGACTGAGTGGGCCAAGCAGTCCTTATATGTCATCAAGGTCTATGTGTCTATGATTCAGCCCACAGAGCTCAGGCTGTAACCTGCTCCATGTGTGTGGGAATGAAGATGGGATATTTTTGGGAGGGGGAAAGAGACTAGAGCAAACAGAGGTAATGGTCTGCTTCCATCTGGGACGGGGACCACTGTCCTCAATGAATGGTTTTAATGTTAAAGTACTTTGATGAACATTTAAACTAGCTGTGGGAGTGGTGAAAGAAAAAGGGGAGTCACAAACTGCCCTCCCCACAGGCTGAGATTGAGTAGGGAGATCCTGGGAGAGACTCCCAACAGATTCAAGTAATGAAAGAAGCAGGGGACAATCGAAGAAGAAGAGGAAAAAGACATATGTCTCCTCTACCCATCAGCCACAAAGTGGCATGTGAAGAGCCCCACGGAAGAGGGTCTGAAGGGTGGGCAGCCAGCAGTAGGTGGCAGGAACCTTTAGCTAAGCCACATGGTGGCAGACTGTAGGTGCCCTGAGGGCCTGGTAGAAAGTGACTGGGAGAGCAAATGCACAAGATAGGGACCACAAAGGAAATCCACAGTGCAGCTGAATGGCAATGCCTGAACTTGACTTAAAAGTAGCTGTGGGTGGGAGGCAAACAGGGAAATCAGTGGGCTCCCTGACGGGACCATGAAAGCAGCAAGCACTGCATACACTAGAGTCGCACAGCAGCTAATGTCTAAGTACCAGGGGCTAACAAAAGGATTTTGGGGAGGAAAAAAAACAACATAAGGTCCAGGACAGCTCACAATTAAAAACACAGAGCACTAAAGAGAAATGATGGGTTATAAATATTAAGTAAATTTATGCAATTGGAGTGGACATAAATGGAGTGTGATAAATCCATTTTATCCGAGCATGTACGTGTATACATGTAGAATCTTACATTTACACATATATTTATTATGGTCATCCTTGATTAATGTGCATGGTGGACTGAGTCACACATCCCCATCCCTCACCCCTGTTGTTTGACACTGCTTACTGGTATCTTGCTTTTAGTTTTGTTTCTTCCAGGTTGACCGTCCCTCAGCCACGCCACGTGCCATTTAGTCGTACTTCTCCCCATTCTTCCAACTATCATACAGTGATCATTTGTTTCTGTTTTAACATTTTTTTTTTGCTTTTCTACCAAACCTTTTTCAACTAGCTGCTCCAAGCTGTCGCACTCATCTGCATTCTGTTGCCGTGTCCTCGCCACACCTCTCGATATAAAAACCATAATTTTTTTTTTTCTTTTTTTTTCTTTTTTTTTTTATACTGCTTCCTCAAAAACTGATAAGCCTTCACTCTTACTCTTCCACTCTGGTTTCCCCACCTCGCTACAGCTGCCACCAGAGCTCCCCCAGCACATAGAAACTGTCAGATTTTTTCCTTAAACTGCTTGCTCACAAACCCCACTGCTGATGAGCCCTCACTCTAGGTCACACTTCTGCTGTGGTTTCCAGACCTCGCTACAACTGCAACCATAGGCTCCTGTGAAGTCCTCTCTATAAACTCAAAATGGTCTCTTGTGGCCCTTATGGTCCTCCTTCTTCCCTGCTTATTTACTGAGATTTCCCTATGTCTATATACCACACGTTTTAAGTCCCCCCCACCACATTTCACTCCTGACCTCCAACACTATAATGCTGTCAGTCTGTTCCAGGTGTCTACTACCCTTTCAGTGAAGTAGTAATTCCTCACATCCATCTTACCCCAACATTAGCTTCATCATGTCCCATGGTCCTTTTTCCTATTTGAAGGAGCCCCCCCAGCACCCTGTTCATCCTTGTAAGGTACTTGTGGGTCTCCATCATGTCCCCTCTCTTTCAGGGTTTATATGTTGAGATCCCAGTCTCCTCACAGGGCTTTTGCCACAGCCCAAGTACAATTTTAGTTGCCCTTTATACTGCCTACACCCTATGGCTTTTCTATGGTGCAGCCTCCAAACCTGGACACAGGACTCTTAGGCCCTGTCCACACTACCCCTCTGTAATGTTACAGAGACCCAAACCATTACCGCAATGGTTTACGTTTACACCTGTAATGTTATAGAAGGAGTTTTCGTAACCATTGTTGAAACCACATGAGGTGGTTTCAACAACGGATATGAAACCGGTTACGCCTCAGTAACGTTACTGGGCGTAGTGTGGATGCTTGGCACTGGTCCCCTAGTGCAGCACGAGCTGCATTGTGGGATTGGGTGCTATGGTAATGGTCGCCCGGCTTCCGAAGTGTACAGAGGTGGTGCCGGTCCCGAAATGGACATTGCGGAAGTGTGGGCACACTGTACCACTCCACGGTTGTAACGGTTTCTATCTGTTACGGGGTCTGAGAGGTGCAGTGTGGATGGGGCTTTAGTTGGATCTCACTAATAAGGGATTACTTGCAACACCACCACCTCCCTCCTCCTGCTGAAGATACCCCTCCCTATGCAGCCCCAGCATCCTTCTAGCCCTACCCACTGCTTTGTCACGCAGCTCAGTAACTTTAAAGAGACTTACCAAGGTAAGGTAACTGAGTCAGCCCTTGCACCATATCCATCGGTGCCTTGCTGCCAGAGGACCCCAATGAAGTTAATATGTCCCCAAATTTTTAAGCCGTTAAAAGTTCTGTCCTTGTGTAAAATATACAAACCAGGTCCCAAGAACTTCCCAGGTTAGCTTGTTGCTGCCCCAGTTTGCTCCTTATTACCTCTTCAGTAGGGATGACGAGATGCCAGTGAGAGCGCCGATGTTTTCTTTATTCAATGGCGGTAGCTTTCTATTGATTTTAATGATTTAGTGACCACCTGGCAATGAAACAAGGCCCTTGTTAGTTGAACAGTGCCCGCATTTTATTGCCAGCTAGGCACTATATTGTTTAAAAATCAATAGAAATGCTGCCTCCCATTACATATAATGGAGTGCGCCCCCACACCCTTATTGGTATCTCATCATCCTGCTAGTGAGCATGGGGGTGGAGCTTGTGCAGCAGAAAACCAAAAAACAAAACAGGAAGTCCTTGGGATCCAGTTTGTATATTTTTATGAGGGATAGAACTTTTTAATGGCTTATAAATTTAGGGACATATTAACTTCCTCGGAGTCTTCTGGCGGCAAGGCACCAATGGGTATGGTGCAGGGCAGTATCTTGGCAAGTCTCTTTAAGATCAATATAACTCCAAGGTCCCCTCCGGCTTAGTGATAATCAATACCAACCCAATAAAGCAGCTCCTGGTTTCCTATGCCCTAGGTGCACGATTCTGCACTTTGTCATTGAACCCCAACTGCCCCAATCTTGACCACTTTTCGAGTTTCTCCAAGAGGCATGTGCATGCTCTCTGCTCCCTTCTTAGTGCCCACCCTACAAATTTTGGTATTGTCTGCAAAAAGGCATTCCCTTCTTTGCCAGTTTTTCTGCAATGTCACTTATGAAGACACTGAAGAGGATCTGCGCCAGTACTGAGCTGAGCTGCTCACTGTCCCGTCCACTGTAATAAGTGCCATTAACCATCACCCTCTGACACCTTAACCCCACCCCAACTACTACTCTGTTTTCCACCTTCATTTCTGGTCGCACTTCTTTCTGTTCAGCTACCACAACACCATCACTCTGGCATCTGCCAGGACTTGTTCCACCACAGAATGAATCCAATATGTGGAGCAGCTGCCTAGGTAGTCAGGATACATTTACATGTTCTTCCATTCCCTAGGACATAAGCGGCAAGGGTGCACAAACACATGCACAGACATGTGTGGCACAGCACCAGTCAATGTCTTCCCACCCATGGGCTGCTCCCACCTGCACTGCTACTTGTGGTCACTCAGCTGGCAGTACTACAGCTGAGCTGGCTGTTCTCCTTCCCCAGAAGAAAGCCTCTTGTATAACAGTTGATCCTCCTCCTCTCCCCAGAGAGCCCCTGATGTGAGCTCATTCCTGAACTAAGGTCAACTCCGCCGCAGGTCATAGTTCTACTGTTAAGCTGAAGGGCACACATGTTAACCAGTTTCTAATTAATTTTACCACTTTGGATCCTCCTAGGCTGATCAATCTCTTTAGCCTCATCCCCCCCAAAATAGTCAACCACCCTCCTCTCTACTAGATCACCCTTCCAGGCACCAGACTATCCTCCATGCAGCTGGACAGCCCTTCTAGTCCCAGCCTTTCACATAATGAGCACTGGAGCTAGAGCACCAACACTGGGCTCCGGGTCAGCCGCCACTCCAGCCAGCCACCCTCCTACATCTGACCAGCATCCAACCACATTCTATACAACTTCCATGTAGCTGGAGCACCACCAAACCTCCACCTAAACAGACCACATGTCTGAAGCTGTCCTCCAAGCCCATGGACCAGCAGTCCTCATGTAACCACTCAACCCACAGCTAGATCGACCAGAAGCCCCACATCAGCCTCTTCACCATCGAACCACCCACCCTGCAGCTGTAGACCCTACCTAACCTGAACTAGCTCCCACCACCACCACTCAGCTACCTCTCCTGCTGCTGGCTCACTCTTTCATGCCCTGGACTAGCCTCCCCAGCAGACAATCCTCCCTGCAGCTAGACCCCTGGGTTCATTCCCACCCACAGACCAGCCTCCCTCCCCTCTGCAGGTTGAGAAACCTCCCCAGAGCTGGACACCCTTTCCAAAAGCTGGACACACCCATTGTCCAGAGCAGAACCTCCCTACACCTAGACCCCCCCCAATCACCCTTCCCCAACCGTGGACCCCATACTTTTCAATGTAGTATTTAAAAAAAATTAAAAAAAATTATGTGACACTAACATATTGCATTTGCAGTGTCAGTGGCTCAGCAGGTAGCACACTCACCTCCGAGGCTGAGAGATCAGAAGGCAGTAGGTTCTATTCCCATACCAGGCACTTATGTTAATATCCCAATACTGATGCTGTAGTGCAGCATGAGGGGATGGCTGCAATTCCTGAGGCATTGTCTTCAGATGAGACATTAAACCCAAGGTCCCATCTGCCTGTTCTGGTGGTAGTTCAGGTGGATGTTAAAGATCCCATGGCACTTCTCTAAAAAGCAGGGAAATTTTCCAGTGCCCTGGGCCATATTCCACCCCCACCCCAATTCAACTAAAAATACCAACAGCTTAATCTGGTTCAAGGTCAGTTGGCTTTCATCTGTATTCCTCTCCCTCTGGGTCATGCCTTAAAATAGGCAAGAATCTGTCTAGTGCACTTAGCTGGTCAACAAAAAGGGGAAATTGTTTAACCAGAAAAGGCACACTAAGCCAGAGCTTGTTTCTAGGTGTGACCTGGGAGCACAAGGAAGTTAAGTGACTTGCTCAGGGTCACACAGTATGCAAGAGGAAGCTGTGGGATTCAAACCCAGGTCTGTCTGCTGGATGTCACCAGATTGCAGCTCAGAGCCTTGACCACTGTGCTATACTGCCTGCCATAAAAATGAAATAAAAAACATAAATATAAATTAATGCAGTCTTCAGCAAAAGAAGAAAAATACACTGATCCCCCAGATTACAAAATGGATTAACACATGCAACTACAAAACAAATATTAAATGCAAAAATGTCCCCACAAACACACTCAAATATCTGCAGTAAATAATTTCTTCCTTTAGGTAACTCCATTTTTCAAATTAAAAAGTTGTAATCTTTTCTCTATGCATTCTCAATTTGCTCAGTTATATAATCTTCTGCTGTTCATTCTCCTGTCCTCACTACCACCAACACTACTTTAAAGTAACTAAATCAGCAAAATTCCACAAATAAGTAATCTAGAGGCACAATGCATCCTAAACACTTTGGGAAGTGATGATTGAAAATAAATAATCAGTGATTTGGAAGTTTAGCCAAGAGTTCTAGGAAGAGAAAAATGTTTTCTAAGACAAAACATTGAAAGTGAAATTTGCACTACATTTCATTTTGAAAAAAACACCTGAGTGATAATTTCTTTACTGTATTTAACATTTCAGGAGTTAAAAGATGTACATTTTAAACAAAAGCTCTTACCTTAACATGTAACTCTTAGCTGTAGGAAACCCAGTTGTTCAAAAATGGAGACCATAGAGCACTCGTGCAGTTTCATCAGGCTGAACACAGACAGGAAGAGAGCTGGAAATGGTCTCTGGACTAAGTAGACTTATGGGAAGAGTAGTTTTAGAATATACTTTTAATAAAGGACACTGCCAACTTTTTGCACCTTGTTATTTCCAGGTAAAATCCACATTTTATTATTGCTTACCTTCTGTAAAATTCATTGGTGTTGTTGGTTGTTTTATCTGTCTCTTGCTTAGTAGAACTGAAATGCACTGTAATGTACCCAGCCTTGATTGGCTAATTTAAATCCTAAAACTACTCTGCTGACTGTAATCTTCATTTATGATTCAGTTGTAGTAAAACATTGTACTTTTTAGAGCTTTTCAGATCTATTTCTAATCCTCATTTAAGCAATAACTTACTCTTTAACAACTAGTCTGCTTAAATACTTCTAGAATTTAGTATTCTTAGCGGTTGTATTTTGAATGATGATTAAAGATTATTAAAATTACTAAATTAGTCTTTGAAGGCAAATTAATGAATGCTTTAATACTAAATTTAGTATTTGACTTCAGTGAGGGTTCCTGGCACAGCCTTGGGCCTGTACCTCCTACCACCACTCACATCTTGAACACCCCTGCCCAGATGACCACCCAGCTGGCCAACCATATCAACATCCCAATAGACCTCTCCAAGTTGTGTACCTTGCCTGCAGCTAGTCCATCCTACATGCCCCAAACCAGCCTCCCAATCAACTATCACCCACCCTGTAGCTGGCTGCTCCAGGCCATCCTTCCTACCTCAGAGACGATCCCTGCAGATGGCACCTCCAGACCTGCCTCCCACTTCAGTAGACCACCTCCTGCAGCTGGATCAACCTCCCAGTCTCACCAAACAAAGCACCCTCCTTAGAGCCTGGACCTAGTACCTCTAGATAACAACTCTTCTGCAGCTGGACCCACCCCCACTACCCATCTTGCCCATACCTGTTGCCCATCCCACCTACTGACCACTCTGCACATAGAAAACCCTGCCCTGCTAGGTACCCTTTTATAATCCCAATGCTTATTAGTCTGACATGCTGCATCCCACACTCAACAACCCAACAGCTCCAGCAGCCCAACACACAGTGGCCTGACCTAGGACAGTGCCTGACACACTTACAGGCCAGAGGAGGTTGGGATACTGTGCGGCTGTTGAGTGGATTTTCCACAAACACATGAAGCACCCGATCACAACCTATGCCACCCATCCCAGGACCTGAGACACTACTGAACAGTATAGACAATGTGAAAACACCCACCCCCTATGTGGTGCACCCTCCGAGGACACACTGACCTGAACACGGACCCCCTGGTAAGGATGACTGTCTCACCATCCATGAGACAGGGATGAAAACAAAGAGCCATGCATGCTCTAGTGTGTTGACCAGCCATCCCAGGCAGCATGGTGAATTGTCCCATCCCTGCATGCATGATTATGTCAGCTGACAGCCAGCCAGCTGGGAATGCATGAAGGAATTGAAATACCATGCCTGCTGGTCGGTGCATGCATGACACTGCAGGCACACATAGCAGAGCGGCACAGCAAGAGTATGGATAGCTGCACCAGGAAATGGTCCACAGCGACAATCAATACTTCGTGCGCCACACATTATTGGTATCTCATCATCCTGCTGAGAACATAGGGTGGAGCTTGTGCAACAGAAAACAAAAAACAAAAAACAAGTCATGGGATCAGTTATAGCTATGAGACAGAACACAATAACAAGTGGGGACATGCTCACAGTGCTGGCAAGACATGGGTATGGTGCAGGCAATCTTGGCAAGTCTCTTTAAAGATCAATATAACTCCAAGGTCCCTCACGCCAAGTGATAATCAATACCAACCCAATAAAGCAGCTCCTGGTTTCCTGTGCCCTAGGTGCACGATTCTGCACTTTGTCATTGAACACTTAACTGCCCCAATCTTGACCACACCGAGGTTTCTCCAAGAGGCATGTGCATGCTCTCTGCTCCTCTGATGCCCACCTACAAATTTGGTATTGTCTGCAAAAGGCATTCCTTCTTTGCCAGTTTTTTCACAATGTCACTAGCGAAGACACACTGAAGAGGATCTGCACCAGTACTGAGCTGAGCTGCTCACTGTCCCGTCACTGTAATAAGTGCCGGTAACCATCACCTCTGACACCTTAACCCCACCCCAACTACTACTCTGTTTTCCACCCTTCATTTCTGGTGCACCCCCCTTTCTGTTCAGCTACCACAACACCATCACTCTGGCATCTGCCAGGACTTGTTCCACCACAGAATGAAACCAATATGTAGACAGCTGCCTGAGTAGTCAGGATACATTTACATGTTCTTCCATTCCCACAGGACATAAGCAAGGGTGCACAAACACATGCACCAGACATGTGGCACAGCACCAGTCAATGTCTTCCAACCATGGGCTGCTCCCACCTGCACTGCTACTTAGTGGTCACTCAGCTGGCAGTACACAACAGCTGAGCTGGCTGTTCTCCTTCCCAGAAGAAGCCTCTTGTATAACAGTTGATCCTCCTCACTCTCCCAGAGGACCCCTGGTGAGCTCATTCCTGAACTAAGGTCAACTCCGCAAGAGTCATAGTTCTACTGTTAAGCTGAAGGGCACACATGTTAACCAGTTTCTAATTAATTTTACCACTTTGGATCCTCTAGGCCTGATCAATCTCTTGCCTCATCCCCCAAAATAGTCAACACCCTCCTCTCTACTAGATCACCTTCCAGGCACCAGACTATCCTCCATGCAGCTGGACAGCCCTCTAGTCCCAGCCTTTCACATAATGAGCACTGAATAGAGCACCACACAGGCTCGGGTCAGCCGCCTACCAGCCAGCCACCCTCCCTACATCCGACCAGCATCCAACTACATTCCTATAACCTCCCATGTAGCTGAGCACCACCCAAACCTCCACCTAAACAGACCACATATCTGAAGCTGTCCCTCAAGCCCATGGACCAGCATCCCCCATGTAAACCACTCAACCTACAGCTAGATCGACAGAAGCCCCCCATATCAGCCTCACCGTCGAAACCACCCACCCAAAGCAGACCTCACTTCCAACATGAACTGGCCCCACCACCACACAGCTACCCTCCTGCTGGCTCACTTTCATGCCTGGACTAGCCTCCCCAGCAGACAATCCTCACAGCTAGACCCTAGGTTCATTCCACCACAGACCAGCCTCCCTCCCCTCTGCAGGTTGAGAAACCTCCCAGAGCTGGACACCCTTTCCAAAAGCACACACCATTGTCCAAGCAGAACCTCCACACTAGACCCCCCCAATCACCTTCCCCAACCGTGGACCCCATACTTTTCAATGTAGTATTTAAAAAATAAAAAAATTATGTGACACTAACATATTGCATTTGCAGTGTCAGTGGCTCAGCAGGTAGCACACTCACCTCCGAGGCTGAGAATCAGAAGGCAGTGGGTTCCTATTCCTTACCAGGCACTTATGTTAATATCCAATACTGATGCTGTAATGGCAGCATGAGGAGATAGCTGCACTCTGAGGATGGACCTTTCAGATGAGACATTAAACCAAGGTCCCATCTGCCTGTTCTGGTGGTGAGTTCAGGTGGATGTTAAAGATCCCATGGCACTTCTCAGAAAAAAGCAGGGAAATTTTCTCCAGTGCCCTGGCCATATTCCAACCCCACCCCAATTCACTAAAAATACCAACAGCTTAATCTGGTTCAAGGTCAGTTGGCTTTCATCTGTATTCCTCTCCCTCTGGGTCATGCCTTAAAATAGGCAAGAATCTGTCTAGTGCACTTAGCTGGTCAACAAAAAGGGGAAATTGTTTAACCAGAAAAGGCACACTAAGCCAGAGCTTGTTTCTAGGTGTGACCTGGGAGCACAAGGAAGTTAAGTGACTTGCTCAGGGTCACACAGTATGCAAGAGGAAGCTGTGGGATTCAAACCCAGGTCTGGTCTGCTGGATGTCACCATGTTGCAGCTCAGAGCCTTAGACCACTGTGCTATAGCCTGCCATAAAAATGAAATAAAAAACATAAATATAAATTAATGCAGTCTTCAGCAAAAGAAGAAAAAAATACACTGATCCCTCAGATTACAAAATGGATTAACACATGCAACTGTTAAAAACAAATATTAAATGCAAAAAAACAGTTCCCCCACAAACACACTCAAATATCTGCAGTAAATAATTATTCCTTTAGGGTAACTCCAGATTTTCTCAAATTAAAAAAGTTGTAATCTTTTCTCTATGCATTCTCAATTTGCTCAGTTATATAATCTTTCTGCTGTTCATTCTCCTGTCCTCACTACCACCAACACTACTTTAAAGTAACTAAATCAGCAAAAATTCCACAAATAACAAGTAATCTAGAGGCACAATGCATCCTAAACACTTTGAGGCGATGATTGAAAATAAAATGCGTATTTCAAAGTTGTGAAAGAGTTCAGGGGAAGAGAAAATGTTTTCAAGACAAAACATTGAAAGTGAAATTTGCACAGCATTTCATTTGAAAAAAAAAACACCTGGTGATAATTTCTTTACTGTATTTAACATTTCAGGGAGTTAAAAAGATGTACATTTTAAACAAAAGCTCTTACCTTAACATGTAACTCTTAGCTGTAGGAAACCTCAGTTGTTCAAAAATGGAGACCACAGAGCACTCGTGCAGTTTCATCAGGCTGAACACAGACAGGAAGAGAGCTGGGAAATGTAGGCCTCAGACTAAGTAGACTTATGGGAAGAGTAGTTTTAGAATATACTTTTAATAAAGGGACACTGCCAACTTTTTTTGCACCTTGTTATTTCCAGGTAAAAATCCACATTTTATTATTGCTTACCTTCTGTAAAATTCATTGGTGTTGCTGGTTGTTTTATCTGTCTCCTTGCTTAGTAGAACTGAAATGCACTGTAATGTACCCAGCCTTGATTGGCTAATTTAAATCCTAAAACTACTCTGCTGACTGTAATCTTCATTTATGATTCAGTTGTAGTAAAACATTGTACTTTTAAGAGCTTTTCAGATCTATTTCTAATCCTCATTTAGCAATAACTTACTCTTGAACAACTAGTCTGCTGAAATACTTCTTAGAATTTAGTATTCTTAGCGGTTGTATTTTTGAATGATGATTAAAGATTATTAAAAATTACTAAAATTAGTCTTTGAAGACAAATTAATGAATGCTTTAATACTAAATTTAGTATTTGACTTCAGTGAGGGTTCCAAGTACAGCTCTTTGGGCCTGTACCTCCTCGACCACTCATCTTGAACACCCTGCCCAGATGACCACCCAGCTGGACAACCATATCAACATCCCAATAGACCTCTCCCAAGTTGTGTACCTTGCCTGCAGCTAGTCCATCCTACAAGCCCCAAACCAGCCTCTCCCAATCAACTATCACCCACCCTGTAGCTGGCTGCTCCAGGCCATCCTTCCTACCCTCAGAGACGATCCCCCTGCAGATGGCACCCTCCAGACCTGCCTCCCCACTTCAGTAGACCACCTCCCTGCAGCTGGATCAACCTCCCAGTCTCACCAAACAAAGCACCCTCCTTAGAGCTGGACTAGTACCCTCTAGATAACAACTCTTTCTGCAGCTGGACCCACCCCCACTACCCATCTTGCCCAGATACCAGTTGCCCATCCCACCACTGACCACTCTGCACATAGAAAACCCTGCCCTGCTAGGTACCCTTTTATAATCCCAATGCTTATTAGTCTGACATGCTGCATCCCACACTCAACAACCCAACAGCTCCAGCAGCCCAACACACAGTGGCCTGACCTAGGACAGTGCCTGACACACTGACAGGCCAGAGGAGGTTGGGATACTGTGCGGCTGTTGAGTGGATTTCACAAACACATGAAGCACCCGATCACAACCTATGCCACCCATCCCAGGACCTGAGACACTACTGAACAGTATGGACAATGTGAAAACACCCACCCCCTATGTGGTGCACCCTCCGAGGACACACTGACCTGAACACGGACCCCCTGGTAAGGATGACTGTCTCACCATCCATGAGACAGGGATGAAACAAATAGCCATGCATGCTCTAGTGTGTTGACCAGCCATCCCAGGCAGCATGGTGAATTGTCCTTGCATCCCTGCATGCATGATTATGTCAGCTGACAGCCAGCCAGCTGGGAATGCATGAAGGAATTGAAATACCATGCCTGTTGGTGGTGCATGCATGACACTGCTTGGACAGCAGGCGGCACAGCAAGAGCATGGATAGCTGCACCAGGAATGGTCCACAGTGACACCACATGTGGATGCCAGGAGATCGAGCAGCATGCCATCGCACCAACCATGCAATGTGCACATGTGGCCGCATGTCATAGCCCACTATGGGCCTACAGTAACCCACAGAAAAAGTCTGGAGGTGTTTGAGGGGCTGTGCCACAGGAGCCACTGTGGCATGAGGCTGCCAGGTGTGTTGTGGGGGTTCCACAAGGGCCCATTGGGAATGCTGTTACCACACAGTTGCACAGCTGGAAGGATTGGTGGGCACCACACAGCTTCAGACCTGTGTGACATCGACACACAGTGCAGATGTGGCAGTGTGCAGTGGGCTGCTGGCGATACCAACAGTGTTGTGATGAGACATCACCCAGGTTGGGGTGCATGTTAAATGTGAGGTGAAACTTTTATTCAACAGTAGTGGGCCACAGTGGCAACCTGGTGGCTGTGCATGATGTGTACTGTCAGTGTGACAGCTGTCAGGTGCAAGTCACCAATGAAACCCCACAGGGTGGTGTTGGTGCCATGCCACAGAGGAACTTCTAAGCAGCTGACCCTTGTCCTTGGATGCTAGTACCAACCTTATCCATCCTCATAGCTCTTTTTGAGTGGTGTCCATGGCAGTCCACAACAAATGCCTTCCCTGGTGACATAGGTCCATTGCTGTTCCCTGTGGAGTTCTGCTAACATTGTCATGACCCCTACATGCACTTTCCTGAGCAGGGCATGGAGATAGCAGTGCCAGGTCTCGATAATGCTTTGGGTCCATGGCATACTTCACTCGTTGAGACCTGCAACCAACCACAGCTGAGTGGGAACATGGGGTCGTATCTTGTGAGCACCTTGGTCACCCTACTGTACAGCCATATCCTGCCCAGCACATGTGTCTGCTCGAAACAATAGAAGAGTGTGGTGGCATTGGGTGGAATGGTTGACTTCAGGAGGCTGAATGCTGCTGGAATGTCCTGTGCCAGGAGATGGGCGAGGGCCACGAGTTCATGGATCTTCAGGCTGAAGTCTGGGTCACTTCTGTATTGTGGTGCAAGGCTAAATCTCTGGACCTTCTGCCACACAATCTGCCCAAAGTGTAACAGGTGTCCCTTGTTTATGGTTTGTGGAAATTCCATCTTACAGGCATTGATCACAGCCTGCTCAAAGTCAGTGATGACCGTAGGTGGTTTGAGGGTGCAGAACTGTATACTGGCATATTTATTCAGCTCCTGGAACAAGGTGCAGTAACATTGCAGACTCTTTGTCGTCATCAGTGTATACACCAACTACATGATGAGGCTGTTAGGACCCATCCCCATGGGTGCATGGATGGTGTACAGTGAGTGAACAGGTGTGGCACAGTCTTGAACATACCATCCATATCCCAGAAGGGTGCCTGTGCCAGGTCCTTGATGTTGTCCTCTGTGATGAGTAGAAGGACCTAGTGGGTGGTGCTGCCGGTGATCCTGCTGTACCATGGCCATCCAGTCACCATCTGTAGCTGCTTGGGGATGGTGAGGTCAGCCAGTGTCACTGGTTCTGGTTAGAGGTCCTTGCGGCGGGTCCTGTTCACAATCTGCAGCAGGGCCCTCTTGCTTGGCAACTGTTGCCGCAGCTCAGTGGTCATTACAGTTGCTTCAATCTGCAGTAGCTATGCAGTGCTAGCCACGGTGCTGTGTGCCTTCTACTTGATGCCTGCCAACACCTGTGCTGGTAGAGCATCTGTCACCTCCAAAGCATGACTGTGTTCATTCTTTTTCTTTAGGTGGTGCTGGCCATCCTGGAGCAGTGTGATGGCCTGGCCGAGGCAGGACTTGGACTTATGGTGCTGGCAACACTGTTACACTGTCTCAAGCCGTCCTGGTGGTGCTGAGGGTTGAGATGCTGGATGCCATACCTTGTGTCACACCAGTGACCCGGGTTCAGGATTAAGCCTGGGCCGCCGGGGTCGGCAGGGGTGGACTGGGATCGAACATCCATAGACTGCTTTCTCAGTCCTGGGGTGGGCTGGGGAATTTCACTGTGTTGCAGCAGCCTCGGGGATGCCCAGGGGCACTACTAGTGTCAGTGACACTAGATGGGGAGCACGGGCACATGCCTGTACATTGCCCTGGATGTCATTGCACACTGCAGTTACTGAGGCTATCGAAGGAAAATGGCTGGGCATGACCTTTCAGCTTGATGGCTGTGTTCTGAGCCACCCGGAGGACTTTGGTGGAGTCCTGTTGAGGAGGGTCTGGGGCTGTCCTGGCTGGTAAAGGCAGAGGGGGAGATCTCCAGCAAGATGGCATGATAGTTGTCCCTGATCCTCCTGGGTGCAGTTTGAGCTACCCAGCTCTCCAGGTGGGTAGAGCTGGTTGCTGGATGCCCCAAGCTGGAGTGTGTGCTGCAGCAGGTGAAAAATATGATGTGTTAAAAAAATAGTACACTGTCTCACTGCATGTCCATTCATGGACCAGGAGGTAGCCATTCACATTCAGCTTGGACTTCCTTTCCTGGATGGTACCACCTCACAAATTGTCCCTGTTGTTGGGATTGCAGTTGAGCACCCTGGCCCCTCCATGGCTTCCACGCTGGCCTCCATTGTGCCAGAGGACTGCGCAACACTGACCAGCTTTGGTTCCTGCTCAGGCATTCGGGTGTGACTGCACTTCGTTTGCACATCACACTCCATGGGCCACACCTGTGGCACTTGCTACTTGTCTGTGGGTGGTTTGTACCAGTATTGTAGTGCCACTGTCTGCCCACAGTCCCAGTGCTTCAAGGCTGTGCTGTGCACCATGGTCACATTCAAGTTCTGTGTCCACAGTGTCCTGTGCCCCTATCAGCTACTGTGCTGCAGTGGGGCTATGCTCCATGGTACACTTCCCTGCTGTCCAGCATGCAGGGATGCAGGGGTTCCTGTGTTTTGTGCACTCTGCCTACAGGTCAGTGTCCACCTACCTAAGCTGGCCTTTGCACCCCCCAGCTTTGGCATCCATAGTTCCCATGTATGCCTTCATGAGTCCATGTCTGTCTGCTGCCCCCATGCATCATTTTCTGATGCCTACCTGTTCTCTATGTTCTCCTCAGCTGTAGTTCCCTGACCTGAGACTTCTCCAGTAAATTATCTATTGTAGCCCTCACTGTGCTCTTTCCTATGGGGCTTGCATTTTTGGCCCTCTGCCAGTTTGTTTGTCAGAGTTTCAGTTCACCTGCTTTGTTTACTAACCACTCTCCTGCATCTGAAATGGGCCCTACCAATAACCACTCTCCTTGCAGCTGAACCACCTTTTGGCCCCTGGAGAAATCTTCCCCAAGGAAAGCACTGTCCATGGACCATTTCACAGCTACAAGGAGGGAGGAAGGGCCCCAGCTGAGTAGGAAGCAACTGCTGGTGGGGACTAGTGGGGGATAGACTTGCAAGCAGGGTGGGGTAAAGGAGAGGGGTGAATACCTGAGAGGGTACTTTGGCTTGGAGGATGACAGCAGATACAATGGATCATAGGCAGCAGGAGATGAGAGGCGCTAGATGTCATTGTCCACCTTAGGGCAAATGACCTAGCAAGGACAGGGTAAGGTAGTGCAGGAAATTTCAGGGATAAGGGAGGTCCTCAAGCATCCATGGTGGCTTTTGCCAAAAGGTTGCCTATATACATCTTGGGAGAAGATAGGACTGTCCACATGGCTTTCAACAGTTGGTTAAAGACATGGTGCAGGGTGGGGCTCAGTGCCAGCAGTGAGCCTCTTCAGTGTCTTCATAAGTGAAATTGCAGAAGAACTGAATGGAAAGGTATGTCTTTTTGCAGATGCCACCAAAACCTGTTATAGGGTTGATACTCAGGAGGGTGTGGAGAAAGGGTTCACCCATGCTGGTGTGACAGCCATGTTGCTGATGCCAATTACAGCACAGGCCACATTACAGCACCAGGCAAAATGTATCCTGGGAGTTACACCACCAAAGAGCCCTCCTGGGAAACAGTCTCCATTGTGTCCCCTCCCCTAATTATCCCACAGGTCCAGGTTCTTAATTTACCTGTTCTCCAGTCCTACCCCATCCTACAATCACCCCGCAGGTATACAGTAGATTGTTACTATCCCTGATGTTCAGTGGTTCCCATTTATTTATTTATTCATTCATTTGTTTACCGAGTAGGTGCACTGGTCCGAGAACCATTTTCAGTCATGACCTGGGCCATTGAGGATGGCACAGGAATAAAAACAAGTACAAAGGAGGCTGGGACAAGGCATACAATAGACAGTAATAAAAATATACAGGATATTTATATGAAGATATATATAAACTCGAAGCGCAATGGATAAATAACATTTATGACTATAGCAGGCACAGTAGTAACCAAGTTGTAATACAAATTAGGCATGAACTGAGATGAGTAAAGGAAAAAGTGCATCATGGCAGTGCAGGTATGGACCAAGAAGGAAAAGGAGGGAAGGGAAGTAGAGGCATGATAATAAGTTGGGAGGGCAGGAGCAAGTGGTGGAGGACAGAAGGTGAGATCCAAGGAGAGAGTGAAAGAGTCCTGGAGAGTCAGTGGTGCTAAGTGAAGTGGACAGGTTGTTCCAAAGGAAAGGGGCTGCAGATGAGAATGCACATTTACCTATACGGTGGAGACTAGGGGGCACTCAAGCATGGGGCCAGCAGTGAGGCAGAGCTGTAGAACAAACACTTTTGGCCAAAGAAGGTGGGATTGCGGAGAGGTAACTCGGTTTTGGATGGCCTTATTGACTGTGCTGACCAGGAGATAGGTCTGTTGGGCTGATGGGGGAAGCCAGCCCAGGGTTTGATAGAGTGAGCAGTGGTGTGTTGAGTGAAAGTCCTTGCCCTCTGTATATCCAAAGTCCCCACCATGACCCAGTTAGTTCTTACAGCAAATACTATCCCCCTGGTCCCCAGCCTTATATATTTGACATACTTCCCACAGTTGGCACAGACCATCCTCTCAGCTCCTTGATCAGGCACAAAATGGATGATAGTTCACAATCATGTGCTAACTGTACACAGCTGTTTATACAATAGGCACATGAGAGCAAAACTGGTGTTCTGCCCTCAGTTGGTCACAGAGGTTAGCAGAGTGTCTGTGCCAATTGCCACTGTGGGGAGAGTGCGTAAACATATGGTGGGGGCCATGAATGGTGCAAGCGGTGGGACTGGGTGGGCAGGTAGTTACTGGCAGTTTCCAATGTATGGAATGGACAGCAGCACCACTGAACACCAAGGGAAGTGTGATATTACTGATGGTGGGAGCTCAAAGAGGCAGTGGTAGGAGGCAGAGGTGATACTACCTGCTTTAGGGAGGCAACATCTTTTAGAGCCATTTACCAACTGGTCAGAGACTCACCAATTATGTTATTCAAGATATCATTTTGTGATCCTACCCTGTTTTTGGGGTGCAAAGTGTTGTTTGAGAGTCACTTACCCATTTAGCGATCATAAATGCTCTTTGAATGTTCTGGTCTATGTGAACAATAAAAATCCATTACCAGTAAGATAAAGACAAGTGAACAAACACAAATATGGAATTGAGAGCTGTTCTTCATGAGGTTGATAATGTAATTTATCTTATCAATGCGTTAGAGTACAGAGTATGATGAGATTTATACTTGTACCACTGTGCTACCACATGAGTCTAGGGTTGCTGTGAGAGGTACCAAATACTGAAATGTCAAAATAACACTGTACCATTGTGCTACCAGTGTACCAGTATTTGTGGGAGCTGACAAAAAATCTCAAAATTTTATGATACCATTGTATTACCAGTGTATGTGTGAGAGACAGAGAAAATGGTAAAAAATGCCATAGGGATACTATTCTGCCAGAGCACTAACAATGCACAAAGGAAAATCTATATATCACATACCACTGTGATACCAGAGTACCACTGGGTAGTACTATTGTGGATATTTCAGCTGACCACAGTATTGCCATTGCTATACCACTGTAATGCCATTGTGACAAATTCAGTAAGGGTAACCAGATTGCTGAGACAATGCAGTGCTAAAGAAGTGTGATAGAAAGTATAAAGTATTGCCAGTACTACTGCAGTGTGCAGCAAAAATTTGTGAAGGAAATACAGTGCTAAAGAAGTGTGCATGATAATCTAATAATTATTTGCAGTGCTCTTACAGTCTGCATCAAAAAATAAGAAAGATTGAGCAGTGCTACTGCAGTGTGCAGCAAAAATTAGTGAAGGAAATACAGTGCTAAAGAAGTGTGCATGAAAATCTAATAATTATTTGCAGTGCTCTTACAGTGCACATCAAAACATAAGAAAGATTGAGCAGTGGTACAACAGTGTAGCAGAAAGTCAGTGCAGTGTATTAACAGTGCACTGATGAAAAGCAGTGCTTTGTCAGTCTGGACTGAAATAACACTGAAATAAGAGTGAAGATGGAAGTCTACACTCCACTTCCCTCTGGGCTATTTCTTCTGATTTAAAACCTATTGGTGTGATTTAACTGGGGCTGTTTTTTTGAACCAGGGACCTATATCTTCTAATTTCTAGCCTATTTTGATGTGTTGTTGGTGAAGCTGTTTGAATTGGAGACCTGTTTCTTTTGGTAGCAAACCTATTTTGGGGGCTTTGAGTAGAATTGTGATTCATTTTTGCTGGCTTCACTAGCTGCAAAGGTTAGTGCATAGTGGGGGAAGGGTGCTAATGGTCTGACCAGGGGCATCAGCTACCTGATTGTTTCTGGAAGACTTGGGTTGGTCCACCCCCAACCCCTCACCCCACCCACCCGGTCCATTATTTCTTATACCAGGGTTCTGACATCACTTCCTCAAACGGGCAAAGGATATGCACTTGTCATAGCAGAAGCAGACATCCAGGAAAGAAACAGCAGCAAGTGAAGAGGTGACTGCTATCTCAGTGGAAGGAAAGTAACTGCAAATCTAGGAGCTTTCATTGCTACTTCTTTGCATTGCTATTGCATTGTGGAAAGGAGGAGTAGGAGTTTGGAGAAGGTTGTGCAATAGTTACTTAAAGTCTCTTTTTGAGTGTGGATAGGAAGGTCAGTAATATGAAAAGCAGTTGCTCAATCTATCTAAACATGTACAACAAAGGAGGTAAGGGAAATTAAGAAAAGAATGTTTTGCACTGATAGAGAAGGGAGAGGGGAGACTTGGGGGAGTGTCTGGTATCCTGCATCTGGAAGGGTGGGGGGGTCGCTGGTGGGCAACGACAGCGATGGGTAGGGTGGTAGGCTGCAACAACTGCAGTGCACCAATCTTTCTAAAGATTGCCTGGAGTGTGGGAGGAGGTTTAGTGTGCAACCACATAGAGAAACTTAGAAAGGAGATTGAGGGTCTGCAGGAGGAATTAAGACAGGCAAGGCAGACTGGGGGTGGGTTTAGCCCAATACTGGAGGGAGGAAGAATGGGAGATGAGGGAGGGTGATTAAAGCCAGCAGTGGTGAGGAGACGGTCAGAAGAAGGGAAGCAGGGATAAGGGGGCCCAGGCCAGGAAGAATGATTGCCAGGGAAACCAGGTCAGGAGACAAAAGACAAATGGAAGGAGGAGATAGGGACTCGTGAGGGGAGGCAAAGAAGAGGCAAAAGTCATGGAGTGGAAAGGAGAGAACAGGTTACTATGAAAAGAGATGGAGAGGGCATTTGTGAAGGGTCTTCAGAAAATAGTTTTGCACTGCTGCAGAGGAAGAAGGTGGAGGAGGGAAATGATGAAATTAGAGGAGTAATTGATAAATGCCTGGACCAAACCAGAGCCGGAGGAAGTTCTGCTGGGAGAATTGCAGCAAGGGCAAAAGGGGGAAATAACGTGCAGGAGGAAGAAGAGGAGCTGGAAATGAGAAAGGGAGATGAATGGAAGCAAGCAGGGAGAAAAAGTGGTGGAATCTTAGTGCTGGGGGACTCAATACTAAGAGGAGTCAAGTGGGGTAGCAAGGGGGAGAGGCATATTCACATTTGGATGGAGGCCATGCCAGGAATGAGAGCAGAAAGGGTGACACAATATGTTCTGAAATGTGCTAGAAGGGGTAGGGACAAGTCTCATTTAATTATATATCTTAGGACGAATGACCTGGCTGACAAAACAGTAGATATAGTCCAGAGGAGGTTTGAGGAACTAGGACAATTATATGAGGGGGCAGAAAGATCAGTAACTTTTTCAGAGATACTTCCAGTGCCCAAGGCAAGCACAACAAGAAAGAATAGAGAATAGAAAACTGAGACTAAGGAATTAAACAGATGGCTAAGAACCTGGTGTTGTGCTAAAAGGTATGGGCTGTTGGGGGTGGGGAGGGACCTGGGAGGACAGTAGTCTCTATGCCAAGGACAGACTACACTTGAGTGAGGAGGGAAAGAAAGTGTTGAAACAGAGGATGGAGGAGTACATAGAGGAAGCAGGGAATTTAAACTAGGAGCAGGGGGTGGCAGTTGGGCAAGAGACATGCAGAGACCACAGGTTGGGAAACCATATGAGCTTACCCCCCATAACAGTGACAAAGGATAAATGGCAAGTACTATTGGCAATGCTAGTAAAGGAGGGCAGGATGGGAGGAGGGGAAAGGGTGGAAGGTGGTTACCCTTAATGCTAGGAGCCTTGGGAGGAAAACTGCAGAGTTACAGGTGCTCATGGGAGAGGGAGAGGTGGACATTGCAGCCATCACAGAAACATGGGCCACCCAATACAATGACTGGGACCTGTCTGTACTAGGGTACAGGTTATTTTGTAAGGACAGCATGATTGGGAAAGGAGGGGGTGTGGCACTATATGTGAAGGAAGGACTGAAGTGTGTAAGGGAGAAAGGGGTGGAGGGTAGTATGGAGTCACTTTGGATGCAAATCCAAGATTCCAAGAATAGGATTCTTAGAATGGGAGTGGTGTACAGGCCGCCATCTCAGGTGGAGGAATTAGACAGGGAACTAGCGGGACAGATCAGGAGGACCAAGAGAAGGGTAGTGTGGTGATTGTGAGGGACTTCAACATGCCGGGAGTGGACTGGGGTACCCCAACAACCAGGAACAGAAGGAAGCAGGTACTGCTGTATGCCTTCCAGGACAGCTTCCTGCTGCAAATGGTCAGTGAACCAACCAGGTTAGGGAATACCTTTGACATCGTGCTGGCAAATGGGGACTTTGTGAGATAACTTACAGTGGAGGAACCGCTCTCAGGGAGCGACCACCACTCTGTATGGCTCTCATTGGATATGGGCAAGGAAGGAGTGGAATCTGACACAAGAGTGCTGGACTTCAGGAGGGCCCAATTTGGAAGGATGATGGAAGTGGTAAAGGGGTACCTGGTCAGAATTCAATTTAGTATGGACACTAACCAGAGGTGGGAGCTCATAAAGCTGGGGATAGTGGAGGCAAACAAAACCTGCTGCAAGGCCCAGAGCAAGAAGGCTAGGGCTAAGAAACCAAGCTGGTTGAGCAAGGAGGTCATGGAAAAGGTAAGGAGGAAAAGAGCTGCCTTTAGGAAGTACAAGAAAACAGGGAGAGGGGAGGACAGTGAGGAGTACTTGACGGAATCGAAGGAGGTGACAAGGGCAGTAAGGGGAGCCAAGGCATCTACGGAACTCAGGCTAGCACAAGGCATTAAGAAGGGGGAGAAGGACTTCTTTAGGTACATCAGGGAGAAAAGGAGCTGTAAGGACCACATTGTAAGGATTAGGAAGGAGGGGGGTTGGGTGGAAGCAGGGTGATATAAGGCAGAAGCACTTAATGAGTACTTCTGCTCAGTATTTACTAAAGAGAAGAGGGGGGTGACACCCAAGGGAGGGGAGAAATGGCAGAAAAGTGGGGGAAGGGATGATAGATGGGGAAATCATGGAGGGCAGAGTTCGGGAGGGTTTGAAGGCACTGAGGGTGGATAAGGCGCCAGGCCCAGATGGCATCCACCCCAGGGTACTCAAGGAGCTGGCAGAGGTCCTTGCAGGACCTTTGGCAGACCTATTTATTGCCTCACTACATCAGGGTGTGTACCTCAGGACTGGAGGATGGCTCATGTGGTGCCCTCTACAAGAGTGGCCCCAAGGATGAACCGTAAAATTACAGACCAGTGAGTCTCATATCCATCATGGGTAAGCTAATGGAGACTATCCTGAAGGAAAGGCTGGTGGCCCTCCTAGAAACCAAAGTACTACAGGACAGCAGACAGCATGGCTTCATATGAAACCAACCTGGTGGAGTTCTATGACTGGGTAACTAGGCAACTGGACAGGGGCCATGCAGTGGATGTCCTGTATCTGGACTTCCGTAAGGCATTCAACTCGGTGCTGCATGGAAGGCTAGGAAGTAAGTTAGTAGGCACAGGGGCAGGTGCAAAGCTGGTGAGATGGGTAGGGAACTGGCTTCAGGGAAGGCAACAGAGGGTGGTGGTGGGTGGGGAGCTCTCACACCCAAGGGGTAGTGGACGAGCAGTGTTCCACAGGGCTCGGTGTTGGGATCAGTGTTGTTTGGGATATTCATTGCAGACATATCATTGGACATCAAGAGCAAGATCAATCTGTTTGCTGATGATACCAAGGTAGAAGCAGTGGTGGATGACCTAGGGGGATGGCAGGGGTTGCAGGATGACCTGGCAAAGCTTGAAACCTGGTCAGACACCTGGCAACTGGGGTTTAATGGCAAAAAGTGCAAGGTACTGCATCTTGGGATGAAGAACCCAAGATGGAGTTACCAGCCGGGGGGAGTGCAGCTAGCCCAGACAGAGGAGGGAAAGGATCTGGGGGTGCTCATTACAGGGTCAATAAACAACTCGGCACAATGTAGGAAGGCAGCTGCAAAGGCCACCAAAATGCTGGCTTTGTATTGCAAGGGGTATATCCTAGAGGAGGGAGAAGGGATTCTGCCACTGTATAGGTCATTAGTTAGATTGCACCTGGAGTACTGCGTTCAGTACTGGTGCCCGTATCTGAAGAGGGACACTAAGTTACTGGAAGGGGTGCAGTGCAGGGTGACAAAGATGATCAATGGGCTGGAGGACTTATCATATGAGAGGAGGTTGAGGGAGTTGAACATGTACTCACTGGAGGAGAGGAGGGATGGGGGGACATGATTGAAACCTTTAAGTACATGAAAGGAATAAACAAGACAGGTATAGAGAGGCTGTTCAAAGTAAGGGAGGGGAGGGACATCAGGGGCCATGATATGAGACTGGAGGGAGGAAGGTTCAGGAGGGAGATGAGGAGACATTTTTTTACAGAGGGTGGTGGCTGGGTGGAATGCATTACCTGCAGAAGTGGTATCCAGTAGAACAGTGGACTGCGTCAAAAGGGGATGGGACAGGACAAGGGGTAGGGTCAATGAAGCTGAAGGGTGGAAGGGATGGGCAGCCTCAGAATAAGGAGTGCTAGCTGCACATTCAAGCAGACTTGATAGGCCTTTAGGCCTTTATCTGCTGGCAAATTTCATATGTTCATATGTTCGTATGTCTCTCATGATGTGGGACAGTTGAAGGGTATGATAAGAAACCTGCAGTGCAACATAATGTAATATAAAATATGCTCTTACAGTAACTTGGATACCAGACATCGGATAACTTATCTTACATGGTGTATTTAGATGGTGCAGACACAAACAAATCAGTTTAAAATATCCCAGCTATCTACAGCAGCTCATGAACATATTGGATGATCCACAAAGAGCATTCCAAGCAAAAATGCAGCTGGTAGAAGCATGACTGTTTTTAAAGCCAGCTGCACATCTCATCCGATAGTCTGACAGCTGCCTCAGGGAACAATTTTCTAAGTATATCACCATGAGGTTTTGGGTTGAGGCAGTCAAGAC
Source organism: Neoceratodus forsteri (assembly GCA_016271365.2). NCBI lineage: Eukaryota > Metazoa > Chordata > Ceratodontiformes > Ceratodontidae > Neoceratodus > Neoceratodus forsteri. The sequence continues at coordinate 552,425,004 of CM057458.1, forward strand.
ATTTCGCCCAACAGGATTTGAATCTGGGATCTCTTCTCTAAGTGACAGTACTAAAATGTGAGCAACCAGCACCCAAGTAATATTGTGGCCATCCTTTTCTTTTTTTTTAGTATAACATTTATGTGTTTGTGTAACATATATTACAAGCTGCAAACAATGTAAAACCCAATAACAAATACTAAAACTAATAGAATGATTAACAAATAAAAATAAATGTTTCATTATAATTAACAGGGGTGCATGAGTAACGAATATTATTTTCAGAATACCACAAATAGTGCACTATTCATTATTCAAATATGAATAGCTAATAGGGCACTATTCATAGTATTCCTATCTGGAAAATTATAAACAAACTAAGAAAATAAAAATACTCCACTCCCTAGCCCAATTCCTTAAAACACAATGCCCTGTCCCCTACCCTCTGCTACAAGCCCAGTCCTATCCTCCTCTCTCCCCCTCCAGTACCCACAATTTCATGTTTTAAACAAAAACTCCCATGATGGGCAACAGATACAACCTGTTCACCTCTAGGAGGCAGTATGGTGCAGTGGTTTAAGGCTCTGAGTTGCAAATCTGGAGACCTGGGTTTGAATCCCACAGCCCCCACTTGCATACTATGTGACCCTGAACAAATCACTTAACTTCCTTGTGCTCCCCGGTTGTACCTGTAAACAAGCTTTCAGCTTAGTGTGTCTCACCTAGTTAAATAATTGGAAAAAAATGACTGACCACTGTTTTGTCTTCAGTGCTTTTCTCTCCTATAAATCAATATTTTCCCATCTCCCCCATGCCAGCAGCACACAACTTCCACCCTGCTCCCCTCCCCAGCACCCACATTTTCTTTTGACAGAAGTCCCCCAGGCAAAACAACAAAGATGATGGCCACAACCTGCCATCCTCCACAGCCAACCACCTTCTAGTGAATGAAAGTGCTTCCACACTTGCTGGCATAGTAAAACACCTGATCCATGCCCAGCCACCTTCTAGTGAATGAAAGTGCTCCCATGCTTGCTGGCATAGTAAAACACCTGATCCATGCCCAGCTACCTTCTAGTGAATGAAAGTGCTCCCATGCTTGCTGGCATAGTGAAACAGCTGATCCATGGGCAGCCACCTTCTAGTGAATAAAAGTGTTCCCGAGCTTGCTGGCATAGCGAAACAGCTGATCCATGGCCAGCTACCTTTTGTGAAAGAAAGTGATCCCATGCTTGCTGGCATATTAAAACACCTGATCCATGGCCAGCCACTTTCTAGTGAATTAAAGTGCTCTTACGCTTGCTGGCATAGCAAAACACCTGATCCATGGCCAGCCACCCTCTAGGGAATTAAAGCACTCTTAATGCTCACTGGCATACAGTAGTAAAACACCTGATCCATGGCCAGCCACCTTCTAGTGAATGAAAGTGCTCCCATGCTTGCTCGCATAGTGAAACAGCTGATCCATGGCCAGCCACTTTCTAGTGAATGAAAACACTCATGTGCGTGCTTGCTTAGTAAAATAGCTGATCACATAATCAGCTGTTTTACTATGTGAGCAAGGGCAAGATTACTTTCATTCATTAAAAGGTGGTCTGCAATGGAGGAGGGTGGTTTGTGTCAGTCTCCTTCACTGCTGCCCCTGGGGGCCCACCGTGAAAAGAAAATGTGGGTACTGGGGGGAGGAGGATGGTGGGACTTGGGTGCTGCTGTCAGTGGGGTGGGTAGAAATCTTGATCTGAGTGTGAGAAGAGTGCTAAAGATGAAACAGCAGCTGGTCATGTAAGTGGGTGGGTTGTGCCAATGGTTCTATGTGATAATGGTGAGTGCCGAATGGCTACCCGCATTATCGCGATGTCAGGGCAGCAAAAACAATTTCACCACCCTGACATCCTCGGTGCATGGAAGAATGGCACCAGGGACTTACCGCATTGCTTTCTATGGAAGGGCTTTACCCACGAACCCCCACTTAGGATTCTCAACTCTGGGGGGGTGCACGTCGGGGGGGGCAAAAGCAAAAAAAGTTTTGGGCAGGACACAACAAAACCACTGTAGTGCCCAGACCCAGACCTGAATCCGGAACCCCATGCAAAATAAGCAGAGGCCAACCCCCGATGCCATGGCACAGCTTAGCAGCCCACCACAGTGCCACCCCTTACATCCCCTCTGCCCCCTCCCAGGCCACACTCACCATGCTCACCCCCCCCAGCACGCGTGTACTTATAGTGACATTCTGTCGCTGAAGAGTCGGCCACCCCACCACATCCGGTCGCCCTCCCCCTCCTTGCCATTCAGGCTCTCGCCCACATCATGTAGCTGTTTCAGACGGCACCTTTATTCAGGCACCCACATCACAGGCTACCATGCTAATCACCCATTGTGGGAGTTTGCATTCTTTAAGACATGAAATTGTTGGTGCTAGTGGGGTAGAACAATGTGATTGGGTTTATAACAGAGGGTGGGAGGATGGGGGGTTGTATTTTAAAGTATTGGGCTAAGGAGGAGAAAGGCTGTTTCTTTTACTTTATTTTTCCCCCACAAGAACATAAATAACAAATACGAATACCGAATTCCAAAATATTTGGGGCCCAGAATATGAAAATTAGGCTGCATTTTTGAAACAAGCTATTTGCCCTTGCTTAGTAATTAACTGAGACCCTGATTGTCACTGTTTTTCAATTTCAATAAAAATTATAAAATGGGTTTCTAAAATTATGAAATCTCATTGGCTGAGGGACGTATTTTACCAGTGCTGTTATCTCAGCACAACAGCACTGGATAAAGATCTAGCAGGCCTCTTCACAGCAAAATCAGTACTAACCACACATCCCTGATTGCTATCATACAGGTGGCTAGTATCTCTACTTACTAAAAAACTTCAACTATACCGTAAAAATGAAACTGCCTTAGATTAAATAATAATAATTATACAATGGGGTAAATTCAAAGTTGGAAACCCCGCAATCTGATTGGCTGACTGGCACATTTGCCAGCGTGATAAATCCTCCAGTATACCCACTGGAAAAGGTGCCAACCGCCTGTCAGCCGCAGCATGAACCCTCGCAAAATCACTTTGAGTGCCACAAACCAAACACGGGCAAATGCAGTATATGCTCAGTTCCATAACCGTTCACAGTACCAGTGGTTCTCACTCTTAACCCGCTACAAAATTCAAACTATATTTTTTTAAAACAGCTCCTCAGTGAGTGGTTGCAAGCAACTGCCTTACCTAATGTGCCTCACATTTCCATATGGGCTCTTCTCCATCACATAAATACAGCAGCCCTGAATAAAATGCATCCAAGCGATTTTTTTGTTCACCTCTCAGCCCTCTGGAGTTTTCAAATGCTGAGCCTCCAAACTCATTTTAAACACGCTGGTACCCCACTGCTTCCAATATATTTTCTCTGGACTGAACAGTGAACCAGAACCACAAGGTCATACATGGTAGCCCTTTACAGTTTGCATCATGCGAACAAACATGAAAACAAAACACCGAGGGTGGGATATTCAGAAATGCACTAGAGGCAGGCGCAACAGCTGCACTGCACCAGTGCGCACCCAGTGCGATATTCAAAGGTTATGCACAATGGCAAGTGACAGTGCAACTTGGCTGAATATTGCAGGGATGCACCATAGCGCAACAAGGGCTGAGCAAGGTAGCAAGTCAGCAAGTGCAATAGTGCAACCTGGGCTGTGCAAGGGTCAGAGGCACATGGGCCAGGACACAGGGCAACAGACACAGCAGGGAACATGGCACAAGAGCAGAACAAACCACCACCAGGGTGCAGAAAATGCCAGGAGGGAGGCATGCAGGCACATTGTCGCAGGCCCCGACCATGCACACCACAGCAGTGCATGGAGGTGGTGTGGCACCAATGTCCACCGGCAATCAGCCACAGGCAACACCCACAGGACGGCACGAGACATGCCACCTGGACCATAGCTGACAACACACATGCCAACAGCACACAACACACAGGCCACACAACCTGAGTAGGGTGGACATGTATGCACCAGGGCACACACACCGGCCACTGGGCACAGACCATCAGGCACAAACCTGAATCAATCCCAGACGTACCACTCAGCCACCATGCACACCACTGCAGCATGGCTCCATATGCCAGCTGCAAAGTGGACACAGACACAGATGACTAACAAAATAAATGTGTATTAAAATAAACCAACAACAACTATATACAGATGAACAGAGAAAGGGAGCAGGGAACGGGGAGACCACAAACAAGACAGTAGGCCTGGTAAGGGAGGCAGGGGGACAGGGGACAAGGCTGGGTTAGGGACAAGAGGGGGAAAGGATGGGGGCTCAGGGGAAGGGAAGGTGGTGCAGGCCAATGGGCCCCATGTGTGTCCATGCCCTACTGGAGCCTGGTCCTCCTTCTCCTCCACGGCCTGCACGTGGCCTGCTGAATGATACACGCCACCTGTAGTGTGGCTGTGGTGACCCTCAGAATCCGCTCCAGGAGCCTAGTGTTTACATCCACCTGCCGGACACCTAGGACAAAGGAGGGGACATGGATGAGTGCATGCCCATACAACCATAGCCCATCCACCGTGCGCAGCGGACAGCAGTGACATGTTCCCTGTAGACGGCACACAGCCAGTTGCAGTGTGTGTGCCCACACGAGCTGCCATCCCGACCGTCCACAGCCATGCACAGCTCTGCACACCAACACCACCCATGTGCGGCACACCACAACCATGGCAGCCAGGCAACAGGGCTACGCGGTGGGAGGCAGTGGCACGGCTGGAACTGGGGTGCACCCACAGCCCACCTGCAGCAGCCACACACACGTGCAAAAGCCACAGCATGGTGCAATGGACCCTGCCAGCATTGCACGGATGTAATGGCCATGTGCACAGGGGGCTGTGGCCCACCCCTACCCTGCACAACAACAAACCCTGACAGAGTGCCTACCTGCATGCTGCAGTACAACCAGCACCTGACTGGCAGCACCTCCCACATGACCAGCATCCCATGCTTGTGCAGCAGCATTGGCCTGCCACTGTCTGGCAGCGGCACCTGCCATTCTGGCTCTTCACCTATCCTCAGGGCCTAGTAGGGAGACAGTGAGAGGCAGACATCAGCACCTGGCAACAACCATGTGCCCCATCCCCCTCCTGCACAGTATACCCCATGGCCCTACACAGTGGCGGTGCGGTGGCACAGCACACCCATGGTGCGCTGCCATGGCCAGCAGAGTGCACAGCCACAGTCCCCCCTGTAGCACAGTGTGACACCTTGCTGGCCCCCACAAAACACCAACATGGCACAAACGTGGAAAAGTGCACTCACCTGGCCGTGGCATGACGCCCCTCTGGATGTGTGCCAGCAGTGACCTCAGCTGGTCAGGATCCCTCTGCCGCAGGTTCCCATATCGATGGTGGCACTGCTTCCTGCTCTGCTGGGCCCAAGTGGCCTCCTCAAGCCCATCTGCCACTTCCTGCCAGTGCTCGGTGTGAGGCCAGTCCAGGAGCACCTGCTCATACATTGAGCCAACATGGGGCTCCACCAATGCTACCAGGTTCACCAGCTCAACCTAGCTCCAATTTGGTGCCCTCACTGTGCTCCTGCATGGCATGCTTGTATCTGAACTGGTAAACCAAGATGGCTACCGGTAACTCATGAGCCGCATGTGCCGTGGGTGCGTGACTCACTTGGCGATGCACTGCCATCCCCAATCGCACATGCCTTGGTGCTGCACAATACAACTGGGGTAGCACTGGCACATGCTGCAGGCACCCGGAGGGTCAAAGGACACTCGTAGGGTCAAAGTTGGAAGTCGCACCGTGCGCGACAGCACAATAGGGCATGCCATGCATGGTGAGCAATAGGGGCTTGTGTGCCCCCCAGTCCATGCGCCAATGGTGCACAGGCACTATAGGGCATACAGCACACAAGTGCCACATGCCCAATAGCGGCAGAGCACTGTACCATGGATGGCACACTGTGCATAGGATGCGCCATTGACATTGCAAGTGCTCTGTCAGGCCTACTGCGCATGTCATACAGTTGAGCCATGGCTTGTGCATGTGCAACTCCAATGCACCATGCACAATTCCCCAATATTCAGCAGGAATATACAGATGGGCTGATCAGCATATCCATGAGACATCAGAGGCATTTGCATCTAATTACAGTTGCGCATTCCCTAATTTGCATGTGATGCGCTATAAAGGTGCCATGGGACTGCACAGGCACCAGAGCAGTATTGCATCCTTCAGAGGTAAGACACCAGGCAGTGGGCATGTTGAGACAGTGGATTGGGGGGGTGTTGTGTGTGGCAGCCATCACTAACCACATGTCCATACCCACAGGATTGAGCATGTTGGAACACAAGGTGATTGAGGAGCAGGGGCCTGCACAGAAGCGCAGGCCTAACTTCATGAGGGCAGAGAGCGGTGCACTCTTCGACACATACCTTTACCAGGAGCCCCTCCTGAGTTGCTTGACAGGCACCCTGTAGGCCAAGGCAGCTGCATGAGAGGGAGTGGCCTGGGCTGTGAACCAGTAGGGCAGCCATAAGAGATCAGCACAGGAGTGCAGAAAGAAGGTGGGCACGGACTAGAGGAGGATAAAAGATAAGGTGGCTGCCATCCATTCCGCATGAGCTGCAATGGGCAGTGGACAGCCAGAAGTGCCACAGCTGACACTGCAGGAGGAGCTGGTGGTGGTGTCCATGTGGTGCAGCACCGTTGAGGGTGTACAGCGGCACATGGGGAAGGAGGGCAGGGGTGCCGAGGGGCAGGGGTGCGTGGCAGTGGCACTAACATGTATGTGTTATGTGTATGTGATCCGGAGCAACTGCATGCAGCAGCAGGGGTGGGGATGACCACCATGGGGGTGGTCCTGGACCTGGAGGACTGTGCATCCATCTCCAGGACCGATGACGATGTCACTGTTATCCTGGACAGTGGTGATGCGGATCAGGGGAAGGCACACATACCATGCACCCGACACAGAAGCACAGATGGTACCCTGGTGGCGGTTGTCCACCCACCGGCTGCAACGCCTGGTGAGACGGTGGGCAACATTGGTGCGGCGCAGTCCATAACGTGGTACGGTGGTGGTGCAGCCACCATGGCGCTGCTATGCACACAGCGGCTGGAGGGGCAGCAGCGGCAGCAGGATGGGGCCAAGGGGGGTGCAGTGGCCACTGCTGTTGCACTGCAGACTATTCAGGCCCAAGGGGGCCCCACTGTGCAGCTCCCACCTGTACGCGGGGGCCATGCTGTGGAGTCATGCAACACCCGTGGGTCAGCACAATGCCCATGCCCCTCAGGACGCAGACCCTCTGACCGAGCACACCCATCTGCTTCAGGCATCCGTGGAGCAAGCTGGTCATGGCAGGGGTGCATGCACTCTGCACAGAGCTGCGCCAGTCCACAGGGAGGCATGACCAGGACTATGAGCAGCTTCTGGCTGAGGCCACATGCATGCAGGAGCACGACCACAGCCCTGGATTGGTTTACCGCTGTGGTCACGGCCGGCCTACACCAATGGCCACCATGGTGCATGGCCATCTGCTGCAGTCACCACGGAGTGCATTCTCCACCCCTCGGTCCCTGCGTCATGCGACCCCATCATTGTTTACACCGGGATCCACTGTGGGCATTCCAGGCATTCCTGGAGCGGGCCTGTTCGGGGGCCTGTGGACCCCTGCGAGGGAACGGTCACGTTCCCTCAGTGACACACCTGGGGGATCATCTGTGATGCCCCCTGTGGCCATCGCACAGCCTGCGTCTGCTGGGCGGTCTCGGTGGGGCCATCCACATGTCTGTGGTGGCCATGTGACTGCATGGCAGTCATGATCCATCACCCTCCTCTTCCGCTGCCTGCCGCAGCCCTGTGTGCACATTGGTGTGGCATGTGTGTGTGCATACCAGGGTCATTCCATCCATGGTCCACTCAACATGCCCACCTTGTACACACCCACCTTGCTGCTGGCCACTGTGGCATGTGCATGATGATGCCAACACAACACTGGCTGACACCGTGCACCGGTGTTCGGCGTCTGACACATGCCCATTGATGGCATCTGGGTATGCGCGTGTGGGAGCCCGTGTGCCTGTGCATGTGTGTGTGTGTGGGGGGGGTTGGGGGTCTGCTGTGCTGTACAGGGTGCTTCCATGAAGTCCTGGCCCATGCCCATCTGCGCCACCATCCAGCCTTGTCTGTTGTGGGGCCCAGCCATGCATGCCTGTATACTGTGTCCTGGTCCCTGGGACATGTGTGTGATCATGTTCACCTACCTGTGTGCACCATAGTGCTACTCTGCAATCATATCCCAGTGCTGCTGAGCCATCCTGTGCAGCTGGGGTTCCCGTTGCCCGGGGGGGGGCTGCCCACCACTGCCTGTCCCAGCATCCACATCGTCCCCACTGCTGTACCCTTCTTCAACCTCAACAGCTATCCCACGATCAGTGGCCATGTTGTGTAGCACACAGCAGACCAGGAATAGGCCACAGGCCTTCGAAGGGCTGTACTGTAGGGCATCGCCAGACCTGTGCAGGCAATGGAACCATGCCTCCAGCAGCCCAAACACACACTCGATGATGTTCCATGTGCAGGCGTGTGTCTCATTGAATCTTTCCTGTGCTGGGGTCAACGGGTGCAGGTATGGGGTGAGCAGTCAGGGCCTGAATGGGTATCCGCTGTCACCTGTGTGGAAACATGTGGGGTTAGCATGGTGGTCTGTGTGGCTCCCCCGCCTACCCAGCCAGACCCTCTGAAGCCCCAGCCTAGCATCTCCCCACACCCTGCCCTGTTGTGCCAGGCTGCTCATTCCAGCTGCATATTTACCTACTAGGTAGCCAGTGAGGATGTCCCCACTCTCAAACCTGTGGCACAGTGCTGACTGGTGCCAGATGAAGGTATTGTGTGCTCCACCAGGTGTGTGGCATAGACACTGATTATGCGCCCCTTGGCATCACACACCACCTGGCAGTTGACACTGGGGTAGCCCTTCCTGTTGATGTAGGCCACCCCCTCTGGCCCCAGTGGTGTGCGGATGCCTACGTAGGTGTAGTCGATGGCCACTAGCATGCCAGGCATACATACAACCCTGTGGAACTCCTACATGTTCACTGTACACTGTGTGCTGGGGAAATAGATGTTTTCTGCAACATGTGGCAGCAGTGCATTGAGGAATTGTGTAAGGAGACATGACACGGCTGACTGGATTATGCCTGTGGTGTCCCCTGTTGGTCTCTGGAAGGTATCTGTTGCGAGCAGGCACATAACAGCCATGACCTTGGTCTCCATCGATAGGGCATGGCTCCGTCTTGTGGGTGCTTGCATCTCATCACTGCACAGCTCACAGAGCAACCTCAGAATTGCCCGGTTCAGGCAGTACTGGCCCACAATCTCGGTGTCACCATACTGTTCGAAGGAGGCGTGGTGCCTGTTGGCATGGCCATGGTACCACCTGTTCTGGGCATACCACCGCAGGGCCCTTCCACGGCCACACCGCTCTGCCTCCTGCCTCCTGCCTCCTCACACCCCTCATTACTGCCTCCATCTGGAAGATTGCACTGTCCATGGCCTGGCCTGTTCTGTCCCCCCGTGCAGCTGACTCCCTAGGCTTCCCAGGCTGTGTGCTGTTGCTTGTGCCCCTGTGCTGGGTGCACTCCTGTGATGGGGACCCTGCTGGCAGTGGACACCGCCTCCTGCCCATCCAGGTTCTACCACTGCCATTCCTCTGTCCAGGCTCACAGGCTGATGCTGCCTTTGCTGCCCCCACAGATATCTCACACACACACACACACACACACACACACACACACACACACACACACACACACACACTGGGCTGCTCATGCACACAGACACACTCAGGCTCACACTCCCTGTCCCACTGCCTGTTGCACCTCCTGCCTCTGTGCCTGTCTTGCACCCCTGCTGCTGTCCTGCCTGGCCACTGGCTCTCTCACACTGGCTGTTTCACACTGTCTCTCATTGTCTCTCTCTCTCTCTCTCACCCCTGCTCCCCAAGGCACAAGCCACTGTCTCTTGCTTGCTCCGTCTTTTCTGGGGCTCAACTTTGCTCCGTGCATGTCCCTGTTGCTCCACACTTGTGCCATTGGCTTGCTGTTGAATATTGTACTGTGCAGCTTATTCGTGACTTCGCCCCATGCAATTGCACATGCATTCATTAGCGTTGCGCACTGGCGCACTGTGATTTGTGTCATGCATTGTCTCCCGATGAATATCACTCTTTGGTGCATTTCCGCTGTTGTGCCAGTGCATCTCAGTTGTGCCATGCGCAATTGCTTTGAATATCCCACCCCAAGTGTAAATCCTGCCTATCACATTTAAAAAAAAAGAAACATAACTCATTTCTGGGGCAAGACACAGTGGGAATAAAAAATTGAAGCGTCACGAGAGGGGGGACATAACTGTTACCTACCAACAAGGAACTGAAGCCTCACATTATAGGGGAGGAGCATAACTACCTAGCGACAAGGAACTATTTTTTGGAGGAGCAATAAAATTAGCAAAAAAATTATTAAAAACAAACACAAAAAACATTTCTATATTTTTTCTCACCCCAAAAAACTGAACCATTGTATAATAAAAATATAACACAGAAGGGTGTGGATATATGGCAGGACTTACCACTTCTGGTGTGGTTTAACTCATTCAGTCTATGGCCTCGTGACCAAACCACAGCAGGCGTGGTAAATCCTGCCACATACCCACACCCTGTTGTGATATATTGCTCAAGTAAATGTCATTTGCCTCATAATCCTCTGCACACATATACATGAATTAAAAAAAACATGAAGCATTACAATACTTACAGTTGTAATTTATGGTGTTTGTTTGCTAACCATGAAAAAAATCTCCCTCCTATCCTAACCTGTTTACCAGAGAAATTATAGCTATTTAACTTGCTGCTGATAAAACAGAAGCTTTCCCTTACAGAAGTAATTATATGAAATGTTTTCATGTTGCACACATAAAACTACCCAAGTGATATGCATGCTGCAAATATGATGTAAATGTAACATACAAAATTTGCCAGCAGATAAAGGCCTAGAGGTCTATCAAGTCTGCTTGATTGTGCAGCTAGCACCCCTTATTTTGCAGCTGCTTCTCCCTCCCACCCTTCACTTCTATTGACCCTAATCCTTGCCCTGTCCCAGCCCCTTTTGAAGCAGTCCACTGTTCTACTGGATACCTCTTCTGCCAGTAATGCATTCCACCCAGCTACCACCCTCTCTGTAAAAAAGTGTCTCCTCATCTCCCTCTTGAACCTTCCTCCCTCCAGCCTCATATCTTGGCCATGGGTGTCCCTCCCCTTCCTTACTTTGAACAACCCCTTTGTACCTGTCTTGTTTATTCCTTCCATGTACCTAAAGCTTTCAATCATGTCCCCCATCCCTCCTCTCCTCTAGCGAGGACATGTTCAGCTACCTCAGCCTCCTCTCATATGGCTAGTCCCCCAGCCCCATGATCATTTTTGTTGCCCTGCGCTTCACCCCCTCCAGTAACTCAATGTCCCTCTTCAGATATGGGCACCTGTACTGCATGCAGTACTCCAGATGCGGTCTAACTAATGACCTATACAGTGGCAGAATCACTTCCCCCTCCTCAAGGGGATACCCTTGCAATGCAACCCAGCATTCTGTTGGCCTTTGCAGCTGCCTTCCTACATTGTGCAGCGTTGTTCATTGACCCTGTAATGAGCATCCCCAGATCCTTCTCCTCCTCTGTCTTGGAACCAATTGCATGCATATGGCATGCGTGCAGCAAGCAAGTGTGGAAACCATAATTTTTATGTTAAATTGGGAAAGCCTGCATGCATCTGGCATGCATGCAAAAAGCAAGTGGTCACTGATAACTGTACACGTAAAACTTAGGCGACTTGCTCAGGATCATACCATACACAAGTGGGGGTTAATGAGATTCAAACCAATATCTTCATGCCTCTAAGTTTCCTGGCTTGCAGTTCAGTGCCTTTAACCACTAAGCCATACTGTCTACACACATATGGCTCTCTTGTACTTCAATACATACCATATCTGACTAAATCTGCATCCATGCGGCATGCTTGTAGGCACTGTTATGTTTTTCAGTTTTCTTTTTCTTCTCTTACTCATTTCAGTTTCACAGCTAAATTGTAGCACACATGCCAATAGAAACACATGAATTTTTTTCCCACCTCCAATATACAAACTTACCCACAAAACCACTTAATTACTTCTGTCTGGTCTGTACTCCTACTATTTTCTCTCCATAATTTTAAATGCTCCCACACAAACAGACTTTAAGGTGCAAACACAAAAGTAGCAATAACTTGACACACACCCACATGGCCACCCCTTCTGATGCACACACACTGTAGTGGGTATGGCCATGCTGTTACAGACCCACCAAGTATAGATAAACTGTAAGTAAAATGTTTCTTACTTGAGTACTAGGGAGCCAGAGGCAGGAGTCTTTAAGATATGATGTCCATAGGCCAGAGTGCTTGGGCATAGCCCCTTGAAATGAATGGAGTTATTTTTTATTACTATTTTATACATTATGATGGTGAGCTGGAGAATAGTGAAGACCATTGTTCTACAAATAAGACCCTTGTTAGTTGAGCCGTGGCCTTCATTTATCTCCAACTCTCCATCAATAATGTATAAAATAGTAATAAAAAAAAATACTCCCATTCATTTCAGTGGTGCACACCCCTGCAGTCTTCTTTGCCCTTTGTCATAATGTGCCTGAGCGTGGTTATGTGGAGGTTAACTTCAATTGGAGGGCATAAACCTGACTATAGTGGGGCTCCAATAGTCTGTGCATACCATACTGCTCAACTGTCTGTGAATGCAAGGGACAGCTCGAGAATTTCTGTAACATCTCTAAAAGGTACAACTTATTTGTTTTGACTGAAAAGTGATATGTAAATCAGAAAAAATTCAAATGTACAAGAGTCATCTGTATATTACCCAAAGCAGTGCATCAGATTTGGGCTTAAACTCACCCAGTTACTAACCAGTTTTTTCCTAGCTGAAGTTCTCCCCCCCTAAAAGAACTTTGTTCAGATTTTTATACCCAACTCCATTCCATTCAATACCCATCCCTTATGAGTCATGAAGCCATCCAAAGGTGAAGAAACATGAAAAACACATCAATATTTCAGTCCTTCCTCCTTCCCCAATCCTCCTGTAAAAAAAATGTATTTACTTTTACTTACCTGGCTACGTGGCCAGAACCTGCAACCTGGCACAGTGTGCCACTAGCCCAGTTTTCAGTCTGCTCCCCCTTTCTCCTTCCACCAGAAGCTGGATGCTAGAAACAGCCATCACAGATCTCAAGTATGGTCCATGATCAAGTCACCTCACCTACCAAACCCACCCAACCTGGATTGCTTGCTTCTTGCTTAGTTGCTGCAGTGGCTGCTGCTGCACTGCACTGATCAAGGCCTATGAAGGCCACCCACAGCACTGTCACTGCTGTTGCTAAGCCTAGCTTGCTACCGCGGGGGTATGTGCTGTTTTTTTGCATGGTGAGCCTAGTAGAGTAAGTAGGTAGCCTAGTCTTTAGTTAGCTTCTACCTCACCCTCTGCCCCTTCAGCCACCAGGGGAGATGGAAACTCACTAAGAGTAGATCAACAAAACTATGATGCCACAACACTGCTGTTGAGAGTTCAGTGCTCACTGACTCCTCCAAGCTGTAGTGTCCAATCTGTCTGCTCTGGTGGGAAAGACAGTGTTGCACTTGCAAGACTCATGCGCTCTCTCTTGGCTGGAGCTCATCCACATCACATGTGATTGAGCCACCACTGTTAGGTGGAGATAGTGGACAACACAATACAGATACAGTCGAGTCTGGAAAGTACCTGCAGCGTGAGCACACACACAGGCCAGGTGGGCACTTATTGTGCAAAAGATTAAATCCAAATTTAATGCCATTTTTGCCACACCATAAGAACAAACTAGGCACAAATACGGGCGGGGGGGCAACTGTCTCTGCCCTACCTAAATTGCACCACTTCTTAATGGTAGCAATTTATTCTCAGGTGCTAATGCAATGGTTCCACTGTGTTCTGAGGATCTGTATCTCCATGTTTCATGATGTGTCATGATCATCGTGTGGGTTAGTGCCCCTCATTGTCCCTCAATTTGAGTGTCCATGTTCCTCATTTCAGGAACAAAATGTGAGGTATGGTGCCTGTTTCCAGGACCCTACTCAGTACAAAGAGTGCTAAGCATGGCCATAGTGTATATGCTCAATAGAGAATAACAAAGGCAAAGTAAGTGAGATGAAACAGTCATGGAGAAACACATTTGTAGCACTAAATATGCATAAGGGATTTGCATGGTCCAAAACAAAAAGGATAGGCTTCACAACACAGAGGACCCTCTTTGCACATCTGGAATGGAGGATAATGACTGGCTATATCCCAGGCATTTAATGCAATAAGCAAACACTACTTTACCGATTAATGGCGATTTAATGACAAAAATCAAAAGCCATTAAACAACTTGCAAAAGGATCAGAATTAATGAGTTTACCTAATTGTTATGGGAATCCAAATAAAATGTATTTTAATGACTCTAATTGCTAGCAGTAGCATAAGAAATAGAAACTGATGTGTTTTTTAGATGAGATTTATACCAGATTAACTGCTGCAAACATGGCAAGCATGCATCATGTGAATCTGAAGTTATATTTAAATGATGTTCACACAAGCTTAACTGCTGCACTCATGTCAAGAATGCAACACGTGAACCTGATGTAATTTTTAGGAGATGTTCACACCAGCTTACCTACTGCACACTTGTCAAGCTTGCAGCATGCGAACCTGATTTGCTTTTTAGACCTGCTTTGCTTAGGATCACTTTGTGTATGTGAACTGCATGCATACATTGCACAATTAAGCATGTGGCACTCATTTTGCATGTACACAGCACACCTATATTTCTGTAAGGGTTGGTTCCATATGAGATCTTGTGTTATGTGACTGTGGGGGGGGACATTGTGCCAGTAAGACAGAGCAGAGATTTAAATTATTATATTAAATCCATAGTAAACATTCCATCTATTGAAGGTAGGAAAAATGGAAAAGAAACAAGGTGGGGAAAAGTAAGTAAGTAATGTAAAGAAGGAGGAAAGGTAAGAAAACAAATAAAATGGGGTGGGTTAGGGAATATAGAGGATTACAGTCTAATTTTAAATGCATTTTTCCATGCATAATATTTGAAATTGAGATGGCATGCCGATGTAACTGTTTAACATTATTTTATTTTTATGCCTCCTCAAAACAAAATCCTGGACCTATTTTAGAATAGCAATAAGACACTTCAGCTTGTGCTTTGTGGTGGGATAAGGGCAGTTCTTGGGTGGTTGAAGGCATGAGGCATCAACACAGACACATAAGCTGGGCCATTATCCCACCACAGCACACACCCTGTCATGTCTTGTTGCTTAAATAATGTTGCACAGGACAGTGACCAGCCAAACAGCTAGTACAGTATTCATTTTGTCAGACTTCGAAAAAAAGGTATTTTATTTGTGCCGATTAGGAATGGCAGGCATCCATTCCTTATTGCTGCAGTTGAAGCTGATTTCTTTTGATAATTGATCTGTAAGTGTCAGAGCATAAGGAGAAGTTTTGCCTCTTATAGTTCAATAACTTACTGTAGTTAAATATTTAATATTGTCATCCTTTTTGGATTTTCTTTCACATTTATCAACAGTTGGCAAGGGGCATAAAGTGCCTACGAGAGCAGAACACTGTCATCTGGCACCATTCCTCTATGATGTAATGCTATATTCAGCCATCTGTTTGTTTATAGAAGACAGAATTTATTTGCCCCTTAATTCTGCTTCACAGACTGCTAAATCAATGTGCTGAGTTCTTTAAATTAAATGTTGTACAATTAGTTTTTAAGTAGTGATTAGAAGGCTTTAATTTCTGCAGGGACAATTATGTTTACACTAAGTAGGTTTCACATTAATTGCTTCAGTTTAAGATCATGATGAAAGGCAACATTCATTATTTTTGACAGCCAAACTAACCATAATACCCTTTGCTGGTGCGCTTTGGCTAATTCAGTTAGACTGCCAGTATGGCAATGATAGTGGAACTGAGACATGTAGTCTGGTCATAAATGAGATTATTTCATGGCTGCTTATCTGCTGGCCTGACCTTTTCTAACAAACAGCAAGGCAGTGATCCCTGCGACAACAGTTACATTTTTGTAATCGGGACTGATGGAAGCAAACCAGAGAGCCTCTTGTACATCTCTGATAGGCATCTATGAGCTGCAGCAGATTTTACAGGTGAATAAGTACTGGAGGAAAGAATTGCATGCAATTTTAAGTAAAGTCCCTGCTAGGCTAACATTAATAATTCCAGTTGAGGGAAGGTGTCACTTTATATGATGAGAGTCCTCTGTCTCTGCCTGATTGTTTACTTTAGTAAAATATTAGGGTCTGAGGATAATATGCTATTTTTGCAGATCTATTAGAGGACAGCATTCTGTGCGGACCCATGGCCTTTGTATGGTCACATGGGGGAGAGAGCCTGTTGCAGCAGTATGTAGACTTGTATACCTTCAGCAGCAGGTAAATGACTGCTTATACCTTTTGATTCTTATATGTGGTGCAAAGCACTGGTGTAACATTGAGGTTTGCCAGTATCAGATGGTGGGCCCTGTTGTCCCCCGGGCCTTAGCCAATGGGAGTGGCCCGGTGACAGCTGTAGGGAGGGAAGGGAGAATGAAAGGGGGTAGGAGAGGCCAGTGACCTCATAATAGAGGTCACTAGGGTGGGGGTGGAGACAAGAGGGGGGAACCTCATTGGATAAAAATTGGGCCAATATGGGAGGGGCTAGGGGCCAGTGACCTCACAAGCGAGGTCACAAAAGGGGTGAGGTTTGAAGGAGCAAGAGAAGTCAATGTTTGGACAAAAATTGGGCTAAAGAGGAGGGGCTTCGGGTGTTTAAAACCAGGTGCTGAGGGTCTCAGACCTCTCTTTTTTGTTGATCATAGTGTTTTTACTGGCTCTACTATCAGCACGTCTGATTAGCAAACAAATTCTCCTTAGATATTCCATTTTGTTAAACTGTTTGTTTTTTATTAGTGGATAATTCTCTTCTTGATCAGAGAATTTTTTATTTATTTATTTACATCTTTGGTAACCGAGTAAGGCTCACTAGGCACAAGTGCCTGTTTTCAAGGGCGACCTGGGAGCACTGGGAGGTTAAATGACATGCTCAGAGTCACACAGCATGCAAGTGGAGGTTGTGAGAATCAAACTCAGGTCTGGTCTGCTGGATGTACCAAGCTCATTCACAGCTCCTTACTCTAACCTCTAGGCTATACTGCCTAGAGGATAATTCATGAATTTACTTCTAAATTGGCATTCCAGTCATTTAAATAGCAGTGTGATGGGTGAGTTTTCAGCTAAGGTAAAATACTCAGTTCAAATGTTTGCTGGTGGGTTGTACAACAAATTCTGTTAATATGAATGCTTGAAAGTATGGTAGGTTGCTGTGGCACTTTATTGTTTCCCACAAGGAATTTTGACCCCCTGTAGAGGTTTAGGTGGGCTAAGGTTTAACTTGGACCCAGTGCTCTGTTGTCCACATTGGCACCAAGCCAATAGGAAACTGTGCTGCTGGAAAGATATGGTATTGGTTTGGGGGCATTGTTTGGTTTCACACAATGGTTGGACCTTTGCTGGCAGAGTGGGAGCTTCTAGGTTTGGTATTGTGGGCCTAATGCAACCCATTTTTTTGGCCATGTAACTGAAAAAGCAGTTGTTTTTCAAGGAGTTTTTCCTTACCGTGGTTGAAGTCTTCAGATGCGACCGCAATCTTGCTTTTAACGAAATTGGTGACAGAGAAGCATTTTAAAATTGGTGGGCAATGGCCATCCTCACTGACTACAAAGCAGTAAATGCTTTGTGTAGCCCTGCTGCAGGGGAGATGGTGTTTTTTCTGTATCCAACTCTGGTGGTCGCACGTTTTAGGAGGGATTATTGGGAGAAGCATATGGGAGCGCTTATGTCAGCAATCACTCTGGCCTTGGTTTCTGTTTAAAAAAAAAATTATTAAATGAGTGAAGGAAATGGGAAATCCTTTTTTTTTTTTGTGCACACGGGGGGGGGGTTGTGAGTTAGCAGAAGGCTGGGAGAAGAAAGGGGGGCCGACTCACTGCCCCAGCTAGTTCCAATTACTGCTGCAAGCCACAAAAAGGCATTGACAAGTGCAGCTGCGGCAAGTGCAGTAGCTAATGGGGCATCTACATTTTGCCTGCAGGGCAATAGGCCTGGGACGGACATTAACCAGGTGGCTGGCAACGACAACAAAGGGGATGATACAGCTGCATCACTGGGTGGATATATCCAAGGGCACCAGGTACGACCTGTCAGTCTAGGAAGATTTCTTATGGGACTTCAATCGGAAAACATTTTGGCAGGATGACTGGGTGTATAACACGGACCTGGAATTATACACGGATGCAGCGGGGGGCTTTGGCATGGGGGCTTACTTTAGGGGGAAATGGGATTCAGAAGCATGGCCAAATGAATGGAAGGCAGCAGGCCTCACTAAGGACATCACCCTTCCAGAAATTTTGCTTATATGGATTAGCACTCTGCTCTGGGGAGGAGAACTGAGGAACCAGAAAGTCACTTTCTGGTGCTACAACAGGGCAGTGGTAAAATTGTTAAACAAGAGAGGGGCTATGTCAGAGTCAGTAATGATGGTGCTACACCAGCTACTGTAGTTTTACAAGGTCTTAGGCTGAATACGTCATTTAGGTCTAGACACATTGAGGGGACACAAAATGAAATAGCTGATAGCCTCTTCCATCTGCAGCTGGAAAGGTTCCAGGCTATTGCATCAAGGGCAGAGGCACAGAGTACACCGGTACCAGCATACATTTGGGAAATTGGCTGGAGGGAGCTGAGTTGCTGTTCCATAACTCCTGGGCCCCTAAGACCCTAAAAGCATACAAAGGGTTATGGCAAGTGTTTCAAGCCTTCAGGGAGGGCCACCAAATGGGGGTAAGTGGGGCTGTGACAGAAGACCAAGTGGGAAAATTTGTAGTGTACGGTTGGCAGAAGGGGAGAGCCCATGACACCATGAGGGTGCATTTGTCCACCATAGGCTTCTTTTGCACCATTAAAGGTTAGGGGGACCCCACAAAAGGAATGCTAGTGTGGAGAATGATGCAGGGGTGACTCCGAATGAAGGGGAGGCCAGGGGATTCCAGAAGGCCAATCTCAGAGGGGATGCTGGAGGACTTATTAAATATGATGCCAAAGGTGTGCAGATCAAGGGATGAAGCAGTCCAGTTTTCAACCATTTATACAATCATGTGGCATGGGGATTTTTGGATTAGCGAGGTGGTAGGCCGTGGAAAAGGAGACTACTCCAGGGGATTACTATGGGAGGATGTGATATGGGGACAAGGGGAAGTTCAGCTTTTTATAAGGAAGTCTGAGACTGATCAGATTGGGCAAGGGGCTAGAGTGGTTTTGAAATAACGCCCAAATTGCAACATCTGTCCTGTCTGGGCCCTGTGGGTGTACATCACAGGGCACGGGAAGCATACTGGGCTATTATTTAAACACAGAGATGACAAGGTGGTTATGCAAGTGGTGGCAGTTTTAAACAAGCATTTGTCAATGCCAAATGTTTGCTTGCTGGTATTGGCATTGGTAGTGCAGGAGTTAGAGAGATGCATATTAGGATTGGCAGTGAAGTATTGAAGTAACGTCAACCCCCACTCCCACCCTTCACAGGCTGATGGGCATTGGGGGTGTGCCTTTGGGTCATCGGCCATAACACTCACGCCATTCCACCTCACCCCACCCTGCAGACACTGACATGTCGCAGTGTGCCTTAAAGTTTTCGGCCCTTACGCTCACCCATTCCATCAGGAAATAAGCTGAGATGGGTGCAGTACAGAAGAATGAGGTGAAAGTTAGGGCTCAAGACCCCAACACACACCTCGATGCCTGTCAGTGGCTGCAGGGTGAGGGTGGAATGGGGTGAGCATTATGGCCGATGACCCCAAGTCACACCCCCGACGCCTGTCAGTCTGTACAGGGTGGGCATTATGGTTGGAAACCCTAATGCCCTGGGCATTTGTTGGTATTTTTGCTCCAGATTTTCAACATGAACCTTTTGGGACCCCTCCTCATGAACAGTGACAGTATAATTTTGTTACTCAGTCCCAAAAGGTGATTTCACCAGCGAGTGTGCCATTCGGTGCCACAGGTGCGAAACCCCATTTTGGGCAAGATGTGAAAAATGACAGCTGTAGTGTTCATGAGGAGGTGTGAAGAAATGGCAATGTTGAAAATCTGGAGTGAAAATAAGAAAATGTGGTGAAGTTGAGAGTGTGCGTAGAAACTGTGCAATGCACGCTCGTAACGCAGTCATTTTTATGTTTGCTTGCACGCATGTGCAAGAAACATAGTGCCATCATCTGAGATTTCGGAGGTGTGTCACCTCCTCCTCCTCCAATTCAGTCAGTGTGTTGGCAGGTGCAGCCCCTGTAAGCCAATGCATGCTGGAACTGTCTATGATAAGCTCTAAAATGCAGTGGCATACAGTTGAAAGGGGGAGCTACGCTTCTGTGAGCAGCGATCAGATATCGCCTGCTCATGCGCGGCTCTCCCTACACACACGCACACACACACACACACACACACACACACATCATACTGTGTGCTGCCCCCCCATGCATACACTCTATAGCCGGCGAGGTGCCCAATCCCCGTCGGCTGTGCTGCGCCCCTCCCAAAGCCTCCCAAATGCCACGCTGGCCCCACCCCAAAGTGGCAACTCAATGGTATAGCCGACGGGGTGCCCAATCCCCGCTGGCTTCACTGTCTCCCTCCCCCATGCTATCACCGCGATGGGGTGCCCAATCCTATTACGGCTTCATCTCCCCGAGTACAAGGTGCTGGGGCCCACCCAGCATGGCAAGTGATGCTTTGGCCGATGGGGGTGCCCAGTCCCCCGTTGGCTGAATGCCCCCCAACCATCCTTATGCCACGCTGGGAGCCCACCCCAGCATGGAAAATGTCCCGCGTCATCATTGAAAAAAAAAAAACCTGAAAAGAAAGAATGGTCCCACGTAGTCTCCCTGGCCCCCCTCCCACAACCCACACCCATCCACTGCGCACCCTGCCTCCCCACACCCCCCTCACCCCATACTTGCCTCCGGAGCTCGGCACGACGATCTTCGGTGTACCGGGAACACGTCTGCACTCTTCAAAGCTGACCGCGAACTGAGGAAATGCCGGTAAGCTGTATAATGGGCTAGATAGGGGTTTTCAACTTTATTGCATATCTCAGGCAATTTTTGGAATTTTTGCATCAAATTTTCAACATGGGGTTTTGGGACCCCTTCTCATGAATGCTGTCACTGTTATGGCGTTATTCGGGCCCGAAGGGTGATTTCGCAGTCACTGTGCAGTCACTGTGTGAAATCACCCTTCAGGCCTGAATAACACCATGACAGTGACATCATTCATGAGAAGGGGTCCCAAAAACCCCCTGTTGAAAATTTGGAGCAAAATTCCAAATAATGACTGTTTTACGAGTGTGCGTTGCGCAGTTCCTATGCAGGGTCATAAGTTTGCGAATTTTCAATATTTTCACTCCAGATTTTCAACATTGCCATTTTACCATACCTTCTTATGAGTAGTACAGCTGTCATTTTTCACATCTCACCCAAAATGCGTTTCCGCCCATGTAGCGCACAATGACGCAGTCGGTGTGCGAAATCAATGTACAGGACAAATTAAGAAAATCACAGTGACACTGTTCATGAGCAGAGGTCTTAAAATGGCTATGTTGAAAATTTGGTGAAAGAATTCCTAAAAATGACTGTTTTACAAGCGTCACGTTGTACAGTTCCTATACACTTTCGTAAGTTTGCGAATTTTCAATATTTTCACTTGGATTTCCAACATAGCCATTTGCCACACCTTCTTATGAGTAGTACAGCTGTCATTTTCATCTCACCCCAAAGCGTGTTTCTGCCCATATGGCGCACAATGGCACAGTCGGTGTCGCGAGATCAATGTACGGGACAAATTAAGAAAATCACAGTGACACTGTTCATGATCAGAGGTCTTAAAATGGCTATGTTGAAAATTTGGTGAAAAATTCCTAAAATGACTGTTTCTGGCGTCGTTGCGCAGTTCCTATGCATGCGTAAATTTGCAAAATTTAATATTTTCACTCCAGATTTTCAACATTGCCATTTTATTACGCTTCCTTATGTACAGTACAGCTGCAATTTTTCATATGTTGCCCAAAGTGTGTTTTCGCACATGTAGCGCACAATGGTGCTGTTGGTGTGCGAAAGCAATGTTTAGGACAGATTAAGGAAATCACAGTTGCACTGTTCATGAGCAGAGGTCTTAAAATGGCTATGTTGAAAATTTGGTGACAAAAGTCAATAAAATGACTGTGTCACGAGTGAGCATTGAGCAGTTGTGCAGTTGAGATGTGTGCCACGGCATGGAGGGATGGAAGGAAGATCCTGGGGATCACTGGGAAGGCAAGACGGGAGGGTGAGCTGGATGTCATTATCCACCTAGGTACTAATGACCTGGCAAATGGGGAGCCAAAGGAAGTTCAGGAAGAGTTTAGGAAACTAGGGAGGGGTATCAAGCAAGTAGCTACTTCTGTCACTTTCTCAGAAGTACTACCTGTGAGAGGCAAGGGAGAGCATAGGAGTGCATGCACCAGGAACTTTAACTCATGGTTGAAGAACTGGTGCTGTGAGGAAGAGTTTGGATTCATTGGTGACTGGGGACCCACCTGGAGGGATGGAGGTTTGTTCAAGCCTGACGCCTACATCCATCCAGGAGGGAATCCAAGACTCAATGATAAGTTTAAATGCTACATTGACAAGCATTTAAACTAGCAAAGGGAGTGGCAGGCCAGCAAGGAGGGTACCATTGCTCACCCCCACAGCTAGCAGTGGAACCAGTGAACCAGAGGAGTGGCTATCTCTGCAAAGCAGTGTGCAAAAGATGGAGATTAGTGCCCAAGAGGTGGATAAGCAGAAAAGGGCAAAATTCAGCAGAAGGGCAGACAGCAAGGAGAACCAGGGATAAATGACAACCAAGGAAGGGGCTGGAGTAGAACAGTGAAACAGTCTAGGGAGGTCAAATCATGGAAAGCCATGTGTGCAAATGCCAGGAGCCTTAGCAACAAGATTGAAGATCTGGAGGCTGTCATGGTACAGTCAGACCTGGACATTGTGGCCATCACTGAAACCTGGTGTAATGATAACTACGACTGGGAGATGGCCATACCTGGCTACAACATATTCAGAAGAGACAGAGCAGGCAGGAAGGGAGGAGGAGGAGTGGCACTCTATGTGAAAAATGACATAAGGGCCACAGAGATCAAGGAGCAACAAAATGGGGGGAGAGATACTGCGGGTTAAGCTGGAAAGGAAAATGGGGACAGCCACCCGCACAGGTGTGGTCTATAGACCACCAGCCCAGGAGGAAGAAACAGATAAGGAGCTGATGCTAGCCATCCAAAGGATGGCAGACAAAAGTGAGGTAGTACTGGTTGGAGACTTTAATATTCCAGATGTGGACTGGAGCATCCCAGCAGCAGCATCAACTAGAAGCTGATTTATCCTGGACTCCCTTCAGGGGTGCCTTCCTCAAGCAACTGGTCATGGAACCAACTCGGCAGAAGGCAATACTGGACCTTGTGCTCACAAACAGGGACAGTGTGATGGGGGTAACAGTAGGGGAGCACCTGGGAAACAGTGACCACCAGTCATTGTGGTTTGAAATCACAGAAAGAGCAGAACCAAACCACACAAAAACATGTATCCTGAATTTTAGGGGGGCTGACTTTGGGAAAATGGGGAGATACTTGAAAGAGGCATTAAGGGGAATGGGACAGGAATCAGGGGTTGAGGAACAGTGGGCAGTATTTAAAATGGGGATTACAAGAACAACAGAATTATGTATTAAGCAGGTTAGCAAGAGGAAAAGAAGAGGAGACCATTATGGTTTCCAAAGAGATAGCAAAGAAAGTGAAAGCCAAAAAGATTACATTCAGGCAATACAAAAGACACAGGCAGAAGGGGATAGGGAGAAGTACCAGGATAAGCAAAGGGAGGCAGGGAGGTCAGTAAGGAAGCCAAAGCTCAGACAGAAGAACACATTGCAAAATCAGTGGGTAGAGGGACAATCCTTTTACAGGTACATAAGTGAAAAAGAAAGATAAAGGGAGGGATAGTGAGACTGAAGGAGGATGGGGCCACGTGGAGGATGACAACAGTAAAGCTGACATATTGAACAGGTATTTCTGCTCAGTCTTTACTGAGGAAGAGGAGGGTAATGGGTCTGAAGAGTACAAGGGTGAGAATGGTGCAGAAATGGACACCAGTCCCTTTACACAGAAAGGGTCCTGAAGGAACTGGAAGTAATAAGAGTTGATAAAGCAATGGGGCCAGATGGGTGCCCCAGGGTCCTTAAAGAACTAAGAGAGGTGGTGGCTGAACCTCTGGCTATCCTGTTTAGCCGATCACTGGAAACAGGGAGGTACCCAAAGACTGGAGGACAGCAGATGTAGTCCCTTATACAAAGTGGGAACAAAGAGGAAGCAGGGAACTACAGACCAGTCAGCCTCACCTCGGTAGTGGGAAGATCATGGAAGCACTACTGAAGGAGAGATTGGTGGAACATCTGGTTGTCAATGGACTACAGGACCCAAGGCAGCATGGTTTCACCAGGGGGAGGTCATGTCAGACCAACCTCGTTGACTTTTTTGACTGGGTGACTAGGGAGGTGGATCAGGGGAGGGCAGTGGACATGGCCTATCTGGACTTCAGCAAGGCCTTTGACACATAGAAGACTATTACACAAACTGGGGAATATGGGTGTGGGCAGGACAGTAGTGTGGTGGGTAGGTAACTGGCTGGGTGGCAGGACACAGAGGGTGGTGGTAAATGGCTGTCATTCCACAGAGGGAAGAGTGACCAGTGGGGTACCACAGGGATCAGTGCTGGGACCGGTCCTATTCAACATCTTCATCAGTGACATGGCGAGGATCTAGAAGGCAGAATTTCACTGTTCACTGATGACACAAAGCTCTGTAACAGAGTAGACACACCAGAGGTGTAGATAGAATGAGAAGTGACCTGCAGAAACTTGAAGAATGGTCAGGTTTGGCAGTTGAAATTCAATGCAAAGAAGTGCAAGATAATGCATATGGGGCACAAAACCTGGCACAATATATCACTTGGGGGTGAGGATATAGCATGCACCAAGCAGGAAAGGGATCTTGGGGTTATCATCTCTGATGACCTCAAGGTAGGGAAACAGTGTGACAAGGCAGCAGGTAAAGCAAATAGGATGCTGGGATGTATAGGCAGGGCATCACCAGCAGGAAAAGGGAGGTCATAATTCCGCTTACAAGACATTAGTGAGGCCCCACCTGGAGTACAGTGAACAGTTCTGGAGACCATACCTCGTAAGGACATAGACAGGGTAGAGAAGGTTCAGAGAGGGCAACAAAGATGGTGCATGGATTGCATCACAAGTCCTATGAAGACAGGTTGAAGGAACTGAACATGTACTCCCTGGAGGAGAGGAGGAGAGGGGATATGATAGAGACATACAAGTATCTTACAGGGAGGAACAGGGTGCAGGAAAACACTATTTTAAGCTAAAAGATGTTCCAGGACTAGAGGGCATGGGATGAAGTTGGAGAGGGCGATTCAGAGGAAACATGAGAGAATTTCTTCACAGAACGGGTGATGGACAAGTGGAACACCCTGCCAGAGGAAGTGGTGGGGGCTGAAACAATCACAGGATTTAAGAATGCATGGGATAGACATAAAGGAATTCTGGAGGTCAGGGGTAAGGGGCAACAGACTTCTAGGAAAACAAACTGAACTTACAAGCTCAAATGGGCAGACTGGGTGGGCCATAGGCCCTTATCTGCCGACACTGTCTATGTATCTATGTAGTTTCCACGCAACCTCATAAGTTCATGACTTTGTAATATTTTCAGTCCAGATTTTCACCAGTGGCATTTTTCCACACTTCCTTATGAACAGTACAGCTGTCATTTTTCACAACATGGCTGAAGTGTGTTTTCACACTTTCAGCGCAGAGATGCGTGGTCGCTGTGGGAAATCATTGTTCGGCACAGATAAAGAAAATCACAGTGACACTGTTCATGATCGGAGGCACAAAAATGCCTGAGTTGACAATCTGCTGTAAAAAATCCTCAACCTAATTATATTACGGTGTGTGTTGCACAGTTTCTATGTATGCTCATGACTTCACCATTTTTTAATATTTTACTGCAGATTGCAATATTGCCATTTTTACACCTCCCCATGAACAGTACAGCTGTCATTTTTACATCCTGTTCGGAATGTTTTTGCATCTGTGGTGCTAAATGCCATAGTCACTGTGCATAAGCAGCTTTCGGCTAATTAACTGATATTCCCCCTGTTCATGAGGTGGGGTCACAAAAAAAACATGTTGAAAATTTTAAGTGAAAATACCAACGAATGCCTGAGGTATTAGGGTTTCCAACCATAATGCCCAACCCTGTAGAGAATAACAGGCATCAGGGGTGTGACTTGGGATTCTTGCCTGTGATGCTTATACCATTCCACACCCTGCAGCCAGTGAGAGGCATCAAGGTATGCCTTGGACTCTTCGGCCCCAAAGTTCACCCCATTCTCCTATATCGCACCCATCTCACCGTATTTCCTAATGAAATGGAGTGCGCATAAGGGCCAAAGACCCCAAGGAACACCGTGACACTTGTCAGTGTCTGCAGGGTAGGGAGTGGTGAAATGGCATGGCCGTTATGCCTGACGACCCAAACGCACACCCCAATGCCTGTCACTCTCTGCAGGGTGGTGATGGAGTTGGCTTCAGTTCAATACTTCACTGCCATTCCTATTATGCAGCTCTGTAACTTTTACACTACCACTGCCAATGCCAGGAAGCAAACATTTGGCATTGATAAATGCTTGTTTTGGAATGTTTTCACTAAATTTTCAACATGGCCTTTTTTGGGACCTCCTCTCATGAACAATGCACTGGGATTTCATTAATCTGTCCTGAAAGTTGATTTCACACAGCGACCGTTCCGTTCTGTGCTACAGGTGGAAAAACACTTTTCAGGAAGGATGTGAAAAATGACAGTTGTACTATTCATAAAGGGGTGTCAAAAAATGGCAATGTTGAAAATTTGGAGTGAAAATATCAAAAATTGATGAGGTTACGAGCGTGCATAGAAACTACGCAACAGATGGTTGTACTGCAGTCATCTTTTGGAGTTTTTTCACCAAATTTGCAACAAGGGCTTTTGGGGACCCCACCTCATGAACAGTGGCACTGTCACACTGTCATTTTTGTTAATTAGTCCTGAAAGATGATTCCATGCAGTGACCGCAAAATCACCTTTCAGGACTGAGAAACAAAATGCCAGTGACAGTGTTCATGAGGTGGGGTCCAAAGAACCCCATGTTGAAATTTTGGGACCAAAACTCCAAAATGTTGCTGAGATATCAAAATAAATTGAACCTCCCCCCCCCCCACTGACTGGCATAATAGGGCTTATTGTCATTTCTTCAGCTCCTGGTTGTTCTTTGAAGAGTGCAGATGTGTTCCCGGTCCACAGAAGATTGCTGCTTCCGACCTCCAGAGGTAAGTAAGGGTGAAGGGAGGTGCTCGGTGGTGGAGTGTGCAGAGGGATTGTGCTGGTTGAGGGAAGGGGCCCAGTGGGAATAATGAGGGACCATTTTCTTTTTGTCCAGGTTTAAAAACAAAACACGTTATGGTACTGTTTTCTTTTTTAGAGGTGAAATATTACAAAATGGATTTTGGCACACGCGGGTGGGCTCCCAGTGTGCCAGAGTACTGGAGAGGGGATCAGTGCCAATCTGGGGATTGGGCACGCCAAGGTCGATTGAGAACATAGGGGCTTGGGGGGGCACACATCCAACACTGGGAGTGGGCATCCCAGTGTCGGAAACATCAAAGAAGTATTTTATGAAATACTGTGGTGGGCTCCCAGAGTGCCACATTAATGTAGGGAGAGGGATACACACTGACACAGGACTGAGCACCCAAGTAGGCAGGGGATGGAGAATGGAAGGTGCGGTCAGACAGCAGCAGTGGGAGGGAGGGAGGAGCAGATTTGTTGTTCTGCAGTGTGATTGGTTGGGAGGGAGGGGGACTGCTGCTACAATGACGAAACTGCCCCTGATTGCAGCAGCAGATTTCACAGAGGGTGCTGGATGAGCAGTAGCAGTGGTAGGGAGCTAATTTGTTGTCCTACAGTGTGACTGGTTGGGAGGGAGGTGGGGGACTGCCACTGCAATAATGAAACTGCCCCTGATTGCAGGGCAGATTTCTTTCAAGTCCGGCGCTCACTCTGAAACTGCCATCATCAGCAGCTTCAGCATTAATTGGCGGCTGACGGATGCGCCCATCAAAGCGTTCACTCAATTGGCCACAACACTGCCACATCTCTGCAATGCTCTACTACCTTACTGTGTTTCTTGTGTGCTGCACGTGCAAGCAAACATAATAAGCATTTGTCAATGCCAAGTGTTGCTTGCTGTCATTAGCAGTGGAAGTGCAGGAGTTAGACAGATGCAGTATAGGAATGGCAGTGAAGTATTAAACTGACACCAACTCAACCCCCACCCTGCAGAGATAGACAGGCATTGGGGTGTGCCTTTGGGTCATAGCTCATAACGGTCACAACATTTCACCTCAGCCTACCCTGGAGACACTTACACGTGTCGAGGTGTGTTTTGAAGTGTTCGGGCTTTACACTCACCTCATTCCATAAGGAAATACACTGAAATAGGTGCAGTATAGGAGAATGGGGTGAACTCTGTGGCCAAAGGGTCCAAGGTGCACCTCGATGCCCGCCACTGGCTGCAGGGTGGGGGTGGAATGGCATGAGCATTACTGTCGACAATTCCAAGTCACACCCCTGATGCCTGTCAGTCCCTACAGGGTAGGACGTTATGGTCGAAAACCCTAACACCTTGGGTGTTTCTTGGTAATTTTACTCCAAGTTTTCAACATGGGCTTTTTGTGGTCCCACCGCTTGAACAGTGACAGTATCAGTTCATTAGCTGAAAGGTGATTTTGTACAGCGACTGCGCCATTTGGTGCCGCAAGTGTGAAAACACATTTCAAACAGGATGTGGAAAATGACAGCTGTACTGTTCATGAGGAGGTGTAAAAAATGGCAATGTTGAAAATCTGGAGTGAAAATATAAAAAACTGGTGAAGCCACAAGTGTGCGTAGAAACTGCGCAATGCACACCCATAATGTAATTAGTTTTGGGATATTTTACAGAAGATTTTCAACATAGGCATTTTGGGACTTCCGTTCATGAACAGTGTCACTGTGATTTTCTTAACCTATCCCAAACACTGATTTCCCACAGTGACCGTGCTATTCTGTGCTAGAAGTGCGAAAATACATTTTGGCCAGGGTGTGAAAAATGACAGCTGTACTGTTCATAAGGAGGTGTGGAAAAATGTCAATGTTGAAAATCTGGACTGAAAAGATTACAAATTTGTGAACTTATGAGGGTGCATGGAAATTGCACAATGCACATTCGTAACACAGTCATTTTATAGACTTTTGTCACCAAATTTTCAACATAGCCAGTTTAAGACCTCTGCTCATGAACAGTGTCACTGTGATTTTCTTAATCTGCCCCAAACACTGATTTTGCATACCGACCATGCCATTGTGCGCTACATGTGCGAAAACACATTTTGAGTGAGATGTGAAAAATGAAAGTTGTACTGTTCGTAAGGAGGTGTGGTAAAATGGCAATGCTGAAAATCTGGAGTGAAAATATTAAAAATGCTCGAAGCTATGAACGTGCGTAGGAACTACGCAATGCACGCTCATAAAACAGTAATTTTGGGGAATTTTTTCACCAAATGTTCAACATAGGTTTTTTGGGGGTCTACCTCATGAAGAGTGGCACTATGATATTCTTAATCTGTCCTGAACATTGATTTCGCACACCAACCGTGCCATTGTGCGTTACATGTGCGAAAACACATTTCAGGTGAGATGTGATAAATGACAGCTATGCTGTTCATAAGAAGGTGTGGTAAAATGGCAATGTTGAAAATCTGGAGTGAAAATATTAAAAATGCTTGAAGTTACGAGCGTGCATAGGAACTGTGCAACGTATGCTCGTAAAACAGTCATTTTGGGGAAATTTTTCACCAAATTTTCAACATAGGGTTTTTGAGGGCCTACCTCATGAGCTGTGACACTGTCATTTTGTTAATTGGTCCTGAAAGGTGGTTCCACACAGTGACCGTGAAATCACCTTTTCGGACCGAATAACAAAATGGCAGTGACTGAGTTCATGAGGTGGGGTCCCAAGAAACCCATGATGAAAATTTGGTGAAAAAATTCCCAACAATGGCTGAGATATGCAACACAGTTGAAAGAATCCCATTTATGTCATTATACAGCTTACTGGCATTTCTTCAATTCGCGGTCGGCTTTGAAGAGTGCAGACGTGTTCCCGGTCCACCGAAGATTGTTGCGCTGGGCTCTGGAGGTAAGTATGGGGTGAGGTGGGGGTGTGGTGAGGTGGGGTACACAGTGGGTAGTTGTGGGTTGGGGGAGGGGGCATGAGAATCAACGAAGGATTTTTTTTTCTAGATCTTTTTTTTTAAAGACGACAGGGGACTTTTGCCACGCTGAGGTGGGCTCCAAGTGAGGGACCAGGCAGTTTGTTTGGGGGCAGTGAAGCCAACAGGGGATTGGGCACCCCTGTTGGCCAAGGAGACTTTTGCCATGCTGAGCTGGGCTCCCAGCGTGGCAGATGGAAGTTTGTTTTGGGGGGGCAGTGGAGCCGACAGTGGATTGGGCACCCCTATCGGCCATACAGTGTGCTGGGGGGTGATGCATGCACCATGGCGGGGTGCATTATGCTGGCAGGGATTGGACTATCCTGTCAGCAAATTAACTGGGGAGGGGGTCATGCCAACAGGGGCATTGGGCACCTCGCTGGCTTTTTTTTATTTATGGAAATGTTTCACCAGGAAGGCACACTGAACAGTGGGTAGCGGCTTTCTGTTGGCTTCCTGAGGACTGTGAGAGGCTGACGGAGAAGCTGCCACCTTGGGATACCACACAATCAGCTGTTTTGGTAGCTTGTAATGCACCAAAACAGCTGATTGCGTGGTGCTGTGACCAAATTTCTTTACTCATTGTGGCATGCTCCCTAACTGCTGATGAAATGTGTTTCATGCACATGTGTGCAAGCAACAAAAAAAAAGGCATAGAATTTTTGGGGGAGGATCCCAAGCATTTTTCCTCACATTCTTTCCGAACAGGGGCAGCATCTGAGGCTGCAGCAAAAGGAGGATTGCAGGAGGTACTAAAGATAGTAGGCCAGTGGGCCTCGCACTGTTATAAAAAATATGTGAGATCATTGCATAATGTCTGTTTTCTTAATTTTTCTCCTTACAGGTTTAGCAAAAAGTAATAAAGTTATGAGTTTGGGGGGGGCAAGAGCCGGATATGTTTCTCATACCTATTCTGTTGTCAACAGGGCCCAGGAGGAGCACAGAAGTTTGGATATGTGGGCACTCATTTGTTTTTTTGGATGGAGAAGAGAGCAACAAGGAGACTAGGGGGCCGGCAGCTATAGCAAGACCCCAGGCCATGTAGGCTGACATGGAAAGGAGTCAGAGGAATGAAATAAGCACAGCCATTACCAACATTGCAGGAGATGAAGGAGACCCATCCTGAGCCTGATGTGCTGGTCATCAATCTGGGGGGGTGGGGTATGATATCAGGCCCAGATTTGGCTGGACATTTTTATGAAATTAAGGAAGACATCACAAAAATCAAAACATGGTGACCAGGGGTCACTCTAGTATGGTTGGACATGGTGCCCGGAAGGGTGTGGAGACACACCCATAGCCCACAGGGTTATAGCTAAGGCCTGGTGCAGGATAAAACAGAGGGCAGGGGAACTTTTCCTCAGTATGGGGAGGGTCATTGGGGGAGACAGCTGTAAGGGACCATGAGTACTACAGGGGGGATGGGGTCCATTTGTCAGGAATGGGGAACAACATATTTAATTTTGGGATAGCAGAATGCTTCGCAATTTGGAGAAAGGAGAGGGCCTGATGAATAGAGGGGAAGGCTGTCATCCTTCATGAGCTGGAGGCAGGCCAGTGGAAGGCAATTAAAAATTGGGAGGCGGTGACAGGTGGACACAGAAGGCCACAAATAGAGAACACTAGTGTACACTAGTGCCTGGAGAAGAAAGGAAGAAGAAGAGAGCAGTCCCCCATGTGTACATATGGGGGAAAGAAGAGATGAAATAAATAAAAAATAATTATATGGCACAAATGTGTATATCTATATATAAGATATGTATATAACAAAGAATAGTTTGGGGAAATATGAAACTGAAGAAATGGAAGACTTGTTAAATAAATGCTTATGGAAACAAGAATGATGTTTATGATGATGAAGACAAAGCAATGTATGAAGTTAAGAACTTTGATGAAATAAAACTGTTTGACAATCTGGGCACACATAATGGGTTTCTGTGTCTGTCATTGGCTGGGGCCTCTCGAGACAATGAAGTTTGCTAGTATCAGATGGCGGGCCCTGTTGTCCCCTGGGCCTTAACTGTGGGGAGGGGAGGGAGGCCAGTGACCTCATAAGGAGGTCATGTGGATGGGGCAGAGACAAGAGGGGAATCCTACTGATAAAAATTGGCCAATATGGAGGCAGCCAGTTACCCCACAAGCAAGGTCACAAAAGGGGTAGGGTTTGAAGGAGTAAGAGAAGTCAATGATTGGACAAAAATTGGGCTAAAGAGGAGGGGCTTCGGGGATTTAAAACCAGGTGCTGAGGGTCTCAGACCTCACTTTTTTGCTGATCATAGAGTTTTCCTCCCACCCACCCAACTGAAAGCTTGATTTAGACACCCAAAGGTGGGTGGGTGGTGATCTGGTTTATTGAGAATACCGGTTGGGAATGCCAAAAAGGGGGCATACAGGGTCGACTGAAGGTGGACTGTCCAAAGAAGAAAACAACCGGGAACCGGGGAAGGCAATTAAAAATTGGGGGGTGATAGATGGACGCAGAAGGTCACAAATACAGAACACTAGTGTACAGCAGTGCCTGGAAAAGGAAGAAGGAAAGAAAGAAAGAAAGAAAGAAAGAAAGAAAGAAAGAAAGAAAGAAAGAAAGAAAGAAGAGAGTGGTCCCCCATGTGTACATATGGGGGAAAGAAGAAATAAATAGGAAAGAATTATAAGGCACAAATGTGTATATCTATACATAAGATTTGTATATAACAAAGAATGGATTGGGGAAATACGAAACTGAAGAAATGGAAGACTTGTAAATAATTGCTTATGGAAACAAGAATGATGTTTATGATGATGATGACAAAGCAATGTATGAAGTTAAGAACTTTGATGAAATAAAGCCATCAAACAATGGAGATCAATGAGTACTAATGCCCGTAGTCTGGGTAAAAAGCTTCCTGAATTAGTGGCCTTGATGGAGAAGGAACATCTGGATATCGTGGCAGTCACAGAAACATGATACACACAGAACCATGACTGGGATGTAAACATACCAGGATGCACTATCTACAGGAGGGACAGGGAGGGTAAAAGAGGAGGAAGAGTAGCTGTCTGCAAAAGAGAAGGAATCAAAGCAACAGAGCAAAAGGGTAAACAGGTAGGGGAGAAGAGGAAGCACTGTGGGTCAATTTGGAGACAGGCAATGGCACCACAGTCCGCATAGGGGTTGTATACAGACCACCATCGCAAGGGGAGGACATGGACAAGGAAATGATAGAAAGTATCCTTAGAATGGCAGAAAAAGGGGAGATATTGCTGATGGGGATCTGAATATGCCAGATGTTAACTGGATTGCATTTTCAGCAGCCACTTCTAAGAGTGGGGTCTTTCTAGATGCCCTATAGTGGGCATGCCTTAGACAACTAGTATTGGAACCCACTTGAGTGGGAGCAATCTCAGACCTGGTACTCTCAAATGGAGATGGCGAGAGGATCACAGATTTAGAAGTGGGTAGCCATCTGGGAACTAGTGACCATCGAACAGTATGGTTCATGATAAACACAGCAGTAGAGTCAAGCCATACAAAGGCAAAGGTACTGGACTTCAGGAGGGCTGACTTTGCCAGAATGGGTGAGTGCCTAAGGAATGCACTAGCAAATGGGCAGGAAGGAGGGGTGGAAGAACAATGGGGAATAATCAAAACTGCCATCACAGAGGCAACAAGCCTTTGTGTGAAGCAAATAACCAAAACAAAACAATGTAAGAAACCATTATGGTTCTCAAAGGAGGTGGCAGGGAAGATTAGGGAGAAAAAGAAAGCATTCAAGAAGTACAAGGAATAACAGAAGGAGCAAGACAGAGAATTGTATCAATTAAAGCAAAAGGAAGCAGGGAAGGCAGTCAGAACAGCAAAGGTCCAAACTGAGGAAAAGATAGTCAGCTCAGTTAAGAAGGGGGATAAAACCTATTATAGGTACATCAGGGAGCGAAGGAAGACCAAGGGAGGGATAGTAAGGCTTAATAAAGAGGAGGGAGGTGGACAGAGGGTGACTGTGAAAAGGCAGAGATACTAAACAAATATATTTGCTCAGTATTCACAAATGAAGAGGTGGAAGTACTGAAACCAAACAGTAGAAACACTCTAGATATGGGAGTTGATACCAGCCCATTCACAGAAGAAAGGGTTCTCAAAGAACTCTTAAAACTGAAGGTGGACAAAGCAATGGGGCCTGATGGGATTCATCCCAGAATTCTAAAAGAACTAAGGGTAAAACTAGTGACACCACTGACTATTCTCTTTAACAAATCATGGGAGGATGGGGTGGTGCCTGAGGACTGGAGCAGGGCAGATGTTATTCCACTTCACAAAAGTGGGAGCAGGGCAGAAGCAGGAAACTACAGACCTGTTAATTTAACCTCAGTGATTGGGAAGATGATGGAATCACTTCTGAAGGAAAGAATTGTTGAGTACCTAGAGGCCAGAGGGGCACAGGACCCAAGGCAGCATGGATTCACAGCAGGAAGGTCATGTCAGATGAATCTAATAGATTTCTTTGACTGGGTGACCAAAGTAATAGATCAAGGAGGGGCTGTGTACATGGCCTACCTAGACTTTAGCAAGGCATTTGACACAGTCCCACACAAAAGATTTATATACAAGCTGGAGAGCCTGGGAGTGGGTCCCAAGATGGTAGCCTGGGTAAAGAATTGGCTGGAGAATAGGACACAGAGAGTAATAGTAAATGTAGCCCACTCTGAAGAAAGGGGGGTTACTAGTGGGGTACCGCAGGGTTCAGTACTAGGACCGGTCCTCTTTAATGTCTTTATAAGCGACATTGCAGAGGGACTGGAAGGAAAAGTATGTCTCTCTGCAGACAATGCAAAGATCTGCAACAGAATTGATACACAAGGTGGGGTGGAAAGGATGAGAAGGGACTTGGCAAGGCTAGAGGAATGGTCAAATGTATGGTAGCTTAGATTCAATGCTAAGAAGTGCAAAGTAATGCACCTGGGAAACAAAAACCCAGGGGAAGAGTACACAATGGGGTTCAGATACTGACAACAACAAAAATGGAAAGGGACCTGGGGGTAGTCATATCAGATGACCTAAAGGTGGGCAAGCAATGTGAGATGGCAGTAAGGAGGGCTGGGGGGATACTGGGATGCATGTGGAGCGGCATCACCAGTAGAAAACAAGAAGTTGTTATTCCTCTGTACAGACAGCTGGTGAAACCCTATCTGGAGTACTGTGTATAGTTCTGGATACCCAATCTCCACAAAGACATAGACAGGATGGAGGCAGTTCAGAGGAGGGCAACTAAAATGGTGCAGGGTCTGCACCAGAAGTTATATGAAGAGAGACTTAAGGAGCTTAATATGTATAGCCTCGAGGAAAGGAGGGAGAGGGGAGACATGACAGAAACTTTCAAGTACCTCAAGGGAATCAACAAAGTCCAAGAGGGTAGCATCTTTCAGAAAAAGAGGTGTGCAAGAGCAAGGGGGCACAATTTGAAGATTGAGGGGGGATGGCTCAGAGGCAATGTGAGGAAGTATTTTTTCACAGAGAGGGTTGTGAATGCATGAAACAACCTTCCTGAGGAGGTTGTGGAGTCAAAAACAGTGGTGGATTTCAAGAATGCATGGCACAGGCATAAGGCAATTCTAGGGGGTGGGGGTAGGGAGAAGTAGGCTGTTGGTTAACTAGGATCTGCAGCTTATCCATTAGGTAGGGAAATGGGCAGACTGGGTGGGCCAAGCGGTCCTTATCTGCCGTCAGATTCTATGTTTCTATGCCAATCTGGGCAACCACAACAGGTTTCTGTGTCTGTCATTGGCTGGGGCTTCTGGGGACAGCACCCCAACTAGCACTTCACTTTCTCAGTAAAAACTTTTCACCTCTACTTATTTTTCAAACAATGTTTCAACATTTATTGCAGTCACTGGTGCTATTATCATTTCACCAACTTGTAAAAGTACATACAAAACTTTGTTCCACATATCTTCACCATTAAGACTGGCCAGTAGCTTCTGCTTTTGCTTCTCAGTTGGGGCGGAATTGTAGAACATGGAAGTGTAAATGTGGTTCAATCAAAGGGTGATATCCAAATGGAATATGTTACCCAAAGATGTAGTTGGCAGTCCATCAGTGGAGATTTTTAAACTAAAATTGGATAAGTTATACCAATCAGGGAGCCTTTAATTAACACGGTGAGCACTATGGCCGAAAGTCTAAAAAGCTTTGCATTGACCTATGATACCTATGAATGGATGGCTGCTCCTCACGATTCCCATTTTGGATATCCAGCAGGGGGAAAGCAACAATACACACTGGATATTCAAAACAGGAATCATGAGGAGCAGCCTACCATTCAGCCAGGATAATGTAAAATACAAAAAGCAAAAGTGAGCTCTAAGGAGCCTGAGATGCAAAATCATGATAGTTAGACTAGAAGTTAGAGTAAGGAGCTGTGAATGAGCTCAGTGCATCCAGCAGGCCTGGATTTGATTCCCAGAATCTCTACTTGCATACCGTGTGACTTTGAGCAAGTCGCTTAACCACCTAAAACTCCCGGGTTGCCCCTGAAAACAGCACTTGTGCTTAGCGGGCCTTATCTGGTTAACAAAGAATAATAAAAAAGTAGAACTTTCAGGCTAGTCTTAACAGTTTTATTACGTGAAACAAAGTTTTGTATGTACCTTTACAGGTTGGTGAAATGATAATGGCACTTGTGACTGCAATAAATGTTAAAGCATTGTTTGAAAAATAAGAGTGAAAAGATTTTACTGAGAAAAGTGCTAATTTGGTGTGACGGTACACTGGTGCTTTGCACCACACACAAGAATCAAACTAGTTTCCCCATACCAAGCAACCATAGGAACAGTAACCACTCCATCTATAAGGGTTTTGATCACTTGCCTTACTGACTTTTTGATATACCTTTTGATTATTAAAGTAAGCTCCAGGAACACATAATTTACTGAAATAAAAAACTGGGAGGGTGTGCCACTGGTCAAATAGGAGTCACGGTAGATGGAATCTATGAGTCTAAGACTCCTACAAAAGTACATAATCATCACTGAAAGTGCACCAATGAAATGTGGAAAGGAAACTGGCCTTCAGCACCAGCATCTGTGGCAGGAGCTACACCTTTGGGATGTGAAACAGGCTTTCAGGATGCCCCTTCCACATTGCCAAATCCTTTGTTTTTGGACCATATGGCCATGACATTAAAGGTAACATGACTGATCCAGCCCAACGGGGGAACAGTAATTTCTTTTTTTTTTTGGCTTTCAATTTGTGCTCCTTGTTTCTGTGGCCCTACTCACGAGGGAGCCCCCAGTCACATACCCCGGCATCCACCAACCCGTGCTGACCCCTACCCCTAGGGTTTACCCCCCCTCATGGGTCTCCCCAACCCCGCCAAACACCAGATCCAGTGTAGCCAGTGCTGTGGCTAGTCAGGAACAGGACCTGCAAGGTGCCCTCCATCATCCGCTGCAGCAACCTTTTTCTCCTCCGATTTCCTTCCCTTTCGGAGATGGAGCATGCGATGATGCCAGCAGTGACAGCACACATGCTCCAGTGCGCACTACATAGAAACATAGACTTTGATGGCAGATAAGGACTGTTTGGCCCACCCAGTCTACCCATTTCCCTACCTATTGGATAAGCTGCAGATTCTAGTTAACCAACAGCCTATTTCCTTCTACCACCCACTGTAATATCCTTATGGCTGTCCCATGCATTATTGAATTCCCACACTGTTTTTGACCCCACAACATCCTCAGGAAGGCGGTTCCATGCGTCCACTACTTTATCCATGAAAAAATATTTCTTCATGTTGCCCCTGAGCCAACCTCTCTCTATCTTTAAATTGTGCCCCCTTGTTCTTGCACATCTCTTTTTCTGAAAGATGCTCCCCTTCTGGGCTTTGTTGATTCCTTTGAGGTACTTGAAAGTTTCTATCATGTCCTCGCTCTCCCTCCTTTCCTCAAGGATATACATATTATGCTCCTTTAGTTTCTCTTCGTATGGCTTCTGTTACAGAGCCTGCACCATTTTAGTTGCCCTCCTCTGGACCGCCTCCATCCTGTATATGTCCTTGCAGAGATGGGGTGTCCAGAACTGCATGCTGTACTCCAGACGGGGTCTCATCAACTGTCTGTTTAGAGGGATAACAACTTCCTGTTTTCTACTGGTGATGTCTCTCCCTATACATCCCAGTATCCACTCAGCTGTCCTTACTGCCTTCTCACATTGCTTGCTTACCTTAAGGTCGTCTGATATGACTACCCACAGGTCCCTTTCCATTTTTGTTGTTGTTAGTGCCTCCCCCCCATTGTGTACTCTTCGCCTGGGTTTTTGCTTCCCAGGTGCATTACTTTGCATTTATTTGCAATGAATCTAAGCTGACATACTTTTGACCATTCCTCTAGCCTTGTCAAGTCCCTTCCCGTCCATTCCACCCCCCTTGTGTATCAACCCTATTACAGATCTTTGTGTCATCTGCAAAGAGGCATACTTTTCCTTCCAGACCCTTTGCAATGTCTCCTATAAAGACATAAAAGAGGACTAGTCACAGAGCTGAACTCTGTGGTACCCCACTAGTAATCCCCCTTTCTTCAGAGTGTATTCCATTTACTATTACCCTCTGCGTCCTGTTGTGCAGCCAATTTGTTACACAGGTTACCACCCTGGGACCCACTCCCAGGCTGGCTAACTTGTTTATTAATCTTTTGTGTGGTACTGTGTTAAATGCTTTGCTAAAGTCTAGGTATGCCATATTCACAGCCCCTCCCTGGTCTACTACTTTGGTCACCCAGTCAAAGAAATCAATTAGATTCGTCTGACATGACCTTCCCACTGTGAATCCATGCTGCCTTGGGTCCTGTGACCTGCTGGCCACTAGGTAATCAACAATTCTTTCTTTCAGAAGTGATTACATCATTTTCCCTACCACTAAGGTCAAACTAACAGGTCTATAGTTTTCTGCCAGTGCCTTGCTTCCACTTTTGCGAAGGTGAATCACATACGCCCTCCTCCAGTCCTCAGGTACCATCCCATCCTCCCATGATTTGTTAAAAAGGGTACTCAGTGGTGTCACTAGTTCTCCCCTTAGTTCTTTTGGAATTCTGGGGTGAATCCCATCAGGCCCCATTGCTTTGTTCACCTTGAGTTTTAGGAGTTCTTTCAAGACCCTTTCTTTTGTGAATGGACTGGTGTCGCCCCCGCTCAGAGTGGTTCTATTGTTTGGTGCTTCTATTGTTTGCTTTAGGTACCTCCTCCTCTTCTTCTTTTGTGAATACTAAGCAAAAGTATTTGTTCAGTATTCTGCCTTTTCACTGTCAACCGCTTCCCACCTCCCTTTCCCTTAATTAAGCCTCAGCATCCCTCTCTTTTCCTTCCTTTGCTCCCTGATGTGCCTATAAAAGGT
This sequence comes from Neoceratodus forsteri, assembly GCA_016271365.2. NCBI lineage: Eukaryota > Metazoa > Chordata > Ceratodontiformes > Ceratodontidae > Neoceratodus > Neoceratodus forsteri. The sequence continues at coordinate 552,465,031 of CM057458.1, forward strand.
TTTATCCTCATTCTTAACTGAGATGGCTATCTTATCATTCCTCCAGGCATCTGCTCCATCTCTGCCCACATCTACAGCATCGGCATGCTGTCCCCAGCCTCCGCTAGGGGCCAGACATATGCCGACCACTGGCACCCCCTCCCTGGAGAAGGAGAGCAGTCCCTGGGAAGCTCAATCCTTCTGCTCCTCCCCTGCTGACCCTCAGCGGCCCATGCTTGTTCCCAAACATGGGTCGCTGGCATGGCACGAGGTGTGGTGTCCAGCGCCTCAACCCTCAGCACCACTGGGCTGACCCTAGAAACAGTACTTCTGAGGACAGAGACTTAGGACTTTCACCCACTTGAGTGAAGGGCACTACCCTCTCCTCATCATTCCCAGGCCTTTGGCATTAGCATCTGTGACCACAGCAACACCATTAGGGAAAGCAAAGCAAGGCATTGCAAGGCAATTTTTCTAGTACCCAGCTGGCCCGCTGGTGCAGGGGCAGGGTGCCAACCTGCAATGCCAGCAACCTGGGTTTGAGAATGGATCCGGGACATTGGAGGGCTGTCCAGGAGGAGAAGGACTGAGCATCTAGCGACTACTCTCCTTCTCCAGGGGGAGGGTGGCAGAGTGTTCGGTGCTAGTTGAATACCTAGCATAGGTTGGGTGTATCACACATGCTGACACCAACACGTTTGGTGGGCGGGTCAGATGCTGGCCATCATTGTACGTCCCTGCCCCCATACACCGGGGAGAAATTGCAGCAGCCTCAGCCTAGTTGATGCCCGCCTCGCCACTCTGATTAGCTCCCGGGCTGGCTCCCCAAACTATCAAGTCATTTGCAGTGCTTAGGGTCTTGTGCTGCAACCCCACCCTGAGGGTCATGCCAGGGGGTATCGGGGAGTCGCAGCCCATGTGGGAGTGGGAGCAACGAAGTCCATGACCAGGCCGAGGTACCGGCACTGGCAGCGTAGCAAAAAGTACAGTAAATAAAGAAATAAAAAAATGTTCTAGTACTCTGTCCCAGGGGCTCAGAAACTGCACAAACAGGTAATAAATGGCATGGTAAAATCATAATAAAATACTCTGTAAACATCAGGAAAACAGACACAATACTAAATATGCAAAACAAGTTAGAGTGTGCCAAATGCTTGCAAAACAGATAATACTTAAGCCCCTTCTTAAAGGCTTCTTAAAGGCCTCCACCAAGAAGGAACTCATAAGGTGGAACAGTAGGGAGTTCCAAATAGCTTAGCCAGGGTAGTCACTGAGAACACCTTTATCTCCTGTTCTGAATGGGATCTCAGAATGACCAACAGCAACACCTCAGTGGAGTGGAGTAAGTGACCAGATGCTTGCAAGACCAAGAGATCTTTTAGATAGCTGGGACCAAAACCATGCAGGGCTTTATAAGTTAACAATGCAACCATGAAGGTAGAGTCAGTCAAAGATAACAGACTTTTCAGGATGCCCTCCTTCCCAACCACTCAAGTCACTGTTTGCAACAAGCACTGCCATGACCCTAATCCAGCCAAATTGAGGCCCAGCACTGCAGACAGCAGGTAATCAGAATTTACTTCCTAATTAACTGAGGCGTGTCACCATGTTTTCATAATTTCTGCATCTTCAGCACCGCCATCAGCAGTTGAAACCACATCAATGGGTTAAGCTATGGGGTGCAAATTTCCAGGATGCCTTCTGACTTAAATTGAATCCTTTGTCCCTTGCGTGGATGTGACCCTAAAGGTCATGTGACTGAGCCAACCCTGTGTGGGCTCAGCACTGCCGAGGACCAGAACTCAGGACTTCCATTCCCTTAAAAACAACCCTACAGCTGTAAACAGCTTAGTGGTCCTTGGCATGAGAGTCACAGTTGGACAGTATCATCCTTGTCAGCATGGGTGTCAGCAGGTTATGCTGCTCCTCACTCTACTGCTCCCCTGTGCTAGGTGACAACTAATGCTGGGTCAATAAGAGCTTGAGTGGTAATCTCCCAGTTGTTGCCTTATCTGCTAAGCACCATTGCTTTGCAAGTCCTGAGCTCCTTTGTCCATGTGCTCCTGACTGCCCTTTCCATTTTTCAGAGGGTGTCTCCTTAAGGTCCCCAGGTCCCATTTGAAGTTATCAAGGGACTTGATATTTGCCATAGCAGCACTCATTTTGTGGGACAACCAACTGTGCCATGGGGTCTGAGGGAGGCCCCTCTGTTGAAACTTTTAAGAGTGGTCTGAAACGCCACCTGTTCTCACTGGCTTTCCCCTTTTATTAAAAAAACATCTGACACTGTGCCATGCTTAAATTATTTATGCTAGTTATTTATAATAACTCTATTTATTTAAAACCACCAAAATTGAATTGTTAACATGCTGTACTGTTGCTTGTATGTTTTGTAGGGTGCACAGAGCCTGTGTGATTGGGTGTAACTTAAATAAACTACCATACTGTAAACTTAGCTTTCAGCTGATTAGTTGTTTTTCCAGTATAGCTGCAATCACATTTCAACGCAAGAATAGCATTATTAGTATTACATGTGATAAACTGTTTTATCTGAACATTTTCACATTTGTTCAGATAAACAGATTTAGGTCCCATATTTAATGTGCCCCCCCAACCAATTTGCTAAATAGCTTTCACATGTACAAGTGATACAAGTAATACATAATGCCAAGGCAAGGTATATTCAGCCACACTACAGCCTGGCAGAGTGCCTGTAAAATAGCCACAGTGCACAGCAGGGACAGTATTCAGCGACAGTGCATAGAACATTAAAAACACCACGAGGCCCAGCAGGCCCTATCACACAGCAAACCTAAGCAAAGCACAGCACAGTAAAGGCATGGACAATAACATGCCACTCAACAGGCCCCAGTGTACAGCAAACCTGAGTGCAGCACAGGCATATTATACAAGGCATAAAATAAGTGGGTTCACATCACAATTTGTAATGCAAAAAACAGCACTTGCTAATCAATTGTGTTTTCATTTGCAGCAGTTGCAAATTGTTTTTAATCTATGCTTCCCTGTTATTTTGAGGTTCTGCCCCTTCCCCACCCTGGTTACACTCTGCTCACTAACAGTTTTTTTTGGGGGGGGCAACATCATATCCACCCCCACCTGCTCATACACACATGTCAACTTGAGTTTGATCATATAGTATGGGAAAAAGGGAAGGGAGAGAGAGTGAGTTGGCCAGCATCTCATTGAAGAGCACAGTCGACTGAGGGCAGAATGTCGATCATCAAGACCGAGAAAGTACGGAGTCTAGCTGTAGAAGTCGGAACAGTGGCAACTGGGGTTTAACGCAAAGAAATGCAAGATCATGCACATAGGGAACAGAAACCTGAAGCCACCTATAGGCTGGGAGAGGAGTTGCTGGCAGTCACAAGGGAAGAAAGAGACTTGGACGTCATCATCACTGATGACCTGAAATCATCCAAGCAGACCACTAAAGCAGTAGATAAGGCTAAAGGGATGTTGGGGTGTATTAGTAGTGGTATCACAAGTCAGAAGAGGGAGGTAATAATCCCTCTTTACAAGACACTGGTTAGGCCTCATCTGGAGTACTGCATGCAGTACTGGAGGCCACACCTTCACAAGGACATTAACCAAATTGAGGCAGTCCAGAGAAGGGCAACCAAAATGGTGCAGGGACTGCATCAGAAAACATATGAGGACAGATTAACTGAGTTCAATTCGTATACCCTAGAGCAAAGGAGGGAGAAAGGTGATATGATTGAAACATTCAAAAACCTTAAGGGCATTAACAAGGTGAAAGAGTCTAACATGTCTCAGTATAAGAAAACTAGCAGGACAAGAGGGCACAGCATGAGATTAGAGGGAGGCTGATTAAGGTGTAATGTGAGGAAGTTCTTTTTCACAGAAAGGGTGGTGGATGCATGGAACGGCCCACCTCAGGAAGTGGTGGATATGAATACAGTGCAGGGCTTCAAACATGCATGGGATAGGCATAAGGAAGCAATACAGATGAGCATAAATTGACAGAGCAAAGGACAATGGAACATTCATAAGGTAGAAAAAGAAATGGGCAGACTGGATGGGTCTTGTGGTCCTTATCTGCCGTCAACTTCTATGTTTCTGTGTTTCAGACAACATTAGCCACCTGGAGGATCCAGATAAAAGCTTTAATCCAGAGCACAGCCTCCGACATGCATCAGAAGCAAGGTGAAGTCAGCCTAAATCTTTGTAAAATGTCAGGCAGCAAGGGTATTTGTTGTGCCATGGGTAAAATTCAGGGTTGGAGGATTCTCATGTAACCCCTCACCCCTGCCTTTTTACTAAACGACAGGTGGCATGCTGTTGGCATTGGCAGCAATACCTGGTGGGGACCTGGGTTCGGGAAGGATGAGGTTACCTGGCACAAGGGACCTAGGTTTGGCTACTCTGCACAGGGGCACCCAAGTAAATCCAACTACAGGAAGCAATAACTGCAATGTCCAGAACCAGGATTGGGATTTTTCAGTGTGGCTTTATTCAAAACTAGCTGAAACATGACAAAGCATTGATGGTCCCCCAAAGGGCTACGTTCACTGTATATGCAGGTAGAGACTACAAGGCGGTCCATTTGAAGAATGAACACATTTCTACTATGGTCTGGCTCTGGACCCACCAGGCACTCAGCCCGGACTTGCATGCGCTTTGGATACACAGCCCGACTGGCCCGGCTCCCCTGCCGGCCACTTGACTGACGGTCCATTTGAAGAATGAACCCAAACTTTACTTGGAGAGACTCCCATCAAACAAGGAGTATATTTCCCAAACTGTGGCTCCCCACACCACTTAGAGTCTTTGACTCCTAGTGAGATTTAATTTCTTACTTCCTTTGGACTCCCATCAAACAAGGAGTATAATTTCCCATCCTGTGGCTCCCCGCACCACTTAGAGTCTGTGACTCCTAGAGAGATTTTCAAGTTGCGACCCACGTCTGGGTACTCACCTCGTCACTGGCCAAGTGCATGAGGCAAGTAGCAAATCACAGTAGAAATCTGTACAGGTGGACCTGGTTACTAAAGATGGGGGTGTTCCCACCTCCAGCTCCCACAGCCCATACCCGGCCATTTCTCTGGACAAACAGAAACTTAGAACTTTAACATGTAGATTAAACGGTGGATGACCTGAAGCACCCCCTCTACAGCATTACTTGAAATCCATTAAAACTTTAGACTTTTTGACTGCTCTATTTGTTTGTCCTAGTAAAATAGTCCTCCCAAAATAGCAGTCCACATCCCAGCTTTCTTTATATTTCCAAACTGATGAAACAATTGGTTTGCCCCTTCAAATGGAGCAAAACACTCACCCTTTCGTTGCAGGTGCCCCACAGGCGAAGTACAACTTCTTTTACTGTTATACAAGAACAGAAACTGTAAACAGGCAGCTTTCTTCTATAGTGGAAATAGGGGATTGCCCCTGGAATCCACAGAGGGACTTTTCTTCCACCCCCCGGAGGGAGTGGGCACTGAGACCTGGACAGCGGACTCCACCACTATCAAAAAGTAAACAGGAACACTTCCTTCTCCAACAGAAGGTAAACAGAAACTGAACTTGAAAACTCCCAAAGTTCTAACTCACTCCCTGAGCTGCAGATTCCAATGTGGCCTATGCAGCTGCAACAGTTCTATGGTGATGTCATCTCTCAAGTCTGAGCTGTGACTGAGAACAGAGGAGACAGTGTGAAACCCATTTAACTGGAGTTTCACAAGCTGCCTTCCTGCCTACCACTAGGTCTTACTGGGATTCTAGTAACCCTGGAACAAGGGGTTACACTCTGCTTGACTAGGAAAATGACTGTCCCCAGTCATTATGCACCCGGCCTTAGGCCATCCCACCCTATGTGCTATCTGCAGAGGGGGGTGATCAGGCCCCCTCCTACCATGTGCAAGCACAGGCAGGCAACACTAAGGGCCTGGAGGCCTGTAGCTGACATATCAGCCTCTACTCTATCCACCTTACTATGGACACCTAGTGGCTCTGGTAGAACCATCCAGAGCATAGCCCTGATAGATCAGCACTGCAGTCCCTACGGACGCTCAGGACCACAGCCTGTCTATCCCCCAACCCTCTAGGAAAACCTATCTGCCTCTAACATAATATCCCAAACAAAATCAAAACCCGGGACCTCCCGACCTTGGGCAGCCTGCAACTACAAAACAGCACTTTAAGTTCTACACAATAAAGCACTGACTAGGAACTCCGATGAGCCCTCCTCCTCCTCTTCTTCTTGTCTTCTTCTGCCTTCACAGGAACACCTGTAAGAAAAGAAAGACAAAACGCACTCCTAATCTGCATACACAGTCTACCTAAAACAACAACCCCTACCATACAAAAAAACACTGAACAATCCCAAAAAAGATTTTTTTAGAAAAAGGTAGAAAACACAGTATTTACATTAGAGTACAATAATGACATTATTTACAATACACATTTGGGGGGATGGAGTGCCCTAAAAGTCCCAACTAGTGACCACAAGGCCCGAAGGCTAGTCCAATGAAGAGTCTCTCCTGGGCCGGAGCCTCGTGAAACACAGTTCTAAAAGGCCAAAGTCCTGAAGGGGAGAGTTTTGCAGACAGTTCACACATTTTTGAAGTCTGTAGTGTACGGTGTGTACTGCAATGTCATAAAGATAGAAAAAGGGTTTTTCGGACTTACCAACCATTTGTAGTACACCAACGGCACCAACCTTGTCCCTGACGAAGACTCTCCCTGGCAGCATTTCTTCTGATACAGCTGGACGGACATCTTCCGGGAACCACAGGAGTGCACATCTGGAAACAGCTGGGCTGATGTCATCTCTGGAGAAAGAACCTTAGAACAGGAATAAAGAAAACAGCCAGTCCGGACGTCATCCGATTACCAGGCGATGAACAGGAAACAGCTGGGCTGGTGTCCTCTCCGAATCTGAAGTCATCTGGTGGGCCAGTAGATGGTTGCTGAACAAGACAGTACACTGTAGACTGATGAATGTGGAGCACCTGAGTCCTTGGTTATTCATATTGGCGGATCAATAAGGGCACTTCACAGTCTAGATGTGGCAGTGTTGACTACCACTGCTCGGCTCTCCATTTTGTAGGCACGGGCTTAATTACTGGGAGGTCCTTGCACTGAGGCCAATAGTACCAGGGGTCAGGGGCTTGAATTATTACCCTGTCTGGGCGCACATAACTCACACAGTGGGAGACTTCACGTCCCTCTTCGTCCACTATTCTCACTCTGTCCATAAGCAGTGTCCTGCCTCTCTTCCACTGTGTATACTTTTCATGGAACAGTCTATTCTTTACATGCTGGTTGGCCCCAGGATGCACATGTTTCATTGCTTCATCCCAGATCCAGGATTTCCTGCAGTCCTCAATCTCCTCCCAGACTCTCCAAGGAAAGGTAGGAAAGGTCATACCATAGATCTCATTTGCCTTTCTACAAACCAGTCTCTCCTCTTTACTTGCTTTGGTCAATCTGAGACCGCTGGCCTGGCTTGGGGGTGGCCAGTCCTGGTTCTGCCAGCTTCGCATCCTCAAAGAAATTAAAAACAGATCCCTGATTTCTTCTTCTTGTAAAGCCAGGGCAGTGGCATCACCACCTTCTTTAACACATTCCTCCGAGGCAAGATCTTGAGGCTGTGTACCCGTTCCTTTCTCACAAGGCCACATAGGTTCCCCCTCATCTTCCTCTTCACTGAGGATCTGAGCCCAGAAGTGAGCAGTCGTTCTCACCCCCGAGACTATCCATTCATCACTAGGAGCGGAGGTTGACACCTCCCATTCAAAGGCCTCCCGCATCTCATCTTCACCTGCGAGACTTGGGCTAGGCCCCCCCACCCTGGGGTCTATTGATGCTTTATCTGAACTTTCCTTCTGAGATCCAGCATCCAAAACTTCAATTTCAGATTCAGTCTCTAATTCTGCACTCTCTAGCTTTGTGTCACACTCCCCCGAGGGACCTTCCTCCACAGGCTCCACCTGATGCTGTGTGCTGCCAACTGCAGATTCCTGAATTTTTGTCCATGTGGGAGCCAAACGAATTGGAGGCGCTTTATACAAGCCATATTTTTGAAGACATCCAGCACAGTGAGGAATCATGAAGACATCCCTTCCAGCACTCAAGCACATCTGGCATACACACACTGGATAATTAGAAATTGTCACATCAGGAGGCAGTTGCCCTCCATAGCATCAATTTTCAATATCTCTCAGTCTATTTACTGCTGCTGTTACTGCAACCCGGGCATGATCCGGGTAACGAGCTGGTCCTGAGGCTATAACTGCAGAAAAATAAACAAAGGTTCACTGTAACTGAAAGTCCCACTTTAATGAACACACTCTGTAGCTTTAAAATGGCTCCTCTGCTGCTGTGTTTACTTTACTACCCCACCCTGTAATGGCGGCGGCAGCACTCCTGTGCATCAACATTTAGACTCTGGGTGAAGCCACTGCACACCCGATTTACATCAGCTACTGATAACTTTTACTCAAACTGCACAACTTGCTCTGATCTGGCTTTTCACACATTTACAGGATTTTCCTTGGACTTTTCACATGCTGGCAACATTCACTTTATTTCACAGTCCCTTAAAAACTTCAGGTTTCAGCACAGGATTGCCTGCTTCTACTAGTGTTGCACTTTTTTACAACCCACAGTCTCTCTCTGGCTACAGACTTTAAACTGAGGCTACTTTCATCACTATGCACACATTCAATGGCTTTACAGACTTGCACTTGCTGGCAGGACATCACACAGTCGCTACTTGCAAAGCGACTATACTGCTGCACACACATTTTATATGGCATTACTGAAAATCACTGTTTGAGCAGCTTTTAAATTGTTTACTCACTGTTATTAGTTGCAACTTGCTGCGATGGGGTAAAACGGCCTGCAGCCAGACTTCGAAGGCCTCGGAATGCAAACGGGTGGGCAGTCTCCGCAATCGTCATTTTAACCACCAAATTCACTAACTCCACAATCGATTTGCGGGTTGAGCCCAATTTTAAACTTAAAAGTCACTTTTTTGAACTGTTTCACAGTGCTTTGAATCCTCGCGACGCTCCTCCACTGCCAGTACACGCACTACTCTCTGTCTCCCTCTCGAATGCTGAGGCAGTCACAGAAGAGCTGGCTGAGGGGCGGGACTAATGGCAAACTGACCAACCACACGACGCCATGCAAATGAGCCTCTTCTTCCTCGCAAGGGCTCTTCTCCTCATGGCGATCGTCGAGCAGGCAAATTTAAACTGTAAAATGCACTTTTTTTTTCTCAACTGACTCCACGGCGGGAGCCCATTTCAACCATGTAACATTGCCATTAACTCTGCAGTCTCTCTCTTTACACAGAAAGCATTTCCAACGTCCAGGGCATAATTTTCTCTGTTGCTACCCCTAGTTTTCCATACTTTCCTTCACAGAATTCACTTTAAAAGCACTTCAAACATCCAGGGCATAATTTCTCTGTTGCTACCCCTAGTTTTCCACACTTTTTTTTCACAGAATTCACTTTAAAAGCTGACAAAAATGCTGCAAACTTTTTTGATGATGCAAGACAAGGACACACTCTTTGGATTTACAGCTCCTTGGTAAACAGTTGGCATTTTTTAAACAGCAGCACAAGATTCACAGCACACAGCAACACACTAGGGAAATTGCTTCAACTTTTTTTGGGGCTACCTACTGCCAGATAGCTAAAACGCTAGCCCACTTGCCCAAGCACCTTCCTTCCCAAACAAATCCAAAGCGGTGCCTCCATTTTTGTAACCCCTCACCCCTGCCTTTTTACTAAAATGACAGGTGGCATGCTGTTGGCGTTGGCAGCAATACCTGGTGGCTACCTGGGTTTGGTGAGGATGAGGTTATCTGGCACAAGGGACCTAGGTTTGGCTACTCTGCACAGGGGCACCCAAGTAAACCCAACTGCAGGAAGCAATAACTGTAATGTCCAGAACCAGGATTGGGATTTTTCAGTGTGGCTTTATTCAAAATAGCTGAAACATGACAAAGCATTGATGGTCCCCAAAGGGCTACGTCTCACTGTATATGCAGATAGAGATCAAAGGCGGTCCATTTGAAGAATGAACACATTTCACTATGGTTCTGGCTCTGGACCCAAAGGCACTCAGCCCGACTTGCATGCGCTTTGGATACACAGCCCGACTGGCCCGGCCTCTGCCGCCACTTGACTGACTGTCCATTTGAAGAATGAACCCAAACTTTTCTTGGTGAGACTCCCATCAAACAAGGAGTATATTTCCCAAACTGTGGCTCCCAACACCACTTAGAGTATGCGACTCCTAGAGAGATTTTCAAGTTGCGACCCACGTCTGGGTACCCACCTCATCACTGGCCAAGTGCATGAGGCAAGTAGCAAATCACAGTAGAAATCTGTACAGGTGGACCTGGTTACTAAAGATGGGGGTGTTCCCACCTCCAGCTCCCACAGCCCATACCCGGCCATTTCTCTGGACAAACAGAAACTTAGAACTTTAACATGTAGATTAAACGGTGGATGACCTGAAGCACCCCCTCTACAGCATTACTTGAAATCCATTAAAACTTTAGACTTTTTGACTGCTCTATTTGTTTGTCCTAGTAAAATAGTCCTCCCAAAATAGCAGTCCACATCCCAGCTTTCTTTATATTTCCAAACTGATGAAACAATTGGTTTGCCCCTTCAAATGGAGCAAAACACTCACCCTTTCGTTGCAGGTGCCCCACAGGCGAAGTACAACTTCTTTCACTGTTATACAAGAACAGAAACTGTAAACAGGCAGCTTTCTTCTATAGTGGAAATAGGGGATTGCCCCTGGAATCCACAGAGGGACTTTTCTTCCACCCCCGGAGGGAGTGGGCACTGAGACCTGGACAGCGGACTCCACCACTATCAAAAAGTAAACAGGAACACACTTCCTTCTCCAACAGAAGGTAAACAGAAACTGAACTTGAAAACTCCCAAAGTTCTAACTCACTCCCTGAGCTGCAGATTCCAATGTGGCTTATGCAGCTGCAACAGTTCTATGGTGATGTCATCTCTCAAGTCTGAGCTGTGACTGAGAACAGAGTGAGACAGTGTGAAACCCATTTAACTGGAGTTTCACAAGCTGCCTTCCCTGCCTACCACTAGGTCTTACTGGGATTCTAGTAACCCCGTGTAACAAGGGGGTTACACTCGCCCTTGACCAGGAAAATGACTGTCCCCAGTCATTATGCACCCGGCCTTAGGCCATCCCACCCTATGTGCTATCTGCAGAGGGGGGTGATCAGGCCCCCTCCTACCATGTGCAAGCACAGGCAGGCAACACTAAGGGCCTGGAGGCCTGTAGCTGACATATCAGCCTCTACTCTATCCACCTTACTATGGACACCTAGTGGCTCTGGTAGAACCATCCAGAGCATAGCCCTGATAGATCAGCACTGCAGTCCCTACGGACGTTCAGGACCACAGCCTGTCTATCCCCCCTAACCCTCTAGGGAAAACCTATCTGCCTCTAACATAATATCCCAAACAAAATCAAAACCCCGGGACCTCCCGACCTTGGGCAGCCTGCTAATCACAAAACAGCACTTTAAGTTCTACACAATAAAGCACTGACTAGGAACTCCGATGAGCCCCTCCTCCTCCTCTTCTTCTTGTCTTCTCTTCTGCCTTCACAGGAACACCTGTAAGAAAAAGAAAGACAAAAACGCACACTCCTAATCTGCATACACAGTCTACCTAAAACAACAACCCCTACCATACAAAAAAAACACTGAACAATCCCAAAAAAGATTTTTTTAGAAAAAGGTAGAAAACACAGTATTTACATTAGAGTACAATAATGACATTATTTACAATACACATTTGGGGGGATGGAGTGCCCTAAAAGTCCCAACTAGTGACCACAAGGCCCGAAGGCTAGTCCAATGAAGAGTCTCTCCTGGGCCGGAGCCTCGTGAAACACAGTTCTAAAAGGCCAAAGTCCTGAAGGGGAGAGTTTTGCAGACAGTTCACATTTTGAAGTCTGTAGTACGGTGTGTACTGCAATGTCATAAAGATAGAAAAAGGGTTTTTCCGACTTACCAACCATTTGTAGTACACCAACGGCACCAACCTTGTCCCTGACGAAGACTCTCCCTGGCAGCATTTCTTCTGATACAGCTGGGCGGACATCTTCCGGGAACCACAGGAGTGCACATCTGGAAACAGCTGGGCTGATGTCATCTCTGGAGAAAGAACCTTAGAACAGGAATAAAAAGAAAAACAGCCAGTCCGACGTCATCCGATTACCAGGCGATGAACAGGAAACAGCTGGGCTGGTGTCCTCTCCGAATCTGAAGTCATCTGGTGGGCCAGTAGATGGTTGCTGAACAAGACAGTACACTGTAGACTGATGAATGTGGAGCACCTGAGTCCTTGGTTATTCATATTGGCGGATCAATAAGGGCACTTCACAGTCTAGATGTGGCAGTGTTGACTACCACTGCTCGGCTCTCCATTTTGTAGGCACGGGCTTAATTACTGGGAGGTCCTTGCACTGAGGCCAATAGTACCAGGGGTCAGGGGCTTGAATTATTACCCTGTCTGGGCGCACATAACTCACACAGTGGGAGACTTCACGTCCCTCTTCGTCCACTATTCCTCACTCTGTCCATAAGCAGTGTCCTGCCTCTCTTCCACTGTGTATACTTTCATGGAACAGTCTATTCTTTACATGCTGGTTGGCCCAGGATGCACATGTTTCATTGCTTCATCCCAGATCCAGGATTTCCTGCAGTCCTCAATCTCTCCCAGACTCTCCAAGGAAAGGTAGGAAAGGTCATACCATAGATCTCATTTGCCTTCTACAAACCAGTCTCTCCTCTTTACTTGCTTTGGTCAATCTGACTCCTGGCTGGTTTGGGTGGCCAGTCCTGGTTCTGCCAGCTTCGCATCCTCAAAGAAATTAAAAACGGATCCCTGACTTCTTCTTCTTGTAAAGCCAGGGCAGTGGCATCACCACCTTCTTTAACACATTCCTCCGAGGCAAGATCTTGAGGCTGTGTACCCGTTCCTTTCTCACAAGGCCACATAGGTTCCCCCTCATCTTCCTCTTCACTGAGGATCTGAGCCCAGAAGTGAGCAGTCGTTCTCACCCCGAGACTATCCATTCATCACTAGGAGCGGAGGTTGACACCTCCCATTCAAAGGCCTCCCGCATCTCATCTTCACCTGCGAGACTTGGGCTAGGCCCCCCCACCCTGGGGTCTATTGATGCTTTATCTGAACTTTCCTTCTGAGATCCAGCATCCAAAACTTCAATTTCAGATTCAGTCTCTAATTCTGCACTCTCTAGCTTTGTGTCACACTCCCCCGAGGGACCTTCCTCCACAGGCTCCACCTGATGCTGTGTGCTGCCAACTGCAGATTCCTGAATTTTTGTCCATGTGGGAGCCAAACGAATTGGAGGCGCTTTATACAAGCCATATTTTTGAAGACATCCAGCACAGTGAGGAATCATGAAGACATCCCTTCCAGCACTCAAGCATATCTGGCATACACACACTGGATAATTAGAAATTGTCACATCAGGAGGCAGTTGCCCTCCATAGCATCAATTTTCAATATCTCTCAGTCTATTTACTGCTGCTGTTACTGCAACCCGGGCATGATCCGGGTATCGAGCTGATCCTGAGGCTATCACTGCAGAAAATAAACAAGGTTCACTGTAACTGAAAGTCCCACTTTAATGAACACACTCTGTAGCTTTAAAATGGCTCCTCTGCTGCTGTGTTTACTTTACTACCCCACCCTGTAATGGCGGCGGCAGCACTTGTGCATCAATATTTAACTCTGGGTGAAGCCACTACACCCGATTTATATCAGCTACTGATAACTTTTACTCAAACTGCACAACTTGCTCTGATCTGGCTTTTCACACATTTACAGGATTTTCCTTGGACTTTTCACATGCTGGCAACATTCACTTTATTTCACAGTCCTTAAAAACTTCAGGTTTCAGCACAGGATTGCCTGTTTCTACTAGTGTTGCACTTTTTACAACCCCAGTCTCTTCTGGCTACAGACTTTAAACTGAGGCTACTTTCATCACTATGCACACATTCAATGGTTTTACAGACTTGCACTTGCTGGCAGGTCATCACACAGTCGCTACTTGCAAAGTTTACTATACTGCTGCACACATATTTTATATGGCATTACTGAAAATCACTGTTTGAGCAGCTTTTAAATTGTTTACTCACTGTTATTAGTTGCAACTTGTTGCGATGGGGTAAACGGCCTGCAGCCAGACTTCAAGGTTCGGAATGAAAACGGTGGGCAGTCTCCTAATTGTCATTTTAACCACCAAATTCACTAACTCCACAATCGATTTGCGGGTTGAGCCCAATTTTAAACTTAAAAGTCACTTTTTGAACTGTTTCACAGTGCTTTGAATCCTCGCGACGCTCCTCCACTGCCAGTACACGCACTACTCTCTGTCTCCCTCTCGAATGCTGAGGCAGTCACAGAAGAGCTGGCTGAGGGGCCGGACTAATGGCAAACTGACCAACCACACGACGCCATGCAAATGAGCCTCTTCTTCCTCGCAGCAGGGCTCTTTCCTCATGGCATCATCGCGTAGTGCAAATTTAAACTGTAAATGCACTTTTTTTCTCAACTGACTCCACGGCGAGCCCATTTCAACCATGTAACATTGCCATTAACTCTGCAGTCTCTCTTTACACAGAAAGCATTTCAACGTCCAGGGTATAATTTCTCTGTTGCTACCCCTAGTTTTCCATACTTTCCTTCAGAATTCACTTTAATAGCACTTCAAACATCCAGGGCATACTTTCTCTGTTGCTACCCCTAGTTTTCCACACTTTTTTCACAGAATCATTTTAAAAGCTGACAAAATGCTGCAAACTTTTTTGATGATGCAAGACAAGGACTCACTTTGGATTTACAGCTCTTGGTAAACAGTTGGCTTTTTTAAACAGCAGCACAAGATTCACAGCACACAGCAACACACTAGGAAATTGTTTCAACTTTTTTGGGGCTACCTACTGCCGAGATAGCTAAAACGCTAGCTCACTCTGCCCCAAAGCACCTTCCTTCCCAAACAAATCCAAAGCGGTGCCTCCATTTTGTAACCCCTCACCCCTGCCTTTTGTAAAATGACAGGTGTTGTTGGCGTTAGTAGCAATACCCTGGTGGCTACCTGGGTTTGGTGAGGATGAGGTTATTCAAGCACAAGGACCTAGGTTTCATTACTTCCAGCACAGGGGCACCTAAGTAAACCTAACTGCAGGAAGCAATAACTGTAATGTCCAGAACCAGGATTGGGTTTTCAGTGTGGCTTATTCAAAACTAGCTGAACATGACAAAGCATTGATGGTCCCCCTCGTACATGTCGTTTACTGTATATGCAGATAGAGATTACAAGAAGTGTTCATATTTGAAGAATGAACACATTTCTTATCATGGTTCGGAGTCAACCCAAAGGCACTCAGCCCGGACTTGTATGCGCTTTGGATACACAGGCCCGACTGGTCTGGCCCTGCCGCCACTTGACTGACTGTCCACTTGAAGAATGAACCCAAACTTTTTTCTTGGTGAGACTCCCATCAAACAAGGAGTATATTTCCAAACTGTGGCTCCCACACCACTTAGAGTATCGACTCCTAGAGATTTTCAAGTTGACCCGTCTGGTACCCACCTCATCACTGGCCAAGTGCATGAGGCAAGTAGCAAATCACAGTAGAAATCTGTACAGGTGGACCTGGTTACTAAAGATGGGGGTGTTCCCACCTCCAGCTCCCACAGCCCATACCCGGCCATTTCTCTGGACAAACAGAAACTTAGAACTTTAACATGTAGATTAAACGGTGGATGACCTGAAGCACCCCCTCTACAGCATTACTTGAAATCCATTAAAACTTTAGACTTTTTGACTGCTCTATTTGTTTGTCCTAGTAAAATAGTCCTCCCAAAATAGCAGTCCACATCCCAGCTTTCTTTATATTTCCAAACTGATGAAACAATTGGTTTGCCCCTTCAAATGGAGCAAAACACTCACCCTTTCGTTGCAGGTGCCCCACAGGCGAAGTACAACTTCTTTCACTGTTATACAAGAACAGAAACTGTAAACAGGCAGCTTTCTTCTATAGTGGAAATAGGGATTGCCCCTGAATCCACAGAGGACTTTCTTCCCAGGTGGGCACTGAGACCTGGACAGCGGACTCCACCACTATCAAAAAGTAAACAGGAACACACTTCCTTCTCAACATAAGGTAAACAGAAACTGAACTTGAAAACTCCCAAAGTTCTAACTCACTCCCTGAGCTGCAGATTCCAATGTGGCTATGCAGCTGCAACAGTTCTATGGTGATGTCATCTCTCAAGTCTGAGCTGTGACTGAGAACAGAGTGAGACAGTGTGAAACCCATTTAACTGGAGTTTCACAAGCTGCCTTCCCTGCCTACCACTAGGTCTTACTGGGATTCTAGTAACCCCGGGTAACAAGGGGGTTACACTCGCCCTTGACCAGGAAAATGACTGTCCCCAGTCATTATGCACCCGGCCTTAGGCCATCCCACCCTATGTGCTATCTGCAGAGGGGGGTGATCAGGCCCCCTCCTACCATGTGCAAGCACAGGCAGGCAACACTAAGGGCCTGGAGGCCTGTAGCTGACATATCAGCCTCTACTCTATCCACCTTACTATGGACACCTAGTGGCTCTGGTAGAACCATCCAGAGCATAGCCCTGATAGATCAGCACTGCAGTCCCTACGGACGTTCAGGACCACAGCCTGTCTATCCCCCCTAACCCTCTAGGGAAAACCTATCTGCCTCTAACATAATATCCCAAACAAAATCAAAACCCGGGGACCTCCCCGACCTTGGGCAGCCTGCAACTACAAAACAGCACTTTAAGTTCTACACAATAAAGCACTGACTAGGAACTCCGATGAGCCCCTCCTCCTCCTCTTCTTCTTGTCTTCTCTTCTGCCTTCACAGGAACACCTGTAAGAAAAAGAAAGACAAAAACGCACACTCCTAATCTGCATACACAGTCTACCTAAAACAACAACCCCTACCATACAAAAAAAACACTGAACAATCCCAAAAAAGATTTTTTTAGAAAAGGTAGAAAACACAGTATTTACATTAGAGTACAATAATGACATTATTTACAATACACATTTGGGGATGGAGTGCCTAAAGTCCCAACTAGTGACCACAAGGCCGAAGGCTAGTCCAATGAAGAGTCTCTCCTGGGCGGAGCCTCGTGGAAACACAGTTCTAAAGGCCAAAGTCCTGAAGGAGAGTTTTGCAGACAGTTCACACATTTTTGAAGTCTGTAGTGTACGGTGTGTACTGCAATGTCATAAAAGATAGAAAAAGGGTTTTCGGACTTACCAACCATTTTGTAGTACACCAACGGCACCAACCCTGTCCTAGAAGACTCTCCCTGGCAGCATTTCTTCTGATACAGCTGGGAGGACATCTTCCGGAACCACAGGAGTGACATCTGAAACAGCTGGGCTGATGTCATCTCTGGAGAAAGAACCTAGAACAGGAATAAAAAGAAAAACAGCCAGTCCGGCGTCATCCGATTACCAGGCGATGAACAGGAAACAGCTGGGCTGGTGTCCTCTCGAATCTGAAGTCATCTGGTGGGCCAGTAGATGGTTGCTGAACAAGACAGTACACTGTAGACTGATGAATGTGGAGCACCTGAGTCCTTGGTTATTCATATTGGCGGATCAATAAGGGCACTTCACAGTCTAGATGTGGCAGTGTTGACTACCACTGCTCGGCTCTCCATTTTGTAGGCACGGGCATAATTACTGGGAGGTCCTTGCACTGAGGCCAATAGTACCAGGGGTCAGGGGCTTGAATTATTACCCTGTCTGGGCGCACATAACTCACACAGTGGGAGACTTCACGTCCCTCTTCGTCCACTATTCTCACTCTGTCCATAAGCAGTGTCCTGCCTCTCTTCCACTGTGTATACTTTTCATGGAACAGTCTATTCTTTACATGCTGGTTGGCCCCAGGATGCACATGTTTCATTGCTTCATCCCAGATCCAGGATTTCCTGCAGTCCTCAATCTCCTCCCAGACTCTCCAAGGAAAGGTAGGAAAGGTCATACCATAGATCTCATTTGCCTTTCTACAAACCAGTCTCTCCTCTTTACTTGCTTTGGTCAATCTGAGACCGCTGGCCTGGCTTGGGGGTGGCCAGTCCTGGTTCTGCCAGCTTCGCATCCTCAAAGAAATTAAAAACAGATCCCTGATTTCTTCTTCTTGTAAAGCCAGGGCAGTGGCATCACCACCTTCTTTAACACATTCCTCCGAGGCAAGATCTTGAGGCTGTGTACCCGTTCCTTTCTCACAAGGCCACATAGGTTCCCCCTCATCTTCCTCTTCACTGAGGATCTGAGCCCAGAAGTGAGCAGTCGTTCTCACCCCCGAGACTATCCATTCATCACTAGGAGCGGAGGTTGACACCTCCCATTCAAAGGCCTCCCGCATCTCATCTTCACCTGCGAGACTTGGGCTAGGCCCCCCCACCCTGGGGTCTATTGATGCTTTATCTGAACTTTCCTTCTGAGATCCAGCATCCAAACTTCAATTTCAGATTCAGTCTCTAATTCTGCACTCTCTAGCTTTGTGTCACACCCCCGAGGGACCTTCCTCCACAGGCTCCACCTGATGCTGTGTGCTGCCAACTGCAGATTCCTGAATTTTGTCCATGTGGAGCCAAACGATTGAGGCGCTTTATACAAGCCATATTTTGAAGACATCCAGCACAGTGAGGAATCATGAAGACATCCTTCCAGCACTCAAGCACATCTGGCATACACACTGGATAATTAGAAATTGTCACATCAGGAGGCAGTTGCCCTCCATAGCATCAATTTTCAATATCTCTCAGTCTATTTACTGCTGCTGTTACTGCAACCGGGCATGATCCGGGTAACGAGCTAGTCCTGAGGCTATAACTGCAGAAAAATAAACAAAGGTTCACTGTAACTGAAAGTCCCACTTTAATGAACACTCTGTAGCTTTAAAATGGCTCCTCTGCTGCTGTGTTTACTTACTACCCACCCTGTAATGGCGGCGGCAGCACTCCTGTGCATCAACATTTAGACTCTGGGTGAAGCCACTGCACACCCGATTTACATCAGCTACTGATAACTTTTACTCAAACTGCACAACTTGCTCTGATCTGGCTTTTCACACATTTACAGGATTTTCCTTGGACTTTTCACATGCTGGCAACATTCACTTTATTTCACAGTCCCTTAAAAACTTCAGGTTTCAGCACAGGATTGCCTGCTTCTACTAGTGTTGCACTTTTTTACAACCCACAGTCTCTCTCTGGCTACAGACTTTAAACTGAGGCTACTTTCATCGCTATGCACACATTCAATGGCTTTACAGACTTGCACTTGCTGGCAGGACATCACACAGTCGCTACTTGCAAAGCGACTATACTGCTGCACACACATTTTATATGGCATTACTGAAAATCACTGTTTGAGCAGCTTTAAATTGTTTACTCACTGTTATTAGTTGCAACTTGCTGCGATGGGGTAAAACAGCCTGCAGCCAGACTTGAAGGCCTCGGAATGCAAACGGGTGGGCAGTCTCCGCAATCGTCATTTTAACCACAAATTCACTAACTCCACAATCGATTTGCAGGTTGAGCCCAATTTTAAACTTAAAAGTCACTTTTTGAACTGTTTCACAGTGCTTTGAATCTCACGCTCCTCCACTGCCAGTACCGCACTACTCTCTGTCTCCCTCTCTCGAATGCTGAGGCAGTCACAGAAAAGAGCTGGCTGAGGACTAATAGCAAACTGACCAACCACCACGGCGCCATGCAAATGAGCCTCTTCTTTCTCATAAGGGCTCTTCTCCTCATGGCGATCGTCGAGCAGGCAAATTTAAACTGTAAAATGCACTTTTTTTTTCTCAACTGACTCCACGGCGGGAGCCCATTTCAACCATGTAACATTGCCATTAACTCTGCAGTCTCTCTCTTTACACAGAAAGCATTTCCAACGTCCAGGGCATAATTTCTCTGTTGCTACCCCTAGTTTTCCATACTTTCCTTCACAGAATTCACTTTAAAAGCACTTCAAACATCCAGGGCATAATTTCTCTGTTGCTACCCCTAGTTTTCCACACTTTTTTTTCACAGAATTCACTTTAAAAGCTGACAAAAATGCTGCAAACTTTTTTGATGATGCAAGACAAGGACACACTCTTTGGATTTACAGCTCCTTGGTAAACAGTTGGCATTTTTTAAACAGCAGCACAAGATTCACAGCACACAGCAACACACTAGGGAAATTGCTTCAACTTTTTTTGGGGCTACCTACTGCCAGATAGCTAAAACGCTAGCCCACTTGCCCAAACACCTTCCTTCCCAAACAAATCCAAAGCGGTGCCTCCATTTTTGTAACCCCTCACCCCTGCCTTTTTGCTAAAATGACAGGTGGCATGCTGTTGGCGTTGGCAGCAATACCTGGTGGCTACCTGGGTTTGGTGAGGATGAGGTTATCTGGCACAAGGGACCTAGGTTTGGCTACTCTGCACAGGGGCACCCAAGTAAACCCAACTGCAGGAAGCAATAACTGTAATGTCCAGAACCAGGATTGGGATTTTTCAGTGTGGCTTTATTCAAAACTAGCTGAAACATGACAAAGCATTGATGGTCCCCCAAAGGGCTACGTTCACTGTATATGCAGATAGAGACTACAAGGAGGTCCATTTGAAGAATGAACACATTTCTACTATGGTCTGGCTCTGGACCCAAAGGCACTCAGCCCGGACTTGCATGCGCTTTGGATACACAGCCCGACTGGCCCGGCTCCCCTGCCGGCCACTTGACTGACTGTCCATTTGAAGAATGAACCCAAACTTTTCTTGGTGAGACTCCCATCAAACAAGGAGTATATTTCCCAAACTGTGGCTCCCCACACCACTTAGAGTATGCGACTCCTAGAGAGATTTTCAAGTTGCGACCCACGTCTGGGTACCCACCTCATCACTGGCCAAGTGCATGAGGCAAGTAGCAAATCACAGTAGAAATCTGTACAGGTGGACCTGGTTACTAAAGATGGGGGTGTTCCCACCTCCAGCTCCCACAGCCCATACCCGGCCATTTCTCTGGACAAACAGAAACTTAGAACTTTAACATGTAGATTAAGCGGTGGATGACTGAAGCACCCCTCTACAGCATCTGAAATCCATTAAAACTTTAGACTTTTTGACTGCTCTATTTGTTTGTCCTAGTAAAATAGTCCTCCCAAAATAGCAGTCCACATCCCAGCTTTCTTTATATTTCCAAACTGATGAAACAATTGGTTTGCCCCTTCAAATGGAGCAAAACACTCACCCTTTCGTTGCAGGTGCCCCACAGGCGAAGTACAACTTCTTTCACTGTTATACAAGAACAGAAACTGTAAACAGGCAGCTTTCTTCTATAGTGGAAATAGGGGATTGCCCCTGGAATCCACAGAGGGACTTTTCTTCCACCCCCGGGCGTGGGCACTAGAGACCTGGACAATGACGGACTCCACCACTATCAAAAGTAAACAGGAACACACTTCCTTCTCCAACAGAAGGTAAACAGAAACTGAACTTGAAAACTCCCAAAGTTCTAACTCACTCCCTGAGCTGCAGATTCCAATGTGGCTTATGCAGCTGCAACAGTTCTATGGTGATGTCATCTCTCAAGTCTGAGTTGTGACTGAGAACAGAGTGAGACAGTGTGAAACCCATTTAACTGGAGTTTCACAAGCTGCCTTCCCTGCCTACCACTAGGTCTTACTGGGATTCTAGTAACCCCGGGTAACAAGGGGGTTACACTCAAAATTACAGGTTAGATTAGGTGTTTTGGCATATCGGTAAGAGTTTTAATAAGGGGTTGGGCAAGAGGTGCTTTGAAGCTGGTATTTAAATATTGTGCTCTGCAAAGGCAGTGGTCTCTTGTTTTCAGTGTTTTGTGTTGCAGACTCCCTCCAAGAAATGGCAGTGACAATTATGTCTGGGTTAAGCAACTTATAAAAAATGTCTGATGTGCAACTAAAATAAAGGCCACAGTCTCTTATGCTTATTTTATAGCTAGAAAGAACATTCAGTAAGCCACAGTTAAAAATAGCCATTTTTAAAAATTGCTAATCAAAGCCCACCAATTGCTAATAAAAATGTTTTTGAGCAGCAATTCTACTAATTATGTCTCCAACACTCATTTATGTCTTGCTGTAGGAGACAACATGGCAATCAGCAGGCTCCAACACACACCAGCATGGAAGTGGCGGCCATGGCCTGGACATGTCAAACCTGGATAGCCATATAGTACAGAGACATACACTGTAAAAGGATGTCCTAACCCTGCAGGGGATGACATGGCAACTGGAAACAAGCCAACAGGGCAGGCAAGTGACCACACAGTACATGGGAAATAAACAGATTTATTAGCACAATCTTATTGGTGTAACTTGCAAATAAGCCCCCAAACCATAAATAACAGCAGTCCACTAAACAAACAAAGTGCTCATTCATAAGGTACCCTTTCTCCACCCACAAAACAGCTGTGCAAAAACTAAAAAAATCTCTCGAGGACATGAAGACTGCCTAATCATGCCTGGCCCTTGCATTCCTCTTGGTCATCCTGGGCCTCCACCTCCACAGCCTGGCTGGTTGCAAGCTGTGCAATCCCCTTTGCAGCCAGCGTGCCAGTGCCTGCGCACAATCTGTCCAGGCATGCCACTGTTTCCTCTCTGATTATGACTACCTCCATCCTCATGGCGTACAGGAGCAGCACCCCATTGCCCAGATACTGCTGGGAGTTCTCCAACACCAGAATGCTCTGGGGCATGGGTCCTCATGTGCAAAATCTGTGGAATGAAAAGAAAACGTCAGCAACATGCATGCTACATCCAGACCCCATAACACATAGCCCCTCAGTCATGCAGGGCACACATGTGTGGCCACCCTGTGCAGTGTCCACACATACACTTATGTGCAGATAAACAACTGGAGCACATACTGCTGTGTAACCACTGTGTCAGTGTACAGGGATCTAAGACTGCCTCAAGACAGGTGAGTGAAGGACACACTGAAGCATACCAACCATGGATCACACACAGCAAATGTGAGGCACATAGCATACACAGACATTCACGCTAAGCTAATATATGAATGCTCACCATCCCTTCTGCTTGTCACCCTATCCCTGTCTCCCCACCAACCACCCAGTCAATCCTCTCACCCATCTGCCCCACCCACCCTTTTATTCCTACCCCAACCCCCCTTTACCCATTCTGCCACTAGCACTTCTTCCCTTCCTCCACCACCGTTTCCCTACTCCTCCCCTACCCCTATATTCCTACCCCAACCATCCTTTACCCATTCTGCCTGCTAGCACTTCTTCCCTTCCTCCGCCTCTCTGTCTCCCTACCCCCTCTTTCCCTACCTCAGTCACCTCCCTTCCCTAGACACCCCTCTGTACCCCCATCTCTGTGCACAATATTCCTGTACTGCTGAACCTACCACCCTCCCCTTCCCCCACCTCCCTGTCTCCCTACCCCCCCTCCGACCCCTACCCTAGTCACCACCCTCCCCTAGACCCCCCTGTACCCCATGTCATTGTACAATATTCGTGTTCCTATGAACCTACCACCCTCCTCTGCGATGTCATTTACAACCCCATGTTTTCACTTTTTTCTTTTTTTCCTTTTCCTTCTGCCCCCAGTGAAGACTTGTCTCACTCTATGTGCATAGCATCTACATGCACATTAGTGCAGTCAGTTTTTTGTATGTAATGTATCAGTTATTTGAAACAATCCAGGTTGTACCTTATCATTGCCATTGCTGTTTACTTGTGCTATCCAGATCTGTTTTGCATAAGATCATGTATGTCATTGTATTATTTGAAATCTCCAGGACCACCTTGTGATTGAGTTTGCTCAATGGAGAAATTCCTGTAATAAGAATAATAAACTTGAAACTCGAACTTGAATGCACACCATAGACAGATACAGCTGTGTACAGTATATGCCGCAATGACATGGGACAGCAACAAGCCCCACAATAGGACACCCATGATGTGACACATACACATGCTGTGCATATACAATGCTTGACAGACATGGGAGACACAACATTACTATGATCAGCATATATGCCCCAGTTCAGACTATGCGATGGTGAAACCATGTGGCAACATCTGGTACACAGCAGCCAACAGCCACAACATAGATACTGTGAGACACACAGTAAACCACACAACAAGACAACAGGCAGTGCCAGCCCTGCTCTGGTTGGGTGTCACCATGCAATGCACCACTGACAGCAGAACCCACAAGCACACAGACACACACTGTGGACTGTACAGCAGAATACATGAATGAACAGCAAGCACAACAGAATAACAGCACAGTCACTGCATACTGATAACACACAGTATGGGCCAGCCAAACATACGGAACACTACAGTATTGTGAGTTACAGCTGTGCATGTGGAATTCATCAACCTGCAGAAGGATAGAAGCATAGACTTTTACAGCAGATAAGGACTGCCTGGCCCACGTAGTTTGCCCATTTCCCTACCTATTGGATAAGCTGCAGATCCTAGTTAACCAACAGTTTACTTCTTCCTACCCCCACCAGAATTGTCTTATGTCTGTCCCATGCATTCTTGAATTTCCCAACTGATTTTGACCCCACAACCTACTCAGGCAGGTGGTTCCTTGCGTTCACCACTCTCTCTGTGAAAAAATACTTCCTCACATTGCCCCTGAGCCATCCCCCCTTTATCTTCAGATTGTGTCCCCTTGTTCTTCCACATCTCTTTTTCCAAAAGATGTTACCCTCTTGGACTTTGTTGATTCCCTTGAGGTACTTGAAAGTTTTTATCATGTTCCCCCCCCCTTTTCTCAAGAGTATACATATTAAGCTCCTTTAGTCTCTCTTCATAAAGCTTCTGTTGCAGACCCTGCACCATTTTAGTTGCCCTCCTCTGGGCTGCCTCCATCCTGCCTATGTCCTTGCGGAAACGGAGTGTCCAGAACTGCACGCAGTACTTCAGATGGGTCTCACCAACAGTCTGTACAGATACATAACAACTTCTTGTTTTCTACTGGTGATGCCTCTCCGTATACATCCCAGTATCCCCCCAGCCCTCCTTACTGCCTTCTGATATTGGTTGCTTACCTTTAGGTCATCTGATATGACTACCCCCAGGTCAAGTTCCATTTTTGTTGTTGTTAGTACCTCCCCCACTACATTGTATACTCTTCCCCTGGGTTTTTGTTTCCCAGGTGCATTACTTTGCACTTCTTTGCATTAACTCTAAGCTGCCATACTTTTGACCATTCCTCCAGCCTTGTCAAGTCCCTTCTCATCTTTCCACCTCCCCTTGTGTACCAACACTGTTGCAGATCTTTCTGTCGTCTGCAAAGAGGTATACTTTTCCTTCCAGTCCCTCTGCAATGTCACTTATAAAAACATTAAAAAGGAACATACCCAGTACTGAACCCTGTAGTACCCCGATAGTAACCCCCTTTCTTCAGAGTTGACTCCGTTTACTATTACCCTCTATGTCCTGTTGTCCAGCCAGTTATTTACCCAGGCTACCACTCTGGGACCCAGTTCCCAGGCTGGCTAATTTTGTCTATTGATCTTTTGTGTGGGACTGTGTCAAATGCCTTGCTAAAGTCTAAGTAGGCCATGTCCACAGCTCCACCCTGGTCTACTACTTTGGTCACCTAGTCAAAGAAATCTATTAGATTCATCTGACATGACCTTCCCTCTATGAATCCATGCTGCCTTGGGTCCTGTGCCCTGCTGTCCTCTAGGTATTCAACAATTATTTCTTTTAGAAGTGATTCCATCATTTTCCCTACCACTGAGGTCAAGCTAACAGGTCTGTAGTTTCCTGCCTCTGTCTTGCTCCCACTTTTGTGAAGAGGAATCACATTCACCCTCCTCCAGTCCTTAGGTACCACACCATCCTCCCATGATTTTCTAAAAAGGGTAGCCAGTGGTGTCACTAGTTCTCCCCTTAGTTATTTTAGAATTCTGGGGTGTATTCTGTCAGGCCCCATTGCTTTGTCCAGAGTTTCAGGAGTTCTGTCAGAACTCCTTCTTCTGTGAAAGGACTGATATTGACCTCCCTATCCAGAGTGCTTCTATTGATTGGATTAGGTACCTCCCCCTCCTCTTCTTTTGTGAATACTGAGCAGAAAAATTCATTCAATATCCCTGCTTTTTCACTGTCCCTCTCTGCCCACCTGCCCTGCCCTTTATTAAGCCTCACTATCCCTCCCTTCATCTTTCTTCGCTCCCTAATGTACTTATAAAAGGTTTTATCCCCCATTTTAACCGAGTTGGTCAGCTTTTCCTTTGTTTGGGCCTTTACTATTCTGACTGCCGTCTCCATTTCCTTCTGCTTTAACTGGTACTGTTCTCTGTCCTGCTCCTTCTGTGTTTCCTTATGCTTCCTGAATGCTATATTTTTCTTCCTAACCTTCCCCGCCACCTCTTTTGAGAACAATTGTGTTTTTTTCTTTCGTTTTGATTTATTTGCTTCATACAAAGGCTTGTTGCCTCTGTGATGGCAGTTTTGATGTTTCCCCATTGTTCCTCCACCCCTCCTTCTTGCCTGTTTGCTAGTGCTTTTCTGAGGTACTCTCTCATTTTGACAAAGTCAGCCTTCCTAAAATCCAGTACCCTCACTTTTGTATGGCTTGACTCCGTGGCTGTGTTTATCGTGAACCACACAGTTTGGTGGTCACTTGTTCCCAGATGGTTACCCACTTCTAGATCTGAGATCCTCGCTCCATCCCCATTTGAGAGTACCAGGTCTAAGATTGCTCCCTCCCGAGTGGGTTCCAACACTAGCAGTCTGAGGCATGCCACCTGTAGGGTATCGAGAATGACCCTGCTCTTAGATGTGGCTGCAGCAAAGGTGCTTCAGTTAACATCTGGCATATTCAGGTCTCCCATCAGCAATATCTCCCCCTTTTTTATGTTTGCTTGCATGCATGTGCAAGAAACATAGTGCCATCATCCGAGTATTCATAGGTGTGGCACCCACCTTCCAATGCAGACAGTGTGTTTGCAGGCACGGCCACAGTTCGCCAATGAATGCTGGCTGCAGCTGTCTATGACAGCAGTTGAAAATGCAGTGCCGTACAGCTGAAAAGCAGAGCTCCACTTCAGTGAGCAGCGAGAAGCTACTGCCTGCACTCCCCCCCAGACACACACGCGCACATGCATATTGCATGCTAATGCGCCCCCCACACACTGTATGGCCAACAGGTGCCCACCCCTGTTGGCTCCAATGTCCCCCAACTGACAACGGGTGCCACACTGGGAGCCCTCCCCAGCATGGCAACAGTCCGTATGGCTGGCGGGGTGCCAAATCCACTGTCGGCTCCACTGTCCCCCCAACCCACACATCCTTGTAGCTGCCATGCTGGGAGCCCACTCCAGCATGGCACAAGTCTTGCGTCATCCAAGAAAAAAAAAGAAACCTGAAAGAGAAAACCTTCCCTCGCTGACTGTCCTGACCCCTGCTCCCCCACACGCACCCACCCTCTGCGCACCCTGCCTCCCCACACCCCCCTCACCCCATACTTATCTCTGAAGTCCAGTGCAATGATCTTCGGTTGACCAGGAACACATCTGCACTCTTCAAAGCTGACCGCCAACTGAGGAGATGCCGGTAGGCTGTATAATGTAATAAATAGGGTTTTTTCAACTTTGATGCATATATCAGGCATTTTTGGGAATATTTTCACCAAATTTTCATCATGGGGTTTTTGGGACCCCACCTCATGAATTCTGTCACTGTCATTTTGTTAATCGGCCCCAAAAGGTGATTTCACAGTCACTGCGTGGAACCACCTTTCAGGACCGATTTACAAAATGACAGTGTCACAGTTCATGAGGTAGGCCCCCAAAAACCCTATGTTGAAAATTTGATGAAAAAATTCCCCAAAATGACTGTTTTACAAGCATAAGTTGCGCTGTTCCTATGCAGGCTCGTAAGTTCATGTATTTTGAATATTTTCACTCCAGATTTTCAACATTGCCATTTTACCACACCTACATATGAGCAGTACAGCTGTCATTTTTCACATCTCACCCAAAACATGTTTCCGCGCATGTAGCACACAATGCACAGTCGGTGTGCGAAATCAATGTTCGGGACAGATTACGAACATCACAGTGACACTATTCGTGAGCAGAGGTGTTACAATGGCTATGTTAAAAATTTGGTGAAAAAAGTCCATAAAATGACTGTGTTATGAGCGACCATTGCACAGTTTCCACACACCCTCGTAAGTTCATGGATTTCTAGTATTTTCAATCCAGATTTTCACCACTGGCATTTGTGCACACTTCCTTATGAACAGTACAGCTGTCATTTTTCACACCATGGCCAAAATGTGTTTTCGCACTTACAGCACAGAAATACATGGTTGCTGTGGGAAATCACTCTTCGGGACAGATTAAGAAAATCGCAGTGACACTGTTCATGAGTGGAGGTTCCAAAATGCCTGTGTTGATAATCTGTTGTAAAAAATCCCCAAACTAATTGCATTATGGGTGTGCGTTGCACAGTTTCTACACACGTTCGTGACTTCACCAGCTTTTTTAATATTTATACTGCAGATTTTCAACATTGCCATTTTTTCCACTTCCCCATGAACAGTACAGCTGTCATTTTTCACATCCTGTTCGAAATGTGTTTTTGCACCTGTGGTGCCAAATAGCATAGTCACTGTGCAATATCAGCTTTTGGCTAACAAACTGATATTGCCACTGTTCATAAGGTGGAGGTCATAAAAAACCCATGTTGAAAATTTGGAGTGAAAATGCCAATGAATGCCTGAGACATTAGGATTTCCGACCATAACACCCCATCCTGTAGAGATTGACAGGCATCAGGGGTGTGACTTGGGATTCTCGTCTGTAATGCTCATGCCATTCCACACCCTGCAGCCAGTGAGGCATCGGTGTGCCTTGGACTCTTGACTCTAAAGTTCACCCGTTCTCTATACAACACCCATCTCACCGTATTTCTGATGGAATGATGAGCATAAGGGCAAAGACGTCAAGGCACACCGTGACACTTTTCGGTGTCTGCAGGGTAGGGTGTGGTGAAACAGCATGGCCGTTATGCCTGATGACCCAAAGGCACACCCCAATGCCTGTTAGTCTCTGCAGGGTGGTGGCAGGGTTGGCTTCAGTTCAATACTTCACTGCCATTCCTATTATGCAGCTCTCTAACTCCTACACTACCAATGCCAATGCCAGCAAGCAAACATTCGGCATTGACAAATGCTTGTTATGACTATGTAATGTTTGACCTGTATTGGATGGGTGTACCACAAACACTGTAACAGAAAAACCAAAAATCAATAAAACATTCTATGATAAAAAAACAATATCTCCCCCTTTTCTGCCATCCTAAGGATGCTTTCTATCATTTCTTTGTCCATTTCCTCCCCCTGAGATGGGGGTCTGTATACAACTCCCATATGGATTGTGGTACCATTTCCGGTCTCCAGGGTGACTCACAGTGCCTCCTCTCCTCCCTGCTTACCCTTTAGTTCTGTTGCATTAATCCCTTCCCTTATGTAGAGAGCTACTCCTCCTCCTCCTCCTTCTTTTCTACCCTCTCTGTCCCTTCTGTAGATTATGTACCCTGGTATGTTGACATCCCAATCATGGTTCTTTGTATACCATATTTCTGTGACTGCCACAATATTCAGGCATCCCTCTTCCATCAAGGCCACCAGTTCAGGGAGCTTGTTACCTAGACTACTGGTATTGGTACTCATTACCCTCTAATTTTTGATGACCTTACCCCTTTTTGCCCCATCCCTGTCCTTACTGTTTGCCTTTTTCTCCATTTACCCCTCCCCTTCTCCCTATCGACTTCTCTTTCTTGGTGTTTACCTCACTAATTACCTTGATTTTTTTTTGGGGGGGGCTAGGATTTCCCTGCTTCTTCTCAATATCTCCCCCTTGGCTAGTTTAAATGCTTGCCAATGAAGCATTTAAACCTAGGATCCTGGTTTCCCCTCCTGGACAGATGCAGATCATCTCACCAGTATAGGCCTGTATCCCTACAAGTGGACCCCCCAGTCCCCAGTGAAGCCAAAACCCTGAGCTCTGCACCAGTTTTTCAACCAGCGATTGAATCCAATGATGCAGAGCACCCTAGCCTCACCCCTGCCATAGACAGGCAGTTCCAAACTGGACTCTAGCTCCACTGTTGTCTGCATTGTCCAGGCTGATACGTTGGATGTTAGCTTTTCTGATGTCTGCACTGCTGCAGCTAATAAGTGGCTCCGCAGTTCCTCTGAGGACCACACAGCTGGAGCTCTTCTGTTGGGGTTGAGTATACTCCCAATGTTGAGTTGAGCCAGCTGCTGGACATGCTACCATTTTTTGAGGGTTACTTGCTCCCACTGACACAACCAGCTCCTCTTTGCTTGCCTGAAGATCAAGATCTGGAGGTGGGCACTAATCTGGAGGTTCCCCTTCCTTTGCTGGGTCAGTCTCTTCCTGATTCACCCACTGGGCCTATTGTTAATCCCTCCGGAGACCTTCCATCAGGACCTCCTCAACCCAAACTCCTTGGACAACCAAGTTCCACCAACTTGGACTCTGGCTCCCCAGATGACATCAGGTCTTCCGTCAGGTTCTACTCACACCCCAACCCTAAGTGACCCTTTGTCATGTGACCTTTCATGGTGTCAGGGTATATCTGGCACTCTGGCCATTCCTCAAATGCTGGACAGACTTCCATCAGGCCCCCAGGCACACAATATTCCTGATCCACAGCCAGCTCCTTCTAATGTCCCTACAAGGCCTCCTGCTGGGCCTTCAGCTCCACCTCTGGCTGGACCTATGGGTAATGTTCCAGTCTATCCACCCCAGAATACCCAATGTACCCTTCGCTGGGATATTCAATGCCTGGTCCTCAACCCCATTATATACCGGGGTACCAGATGCCGGGCTATGTCTAATCAAGGGTAAGCTCCTTCTGGCTTTCCTTACTGCTATCAGGCTCATGGATACCCTCAATATTAGATGATGGGCTATCCATTATACCATCCTCTTCCTCCGCCACCTCCTCCTCATCCTCAGCCTGTGCCTCCACAGCAGCCTCAGGCTGATAATTATGCAGTGTTTCAGACCCTGATTCAGGAAGACAGGATTCAACTAGCCTTGGAGCATGACCATCAGAAACTAGTGGTGGCTTCTACTCCTGCTTCCTTTCCAACTCCTAGATAAGCCTCTCCTGTGGATTCCCACCTTTCCAGAGAAGGCTCCTCTAGACACCAGATCAGGGATAAAACGCAAGACACCCCTTTAAAAAGGGCTCAGACCCCCCAGCAGGCACTCTTTGGACTCTGACTCTGACTTGTCCTCCAGCTCCGATATGCATACACCTATA
The DNA here is from genome assembly GCA_016271365.2 of Neoceratodus forsteri. NCBI lineage: Eukaryota > Metazoa > Chordata > Ceratodontiformes > Ceratodontidae > Neoceratodus > Neoceratodus forsteri. The sequence goes on from CM057458.1 coordinate 552,496,465, forward strand.
GAGCTTCAACCTAAGGAGTCCCCAAAGTCCACTCCAGAGGACCCTTCCTTTACACAACTCCTCATAACTATAAAAAATGCCTGTGGCTGGGCTATCCAGGAACAGGATCCAAAGTGGAAAAGGCTTGTGAATCATCTAGACATGACTGACACAGCTCCTATGCCCATACTGCCTTGGACTGGGCTTCATGAAGACCTGACATTCACTATCTGGCAACAGCCTTCCTCCATTCTGGCTGTTTCAAAAAAGGAAGACAGAGTGTACCACTCTCCAGATGGGGCCACACATTTCACTGGACATCCTAATGCAGACTTGGTTGTTATCACGACTGCTTATGACCGGTCTTCTAAACCTAACATTTGAGCATGTCTCCTCCTGATAAGAAATCTAAGCAGAAGGATAATTTCGGTCACAAGAGCCATTCCTTCTCCACTTGTGCCCTCAGGTCCCTTAATTATGTGGCTCATATGGTTTCCTATTAGAAATCTTCCATGGCCACACCCAAATCAAATATGGAAGCTATCCAGGACCAGGAGCTGAAGGCTGAGATTGCCAAGACAGTATGAATGGCTAAAATCTTCTGTCGTCATGCCCTCTGGGCCACTTATGACACTGTAGACTCAGTTACTCCTACCACAGCCACTGCTGTCTGCATTAGGTGACATTTGTAGCTCAGGAGTGCTGGCCTGGCACAAGACATCCAGTCCTCCATCCTGGATGCCCCTTTCAGGGGATCTGTGTAATTTGGAGGTGATGCTAAGGAAGGATATTATCACTGAATTGCAGGACCAAGGTAAATCCATCTGTGATGTCTGCTTCATGTACTGAGGGGGTTACAAAGGCAAAGAGCCTTTTCTTCAGCAACAGAGATGCCAGACCAAAGAGGCCCCTGTCAAACGCCAGGCCAAATGCTGGTATCCAGCATCAGAACCCACTAATCCCCCTGCCAAGTCCCAGATGCTCCCCAGAGGAGCTGCTGACTCTCTCCCCTCAGCCTCTTGACTTGTGGGGGAACCCCACCTCCTCCAGATCCTCTAGGTGGACCAGTGGGGGGTGGATTTGCCCTCCACCTTTCGGGGTCACAGGGCATAACCACAGACTCTTAGGTCCTTCAGTTAATAGCAAGAAGTCACACCACAGAGTTCCTAGACAGATCTCGGGACAACCCCACAGGCCACTCCTATTATCCTCCAAGGCACCTGTCTCTGATATGGGGCGAGATCCAGGCTCTTCTGCAAAAGTCAGCCATGGAGCCAGTGGCTCTGGCACAGATAGGAAGAGGGTACTACTTCCATTTCTTCTAGTGCCCAAAAAGACTTGAGCCTAAGACCCATTTTGAACCTCAGCATACTCAACCTGTACACTGAGTACAAGAGTTTACACATGCTCACCATCCAGGGACTTCTACCCCTGCTCCACAAGAGCCATTAGCTTTGTGCGCTGGACATGCAGGATGCTTACCTGCACATCCCTGTCTTCCAGGCCCACCATCACTTTCTTCCATTTGCCTTCCAGGGGGAACATTACCAGTTCAAGGTTCTCCATTTTGGTCTATCCTCAGCACCTTGAATTTTTACCAAGTGTCTAGCAGTGGTGGTGCAGCCCTATGCCACATAGGGATCTTTTGTCCCTGTAACTGGATGATTGGCTTCTAACAGCCCCATCACAGAGCAGTCTGAGGGAGTCACTCCCCTTCACCCTGGAACTCTTTTCCAGACTTGGAATAACAGTCAACTATCCCAAGTTCCACTTCTCCCCTCCCAGTGCCTACAATTCATTTGGGGGCAGTGCTGGATATGGTCCAGGGCAGGGCCTTCCTCCCATTGAACAGAGCAGAAACTCTGCAGGAACAGGTCATATTTGTGGCCAACACATGCTGGACCACAGCCCGGTCAATCCTCTGTCTTCTCAGGCTGATGGCAGCTGCAATCCCTACAGTTCCTCTAGCCAAACTGTATATAAGGGTGACCCAATGGACTCTTCATGGCCAATGGGATCAGCGGCTGGACAACCTGGACCACGGGGTCCTAGTATCTGGGTACATGAAGAAGGATCTTCTTTGTTGAAAGGAGTTGTCCATTATCTCCACGGGGTTCCCCTTTCAACACCCTGCTCCTACCATGACCCTTACAATGGATGCTTCATATCAAGGCTGGGAAGCCCACCTCAGAGACCATCAGACCCAGGGAACATGGTCTCAGTTGGAAACATCGCTACACATCAATGTGTTAGAAATGAGGGCAGTACTGTATTCCCTCCAGGCCTTCCAGCCTCTTCTATGTCTGGGGACACTCCTGATTCAGACCAACAATATGTCTGTGATCTAGTACCTGAACAAACAGGAAGGCACTCGCTTGTACCTTCTATGTCGGGAGGCGCCGGGTATCAACAACATCCTGGCAGACCATCTCAGCCACACCACTGTCAGGGATCATGAGTGGGAGCTAAATCAAGAGGTGATTGAAAGCTTATTCAACCTGTGGGGTCGGCCAGAGATAGACCTCTTTTTTTAACTCGCCAGTGCAAAACTACCCATATTTTGTTCGCTCGTTCCCGGGTGTGGTGTTTTCCAGTGAGACACGCTCTCTCTTTGCTGGACAGAGAGATTCTTGTATGTCTTTCCTCCCTTCCCAGTGCTTCAGGGGGTTCTCCTGAAGCTACAGGTGGAAGGGGCTCACGTGATTCTAATAGCCCCTCTTTGGCCTCATCAGATTTAGTTCCCTCTACTTCAACGGCAATCGATGGAACCCCAGTACCTCTACCTCTCCGTCATGATCTTCTGACTCAGAAACAGGGCTGACTAGTACATCCAGGCCTCAAATCCCTCCACCTGCATGCGTGGCACCTGTGGACATATATGGAATAACTCCCATTGTTATCTTTTTACAAAAATTGTCAACTGTGCAGATGCATTTGTAAAAAATGAATTATAATTGTGAGACTTTTTGAAATGTTATTTGCCTTACCATACTGATGCTTGTCTACTCACTTACTCAGTCTCCTACTTGCTTCTGTCCTTGTACTATATCATTCCTGTTGCTTCATATCAAGGGGTTGTTGATTTTCAAATTGTGTGTGCCTGTGGCGGAGCAAAAATAAAAGATAATCTATGCAATGCACTCAATAACACACCTACCCCAGTTTACTTTTGCCTAACGTCCATTTTTAGGCCTTGTACAGTAAAATATTCCTTCAAAAGAATAACTTGTAATGAAATGTGACATTTGGTGATATGCACTTTTATATTATTCTAAGTATATGTGTGAACTGTATAGCAATCTCTCAAAAAATCAATTAAACATATCAAATGTCTTCAAAAACATGTCTCAACCTTGTGTTTATCTTCCACCTTGTCACAACATATAGTTGTCTCAGCAGTGTTTGCAAATAAGGTAAAGTACCTTCATGTATATGATGGCCTGGTTCTGTTGAGTTGATTGCTATAACAGTGCATAGAATAAAATGTGAACCATATAGGTAACTGTAATACAGATGGTGGCATTATTTTTATATCTGCCCTTTCTCAATTTACCATACTTTGATTCAGTTAGTGTATGCAACAGCAATTCATGTTTATGTTTAAGCCCATGAAACACTCTTATCTAGTTAATGAATTTACAGTTGTAGTGTCTCTACCAGAACTTGTTGCTGCAGACGTCATTTGATCTATGCATAATTTCTTCTCCTCCCTTCCTTAACTCTACAGTTCCCTTGTGCCCGTCCCAGGCATTTTTGAACCCCTCCACTGTTTTCACCCCCACTACATCCTTTGGAAGGCTCTTCCAGGGATCTACCACCCTTTCTATGAGGAAGTACTCCCTCATGTAACACCACACCCCAAATGGGGGCTTACTTTATTGCTTGTCCTCCCATTTGCTCCAGTTCCTGGAGTGCCTCCTGATGCCTGAAGATCTCCCCAAATTGTCCCTGATGTGGTTTCCTGTCTAACTGCCACTGGCCCAAGTCAGATGTTGTGTTCTGGAGACCTTGAGTGACTCCTTTCCTCATTGTTGCCCTCTTTGGGCAAACGGAGATTTGTGGAGCTGCTGGCCATTTTCCCTTGTCCTCTAGGTCTGGGATCTTATTTTCCAGACATCTAGCATTAGTGCACATGGTGTTCCAGATTGTTGCATCCCCTTTTCCCTCTTTTTTTCTGACTGATCTCCCCCTTCCTCCTTTGCTAACTCCCTTCTACCTTGATCTACTTTCTCTGTGGTGGGACACTAGCCCCTTGGGACTCCTCTAAATATTATTTCAGCCTGAGAGGGCAGTTTCTGCCTCCCTTGCTTCCACCACCCCTTCTGTTAGTTTAAATGCTCATTGAAGTAATGTTTAAAGCATCCACTGAGAACTATGGTTCCCCTCCTGGATGGCTACAGGCTGTTAACACTGTATAAACTCTTATCCTCCCAGTTGGGCTCCCAGTCTCCAAATTAGCCAAATCCCTCCACTCTGCACTATTCCTTCAACCATGAGTTGAAGTCATTAGTGCAGAGCTCACTGACATTCCACCTGTCATAGACGGGCAGCACCTCCACAAAAGCTACAGAGTGTGCTACCTGTCTAAGACTCCTTCCCTGCTGCTGCCTAACACTCTCTCTCTGCACTGTATCCACCCATCCCTAGCCAGGTCATTTCTTCCCAGATGGACAATGACATCCAGCTCCCCCTCTCTTCCTATTGCCCTACTGATCTGTAGGATATGCTTCCCATCCCTCAATGCTGTGGTGCTGGGAAGCCACCTGATGTTCCTCTCTGCCCCTTTTCTACCTCCAACTCTATTCATCTGATGATTGATTCCCCACCAGAAGTTGCTTCCTCCTTCTCTAGGGTCCTTTCCCATCCATCTTGGGCCCACAGGAGGGTCCTCACCTCCTCCTAAGTCACCACCAGGGGTGCCACTTGGCAGTCCCATTTCAACAAAGCAGTAAAGGAATTGTGCAGTGGGATCAGTTGTGGTTTAGACATGTGTCTGTGCCCCCCTCCTAACCTTCTGGATCCCACCACCATCTCCTTTCTTGAGCCCACTGTAGTCCAGTTGCTTTTCCTATATTTCAGCCTTTGAGGTAATGGTCTTGGACTTGATGATCGCTGGATGTGAGAAAGTGTCACCTGACTCTTAGTCAATGCAGCCCTAAGTCTAGTGACCTCCCCCTGACATGCCATCAATGCAGTCTTGAGTTTAGAGACCTTCTCTGCCAACCCAGAGAGGCACATACAGCTGGGGAAGCACTGCAGTCTCCAGAAGGTCTTCCTGAAGATTTGCACAGATGCTGGCCAATTTCCTTTGCTCTTCATGGCTAGTCAGTGAGCTTGTGCATGTGCAGAGGTGTGCTCCAGAATCGGACCACGATCACAGTCAATGGGTCGCTCCTCCGGTGGTCCTGGTCCCTGTAAAGTGCGGGCAGGGGCCGGTGACTCAGGCTTGACCAGAGACAAGCCATCACAAAGTTAAGAGCGCCATGTGTGCTGTTTAGATTTGGGCCTGGCTCCAGGAATATCAATGAGGGGGCATTAATATTCATGAATGGGTCTGCTTTGAGTGGGGCAGTGTATTTCTGAAGCCGCGATAAGAAGAGTGCTGCAAATAAATGTAAATAAAGGTAAGTGCTCATAAGGGCACGAAAGGGGCCAACTCACAGTGGGGAAATAAAGCAAATAAAATAAATGTATTGGCCACAACTTGACCATTGATGACGAGACTCAGTGACAGGCTAAGGACTACATATAAATGTTTGAGAGTGGCAGCATTTAAGAGGGCGTACTTGTGACTACTAAACAGTGGGGCTATGATTTATATTGAATGCTTTTCCTGGCTGCACCAGAACTTTATCTTTGAGACTGTGTTGAACTGCAAAGGGACTGTGCACACTAGCAACAATGTTCTGCAGACAGCAGCCAATCAGAAAGCTAGGATTTCAGTGCAAGGATTGTTGGGACAGTGCCAGAGATTTATGGGACTTTGCAAAAGGCTTGTGGGGAAAATTCAGGAACCTAATTCAGGCTCCAAAACAGGGAGCAGATTGAGCATCCAAGGAGGCTAATGAATATTCATTTTTTGGATTGACAAGTGGGTTCAGCCAATCATCTTGCGATGCACAACTGGACTCAGCCAACTGAGAGCTCCAGAAGGACTCCATGAAACCCAGGGATTTTCAGGCTGAGCTCCAGTTCAAGTGGGAGCCCCTCCACAAGGAGTGGGTCTCAGGCCCCCAACTATATGAAATGGGCCTAGTGTGTTCAGTCAGAGCCCTTTCACAGGGGAGGGGGGGTCTTCTGCCTTTCCCAGAAAGAGAGAGAGAGAGTGGCTGCCAGCAACCAAAGTTGTTAGCCTGGGGGTTGCCAGAAATTGTCCTTCAGGGCTAGCAGTTCCTTGACACATTAGGAAAATGTGGAAAAGAAGCCAGCATCAACCTGCAGTTGTGAGAGAGCTGCAAGAAATGCTTCTGCCTCAGCAGTGAGATTGCTGTAGAAATCTGTAACTTCCAGAACAGAAAAAGTCTGTTAAATCCTTCTGAGTGAGTAAGCGTCTACTTACAAGTGCAAGTTTAGTCAGAGATCTGTAAGGGGCAGAGAAGCCCAGAAAATGTAAGAGTTGTGATTGTCTGTCTGTACCCAGTGTATAACCAACACTAAAGAAATGGGTGGACACGTGTGCAAGTGACCAGAGAAGGGTCCAGTGTTGTGAAAATGCCTACAGTGACTGTTAATCATACCTTCTGGACTGGATGGAAGGTTCTCTAGCCACATGGAACTGGCCTAACAGTGCCTGGGAGACCAGCTAATGCCTGAATGTCCATTTGGGAGCTGCAAATGCCAACAATGCCAAGAGGGACTGTGATGTCATGTTTGAGCCTAAGAGAGGCTAGTGACCAGTCTGCCAACCAGTAAAGTGTTGTTTCAGCTTGACAGAAGCTACAGTATCAGTTTTGATAACAAGTAAAAGTCTGCTAAATGGTGGGGAGCTGGGCCTCAAGCTTCATTTATGTTTCAAATGGTAGCACGCCAAGCCTCAAGCTCTGTCTGGTGTACAAAAGGTTCAAACTAAGCTCCTGTTATTCTTACTTGGACTGTGAGAGTCTGGGTTGCACTAGCCTTAGGGACACAAGCACCCAAATGTAAGAGATTGTGTCTGCAAGTTAAAGGACCATGTGGCCATGATGGCACATGGCTGAATTGATGGTGACTACTGCAAGCAACTAAGCTGGTTAATATATAAATGTGCTGAATGCAGTATAAATGTGCTGGGTATAACAAAACAGTTTAGACTGGCCTGGGAGACAACCTGGTGGTGTGCCACCACCTATGGCACTGCCATATGCGCTTCTCCCTGAGGGGTACAGCCAGACGTGGGGGTCTAAAGCGTGTCAGCCGTGGTTCCAGCCTGGTCTTGTTCCAAAAGTTTCTTCAGAAGCAACTTCAAGCCCCAAGAAAGGGGTCACTGTTTCAAATGCTGATAGAAAGTGTATAGTCTGTTCAGAGCTCCAAGAGCCTTTCCAAAACAAAGGGACAACAAAGCTCCTGCCTTGCCTCAGCTAAAAGCTAGTTCAGTGACTACCTGATTTGCCTTGTACAGCCTGATTGTGACTTTGCCAGAGATGTCTACCAAACCATGAGTATGCAGGGTCCATCCCTGTACCATTTGGAGGGACATTGTAAATAGTTTAAGATGTTACCAAGTTCAATATCCAGAGTCTAAGTACATACATCAGAATTGTTTACATTCTGCAATATTACAGTCAGGATATTTCTCAGAATTACAGATCAGATTAATCTGCTTTCTTTTAAGAGCTTCAACTCAGCTGCAATGTTTAACAGGCCTGCACCTTAATACTCTCGCACTGGGTACCCAGAATAGATGTTAGAATTGTGGGATCCAAAGGCAATTTGGGGACTGGTACTGTGTGGGCATCGAATGCAATGTTTCTACCAGCAATGCAGCTAGTTAGTCAGAAAATAATCTGAATACTTCAGAGGTTGATGGGGGGCCACTGTGATTAATGTTTAAATCTAAATGCAAAATGATTATTTAAACCAAATGCTAATCCAATCAAAATCAACTGTAAATACTGTATAGCAGCTTATATTGGCGCCCTCTTTATTTAGCATGGAGTGGGATGCAGTACTATTTAGCACCCTGTTAAATTAGCGCATCAGCTTCATGTCCAATTACAACACTATGCTTCCTGTAATATTAGCGATCAGCTTATTTTAGCGCTTTTGTCAGTTAAGCTAATATAGCGAAAATAAACTGAAAGCTAATATTTCCTGCTATACAGTAGCTATCCTCAGCTTCCAATTACCCTATCCTAATCCTCACCCCATGAAAATAAATTGTTGTTTGCTGTTTTTGCATAACTTTGGTGTGTGAGCATATTATCAGAGAGAGAGTCAATAATTGCGAAAAGTTTGAAATGTGGGATTTTGAATAATGGGTCATGGCGGGGGTGGTACTATGGTATTGTGGGTAGGTACAGCACCCCAGAAGGTTGTACCATGTATTATTCTGGCCCATGTAAGTATACTCTGGGTGCAGGCACTGTGCATTTATGTTATCTTGGGAAAGAACCAGCTTTAAAGTAAAATAGGAGCCCAGGCCCCTCAAACTTGTTATGAGCCCACAAGGCAGGGGTAGTAGCCTTTGGGGTAACCATGCCAGAGTTACACTCACATCACTTCTAAATTTCCCTCCTTCAGCTTAATAACATGTCCCCTTGTTCTAGAGCATCTTTTTCTCTGAAAAATATGAGCATACATACAAATATATAAAGAAGCCTGCAGAAAAAGGCCATTTGGTCTATCTAGTCTGCTTGTATTGCAGGGTTCACAGCTTGAGCTACTGTCCCCCCCACACTCCTCCCATCTTCCCTACCCATGATCCTTACCTTTCCCTTATGCCTATCCCAGCCTCTTTTAAAGCTGCCCACTGACTTCAACAAGAGGACCTCTTCCAGCAACGCATTCCAAGTGTTCACCACCCTCTCTGTGAAGAAGTGCTTCCTGACATCCCTCCTAAACCTCCCATCATCCAGCTTAAGACTGTGCCCCCTCATGTTATGGTTGCCACTCAGGTCAAAGAGACTCTCCTTATCCACCTTATGTATCCCTTTCCAGTACCTGAAGGTCCCAATCATGACCTCTCTCTCTCTCTCTCTCTCCTGTCTTCCAGGGAGTACATGTTCAGTGCCCTCAACCTCTCCTCATATGCCTTACCCTGCTGACCCGCTATCATCTTTGTAGCCCTCCTCTGGACCTTCTCCAGCAGGTTAATGTCTTTTTTGAGGTGTGGGCACCAGTACTGAAATCCATACTCTAGATGAGGCCTTACCAGGGACCTGTACAAGGGCAGTATAACCTCCTCTCTCCTGCTACTGATCCCCTTAGATACGCATCCTAGCATCTTGTTTGCCTTTGCTGCTGCATTCTTGCACTGCATGGAGTGTTTCAGGTCACTAGTGATCATCACTCTCAGGTCCTTCTCCTCCTCTGATGCAGATATTCAGACTCCGCCCAGGAAAATACTCTCCGTCTGTGCTTTATTAAGTCCCGTGAGGTATTTAAAGGCCTTTGAAATATCCTCCCCTCCTTCCTCTCCTCCAGGGTGTACATGCTTAGCTCCTTTAGCCTCTCCTTGTAGATCTTTTAAGGCAAACCGTTACACCATTTTGTTAGCCTTTTACTGGGCCATGTCTACTCTGTCTATGTGCTTCCTGAGATATGGTCTCCAGAACTGGACACAGTACTCCAGGTGAGTTATTGCCAGTGATCTATAAATGGGCAGCATGACCTCCTCTTCCTGCTGGTGATACCCCTTCCTATGCACACCAGCATCCCACTTGCCCTTCTGACCGCCTTGTCACACTGCCTCTCCAGCTTTATGTCATCTGATATGATTGCTCCATGGTCTCTTCCCTGCTTGGCCTTTTTCAGTATCACTCTGTCCATTTTGTACTCTGCTCCTGGCTTTCAATGGCCCAAGTGCATTATTTTGCACTTCTTTGCATTAAAACCCAGTTGCCATACCCTTGATCACTCCTCTAGTCTTTTCAGATCCATACCCATCCTTTCCATCCCCCCGCAGAGTGTCCACTCTGTTGCAGATCTTAGTGTCATCTGCAAAGAGGCAGATATTCCCCTCCAGTTCCTCTGCTATGTCACTTATAAAGATGTTGAACAGGACTGGTCCCAGCACTGACCCCTGATATACCCCACTGGTCAACTTTCCCTCCTCGGAGTGAAATCTGTTTACCACTGCCCTCTGTGCCCTGTTCTCTAACCAGTTTTTTACCCAGGTTACCACCTTAATATTTCCACAAAGAAGACTGCAAGCAACAGACCTGGGTGGTGCAGAGTCAAGCAGGCGGCCAGCCTGAAGTGCAAGACGCAAATCCAAATGGACTCCACACTCACAGAAGATGACAGCACACTTCTCAGCTGAATGCCAATTAAAGCTTTTATTTGTTAAAATAAGAAGTGTGGACACAGACTACGCATGTTTTGAGATTACTCTCTTCATCAGGGAGCATGGCAAGAGCTCACTTACTTCACATATAAATAGTAACAAAAATCAAATGTTGATTGAAAACACATGTAAGTTCAGATCACATGAAAGTCAAATCACCACATTTGGTTTGTATAAATTTAGTAAGGAGCAATGGGGAGGGCTAGAAATAGGGGTGGGTGAACCGACCCACGATATATCAGAATCCCCCCCCATCCAATGCAGTCTGACAGACCCTGACAAATAAGAATCAAGTGTTTATATGTACTGAGTCCAGATCCATTGGCTGCAAGTCCCCTGCCAAAAAAAAACACACCATTGTGTGTAGCTGGTGGAGTGGAGAATGGCACTGGACTGGAGGTTGAGAAATGGAGCTATTTTTTTGGGGGGGGAGCCTGATTGGCATGTCACATGATCCCTATCCTAATTAGTCATGTGCCACCGGGCTTCTTGCATTGCCTCCCTTTCCTGGTGCTGCATGCATAATTAGTAACTGGGGGGGGTACCCGCAACATGATCGTGTGAGCCGATCATTGGCTCATGAATGAGCAGGACCACTTCAGGTCAGAGATTCTAGAACCTTATTGGAAATCTAGCCAGACCTGACATGATGGCAGCCTATAGCTGAATGAATGCTGCCTGTGTCAGTCCTGGCTATTGGCCAATGTGGCGGCTGGGTTGAGCGGGAGCTCAGCTGCACTAGTCTGGTCATGGGGTTAGAGAGGAGCCACTTGATACTGAAACATTGGAGAGAGCAGATGTGTGTGTGTCTGTCTCTTGAACTGTTGATCTATTCTGATCTTCAATTCTCATTTGATTTATAATATATTTTTCAACATCATAACCAGGCACTCACCCAAACCACCAGAGATAAGGCTGAAGCTGCAGTATTTTAAAACATTTATTAGACACAAAAACAATCTGAAGCATTTCTGGTCGCCATGACCCAGCAACCAGAAATGCATCAGACTGTTTTTGTGTCTAATAAATGTTTTAAAATACTGCAGCTTCAGCCTTATCTCTGGTGGTTTGGGTGAGTGCCTGGTTATGATGTTGAAAAGTTTTTGATTTTACCAAGAGCGCCTCCTAATTTTCCTGTTGCGAGCTCTTTTCTTTTGCTTTTCATGATTTATAATATATCTCTCTAATTGTGACTGTGTGCTGCTTGCTTGTGCTTTATTTGAAACTCAGAAATTGATTTTTCTGTTATTCTGCTACTTGCTTGTGCTTGCTTGAAAAAAAAGGATCATTTTTGGGTTGGGGCTAAAATTGAAAAAGTGAAAGGAGGGGATGGGAGTGAGGTGGAGGAATGGAGAAAAGAAGATTGTGGCCTCGTGTGGCTGGCTAGGGCATGGGACATCTCTGCAAGGAAGGGACCATACTTCTCTTACTCTCTTCTTTCTACAGAACTGCTAAATACCTGACCAAAAACTGAAAAGAAAGAAGTTAAAAAAAAAGCTGAAAAGAAAACAAAATACATAAATGAAGTTGTATGTATGTACTACTACTGTATTAATCTACAGTACTACTAAAACTGAGGTAAAGAATCTCAAAAGCTGAAAAGAAAGATAAAAAGGCTGAAAAAAAATACATTAAATGACGTTTTACTACTACTACTACTACAGTCTACTACTATCTTATCTACAGTACTAAAGTATTAAAGTAAACTAAAGTAAATCCCAAAACCTGAAAAGAAAGATAACAAAAAAGCTGAAAAGAAAGAAAAACATAACATAGTAGTAACACTAGGTGGCGTGTGGCTGTGAGAGCAAATCTGCCCTGGCCCCTGAGAGAGCAGAGGAACTTGGGTACAGCCGATGTCTATAAAGAAACTACATTAAGAAAAAAGCATTTCTGAGTGTACAAAAATAAAAAGTAATCTAGTAGCTAGCTACTGTGGTGGAAGGGGGGAGTGTGGCTGTGAGGGCAAAACCTGTACTGAGTGGGCAGAGGAACTTAGGAACAACTGAGAGGACTACATACATCTGCTCTATCAACAGTTGAGAAATATTTCCTTGTGTGTAATTAAAAAAAACAAAACTAGGTACTGTGGTTGAAGGGAGAGTGTGGCTGTGAGGGAGAACCTGTACTGAGTGTGTAGAGGAACTTGGGAACAACTGAGAGGACTACATACATCTGTGGTATTGCAACAGTTGAGAAATATTTCCTTGTGTGTAATAAAAAAATAGCTACTGTGGTAGGAGAGGGAGTGTGTCTGTGAGGGTGAACCTGTACTGAGTGGGCAGAGGAAATTGGGAACAACTGAGAGGACTAAATAAGAAGAAAATATATTTCTACAGAAAAATATATTTTTCCGTGCCACTGGCATGTAAAAAACAAACCTAGCTATTGTGGAGGAAGGGGGACACTGGCTGTGAGGTTGAGGTTGTACTAGTGGGTTGAGGAACTTGGGAACAACTGAGAGGACTAAATAAAAAGAAAACACATACTGGAAAAAGCATTTTTGTGTGTAATTAAAAAAAAAATTGAAATGTGCACCAGACAGGGTGAGGTGGAGGCTGAAATGGGGAAAGGTATGGGGAAATGTATGGCACAAACAACACTGCACATTATGACTGGTAAAAGACCAGTTGCTGGTTCTTCATCCGGTAGCAGTAGTGGTTCTTCCACAGTGTTGTCCAAACAGACAAGAAAGGCCAAGTCAGCACCACAAGGAGTGACAAGCCAAGATATGGTATGTATGTGTACTGTAGTAGCAGTACAGATTTAAATGAAATGGGGAGAAATCTAGCTCTAATGAGAGCAATGATTATGAAATGGAAGATATAGACAAGGAGGGAGAAAAGCAGAAACAAATGAAAGCTAGAATGAGGCAGAGGTGGCAATTGCACACACACAGGATGAATGTGATGATTTGGACTTGGATGACATGGGCAGTTTAGGCATGAACGGTGTAGTGCAGGAGCAGGAGAAACCAGATGAAGGGGCAGTGTATTTAGATTTAGGTTCAGTTAGTGGCCTGGAGGAGCTGTTGGATGATGATAACGGTGAAACAGAAAAAGACCATGATGAGCAGCTTCCCGGTATTGAGAAAGAACAACACAGTGGAAGTGACCAATGAGGACAGTATAGTATGCCTGGTAATAAAACAAAAAAGGTGACATCTTATATGTGGGCTTACTTTTCTCTGGCTGGCAATAATGAGTTATGAGCAGTTTGCTCTATATGTAGAAAGACCATCAGCAGAGGGAGAAAAAAAGGTGCTTTGGGTACCTCAGCATTAAAGACGTCACCCATTAAGTCTCAGGTGTGATTTGTTGTCAGAGACAATGAAGACAACAGGCAGGCCGAGTTAAGTCAAACTACACCAGCCTCACCCATTATATCAAGTGATAGCAGCAGCAGCCCTGCTGCTTCAGTTATACTGTCAAGTCCTTCTCAGTCTTCTTCTAGAAAAAGTACTACAAACAGTCCCTTTTCGCCCTTCTCATCACCCAGCACTCCTAATGTTGGCCATCTGAAAACTTCAACTGCTAGAAGACAGCTCATGATTTCAGAGATAATTGAACGTAAAGCTAAGTACCAGTATAGTCATCCTGAGGCAATTGCTAACAAAATTAATTTTGGAGGTGATAGCACTGGACTTACAGCCTTACAGAATTGTGGAGCATGAAGGATTCAAAAGGCTTTTGAATCACCTGTCACCACGATACAATATTCCATCCAGGAAATATTTCTCAACTGTTGCAATACTGCAGCTGTATAATTTAGTAAGTGCTAAACTGAAAAAAATGCTTTGAAAGATGCAGCTGCTGGGATTGTCCATCTGATTACTGACATATAGACAGGCTGCCAGCCACAATCATTTATGTCACTGCACATTGGGTATTGTTTACTCCCTGTACTGACACTGACAATTCGGCTCTGAAACTGGCTTCCCTTCGCATCCAGTATATCCTACAGGATTACACATCTTTCAACATCCTGGCTGAGCTCAATAGAGAGATACAGTACTGGCTTACATCACAAGGGCTTTCTGTAGGTTTTATTGTGGCTGACAATGGATCAAACATAAAGAAAGCATTGTCTGATGGGGGCTTTGTCTACATTCGATGTTTTGATCACTGCTTAAATTTAATTGTGCATGCATTTATGGAAGAGGACAGAGATATAAAGGCTCTCACATATGTGGCAAAAAGAATATGCACACATTTTAGCCACTCCTGCAAAGCACGCCAACGTCGTTGGGCCATACATGAAGAGCACGGACTGCTTCCTAATACATTCATCCAAGATGTTGCAACGAGGTGGAACTTTACCTTTTACATGTTCCAACGATTGCTGGAGCAAAAAAGGGCTATAAGACAGTATACACTAGAGAACTGCATAGGTGATGCTGATGTGTACATTAATCCTCAGTAGTGGGTTGTTTTAAAACTTCTCATCAGGATCCTGTAACCCTTTGAAGAAATTACTAGGGAAGTGAGTTCCAACAGTGCCACATTCAGCCAAATAATTCCAGTGGTCAAGATTCTTAGATTTCAGCTGAATGCAATCAGGGATGAGTTGGAACGTACAAGAAGCCAGTTTCAAATGGAAGAGTCTAGTGCAACTGAAAGGGACTTGCCACCCAGAACAAAAAAAAAGACATACTACATAGAATGATTAAAGAAGTCAGAGATGATGAGAAACTCTGTGAAATGCTCACTGCAGAACATTACATTATTGCAACAGTACTAGACCAACGGTACAAGATGAAACACCTCTCACAGTATGACCCAAATGTGTTCCAAAACTGCAGAGAAACTAATTCAAGAAGTAGATTTACTTCTGAGAAAAAAAACATGAAAACAGAAGGAGTACTCTCATCCATTCCTCCTGCACCTTCACAGCTCTCTCTTCTCAGTTAGGCTACAAAACAATCAGCTGCTGTCAATCGTTCTACACCCAGCAGTCATCTTTGGGGTCACTTGGATGCTGTTGTCCTTGAAAACTCAGTCCTTGCTTTTCCATATGTCACTGCTTCTTCCCAGGCCATGGTTGACTGCTGTTTAGTAGAAAAAGGTATGGAATGGACTGAAGATCCCATTAAATACTGGCAACGAAAGGAGCCTTTATGGCCTGCACTTATGTAGGTAGCCTTGAAGTACATGGTCTGTCCCTAGCCAGTGTATTTTCAGAGCAACTCTTTAATTGTCCAGGAAATGTGGTAACAGATACATGATCTAGGCTACTACCAGAAAATGCTGAAAAGTTAACATTCTTAAAAGTAAACCTTCCATTGACTGGTTACACCTATGACCTGGAGGCAGCAAATACAGTGGTGTCCCCCAGGATGGACCCCACTTTTAAAGCACTCTGCAGTATGCTGCAGTAGACCTACTGAATAAAGCAATGTAATTTAAATGGTAATTAGTCCATTTTGTCATGCAGGAAACTGTGGCATTCACTTCATCCTGGCAGTGTCACATTTTCCTGAATGACAAAAGGGACTAATTGCCATTGAAATCACATTACTTTATTCAGTAGGTCTGCTGCAGCATTCTGCAGAGTGCTGCAAAATTTTGCAGAATTGGGTTTCATCCTGGGGGATGCTACTGTACATTTCACAGTGACCTCAAAGATGACTATTTGGAAGAGTAGAAAGATCATCGTTTTTTCAGAAAAATAAATCAGTACTCAAGTAAGCCCATATGTGGCCTATACAATTTTTGTACCTGATGGCACAATGTTTTCAGTATGTCCTAACAGACTTTGCTAATTTTTGGACTGCCTGAACCTGATGGCACACTTTTTGCATCATGTCCTAGGCAAGAAGGTGGGGTGGAGCAACAATGGGGAAACATCAAAACCGCCATCACAGAAGCAACAAGCCTTTGTGTGAAGCAAATAAACAAATCAAAAAGAATGAAAAAAAAAATAATATGGTTCTCAAAAGAAGTGGCGGGGAAGGTAAGGAAGAAAAATATAGCATTCAGGAAGTATAAGGAAACACAGAAGGAGCAGGAAAGAGAACTGTGCCAGTTAAAGCAGAAGGAAGTGGGTAAGGCAGTCAGAATAGCAAAGGTCCAAACTGAGGATAAGATAGCCAACTCAGTTAAGAAGGGGGATAAAACCTTTTATAGGTACATTAGGGAGCAAAGAAAGACTAAAGAAGGGATACTGAGGCTGAACAAAGAGGAAGGTGGTTGGGCAGAGAGTGACAGTAAAAAAGCAGGGATACTGAATGAATACTTCTGCTCAGTATTCACAATGGAAAAGCAGGGGGAAATACCTAATCCAGTTAATAGAATCTCTTTGGGTAGGGGGGGTTGATATTAGTCCTTTCACAGAAGAAAGGGTTCTGAAAGAACTCTTAAAACTGAAGGTGGACAAAGAAATGGGGCCTGATGAGATTCACCCCAGAATTCTAAAAGAACTAAGGGAAGAACTAGTAACACCACTAACTACCCTTTTTAATAAATCATGGGATGATGGTGTGGTACCTGAGGACTGGAGGAGGACAGATATGATTCCCCTTCACAAAAGTGGGAGCAAGATAGAGGCAGGAAATTACTGACCTGTCAGTTTGACCTCAGTGGTAGGGAAAATGATGGGATCACTTCTGAAGGAAAGAATTGTTCAGTACCTAGAGGCCAGTGGGGCACAGGACCCAAGGCAGCATGGATTCACAGCGGGAAGGTCATGTCAGACAAATCTAATTGATTTCTTTGACTGGGTGACCAAAGCAGTAGACCAGGGAGGGGCTGTGGGCATGGCCTATCTAGACTTTAGCAAGGCATTTGACACAGTCCCACACAAAAGAGTAATAAACAAATTAGCCAGCCTGGGAGTGGGTCCCAGGGTGGTAGCCTGGGTAAAACACTGGTTGGACAACTGAATACGGCGGGTAATAGTAAATGGAGTCCACAGTGAAGAAAGGGGGGTTGCTAGTCGGGTACCGCAGGGTTCAGTACTAGGACCAGTCGTCTTTAATGTCTTTATAAGCGACATTGCAGAGGGACTGGAAGGAAAAGTATGTAACTTTGCAGACAACACAAAGATCTGCAACAGGGTTGATACACAAGGTGGGATGGAAAGGATGAAAAGGGACTTGGCAAGGTTGGAGGAATGGTCAGATGTATGGCAGCTTAGATTCAATGCAAAGAAGTGCAAAGTAATGCACCTGGGAAACAAAAACCCAGGGGAAGAGTACACAATGGGGGTGAGATACTGACAACAACAAAAATGGAAACGGACCTGGGGGTAGTCATATCAGATGACCTAAAGGTGGGCCAGCAATGTGAGAAGGCAGTAAGGAGGGCTGGGGGATACTGGGATGCATAGGGAGAGGCATCACCAGTAGAAAACAGGAAGTTGTTGGTCCTCTGTACAGACAGTTGGTAAGACCACATCTGGAGTACTGTGTACAGTTCTGGAGATCCCATCTCTACAAAGACAGACTGGGTGGATGCTGTCCAGAAGAGGGCAACCAAAATAATGCAGGGTCTGCATCAGAGGACATATGAAGAAAGACTAAAGGAACTAAAGATGTATAGCCTCGAGGAAAGGAGGTAAAGTGGGGACATGATAGAAACTTTCAAATACCTTAAGAGAATTAACAAAGTCCAAGAGGGTAGCATCTATCAAAAAAAGAGATGTGCAAAAACAAGGGGGCACAATTTGAAGATAGAGGGGGGGATGGCTCAGAGGTAATGTGAGGAAGTATTTCTTCACAGAGAGGGTTGTGGATACATGGAACAGCCTTCCTGAGGAGTCATAGAGTCAAAAATGGTGGGGGAATTCAAGAATGCATGGGACAGACATAAGGCAATTCTAGTGGGGGGTAGAAGGAAGTAGGCTGTTGGTTAACTAGCATCTGCAGCTTATCCATTAGGTAGGGAAATGGGCAGACTAGTGGGCCAATCTGTCCTTATCTGCCATCAAATTCTATGTTTCTATGTTTCTATGTAATAGACTTCTCTAATCTTTGTACCGCCTGAAGTTGGGACTGATGGTACAATGTTTCTAGCCCGTCTTCCTCATGTGCTTTGTAAATTTTTGGATTGCCTGAAACTGATGGCACACTTTTCACATCATGTCCTAATAGACCTCTCTAATTTTTGGATCGCCTGAAGCTGGGACTTAATGCACAATGTTTTCAGCATGTCTTCCTCATGTACTCGGCTAATTTTTGGATTGCCTAAATCTGACGGCATACTTTTCTAAGCATGTCCTAATAATGGACTTGTCTAATTTTTGGACTGCCTGAAATTGAGACAGATGGCACAATATTTTCAGCATGTCCTCCTCACATACTCGGCAAATTTTTGGGTTGCCTGAACTTGATGGCACACTTTTCACAGCATGTCCTAATGAACTTGTGTAATTTTTGGACTGCCTGAAGTTAAGACTGATGGCACAATGCTTTCTGTATGTCCTAATTTTTGGGCTTCCTGAACATGATGGCACACTTTTTTCAGCAGATACTAATGGGCTTGTCTAATTTTTGCATTTTTGGATTGCCTGAATGTAGGTCTCTGCCCACTCAGCACAGGCTCGGCCTCACAGCCACACTCCCCCTTCCACCACAGTAGCTAGGTCTCTGAACTCCTAAGGACATGCAGTTATTTTTTGGTAGGGGTCCCTAAACATGTCATCAATTTGGGTGGGCGGGTGGGTGGAGGACTCCATGCCACAGAAAATAACTGCATGACTCTCATTGGAGCAGAGAAGGAACTGGTGCAACAATAACAAACTGATATCCGTTAGGAGGAAGTAGGCCATTGGTTAACTAAAATCTGCAGCTGATCCAATAGGTAGGAAAATGGGCAGACTGGGTGGGCCAAGCAGTTCTTATCTGCCATCAAATTCTGTTTCTGTGTTTCTATGATATGTCCACTGTATAGTGTATACTACTAAATGGGAATGGGATTCCTCCTCTGAGGTCAGACAGGTCAGTTTACAGTTGTAGCAATAGTACTACTAACTCTGAGACAGGAAACAGACAGAGGTCAACTACATGACTGCCATATTCAATTGACCAGCACATCAGTGTTATTAACTCACAGTTTTCATATCCTGAAATGCTGATTACAGTTCTACGCGTGTGTCACAGATCTCAGCGTCGTTTTTTGCAATTACTGTATATAGCAGATCTGCAGTTTTCATCACATTTTACATAAGGTTCTGATTCGAATCAGAACTTATCAGAACTTATCAGGACTTTGGCCTGGATCCTGATCCTGATAATAAGGGACAGGACCTTTCTGGGTCCACCAAACCCTACAGCAGGACCGGGGGGGTGGGGAGAATTGGCTACTACAGATCAAAATCTGCCTTTGTCTGTGTCTTCCCTTCCCTTTCCCCTCCCACTCTCCAACACCTACTGTTTCCAGCCTTTTCCTTTGCTACTTACTAAATTTATATAAACCAAATATGGTGATCTGACTATTTGGAGCTACATTTTTGATAGCTATTTGCCACACTCGTTTTCCATCTTTTTCAACTTTCATAGCCAAAGCTGTACAATGTAATGATAGTGAGCAGATTTCATGACGTGGCTCCTTGAGTAAGTTAAATAGACTGCTATAAACAATTAGTGAGAAATCTGAACTTACACATGTTTTCAATCAACATTTGATTTTTGTTGCTATTTATATGTGATGTGAGTGAGCTCTAGCCATGCCCCCTAACAAAGAGAGTAATCTCAAAGCACTGAGGTAATGTGGTTGGCAGCATCGTTGTGTCCACACTTATTTTGGCAAATAAAAACTTTAATTGGCATTCAGCTGAGAAGTGTGTTGTCATCATCTGTGAGTGTGAAGTCCATTTGGATTTGTGTACCACCTTAATCCCATCCCCAT
Organism: Neoceratodus forsteri; assembly: GCA_016271365.2. Classification (NCBI taxonomy): domain Eukaryota; kingdom Metazoa; phylum Chordata; order Ceratodontiformes; family Ceratodontidae; genus Neoceratodus; species Neoceratodus forsteri. The sequence continues at coordinate 552,516,772 of CM057458.1, forward strand.
ATTCTCAAACTTACTTACCAGTCTCCTATGAGGAACTGTGTTGAAAGCCTTACTAAAGCCCAGTTGGGCCACAACCACCGACCCTGCCTAATCTAACTTATTGTCACTCATTTAAAGAACACTTAGCAGATTTGTGTGGCATGATCTTCCCTCTGTGAAACCATGCTGCATTGGATCCTGTAATCTGCTGAATACCAGATATTCCACAATCGTCTCCTTTGGTAGTGTTTCCATTCACTTACCCACCACTGATATCAGGCTGACAGGCCTATAGTTTCCTACCACCTCGCTGCTACCACTTTTGTGAAGTAGGAATACCTCTGCCATTCTGCAGTCTCCAGTTATCTGTTAAACAGTTCTGTCAGATGTGCAGCCAGTACCTATAAGCTCTCTCAGCACCCTTGGTTGTATCCCATCTGGTCTCATAGCTTTGCCCACCTTCAGGTTAGTTAGTGCTTTCTGAACTTGCTCCTCAGAAAATTGACTGTTGCCACTTCATAGAAACATAGAAGTTGACAGCAGATAAGGACCGCAAGGCCCATCCAGTTTGCCCATTTTTTTTCTACCTTATGAATGTGCCATTGACCTTTGCTCTGTCAATGGCCTATCTAGTCATACTCATCTGTATTGCTCCCTTATGCCTATCCCATGCCTGTTTGAAGCTCTGCACTGTATTCATATCCACCACTTCCTGAGGTAGGTCATTCCATGCATCCACCACCCTTTCTGTGAAAAAGAACTTCCTCACATTACCCCTTAATCGGCCTCCCTCTAATCTCATGCTGTGTCCTCTTGTCCTGCTAGTTTCCTTATATTGAAACATGTTAGACTCTTTCACCTTGTTAATGCCCTTAAGGTGTTTGAATGTTTCAATCATAGTGCCTCTCTCCCTCCTTTGCTCTAGGGTATACATATTGAGTTCAGTTAATCTGTCCTCATATGTTTTCTGATGCAGTCCCTGCACCATTTTGGTTGCCCTTCTCTGAACTGCCTCAATTTGGTTAATGTCTTTGTGAAGGTGTGGCCTCCAGTACTGCACGCAATACTCCAGATGGGGCCTAACCAGTGTCTTGTAGAGAGGGATTATAACCTCCCTCTTCCGACTTGTGATACCTCTACTAATACACCCCAACATCCCTCTAGCCTTACCTACTGCTTTAGTAGTCTGCTTGGATGATTTCAGGTCATCGGTGATGATGACGCCCAAGTCTCTTTCTTCCCTTGTGACTGCCAGCAACTCCCCTCTCAGCCTATAGGTGGCTTCAGGGTTTCTCTTCCCTATGTGCATGATCTTGCACTTCTCTGCGTTAAACCTCAGTTGCCACTTTACCAACCATTTTGCTAGTTTATCCAGATCTCTTCTCATTCTGCCCACCCCATTTGGATCATCTACTCTGTTGCAGATCTTAGTGTCATCTGCAAACAGACAAACCTTACCCTTCAGTCCATCTGCAATGTCACTGATGAAGATATTTAACAGGACTGGCCCCAGGACTGATCCCTGAGGTACCCCACTTGCGACTTGCATCTCTTCTGACTGTATACCATTTACCACCACTCTCTGTTTTCTGCCCACCAACCAGTTTGCCATCCAGTTGACCAATGTCTGTCCCACCCTGAGCCTACCCAGCTTATTAATCAATCTTCTATGTGGAAGAGTATCAAAAGCTTTGCTGAAGTCAAGGTGGGCAACATCAACTGCTCCCCCTTGGTCCACCACTCTGGTTACCCAGTCAAAGAAATCTATGAGATTAGTTTGACAGGACCTTCCTTTTGTAAACCCATGCTGTCTTGGATCCTGTGCTCCTATGGATTCCAGGTGTTGCACTATCCTTTCCTTAAGAAGTGTCTCCATAATCTTACCCACTACTGAGGTAAGACTGACTGGTCTGTAGTTCCCTTCCTCCTCCCTGTTACCACTCTTGTGGATGGGATCACATGAGCCCTTCGCCAGTCTTCTGGAACCTCTCCTGTGCTCAGAGACTCACTAAACAGTTCTGATAATGGCTCTGCTAGTTCCACCCTTAGCTCCTTTAGTACCCTGGGATGTATGACATCAGGTCCCATTGCCTTGTCCACCCTGAGCTTATCGAGCTCTTGTAGGACCCTTTCTTTTGTGAAGGGACTAGTGCACACCTCCCTCCCCCCCTGTGTCCGTGGTGCTGAGCTGTGGGCCCTGCCCTACCTCCTCTTCAGTAAATACTGAGCAGAAGTATCTATTTTTTTTTTTAATTCAAGTTTATTGAGATGCTTTGACACAAGAATGAAAACAGTACATGTCTATGGATAACATGTGACAGAATGATGTCACTTACAATGTATGAAAACAAGAAAAGCAAAGCATTTTTTATAATATTCTCACCCCTTCTATAAAGTCACCTTACCTATCCTCTCATTCCACCCCCCTCCCCCCCGCTGAAATGCTTAAGATAGATCTGTTCATTGGTGTTCGTGCCAGAGTCGACTTGCCTTGCAATAGTCTACTAGGACTGGAGTAAGTAAAATGTATGGAAGGGGCTCCATACCCGCTCAAATTTTGAGACACTGTCCCTTCTCATAGCCCAAATTTTTCCATGTTTAAGTTAAAAAGTAGTTCTTGTAACCATTCCGCGTAGTTAAGTTGGGTATTGTCCAGCCAGTGCTTTAATACTATTTTCTTGACAAAGGATGAAATCAAGGCCATATAGTATCTTCGGACTTTAACAGTGATACCAGTATAATCACCTATCAGGCAGATTTCTGGGGTAAAATAGTGTTCAATGTCCAGTAGAGTGTCTGCTTTGTATTTAATTTGGTCCAAAAGCTCTTTTATCAATGGGCAATCCCAGAAAATGTGAAATAGGTCTCCATCAGCCTAAAGACAATGGTAGCATGACTGATCTGGTCTGTGTCCAATTTTACATAATTTGGAAGGGGTCCAAAACAGATTATTTAGGAAATGGTATTGCATGACCCGTAATCTATCCTGGGTGATATACTGGTACGTATGTCGCCAGATTACATCCCAGTTCTGATCTTGGTCCCTGAGTTGACCAAGCCAGAATCTGGGTTTATTGTCAATGTCTGCGTAGACTTGGTCAAACAATGCCTTATAGACTTTGGAAACCGCGTGCGGTTCCCAAGCCAGATGGGCCGGGGATTCAAACCATTCCCCAGTTATATACCCTTCTCTTAATTTGATCTTGAACTTCTCCAACAAGCGTTTGAGCTGATATACTTTGAAAGTCTGGTTAGGGCCTATGTTATATTTAGCTAGTATCTCTGAAACTAAAAGGCACCAGTCCCCGTGCATAATATCCTCAATCTTTAAACCTTTCAAGTGGGGAAGCCAGGATTCGCTTATCATTCTCCCACCGATCTTCAGATTGGGTTGTGACATATTAACTGATGTCTGTCTGCACTCCGGGAGTAATGAAGGGAGGCGCATAACTGAATATGGATGTGTAAGGAATCTCTTATTGGGGTGGCTGCTAGTTTAGAGGGCAGAGTTCTTAGAGGGGAGTGGAGAAGAACTTTAGGGTCCACGCCCACATCCTTTATCAATTCCATTTCCAGCTTGACCCAAGAGGGTACATAAGGCAATAACTCCAGGTATGTTGAGGGCATGAACCATCGTAAATATTTACAGACACTACTTGCCCAGTAATATAACCCAAAATATGGTAGTCTTAATCCAGCTTTCTCCCTGGGGGCGGCAAGTTTATAATAAGCTCTACATGGAGATTTCCCTCTCCAGATAAAATCTGAGATAGTTGAATGAATTGCTTTATGCCATTTTAAAGGTAGCCATACGTTGAGCATATTTAGGGGATAATAAATCCTCGGTAAAATATTCATCTTGATTATATTAATCCTTCCCCAGAGAGAGAGTTGAAGTCTACCCCATCTGTCAAGACCATATTTAATAATTTTCTTAAGAGCGTCCAGGTTAAGTCTCACTAATTTGGATTCCGATCTTACCAGAACAATTCCAAGGTACTTCAAGGTGTGTGGGGCCCACTGTATACCCGTGTCCATTACGTCCAACTTGTAGACATTCATATTAGGAGGGAATATCTGAGTTTTCCCTACATTTATTTTATAGTTAGATAGTTTGCCATAGTCCACAATAACTTTGAGTACTGCTGGTACAGAGGTTCGGGGATGGATGATGTGAAGTAAAATATCGTCCGCGTATGCGGAGATCTTAAACTCCTGCGACCCAATTTTTATCCCCATAACCCTGGGATCCTGTCTGATTTTACACAAAAGGGGTTCTAAATATAGGTTAAACAAAAGGGGGGATAAAGGGCATACCTGTTTGGTAGCCGAAAACAAAGGGAAGCTTGCCGAAAATACCCTGTTGCAATATATTTTGCGGACGGGGATCTGTATAAAGCAAACACACTTTTAATGAAGGGAAGTGGGAAGCCAAACTTCTCCATAGTCAAAGACAAAAACCTCCAATCCACTCTGTCAAATGCTTTCTCAGCATCGACCGACATCAGTCCGCATGGGAATTTACTATCCTTGGATGCTGAGAAGATGTGAGATAGCTTACAGAAATGGTCTGAGGCCATTCTACCATTCATGAACCCAACTTGATCCTGGTGGATTAACCTAGGCAGGACCTTAGCTAAACATGCCGCTAAAACTTTCGCTAAAACTTTAACATCATAGTTGATTAATGATATAGGCCTATAATTTGGGACCTTATCTGGCTCTCTCCCTTCTTTAGGGATAAGCACTATCAGGGATTCAAAGAGGTGATTGTCGACTATGTCAGAGGTAAGAATACTATGGAATAGTCTTTTTAACACTGGGCATAACTGGCTCCCAAAACATTTATAAAAATTTGGTGAGAAACCATCCGGTCCCTGAGCTTTATCTGTTGAGAGCGTCTGAATTGCATTTAAGATTTCAGTCTCTGATATGGGGGAGGAGAGCATCTCCTTCTGATCCTCCGCTATCAGAGGCAAATTATATGAGGGAAGATAAGCCCTTACCTCCTCACTACCAAGCCGGGTGGGCATAGGACTATATAAATCCCTGTAATATTCTTCGAATTCTTTAACAATCTCATAGGGGTGGTTTTAATGGACCCATCTGTCAGGGAGGTGATACTTTGAATAATTCTGGATGTTTCTGTTGCTTTTGAGCTGAAGTATCTATTTAGGATAGATGCTTTTTCATGGTCCTCTGCCTCACACACCCCCTTATCCCCTTTGATCTGAGCAATACCCCTCTGGACTTTCTCCTTTTGCTAATGTATCTCTAGAAAGTCTTGTCACCTTCTTAAACTGTTCATGCTAGTGTTTGCTCGGTTTGGGTCTTTGCCTGCCTAACTGCCTTCCCTGCTTCCCTTAGGGAAGTTTGGTATGCCTCCCTATCTTCATCCTGCTGTTTTGCCTTATATTTCCTGAAGGCCAGCCTTTTGGCTCTGACCTTTTCTGCTACTGTGTTTGAGAACCAAAGTGGTTTCCTTCTTCTTTTGCACTTCCTTTTCTCACTAACACAATGGGATGTTGCTTCAAGTATAGCATCTTTAATGCTTGCCCACTTTGCCTGTACCCCCTCACCTGTATTTCTTTTTGCCAGGACTAGCTTAACTCTGTTGGCCATCTTATCAAAGTCAGCTCCTCTGAAGTCCAATATTTTTGCCTTGGAATGGAATGATTTTGTTCTAGTGGCCAAATTGAACCATACCATGTGATGGTCACTGGCACCCAGGTGACTTTCTACCTGGAGATCTGTGATCCTTTCCCTGTTAGGCAGTACTAGATCTAGGATAGCCCTGTCTCTTGACAGTTGTTGTACCAGTTGTTTGAGGCCCTCCCCCTGCAGGGAATCCACCATGTTTCTAGTTCTGGCAGATGTCCCTGCTGGTATTGACCAATCTGTATCTGGCATGTTGAAGTCTCCCATTATCAGAACCTCACCTTTAGCTGTCATGTTTTGTATATCTTCTAAGCAGTAACGTGTCTATGTCCTCCATCTGGTCTGGAGGCCTGTACACAACCCCAGTTCGTATGGCTGTCCCATTTCCTGTTTCCGGGGTGACCCACAGTTCTTCTGGCTCCTTATGTGTATTCTGAATTTCTGTAGCTTTGATATTTTCATTGACATAAAGGGCCACTCCACCCCCCCCTTTTTGCACCTTAGTTTCTTCTGAACAGTACATAGCCAGGTACTGAAGTCTCCCAAGTGTGGTTACTGGTAAACCATGTCTCGCTAATGGCTACTATGTCCAGTTTAGCCTCTATCATTATTGCATGCAGGTCTGGGATCTTGTTTCCCAGACTGCGAGCATTTGTGTACATGATTTTCCATTGGCCAGATTTCGGTGTGTTAGTTGTTGGGCGAGGTCTGGCATTTTCCCTGTGCGTTGTACGGGGAGCCAGACCTTTTTCTTTACCTGGTGATGCAAATGAACTACAAACATGCTGAACTCCTGTTTGACCACTAGTTGAGGGGGGAAGGGTGTTCTTCCCATTCGACATATGGGTGCTGCACCCCTCTCCCCATTTGCTCATTTAAACATTCTGCAAAGACATCAAACTTCTGCCCCAATGCACTGACTCCCTCCTTAGTCAGATGCAGTCCATCAGATTTAAAGAACTTTCGCTCCCAAAACTGTTGCCAGTTCCTGACAAATCTGTGTCCTTTTTCCTGTCACCAGCCCTTGAGCCACATGTTTAGCTCCCCTATCTCCCCTTCTCTGACCTTCCATCCATCTGTCCCCCTCTCTCAGACTGGCAGGGTCTCAGAGAAGTAGATGCTGGATGAAATGGATGATAGTTTGTCACCCAGCCTGATCAGGTGTTCCTTGGTCTCCACAACTGATCGGCAGGCGAGATCGTTAGTCCCTATGTGTACCAGGATGTCAATGTTTTCTCCTGCTTCCTGAACAATTTTAGCAATGCGGTCAATGTCTCTCCACGCTGATATACCTGGGAGACATCTGACCATTACCCCTGGCTGGAGATACGCATCAACTCCCCGAATCATGGAGTCTCCTGTGATCAAGAGTTTTTTTGGATTTCCTTTTTGCTTTTTTTGTTTTGGTTCCTGTTCTGGGTGAGTTTTGTTGTGCTAGCTCTTGTGCTGCAGTGTCCTGCTCTGCAGTGTCCATTTCCCCTTTGTTTGATTTCAGAGATACAGGCAGATACCTGTTTTTAGTTTTTATATGGTTTGTGGAGGTGATATGATGGAGAGCACCAAGTGATGGTGCACCTGATTTGCCTCTCCTAACCACCTGCCAACCTCCTGGACCAACTACCCTCTGTGATCGAGGTGCTTCTGTTGGATGTTGGGGAAATGGCGGGTGGTTCTTATAATACATTTCCTCTTGAATATGCAATTTGAGGTACGCAATCTCTGCCTACGTTGCCTGGAGCTGACCCCTTAGATCTCCAATGGCCCAGCATGTAGGACAGTGTCCTAAATCCTGTAAAACTGTCCTTCTGAAAAGTGTTCCGCAGCACCTGCAGTTAATGATATCCATTCCAGATAAGTTGCTGGGTTTATAACCTGGTCAGAGTAATAAGAAGGAAGAAAATGAAAGAAACAGTTTGATTTTGTGTTTTGTTTGTTTTTGTATAACTTGTTTTAACAAGTTAAAGTACTAGTGACCCTGAAAATGAGGTCACTGTGTGGATACCCCTCTGATCCACCCCTTCCTGCTTTGCTACAGAAAATGTCACGACTGTGCTACCCTATAAAAGGAGTGTAGTATGGGGTGGTTGGGGATGGGGGTGGGTGGCTGGGCCCTTTCCCTACCAAAAAAGAAGAACCACAGAGGAAAGAAACAAGGATGTAAGAGCAGAAACAATCAGCCAGCAACAAATGCAGTAGCCCTGAAAGCTTATCCTAATGATAGGTAAAAACTGTAAAGCACCACCTGTAATAATTTCACAGAAGATATACCCTGTAAGAAACCCTTTGCTACAGAGAAAAATAAAGCAGTAACAGAAGATATACCTTGCAAAAGACAAGTTGAATCAGAAGACTACAGCAGTAATCTGTAAACACACACCTGTAGGCACACCCTGTGATAATGCAGCAGATGGTATACCCAGCAACAACAATTTGAATTAGAGAAAATAAAGCAATAAAATGTTAGCAACAAACAGTAACAATCCCTGTGATTACAAAATAAAAATAACAACACAGAGTAAATCTGCCTAAGCAAAAGAAGCCTTAATACTTATCCTTGCTCTGGTAAGATTATTTGCACTGTCCTTTCTAGCAGCCTTGAGGAAAAAAGCTCAGGTGAAGCAAGGTGCCTTGGCCAGCAAACCTAGTTTTCCACCTCCTCACACCAGTGTTCGTTTTGGAGCTCCCTCCCCTTCCCTTCTACTGTGAAAACTGCTCAGAAGTATTTATTCAAGATGCTTGCTTTTCTCCCACCTCCTCATTTAACCATACAATCCCCCTTGTCCCCTTTTGATACTCCCTGAGCAATTCTTTCCTCAGTTCGTGCCTTTGTACTCCTTACTGCCTTGCCTGCCTTCCTCTGCTTTCTCAGATACACTTCCCTGTCCTCCACTCTCTACATAGAAGCATAGAAACATAGACTGTGATGGCAGATAAGGACTACTTGGCCCATCTAATCTGCCCATTTCCTACCTGTTGGATAAGCTACAGATTCCAGTTACCCAACACCCTACTTCCTCCTACCCCTCAATATAATTGCCTTATGTCTGTCTCATGCATTCTTGAATTTCCCCACTGTGTTTGACCCCACAACTTCCTCAGGAAGGTGGTTCCACGCATCCACCACCCTCTCTGTGAAAAGTACTTCCTCAAGTTGCCCCTGAGCCATCCGCTCTCTATCTTCAAATCGTGCCACCTTGTTCTTGTACATCTCTTTTCTTAAAGATGCTCCCATCTTGGACTTTGTTGATTCCCTTGAGGTACTTGAAAGTTTCTATCATGTCCGCCCTCTCCCTCCTTTCCTCAAGGATATACATATTAAGCACTTTTAGTCTCCCTTCATATGGCTTCTGTTGCAGACCCTGCACTATTTAAGTTTCCCTCCTCTGGACTGCCTCCAACCTGTCTATGTCCCTGTGGAGATGGGATCTCCAGAACTGTATGCAGTACTTCAGATGGGGTCTCACCAATTGTCTGTACAGAGGGATAACAACTTCCTGTTTTCTACTGGTAATGCCTCTCTCTATACATCCTAGTATCCCTCCAGCCCTCCTTACTGCCTTCTCACATTGCTTACCTACCTTAAGATCATCTGATATGACTACCCCCAGGACCCTTTCCATTTGTGTTGTTGTTAGTACCTCCTCCCCCCATTGTGTAAGCTTCCCCTGGGTTTTTATTTCCCAGGTGCATTATTTGCACCTTTTTGCATTGAATTTAAGCTACCATATTTTTGACCATTCCTCCAGTCTTGCCAAGTCCCTTCTACTTCTCCTTATATCCTCTGAATGCTACCTTCTTAGCCTTTACATTTTCTGCTTCCTCTTTAGAGGTCACTCATTGGACCCGGTGTTCCTCCTGGGGATGGAGATATCCAATTTGGTGATGGAACCAATCAAATGGTCTGACCATCACATCATAGGGTTCAGTTTTGTGGCTCCCCCCAATAAGTCTGCCCCTATGGAAATGGTCCAGTACTGCTCTTTGCAGGGTGTGACTCCAGATGGCCTAATGGTGGTGCTGGATCTGTCGAGTGTGCCGAGGGAGTGCATTAATCCAGGGGACCTGTGCTTGCCTATAATATGGTATTAATGGAGACCCTGGTTTCTATTGCTCCTGTTCATGTTCACCCCTTCACCCTCCATCCAAGGTCTGCATGGTTTGATGGGACTTTGAAGGAGTTGAGTAGAGGGGGGACAAAGGCTGGAGAGGGCCTGGCAGAAATCGGGCTTGGAGGGTGACAGACTTAGATTGATGGAACATTATACGATCTATCAATCGACAGTCATCCATAAGAAGGTAGAAGTCCTATCCAGGGAGATTTCCGCTGCCCAAAATCGACCTGCTCAGCTCTTCTGTACTGTGGACAGATTATGCAATCCAATCTGTCTTCAGTTTTCACAAGAGAAGCGTGATGAGTTTGCTCAATTTTTTGCAGATAAGGTTGCCGCCATCAGGTCTGAGATCGGCCAGACCACCTCCAATGGGTGTTGGGGTGGTCAGCAGGAGGTCACAAGTGGCCCATTTGTTTGGATGGACTTCAGCTGACTAGAACTCATCGACATCATGAGGGTCATCCAGACTTTGCAGTCAATCTGCTATAGTTTTGATCCGGGCCCCACACGACTGCTAGTGGGTTGCGTGGATGAGTTTGGTCTGATCCTTGCAGAGATAGCCTGGAGTTCATTGAAGAGGGGGATCTTTCCTGACCCCCTAAAGGAGGCTGTCATGTGACCGCTCCTGAAAAAACTCTCCCTTGACCTGGATTGTCCTGCTAGCTACAGACCTGTCTCTAATCTGCCCTTTGTGGGTAACGTTATTGAGAAGGTGGTTGCACTGCAGCTGGATGACCATCTTACCACCCACGATGTCTATGGTTCTCTCCAGTCCGGATTTAGGAAGAGACATAGTAAAGAGAAGGCTCTTGTCCAGATGGTAAATGATCACTTAATAGCAAGAGATCAGATGTCTCATTCCATCTTGTTCTTCCTTGATCTCTCTGTGGCATTTTACACTGTGGACGATGGTGTGCTATTGGAATGCCTGAGGTTCATCTGTGGACTATCTGCTACGGTCCTCAGATGGTTTAGATCTTTCCTCCAGGGTAGGACAGGGAGAGTGGTCACTGGGATTTATTCCTCTTATTCTCTCCCTTTATCCTGTGGGGTTCCACAGGGATCCATTTTAGCACCCATGTTGTTTACAGTGTTTGTGCTGCTGTTGGGAGACATTGTTAGGTGGTATGGCTTGAGTTTTCACTGCTATGCAGATGATACTCAGCTGTACCTGTCCTTTGTACCCAGGCAGGAGGATGCAGTTTCGGTATTTAATAACTGTCTCTCTGAGATTCAGGACTGGATGATTGCCAGCTGGCTGAGTCTTAATCCAGATAAGACTGAGGTGTTGGTGGTGGACCCAGATCATCAGGCAGTGGGTATGCTGGCTGGACTGTCATCTGTGCTTTGGCTCGGTGATACTCAGCTGGCTACCTCACATCAGGTGCGTAACTTGGGCATTATTTTTGACAATGAGCTGACCCTAAATTCTCAGATGTCGGCAGTTGTCAAGACCTTGTTTTTTCATCTGAGGAATATCACCCAAGTGAAGCGCCTGGTTCCTCCTGATGATCTTTCTATCTTGGTTCATGCCTTTGTGACCACCCACCTTGACTACTGCAATGCCCTGTACCTAGGGCTACTGAGGGCTGATATCTGCCACTTGCAGCTGGTGCAGAATGTGGCAGCCAGGCTTGTGACTGGTACTTCTAGGACTAGTCACATTACACCTGTGCTCCGAGGACTGCACTGGCTGCCTGTACACTGGCGGATCACCTTTAAGGTCAGTTTGCTGACCTATAAAGCCTTACATGAACAAAGACTCCGCTATCTGAAAGATCTTCTTTGCCCCTACTGGCCCTCCTGTCTGCTCCGATCCACCAATGAAAGACTGCTAGAGATTCCCAGGATGCATTTGAAGACATCTGGGGCTAGTTCCTTTTCTTACATATCCTCTACCCTGTGGAATTCTTTATCTCATTGGGTGAGACAGTGCTTGACCATCCAAAGCTTTAAGTCAGCCCTCAAGACCTATTTATTGAGGTTGGCATTCCCTGATAGTGTTAGCTGATAGTTTTAGCCATTAATGTTATGCTGCTGTTGGAATTTACATTATGAATTAGGTTATTTTCATTGGATTTTATGGAATGTTAATGTTGTTAGTTGTATGTGTTTATACTTTATGTACAGCGCCTTGGTTTTTTGGAAAGGCGCTTTATAAATAAAGTTATTATTATGATTATTATTATTGAGGACCATAGCGGTCTCCTCTTACTTTTACTTTTGCTTACCTTCTTGATGCACATTTCCATTGCCTTTACAATGCCCTCTTTTATTTTGGCCCATTTTACTGCCACCCACTCCAGGTCCTCTCTTCCAGCTAGGTCACTCCTGAGGCATTTACTCATCTTGGGAAAACGAGGTCTTCTGAAGTTCAGGACCCTCGCAGTTCTATGGTTGGATTCCACAGCTGTTCTAGAGTTAAACCACACTTCACAGTGATCACTGGTCCCCAGGTGAGTTCCCACCCTGACATCCATAACACTCTCCCTGTTAGTAAGCACCAGATCAAGTATTGCCCCATCATGTGTGGGTTCACTGATTAGTTGCTTGAAAAACGCCCCCTGCTGGGAATCCAGGATATCCCTGCTTCTAGCTGAAGCAGCCACCAGGAGACTCCACTCTATATCTGGGAGACTGAAGTCCCTCACCAGTAACAACTCCCACTTTTCAGCCATTTTACATAGAAACATAGAAACTTAGAAGCTGACGTCAGATAAAGACCGCAAGGCCCATCCAGTCAGCCCATTTCTTTTTTTATCTTATAAATGTGCCATTGGTCTTTGCTCTGTCATTGGCCTCTCTATTCATACTCATCTGTATTGCTCCCTTATACCTATCCCGTGCCTGTTTGAAGCCCTGCACTATATTCATATCCACCACTTCCTGAGGTAGGCACGGCCATTTCATGCATCCACCACCCTTTCTGTGAAAAAGAACTTCCTCACATTACCCCTTAATTGGCCTCCCTCTAATCTCATGCTGTGTCCTTTTCTCCTGCTATTTTTCTTATATTGAAACGTTAGACTCTTTCACCTTGTTAAAGCCCTTAAGGTGTTTGAATGTTTCGATCACATCACCTCTCTCCCTCCTTTGCTCTAGGGTATACATATTGAACTCAGTTAATCTGTCCTCATATGTTTTCTGATGCAGTCCCTGCACCATTTTGCTTGCCCTTCTCTGGACTGCCTCAGTTTGATTAATGTCCTGGTGAAGGTGTGGCCTCCAGTACTGCACACAGTACTCCAGTTGGGGCCTAACCAGTGCCTTGTAAAGAGGGATTATTACCTCCCTCTTCCGACTTGTGATACCCCTACGAATACACCTCAACATTCCCCTAGCCTTACCAACTGCTTTAGTGGTCTACTTGGATGATTTCAGGTCATCGGTAATGATGATGCCCAAGTCTCTTTCTTCCCTTGTGACTGCTAGCAGCTCCCCTCTCAGCCTATAGGTGGCTTCAGGGTTTCTCTTCCCTATGTGCATGATCTTGCACTGCTTTGCATTAAACCCCAGTTGCCACTCTTCCAACCATTTTGCTAGTTTATCCAGATCTCTTCTCATTCTGCCACCCCATCTGGATCATCTACTCTGTTGCAGATCTTGGTGTCATCTTCAAACAGACAAACCTTACCCTCCGGTCCATCTGCAATGTCACTGATGAAGATATTGAAGAGGACTGGCCTCAGGACTGATCCCTGAGGTACCCCACTTGTGACTTTCATCTCTTCTGACTGTATACTGTTTACCACTACTCTCTGTTTTCTGCCCATCAACCAGTTTGCCACCCAGTTGACCAACTTCTGACCCACCCTGAGCCTACCCAGCTTATTAATCAATCTTCAATGTGGAACAGTATTGAAAGCTTTGCTGAAGTCAAGGTAGGTGACATCAACTGTTCCCCCTTGGTTCACCACTCTGATTACTCAACCAAAGAAATCTATGAGATTAGTTTGACAGGACCTTCCTTTTGTAAACCCATGCTGTCTTGGATCGTGTGCTTCCATGGATTCAAGGTGTTGCATGATCCTTTCCTTAAGGAGTGCCTCCATAATCTTGCCCACTACTGAGCTAAGACTGACTGGTCTGTAGTTCCCTGCCTCCTCCCTGCTACCTCTTTTGTGGAGCAGGATCACATGAGCCCTTCTCCAGTCTTCTGGGACCTCTCTTGTGCTCAGAGACTCACTAAACAGTTCTGATAATGGCTCTGCTAGTTCCACCCTTAGCTCCTCTAGTACCCTGGGATGTATGCCATCAGGTCTCATTGCCTCGTCCACCCTGAGCTTATCAAGTTCTTGTAGGACCCTTTCTTTTGTGAAGGGACTAGTGCACACCTACCTCCCCCCTGTGTCCATGGTGCTGAGCTGTGGGCCCTGTCCTACCTTCTCTTCAGTAAATACTCAGCAGAAGTATCTATATGGGATAGATGCTTTTACATGATTCTCCTCCTCACATGCCCCCTTATCTCTTTTAATCTTAGCAATACCCACTCTGGACTTTCTCCTTTCATCAATGTATCTACAGTATAGAAAGTCTTGTCACCTTCTTTTACTGTTTGTGCTAGTGCTTCCTCAGTTTGGGCCTTTGCCTGCCTTACTGCCTTCCCTGCCACCCTTAGGGAAGTTTGGTTTTATTCACTTATTCATTACAAATCAGGTTTACAACCTTTGAGTCAGAGACTCATTTACAAAGGCACCTCGTGGGGGAAATTGGTCCAAGTTTTACCAGTTGCTAGCATTTCCTTGTCTAAATCCTGTCCCTGTGCTGGAGGCCTGTAGATTACAACTGTCCAAATATTGGCTCTGTTTCCTAATTCAAGGGTGACCCACAGCACCTCTACTTCCCCCCGAATTCCCTGTCTTTCTGTTGCTTTTATGCTTTCCTTCACATAAATGACCACTTTTCCTTCTTTCCTTCCTACCCTGTCCCTCCTGAACATCGTGTAGCCGATTATGACCATGTCTCAGTCATGGCTGATAGTGCATCATGACTCAGTAATGGCCACAATATCTAGGTCAGCTTCCACCATGATGGCCTGTATGTCTGGGATCTTATTTCCCAGACTTCTAACATTAGCGCACATGGCCTTCTAGATTGTTGCTTCCAACTTTTCCCTTTTTGGCCCTTTTCTTCTTTTTTTTCTGACTGCTTTCCCTCTTCCTCCTTTGCTCACCCCTTACTACCTTGATCTACTTGCTCCATGGTGGGACACCAGCCCCTGGTGATTCCTCTAAATATTATTTCAACCTCAGAGGGCAATTTCTGCCTCCTCTGCTTCCACCACCCCTTTGGCTAGTTTAAGTGCTCATCTTAAGTAACGTTTAAAACATCCAATGAGAACTATGGTTCTCCTCCTGGATGGATGCAGGCCATCAACACTGTATAGACTCTTATTCTCCCAGTTTCCAATTTAGCCATATCCCTTCACTCTGCACTATTCCTTCAACCATGAATTGAAGTCATTGGTGTAGTGCTCCCTTACATTCCACCTGTCATAGACAGGCAGCACCTCTGCAAAAGTTACAGAGTGTGCTACCTGTCTAAGACTCCTTCCCAACTGTCTAAACTCTCCCTGCACTGTATCTGTCCATCCCAAGCCAGGTCATTTCTTCCCAGATGGACAACGACATCCAGATCCTCCTCCCTTTCTATTGCCCTACTGATTAGTAGGATATGCTTCCTATCCCTCGATGCTGTGGTGCTGGGTAGCCACCTGATGTCCCTCTCTGCTCCCTTTTCTACCTCCAACTCTATCCCCTTGATGATTGAGTCTCCACCAGAAGTTGCTTCCTCCTTCTCTAGGGTCCTTTTCCACTCTCCTTGGGACCTCCCCAAGGAGAGCCCCCACCTCCGCCCCAGTCACTACCAGGGGTGACACCTGGCAGTCCCATTTCAGTGTAGCAGTAAAGGAAGTGTGTAGTGAAACCAGTTGTGGATGAGGAATGTGCCTGTGACCCCCTCACCAACCTTGTAGATCCCACCACCCCTTCCTCTCTTGAGCCTACTGTAATCTAGCCGCTCTTCCTATATTTTAACCCTTGAAGTAACAGTGTTGGACTTGGTGGTCGCTGGGTGTCAGAAAGTGCCACCTTACTCTTATTTAATGCTGCCCTAAGTCTAGCAACCTCCCCCGACTTGCCATCAATGCAGCCTTAAGTTTAGAGATCTTCTGGGCCAACACTGAGAGGCGCATGCAGATGGGGAAGCACTGAAGTCTCCAGAAGGTCTCCCTGAAGACTGCTGCCCCCCCAACCACTGCACTACACCACTCCCCACGTTCTTCATTCCTGCTCTTCCTATGCTTTCTGTCCTCCTGCCCTATACCCCCATTGTGGCCAAGCTGTACCCAGTACCAGTTACCAAAGTTCAATATGCAACCTTTTACGTACCCCATGTCACAGAGACAGGTAAATTATAAACATCATCACTTACAAATCCTTTTTTATGTCTACCCTACCTAGCTATCAGTGTAGCAGTACCCCTAAATCCACAATCACAATACCACCCTGAGACAGTTTAGCAGCAAGCCCCCTTCCCCACAACACTTTGTGCTTACAAAACTAGTACCTTCTCCAAGAGCTCGGCTCTACAATATCCACTTCCAAAATAAACATGTATGATGTGTAACAGCATAAATTTTATTACGAAAATAATAAAAAAAACAGCAGTAGGATGTCAAACACACCTACCCAAGTGCAGCCAAACCTTTTCGCCTGGCTCTCAGGCTTTGTCAAGGCTTGGTATTGGAGACTGTAGAGTCAATCTCTTATAGAAGGTGTTATTCATTGTCATGCTTTTGGCTCTGGTCTGAGCCATGTTTACAGCTGCCTATTGTCCTGAATTACAACACTTGTATCCCAAACACACAGGAGCAACTCACTTCCCCTAAAACAATACAGCAGCTAGTACCCCAACTACACAGGAACAACCCACGTTCCCCTTACACAATGCAGCAACTAGCATCCCAATCACACAGGACAACCCATGTCCCCTTAATACAGCAGCTAGTGCACCAACACACAAGAACAACCCACGTCCCTTGAAACAGTACAACAGTTAGTACCCAAAACACACTGAAACAACCTCACATTCTCTTGAACAATAGGACAATGATAAGGGGGGGGAGGACCACTAACCACCAGGGAATTGATCCATAAATTTTACATAATACAGCCAACATTGGCTGTGATGCAGGGCAAGTGAAATTTCCACAAAAGTTCAGAAATGGATTTCCAAACTTTCGCGGAAGTGAAAGTCTGACTTTTGCTTCAATTCCTCAAGCAAAAGTTGTTTTTTTTTTCACACCTCTATGCATGGATGATGCAAAAATAACCCTCAAAAATAGATTATTCAAAATGCTAAAACATGAACTTCTTGTGTGAAAAGATTCTCCTAAATAGAAAGGAGTCAGAGCTTTATGCCTTGGGTCTAGTTCCCTGGGTGGATAAAAGGGAAAGGTTTAAAAAACACGCTGTCATTGCTGGGACTGGGCATGTTTTTTTATTTTTTATTTTGTAAATACATTTTATTGAAGTAAAATGCAACCATAAAACACAAGAAAAGCACAATCCATTAATATTACAAAATATATAGCATCCTTCAAAGCCTATAGTGAATTAATTACAGAGACTTTGCAGACTATAAGTGAAACCAAATGCTGTAATTATGGCATGAGATTTCCGCTACATGTTCGGCAGGGTTACTGCAGTAATAACCTCTAGTAAATAAAACAAACAATAGTTACTTGTGGCACTCTGTGGCAATGTTTCAAGTTGTTGACAAAGCATGACATACATTACATCAAATTTAACCAGAGAACACTCCACTTTTAACAGCTGACATTAGGGGTTGCCAAACTTTAAAAAATGTGTCCCCTTGTCCACTAACTGTCATCTGTGTTTGCTCAGTTTTGCAGAATGACAGTGAAGTTTTACTCTAGTGAGCAATTGAAGGCAGGTCAGAGCTGGACCAATGTTGAGCCACAGTATTTCTAGCATTTCTTGCATTAACCAAAGCCAGGTCCCAAAGGTTCCTCACTCCAGGTTGGGCAGGATGCTGTGGGTCAGCTCCTAGCATGAGTTCCAGGGGACAATCAGGCAATGATAGGCCTATGATCCCCGACATAACTCTATGTACTTTGTTAAGAAGGGGATGACTTTATCACATGTAAGTGCCATGCGCAAGAAGGTCCACTTGGGAAGTTTACATTTTGGGCACATGGGGACCTATCCTCATTTTATCTGTGCAGTTGCACAGGGGACAAAAAGTTCTATGCAGTAAGTTAAGCTCAATTTGTCATAGACGATTGCTATGAGAGCAGTTTGAGAAATGTGTCACTTCAGCTTTCCAGATTTAGGGTGTGAGATCTATATATAGGTCACCATTCCACTTGTTCCTAATTTGTATCATGGTAGCTACGTTACCTTTTATAGTTATCTTATGATATGAAGCTAGGGGTTTGGAAGGTTCCTGGTCGACATAGATAAAATATCAGTGCAGTCCAAAACCCACACAGCAAAAGAGCAAAACCAAGGCTAGCGCTCAGGAAACTCAGTGGGCATTACCTTGGTGAAACTGACAAACCAGATATAACATGTTAGCGGGGTGCTAGTCGGGTGACCAGGAACAGAATCCTGGTCTTCTGGATGTTCCACTACCGTAGCTGCTTCTGCTTTCAGTCCTCTGCACCACAGAAGCAGCTCGGCAGCACTTCTCTCATATTTCTCCTTTCTCCTTTCCTCTGGTGTTCCCCTGACATGATGACAGCTACAGGGTTAGCGGTATCTCCCTTTCGCTATGCTTACCCTGTAGTAGTTTTGAAATTAGCTCTTTTTACCTCACTTTTTTACCGCGCTGTTCTTACAGTGCTTCATTAACCAGACACCGGTTTGGAACAGGACTTAGGCCTGTATATGATAGATTCACATGGGGTCAAATCTTTTACATTACCTAGGTAATTATCTGGGATCTGTAGCCAGTACCTTACCTGCAGGTAGGCAAAATAACCCTCACCTGGACTATGCTGTTGGCTCATAAGCCACCAGAGGAGTTTAAGTGACCTCCCTCATATAGGTCCCCAATTACATAGAAACATAGAACTATAGACAATGATGGCAGAAAAAGACCAAATGTCTATCTGGTCTGCTGGAGTTCCCTATTTAGATCTGGGTCTTTCTGTTCCTTGAAGGTCCTAGTACTCCTCACCCTGCCCTACATTATCCTCCCTGAATCTGATGCCCTGAGTAACCACTATACCGTCATTCTGTCCCAGCCATGCATAAAACCACTAATGGTTGTTGTGCCCACCACATTGGCTGGCAGCCTATTTCATGACTTCACCACCATTTCTGTAAAATAGTATTTCCTCACATCCCTCCTGATCCTCCCTGCTGTTAGTTTCCTGTCATGACCACCTGACTGTGAGCTGGTATTCAAGTTAAATAGTTCCATGCAGTTCACCCTTTTAATTCCTTTTAGGAATTTGAAGGTCTATATCCAATCTCCCTTCTACCTTCTGGTCTCTAGAGAATGCATGCCCAGTGCCTTAAAGTGCTCTTCAAAGGACATGCCCTGCTGGCCCTGAATAATTTTTGTTACCCTGTGCTGCACTGCCTCACGACTATCCTTGTCCTTCCTGTGGTGAGTACCCCAGAACTGGGTGCATCACTCCAGGATTGGCCTCACCAAAGATCTATACCGGTAAAGTATTACCCATTTTTTCTGCTATCAATACCTTTCCAATACACCCAAGCAACCTATTTGCCTTGCTACAGTATAAACCTTGTTACAGTGACTTGATTGCTGTAGGGAGTTGCTGATAATAACTCCACAGTCTTGTTCCTCAGCCATGGTACTAAGCCCTGAATCTCACCCCTCTCATTCAGCACTCCATCCTGGGGTTCTTGTGCCTAGGTGCATCATCTTGCACTTTTTGGCATTGAATTTCAATTACAAAACCCTTGATCACCCCTCCGGCTTTTGCAAGTCTCTCTGCATTTCCTTTGTTCCCTTATCAATATCTACACTCCCACAGAGTTTAGTTTAATCTGCGAAGAGGCACAGCCTGCCCTGGATCCCCTCACTGATGTCACTGATGAACATGTTAAAGAGAACTAGACCCAGGTAAGATCCCTGTGTAACCCTGTTCATGGCCTCCCTCTCTTCTGATTTAACCCCACTGACCACTATCCTCTGCAGCCTTCCATTTAGCCAGTTATCTACCCAGTTTACTATGATTTTTAGCTGCACCTATATCCTCCGTCTTCTTCAGCAAGCATCTGTGGGGTACCAAGTCAAACCCATGGCAGATTAAAAGTAAAGTGAAGTTGAAATTTTTTCCCTGCCGTCTGGTTTCATTTTGTTTTGCATCATTGCTGGATATAAAAGTTTTCCTACTGATGCTATATCTCCTGGAACTTGTGTTTGAACATTTGTGCTTGCTTATTTCTGCCATGTGTTAAAAATAAAGTGAAGTTTGCGACTTTTGAAATTTAGAAAGGTGTCTTGGCCCATCTGTGATACATATAAATGTGATTACCTTTCTTCTGGGCTTATTCTGGAGTGAAAACTATCGGGTTAGTTTGACAAGACCTCCTTGCCATGAATCTATGCTGCTTACTATTGTGCAGACCACTGCCCTCCAAGTAGTCCACGAAATCCTCTTTGATCAGTGTTCCTACAACAGAGGTAAGACTGACAGGTCTGTAGTTCCCTGCTTGTTCCATGCTTCCCCCCTTATGGAGCACAACTACAGTACATCTGCCACCTCCAATTCTTCGGAGCCAACCAAGTCCTTAGAGAGCTGTTGAATATACCTACTGGGGGGGTCCACTATTTCTTCTGTGAATTCTCTGAGTATCCTCTGATGCAAGCCATCTGATCCTGGGGCCTTGTCATTCTTTAGAGCTGCCAGCCCTTTTTGGACCCTTTCACTAGTAAATGCTGACTGCCTCATCTCCAGGACCCCCTTAATGGCCACTTTGATGCCACATTCTGGCAAAGGCACATTGTCCAATCTAGTGAAAACTGAGCAAAAGCAATCATTAAGGACATCAGCCTTTTGCCCATACACCACGATCACCCTGACACCCTTTGTTGGCTTCACAATTCTCCCTCCTTTCTTCCTTTTTTCACTAATATACCTGAGAAACTGTTTTTCTCTATTCTTGACTCCTCTCTGCAACATGTAGCTCTGTCTGCTTTTCCCTCCCTAACTGCCCTCTTTGCCTCCATATTTTTCAGCAAATATTCTTCCCATTCTTACTTCCCTGCTGTTCTTTAAATTTGTAGAAGGACTTTTTCTTTGCTCTCACCACTTCCCTGACCCTTGCAGAGAACCATAGTGATCTCTTAAACCTGTTCTTTCTGGTCACTGTTTTCATGCCTACCTTAGGTGCCCCAAGAATGGCCCCTTAATTACCCCTGTCTCTTTTCAACCTCATTTACGTTGTCCATCCCTACTAACTTTATATGTGACCAGCTCCTTCAGCCTATTGAAGTCTGCCCTTCTAAAATAAAAACCTTCAGCTCTCAGTTGCAGTTTACCAGACTTGAGGGCCAGTTCTAACCGAATGGAGTTATGGTCACTTTTCCCTAATGGATACCTTACTCCCACAGGCCCTACCACCTCCAAGATGGTGAGCACCACATCAAGAATTGCTGTCTGCCTGGTGGGCTCCTTAACAGTACCAGCAGACATTGCTGGAACACATCCCGCAGAACCTGGCTTCTTGTACTTCTGGCCACTGACACATCGCAATCAATGTCCGACAGGCTCAGATCGCCCACCACCACTACTTACTCCTTAGCTATCCCTCTTTCCAGTTCTTCTCTGAGTTCTCAGTCCCCATTCTCCCCTTGCCCTGGCTGTCTATATCACCCACAAGTGCAGTTTCTTGGCTGAGGCTGCTGTAAGTTGCAGCTACAGTGACTTAGTCTCCCCATTGCTACCCCTGATGCACCCATTGTCTGTCACGTCTATGCCTTCCTTGACAAAAAGGACTACTCCTCCCTCCCCCCACCTAATCCTCTATCCCTCCTGAACATTGTGTACCCAGGGACCATCAGTTCCCAGTTGTTGTTTTCCAAAGCCCATGTTTTTGTTATGACTACAGTGTCCACCTCAGTGTCTGCCATCAGTGCTTGGAGCTCACTGATTTTATTACCTAGGCTCCTGGCATTAAGACATGCCCCTTCCATCTGACCCCTGGTTCTGCTTTGCAACTATCCTTGTGGTTTGCATGTCCTCTCATCTCCTTGTTTTTCTTGGTGCTTGCACCCTCTCTGTTCCTCCTCTGCAAAGTCCCTTCACATATTCTGATATGAGTCACAACTTTCTTTGTGCCTGCTATGCTGCTACAAGCCCCCAGATCAGGGGGAGTGCTAGCTAGGACCCCTTCCTCTCCCCTACCGTTGAGGTTCCCCTGGACCCAAAATCCCCTGCAGTCAGTTTAAATATCTGATGTAGATGTCAAACTTCTGCCCCAGTGCACAGACCACCTCTCTTGACTGGTGAATTCCATCACCTTTGAAGAGCCTCCTGTCCCAGCTGTCCCCCTAGTACCCCACAAAGTAGTACCCCTTGTCTCTACACCATTCCTTAAGCCATCCCTCAAACTCCTCTGTTACCTCCATCCTTATCTTGTCCTGCTTTTCCTCCCTACCTCACACAGGGAGGACTTCAGACAAGGCCAGAGGGCTGAGTATGCTGCTAATCTGCACCCCCAGCCTTCGAAAGTTCCGCTTCACCATTTCCACTGACTGGTTCACCAGATCATTGGTTACCAGGTGTCCCAGCACCCCCACTCCCCCTGCTCCTCTCCACCATCCTCCCTATCATGTCTAAACCCTGGATGGCAGATATCCCAGGAAGGCACTAGACCATCCCCCTCCCATCTATCAGCCCTCCACCACCCTCTTTGCTCTCCTAATCATTGAGTTTCCCACCACTAAGACTCTCCTGGCAGATGCACTCCCCTTAGATGTCAACATGTTGCCTTGCCCTTTCTCATCACCTGTCTCAAAGAGCCCCCCAGCAGATTTAGGTGCCCGAACCTCCTCTAGGGGTGCAAAACTATTCAAATACTAGCTTTACCCTATTTCAAGAGAGTCTGAGTGAACACAGTGTACCCAGGGATGTTTTTTGGCATCTCTGTAAGTAGCACTGCACTAGAGAGGCATGATTATTGCTGTGTGCATTTATGTATGGCTTGCCAGGCAACTGTTATGGCACTGGCTGTCCCTTGAAGCCTACCGCTCACATGCCCTTACTACCATCATGGATAAAATTGCTCATACCAGAGTTCCCTCTGCCCTTGCCTCTCTACTGTCTCCCCCCTCCCTCCCCCCTTCCTCTCTTACCCTTCTCACTATGGAGAGAGGTCCCTACTTTCAGTCCCCAGATGCCTTACAAACATGGGTATGCCAGTCCTTCTTCAACTCTGCCCCCAAACTTTGGAACTCTCTGCCAGTCTCTATCAGACTCTTCACTTCTCATGTTCACTTTAAAAGGGAACTTCACCATTATATCGCTCTCTCGTTCAAGCACATTCTCCCCTACTACATAATTCCTGTCCTGCCAGGTCACCTCTTGTCCTTCACCATTTACTCATCTACCTGCACTTATATCATCCCCCTCCCCCCTAACTGCATGTTTTCCTCCTCTAGCTCCACTGCAATGTAGCAAAGTATTTTTACCTTGTATCATGATGTTTTAATTTGATTTTTACACATTTTTCCACTTGTTGCACTGAATTATGGTATGTTGTAGTCTAGTATACTTCTTACAGGATTTATTACTTTTGTTATCTCTATTTCTCTCAAATTACTATGTATTACTATGACATTTCAACTGCTCTGTTCACTTAGTGTTGCTGTATATTTTGTAATTACTTGTTCTCTGCTGTATTATGACTACTGTTTCTGTTATTTGTTGTACTCCGCCAGGTCGTGTCTGAAATTAGGCATATCCTATGTCTAATGCACTTACCTGATTACCAAAAACAAACAAACAAACAAATAAATAAATAAATATCTGCAATGGGGTTAATCACCTTTTTCTGATGTGTTTTATTAAGCGACAGTGACTATTCCTTCAGCTATAGACACCCCCAGCTCATCTTCCTTCATCACGGATTGGACTGGTTTCTCACAAATATTCAAGTGGGGTAAAAATGTCATCTGGAAAGCCAAGTAATATAAAGTTTTGCTAGGCAATCTCTCCCTTCCTGGGCATTTATTGTAGTATATCCCTCCAGATATAAGCTGGTTTCCCTTGCCATATGAACCAATGGATAGCAGAATCAAGTGTGATAGTTTGATAGGTGAGTTCTTCAGTATTACATTGTAGAGGGGTTCCTTCAGCTCTTTCCTAAACGTCTTGAAAAATCCATTGGCACCCCATCTGGCCCACAGACATTTTCTCCAATTAGGGTTTTTATTGCTGTTGTTACCTCAGCTCTCTGTACGGGGCTATCTAAAGTGGAGGCAATGCTATTTATTTATGTATTTCATTTTTGTTGATTGGGAAGGAACACTAAGTAATTCTGCTTATTTTCAGCCTTATCTCATGGGAAGAAGGTGATACAGATGGAAACTGACTGACTCTGAACCAGATTAAGCTGTTGGTAGTATTTTTTTGTGAATGTGGGAAATTCGGCCAAGAAACCAGTAAAAGACCCTTACTAGTTCTGGTCCCAATATGTTTAGAAGCATCAGTCTTGAGTTTATTTTTACTTTAGCCTTATGAGGAAGCCAATTAAATCCAATAAAAATTAATATAACATATTTGCTTGTTGTTATGATTCACTATGACTTGCTATGATTCACCCTATTGTGTTTTTCTTTAGTAAATTTGTATTTGTTAATTTAAGACCTCTAATTATGTCAACAACAAAATACTTGGTACAGTGGGTGGAACTGTCTTTCACTCCATGGTTAGATACTTGACTTCAAGGCAAGTTAGAAGCAATTAAACAAACTCTGGCCAGAGCTGATAGGGCTGTAGTTGAGGAATTTGGGGTAAAAATATTGAAAATTACCAAAGTTATGAGCCTGCATTCACAAAATATAACTTAGGCTCATAACGTTGTTGTTTTTTTTAATAGTTTTACACCAAATTTTCAACATAGCCTTCTTATGACTCTACCTCATAAACAAGGGCAGTGATATTTTTCAACTCCAGTCTGGAAGTAGTGGTGGGCGAAGTGGGCTCAATCCGCTCTGCGAAGCATTTTGCAGAGCAAAGGCAGATTCGTGGAGTGCTCTGCTGCGATGCGGAGTACTTCACGTTATAATGAGGAACGCGAAGTCCATTAGAAACACTGACTTCACGTTACTCCACCTCCCTGGGCCACTACTCTTCCAATTTTAAGGCAAAGTGCATTGGTGGCAGTTCACTTCACCTCACTTCGCCTTGTGTTTGGGCTCCAGAGGTGAATTTTGCAGTGATTCATGGGATTTCAGGTCACATGGGCTCTATATTGATCTGCACAGCCTTAGTTCGGGGTAGTACGAGTAGGAAGGAGTAGGAGACAGTGTGCTCTGCTAGCTGTCTGTAATAGGAATTTTGTAAAAGCTGTTCAAAAAGCATTTGTGCTTTTTTTGGGGGATCCAACTTTAGTTCATCGATTGTAGAAAACCCTCCTGTGCTCATATCATCGAGTGTTTTTGTTTGTGTGTGGATTTTGAATGTTAATTTACAACATTGAGTGTATGTGGTAAAAGACAGTGAAAGTGTGCTTTGGGGAGGTGTGTATCTGTGGTGTAGGTAGATTTAAGTTGGAGAACTACTGTTTTCTTTGTTTTTTGGTTATATTTTTGTTATATAACTCACTGTGTTAATGTACACATAGTAATATTGTCAGTAATAGAACAAATGTTGTTGCTGTTTGTTGTGTGGATGTGGTGCAGCATTTCATAAGGTCAGGTTGTTTAAATGAGAAATTTACATTAACATGGCATAGTACACTGAACTCTTGCATTTGTGTCGCATTCCTCATTCAGCATTGTACACAAACTGTTCTGTGTTGTGTGTGTGTGTGTGTGTGTGTGTGTGTGTGCAGTGTTGCGTGCATCAAATAATACACCTTTTATTGTGACACAGACTAGTGTAAGTGCAACTGAGCGCAGCAGTGTGAACCTACTATCCACTGCAGCTGTCTGATTTTGTACTGCAATCGTGTTCTCTGTTCTTAGTTTTGCTGCTTGTAGTGCTGTAAAAATCAGCACTGTCTGTATTCAGTGCTCCCCCCACCCCCACGTTCAAAAGGTACTTTTTACCAGACTGGATTGTTTTTGTGACCCCATCAGCATCACTGGCTACTGAAGTTGTTTTAATTCCATGACAGTCTCAGAGTAGTCTCTTATCTGTTGCTGAAGCCACAGTTGTTTATTTTGCTTCACATCCAGCCAGCGTCCCTCAAGTCAGAAAATGAACTTATCAAAATCTGAATTTGGTAATAATATTTGGGGTTGATCTCCCAAAATGCCTGCAAAGAGATGTGCAAGCAAAGCTGTTTCTCGCCATGGCAATGTTGGCAGTAAGATGGTCTGTGGGCATGGTAGTAGTACGCAGATGCAGAAGTGCATTGCTGATGTGAGGAAAGGTATTTCTCCTGCAATGTTTTTACAGCCCAATCAGTAGCTTCACTCATAGTTGGAGGAGATGATGTTTTCCCAGCCAGTGGTGTTAGTGTTACTGGTGTTATTGGTGGTGGAGGTAGTATTAGTATTGTTGTGTCAAGTTCTAATTCCGACCAGTGTACCTTATCCAAACATACTGAGTGTGAAGCAGTGCAAGTGAGTGGCAGCATAGATGATGTCATACTTCCCAGTAACATCCCAGTAACTGAACCTGAGGATTCTGATGATCATGTCAACGATAGCATACAATATGCTATTCCATCCACTGTGGCACTTAACGTCACGCTTTTTCCATGCAGTGATTCACAGTGTGGTGAAAAATATCAGGTGATGGTGGTGTTGATACTGATGATGAATGTGATTATGATGATGATGTTGCTGTTGTTGCAACATGCAGTCCACATACTAGCATCTAAGCAGAAGATGTGGATATGGGTGATGTTGATGAATATGATGATGATGTAATTGACCCAGTTGGGAACCAGAGAAAAAGAAATTAAAAGTGGCTGTGTCTGAGTCTGTTTGCAGGAATCCCCCCCCCATAAAAATGTGTGATCTACCACTTTTAGTTGATGATGATGATGATGACCCAGTAATCAATATGATAGGTAGTCGTGGTGGTCAGTTGCAGTCCAGGTGTGCAGTGCCAGAAACATAACATGCACCCCCACTTCAGTGCTTAAAATAACAGACTTAAATAAGCCACATCATCATGGACATGTTAAAGCCAAAGCATCACACTCCCTTGTTTGGAATTTTTTTGTACAAGATGCAAATGATGTTTCAGTTGCAATCTGACAGGTTTGCCATGTGCGTGTGAGTCGAGGTAAAAAAGGGGAGCCAACTGGGGACAGGAGGACAGCATACACATCTTAAGAATAGGCACTTGGCTCTGTGAACCCAGCACAAGCTAGCAGCTAATACCACAGTGGAGCATTCATCCGTGTCACCGGCAACCATATCCAGCATGTTATCCCCTTCCATGACTGCTAAGCCCAGTAAGAAATTAAACGTGTGCTGAAGTGCGGTAATAAGAGCAGAGGATTACTACAGGCATGATGAGGTGAAGGACCATAATGACTTTGAAATGTTGTCCACTGCTGGTGAGAGTAGCAGTTTTTATAGTGGTGGTGGTGGTGAATGCAGTATGTCTAGTGCAAGTGGTACATCAACCCCGGTTGGCAAATCTGGCAAAATAATATCATTTCTGGGTTTGTCATCATCACCTGTGCAACCGTCTTCATCAAATTTCCACACTCCACCCCCTGCCATTCATCACAGAGCACAACCATTTGTGACCAACAACACACCACATGTAAAACGTTTAAGTCAGTCCACATTACAGAGTGTTTTTGCTCATAAGCTGAAGTACCCTGCCAATCAAACAGTGTCACGTGAACTTAATGCTGCTGTAGTGGAAATGCTAGCAATTAATCTTTTGCCCTTCTCCTTTGTGGACAATTCCGGGTTCTGGAGGTTTGCTACATGTGCCTGTCCAAAATGGAAAGTCCCATCCAGGACATACTTTTCTACCCGTGCTGTCCCCGAGTTGTTCCACACTGTGTCCGACTCAGTAGGACATGCCTTTCAACATTCCTCTTCTCCATTCATCCATTTAAGTATGGATATGTGGACAACTGGCAGAATAGTGGGGAGTTCATATCTGTGTATAACTGCACACAGGGCGCAGGTGCCGGGGGTTGTTTGTGATGTTGGTAGTGTGAATAATCAGTGCAGTAAGCTGGATTGTCGCGATAGCAGTCTTCCAGGAATTTGACAGCATGCAATGATTGCTAAGTGCAATATGACCTGTTCACACACTGGTGAGAACATGTTGGACTTGGTACTGACTGAAATTGACAGATGGCTTAACCCTCTGTCCCTGAGAGCTGGGTTCATAGCAAGTGACAATCGGTCAAATGTGGTGAAATGCATCACTAATGATGGTTTTTTTTCATGTTTCATGCATGGCCCACTGTTTAAATCTTGTGGTTCAGGAGTTTCTGCAGCACCCTGATATAAAGGAAATGCTGACCTTTGCACAACGTATCTGCTCTCACTTTTCAAGGTCTGGAAAGGCATGTGACCAACTGCGGCAGTTGCAGATACAAAACAGCTTGCCTCAGCACTGCTTGAAGCTGGAAGTTGTCACCCGATGGAACTCCACATTACACATGGCACAGAGGTTATATGAACAATACAAAGCCATCTCAGAATATCTTGTTATGCACACTAGCCATGGCAGTTCCGGAGCCTCCATGTCTATGACCACTGAACAGTGATGCCTCATGGACTCTGTAACAACAATTTTGCAGCCTTTTGAACATGCCACACAGGCAGTGAGTGGCAAGTCTGCCTCCATTAGCCAATCAATTCCACTGCTGTAGGTGCTGAAGCAGACATTGGTGAATGTACAGCATAGCCTTGATGTTGCCGGAGACGGTGGTAGCAGTATGTTGCTGCAATACATGCTGACAGTATTTGACCATAATCGTCATGTTGTGAGCATTCAGCGTAGTGACATCTTTGCCATAGCAACAATGCTGGACCCACAATACAAAGGTGGAATTGCATCAGTACTGGAGGGAGGGCCTGAACAGGTAAAATATATCAGTGGTCAACTGGTGCGCTTGGTTCATGGGGCACTGAAGTCATGTGCCAAGGTCAGCAAACCTCAGCAGCATAATCCAGCTGAAGGTGTACCTGGAGGACCATCAAGCATATCCTGCAAGAGGAAGAGGACTGTAGTTCCAAGTGGTCTGTCATCCAAAGTGGGTGGCGTCAACCCACTTTGGGAGGCTTGTCCCAAGTGGGTATTTGTGAAATAAATGATTTGGGAGAACAGGATAATGCATCAACAATTGGACTGAGTGCAGCACAGAGAATGGTTGAGTCATATCTGTCTGAAAACAGGCATCTGACAATAAGTGAAGATCCTCTCTTGTACTGGAGTGAAAAAGTCAGTGAGTGGCCAGAGCTGACTGCAGTGGCACTCAAGTACCTCACATGCCCACCCTCCAGTGTAAGTGTTGAGAGGGTATTCAGCTCAACAGGTGCAATAGTCAGGGATCATTGGACAAACCTGTCTCCTGCAAATGTTAGTTTGCTAACATTCATTAAAATGAATGAGAGGCACATACCAGCACAGACTGCAACCTCAGTATTCATACCCCGGCCTAATCATGGTGACCTTGCTGATGTGGAAATGGAGCATCCTGGTGGCACTGGCAGTGGCTGCCTGAAACGGCAAACCACTGACGTAGCTGATGACACAATGGAGAAAGAATTTCCCAGTTGTCAGACTTCAGACATCTATGACTGTGAGGGCAGTTTTCTTTATGAGGATGACGATGTGGTTAATGTTGACAGGTTTTAACTGCAGTATTTAAAAGGCGGTGTGCCCCCCCGGACCACCACCACTGGGCTGATGTTATCCACTACCACCACTGCCACCATAAGTTTGACCCCGCTGGACCACCACCACCTGGACTGATGTTATCCAAGTCTGCCACCATGAGTCTGTATGTCCCCTGGACCACACCACCACCGGGACTGATGTTATCCAAGCCTGCCACCATGATTCTGTATGCCCCCATGGACCACCACCACCACTGGGACTGATGTTATCCAAGTCTGCCACCATGAGTCTGTCTGCCCCCATGGACCACCAACAAACCTGGGACTGATGTTATCCAATTCTGCCACCATGAGTCTGTATGCCTCCTGGACCACCACCAGGACTGATGTTATCCAAGTCTGCCACCATGAGTCTGTCTGCCCCCTATGGACCACCACCACCAGCTTCTTAATATTTAAACCATAAAGAGAGCATGTGTACTCATGTTTGTTATGCTGCCTCACTTCCTTTAGTTGTATGTTTTGTTTTTTGTAGCTTTTCAGAGCCGCAATGGTAAAACACATGCAGTACACTTCTTTTGTTTCTTTTACAGGGTAACCAAAAAAGGCTCCATCACTAAAACTCATTGGGAATGATGCTGTAGCTATACCGTACAGAGAGGAACCGATGCAATATCCATGTGAAATCCATTCTGGTAAGTATGAAGATTTTATTTCATCCATTTCATTGTTTTGTAAAGACTGCAGCAAATATTGCACACAACAGATTGTGTTAATTGACAAGATGTGGCTTTGAAATGTAACTTGACTTTAGAGATTGAGATTTGAGAACCAGAGAGGGACACATAACAATTAAGTTGTAAGACTTCATTCATTTCTTTTTTAGGAAACTTCCCAATGCTTTGTTGTTCTGACAAAGTGGCCTTATCCAAACAAGTTCTTCCACATCAGGCTCCCACCCCCCCCTGGGCTGGGGTGCACATGCAACATGCAGAAGTCATTTCATTAGATGACCATGACCATCACACCAGACTCATAAAGGATGCAGATGAAATCTGTGAAGAAGTAAGAAAATAAGTAACCATTACAGACAAACCTGCAAATATGCTTCCCCCACCCAAAACTAAAAAAAAAATACTTACCTTCATGTGCTTGACAGTTATCCATTGCAAATTTCTATGTATAAAGTTCTAATCGAGCACCTGAATATGCACACCAATAGTATCTGTGACCTGTGATACAGAACAATACCATGAGTACATGTCCATGTCAACACCCCTCACCTACAAACTACAGAAATATATATATATATATATATATATATCTCAACTCACCAAGGCTACTATTAGTGTACAGACAAAGGGCACCCTTTCATCCAATTGAGTTGATCATATTGCATTTGCTTACATTGCAGCACACATTGGACCAGCAACAGTTCTCTCATGGTTATCATATATGGGGCACTGCGCACATGAGTGACTGAGGAATAAATTCTGGGGGACTTTGTATGTGCTGAAACAGTTTCATTTTACTTCATTATCACTTGTCAATTTTCTGCACACAAGGAGGATGCATTCTGGGCCTGCAGAAAAAAATCTGGGGACTCTGTGCCACTTTTGTGTGTTCTGTGATTGCTGCTGTAAGCTCATGATGTCATACTGACATTTTTACAATTAAAGCAGCATTGCAAGAATGTCCTCACAGTTCTGAACTGTACTTTTTTATGCTACTTTACATTGCCACAGCCACCACTACTTACCTCCGAGTCGTGAGTGACTTGAATGATACCATTCTTCTCACAATTTATGTCTGCTTTACTTACTTGACTGCTTTTTTTGTGTAAGAAAAAAAATGAGCACATCTTCCAATATTGTTTGAACCAGCTTTGTATTAATAACATCTGCTTTTCAATAACTATTGTTCTATGGTGTCATAAAACATTGCCTGATGCATAACTGTTAATTAACAACAGAAGTGATATATAACAACTACTTGATGTGATGGAGAAAAGCAGAGGAAAACAATGACAAAGACCTGGTCAGTACCAATTTAAAAGGAATGCTCCTTTCATTATTTCACACATAAAAAAGGTATTATAGCAGACTCAACTACTGCAAATTATCGTATCATTCCAGTCAGTCAGGATGTAAGTAAAGGAAGCTGTAACACAGCATTAAAAAATATAAAACTATTTAAAAGACAAAGAACCTCTGTGCGTAAACACTGAGGCAAGGGTTACCCCAAAGGGCATTTGGCTGGGAAGCCAAGTTTCAAGAAAATACAAAATCACACATGCCCCCACAATGCAAAGCATCATGGGCCGCATATGCAAATCACCACAGAATGTTATGCTGGTCCAACTTTAAGCAGAATTGCATGGTGCCAAAAGGCCTCTCACACAGTTTGCAAAGGGTGCTAACAGAAGACATAGACACGTGTTTCGTCCTACCAGGACTCATCAGTATGCCTCGTCTGTTTGACACCCCAGTGGAATGGACCAGCTACCCCTAAGGCAGTGTGCCTGGGATATATTGTGGTGAACCCATTAAAATAAAAAAACTATTTAAACTATTAAAAATATAGGTCACAGTTATCCACAGATTGTTGTGCTGCTGCTTTACAGACATTCACCACATTACATAGTTATGGTGGTGCACATAAATTAATATGTGGGGTCATTACTACCACTGGAATATTTCTTGCTCCACAGAGTGCAATATATTTATGTGAAAACCACACATAATTTCATTACAGTGAGTCACGTGACAAAGGAATTACCAATCAGAAAAGCCACCCACATTCTGCCACCTTTTCTCAGCAATGTTAGGACATGATGCCAGGGGGCGCACAGGTGCATGTTCCACTATAGTGAATGTCCTGCAGCTATTCCAACCAATGTTTCCTTATGTTATAAGGTTCACTTTGTGGTGAAATGTGGGATGTTTCCACTAACAAGGCTCTTCTTACTGGAAACATGGCCACACATTTCACCAAACAAATATTCGGAAACCTGCCAGACAATCGGATATTCACTGTAAGGAGCACACACACGCGCTCTCCCTGCCATCATGTCCTAATTTTGATGAGAAGGGAGGCAGAATGTGGGCAGATTTTCAGAATGGGAATTCCTCCGTCACGAACACACTGTAATGAAATTATGCCTGGTTTTGCAAAAAATGTATTGCACTATGTGGTGCAAGAAAGATTCCCATGGAAGGGAAAATGTGTATGATTAAACAATAACAAACAAAAAACACACAAAAAAAAGTACAACACAGTAGTGGGGAGGGGTCAGGGGTGGGTGTGGGGGAAGGGGCAGAAAACAATCCCCTGACTTACTATGGCCGTGAGGTGCTGTGGTGGTCCAACAGCAGGTGCAGCATTGAACGTATTTGCTGCTGCTGTGCTTCTACTCTGTTAACTTGCTGCTCCAAAGCACTGAAATGAGCATTGTTTTCCTCGAGTGCTACCCACACCAGGCCAAGGTCAGACTGGCTTGCAGGGACTGTGGCGGGGTCCACTGCAGTAAGTAATCCAGGTAGTGGGGCTGGTGGTGGACAGGGTGGTGCTGGTGGCTATGGTGGCAGTGATGGTGGAGCAACTGATGTAGTAGCCCTCCTCCTCCTGCTGTGGTGGTGACTGCTGTGAGGTACATCTCCCACCCCAGCAGCACCCTCAGCCACTGCCACAGAAGGGCCAGCAGGTGAACACCTGGCCCCTTCCGTGTCAGCCTGCCACTCTGCCCTGTGGTGGTTCAGCATGTGGGTGCACTGGCCACTGGTCCCCAAATGTGTCCTGGGGGGCCACGGTGCACCAGCACACCACACACATGGCACTCCACCACTGTGCTGTCTCCCCCCACTCAATTAAAAAACTCCCACACTGGGGAGCTGCAGGTGGGGACCAGACACAGTCTGCACACATCAGGCACAAGCTCAACCACCACCTACAATTGCCAGGGCCACCTTCTGTGGCTGTGGAGGTGGTGGAGGGGGTGCTGCTGGAGCCACAACAGCTGCTGCTAGTGGTGATGGTGGTGGTAGTGGCAGAGAAGGTGGACGTGCAACAGCCACCGGTGGCACTGGTGCTGATGCTCCTATTGCTTCTGCAGGGGAAGCAACACTGGCCAGGAGTCTGGAGTGGTCCAACATCGCATGACCACCCCGCCCCCCATGGGTCCGCATGCCTCTCCATCTAATGTGCCCACGGGCCAGCGACTCACCTTCTCCAATGTGACCCTCCATCCTCCTGAGTCCACAGGATCACACACACACACACACACACACACACACACACAAGTGGACACACACACACACCCACACACATACACACACACACAAAACAAAACAAAAACAAAACTTATACACAAAAATTCACTAACAGAAAGAACAGTAAGGCAATACAAAAACTAAATAAAATAGATTTTAAAAAAGCTTTTTGTTTGTTCTGGGTTCTGGCAGTAAACAGAAACAAAAGCCAAGCAAACTCCTCTCCTCTCACAAGTTTGCTTTCTCCCTCTACAAATGTAAAGAAGAAAGTGAAACCGCTTCTCTGACTCACTTCCTTCCTACCTGGCTAAAGCATGTGACTTACAGTACTGCAAGCCATGCAATGTGCCTATTTTCATCTCACTTCGCCTTACTTTGCATTAAGGCATAATGAGAACGCAAAGTGGTATTAATAATGTGAAGTGATCACTTTACAGGGCACACATCGCGTTGTGCTCCACGGATGCGAAGTGCCCACTTCGAGTCCACTTCGCAGGCGGATTAATAATTTGCTGCATCTCTATCTGGAAGGTGATTCCATGCTGGGACTGCAAAATCACCTTTTGGGATGTTAAAAAACATTTTGGCCAGGATTTGAAAAATGACATCTGTCACATTCATGAGGTGCTCTAAAGATATGGCTATGTTGTAAATTTGGGGTAAAATTATTGAAAATTACCAATGTTACGAGCCTGCATTCACAAAATTCATTGTTGGCTCATCACTTTGTTGTTTTCTAATATTTTCACACCAAACTTTCAGCATAGCCTTCTTATGACCCCACCTCATGAACAAGGGCATAGAAAATGTTCAACTCCTGCCTGAAAGGTGATTTCACACAGGGACCGTAAAATCTCTTTTCAGGGCATATTTGCCTAATGTCATTGCCAGTGTTCATGAGGCAGAGTCCCAGAAAAAGGCATGTTGAAAATTTGGGCAAAAAAATGGCCAAGTTATGCCCCTACATTCAAAACACCATTGAAATACATGAACCACATACCTGTTTCTTCAGTTCGCTGTCCAGCTCTGAAGAGTGAAGACATGTCTGCAGTCCAGACAGGATTATAGCCTTGGACCCCTGACGGATAAGTAAGGGCTTGAGAGGTGCAGGGTAGTGGTGGGGTCTGTAATGGTGCAAAAGACAATGACGGATGTTTTTCTTATTACAGGGTAAAAAAAAAAGACAAAGGATTCTTGCACTGGAGGACTGGGCACCCCCAGTGTCGCTGTAACATTTTTTTCTTTGGGGGGGGATGCAGTTTTAAATTATCCAGTGGTTATTCGGAACTATAACTTGATGAGCTAGAACAATGGATTCCTTATTATTGTCACAAAAGAAAGTAATTTAAATATACAGTAGTGTCAATCAGCAAGTTAAAAGACCATTCACTGCCACTATAATTTACTAAGTTATGAAGGGAAAAAGTATGTAAGTTTCAGGCTGTAACAGATATTTGTAAATATCAGAAATTCCATGTAGTTCCTGTAATAGTTTTAAAGGAAATAAAAATGATCTTATGAGTACTGGTACAGTGGAAGACTATGAAGATTATGTTTAAACAAATCACAGTCAGCTGGAGACCTACATATTTGTTTGGTTGTGATACTTGGTGTGTTTTAAAAACTTTTTATTGAAATGGATCAAATATATTGTGAAGCATTTCAGTAGACAAAATCATAAATTGAACAACAGAATCCTTAAGTGCCTCATCTTAAATTTATTGATTTGAGGAGTCTCATTATAAACATGCAAATTGTGTTGGGTATTTCTGCTCTGCTACAGAAGATGGAGCTCCCATTCACAGTTCCATTATGCTGCTTAAATGTTTGTTTAGTCTTTTTTGTAGCAGTGTCATTCCTGGTTATTTTCTAACCATAAAAAACCTATTTCTATATAAACATAGAACATAGAAATTTGTCAGCAGAAAAAGACCCCATAGTCCATCCAGTCTGCCTGAGTCCCCCCCCCCTTCTAGAAAGACTTCTGCCCTCCATTTTCAGTCTGTCCACTGTTGATTAGTCCCACATATGCATCACAAGCTCTTTTAAATGTGTCCACTGACTCAACCCCTACTACCCATCCTGGAAGTCCGTCCCATGCCCCACCACCCTCTCAGTAAAGAATTTCCCCCTGATGTCACCTCTAAATCTGTCCCCCTTTAATCTTAATGCATGCCCCCTAGTGGTTTTGTTCTCACACAATCTGAAGATGTTGTCAACCCTCACGCTGTTTATGCCTTTCAAATACTTGAATATTTCCACCATATCCCCCCCCCCCCTTTTCCTTCAGTGTGTACAGGCCCAGCTCACACAGTCTTTCCTTGTATGACTTCTCCTGCAGCCCCTTCACCATTTTTTGTTGCCCTTCTTTGGACCCTCTCCAGCCTGACATTGTCCCCTTGTAAGTTTGGCCTCCAGAACTGAACCCCGCATTCCAGGTGTGGTCTGACCGTGGTTTTGTATAGTGGCATTATCACCTCCCTTCTCCTGCTTGTAAAGCCCCTTCCTATGCATGCCAACATTCTGAGTGCTGTCCCCGCTGTCCTGTTTCATTGACTCTGAACTTTAAGGCTGTCTGGGACAGTGATCCCTTTCCTGATCTGTTACCTCCACCCCCCCCCAAGCCAGTATTTTGCCTTTGGGTTTTTATGCCCTGTATGCATAATTCTGTGTTTTGTTTGCATTGAATTGTAGCTGCCACCTTTCAGACCACTACTCCAACCTTGCAAGATCCTCTCTCTCATACTCTCAACCACCCTATTGTGTCAACCCTATTACAGATCTTCAAGTCATCTGCAAACAGACACACCTTTCCATGTAGCCCGTCCGTAATGTCCACAATGTAAATGTTGAAAAGTATGGTCCCAGCACTGACCCTGGGGAACCCCACTCATCACCCTTTCCTCCTTTGAGTGCACCCCATTCACACAATCCTCTGTGTCCTCCCCTCTAACCAATGTTCTACCCAATTTGTGAGCTTACTCCCCACTCCCAAGCTGCCCATTTTGCCTACCAGCATCCTGTGGGGGATGGTGTCAAAGGCCTTCTTGAAGTCCAGGTAAGCCTCGTCCACCGCCCTGCCTTGATCCCATATCTCCGTAACTCTGTCAAAGAATTCAATCAGGTTGGTCTGGCAGAACCTACCACCTGTGAATCCATGCTGGTTGACATCCAGAAGGCCCTCTGCCTCCGGGACATTTCATCAGCCTTTCCTTAATAAGTGTCTCCTTTAGTTTACCTACAACAGAGGTAAGTCTAACTGGGTGGTAGTTTCTTGGTTCCTCTCTTCCTTCCCCTTTATGCAGTGGCACAACCTCAGCCCTTTTACAGTACCAAGGAACCCTTCCCTTGACCAGTGACAGATTAAATAACCTCGTGAGCAGTGCCGCTAATTCCTGTTTAGCTCTTTGCGCACCCATGGGTGAATCTTATCTGGGCCCATTGCTTTATCCAGCCACAGTTTCCCCAGCTCTTCCAGTATCCTATCCTCTGTGAATGGAC
This sequence comes from Neoceratodus forsteri, assembly GCA_016271365.2. NCBI lineage: Eukaryota > Metazoa > Chordata > Ceratodontiformes > Ceratodontidae > Neoceratodus > Neoceratodus forsteri. The sequence goes on from CM057458.1 coordinate 552,554,288, forward strand.
CTGAGTCCATTTCCCTGCCCTCCCTTCCCCTGCTTTTCAACTCCGTCTCTTTCCCATCCTCCTTTGTGAAGACTGAGGTGAAGTAGTCATTCAGAACATTAGCCTTTTCTATATGCCCCTCTACCAGTGCCTCTCCTTCCCCCTTGAGCTTTATGATCTTCTTCTTCCCCTTCCCTCTGTCTCTCATATATCTGAAAAACTTCCTATCTCCCCTTTTCACATCCCTCGCTATGTACAACTTTGTATCTGCCTTCACCCTTCTGATTATTTTCCTTGTTTCTCTCTGTTGTTCCTTATATACCTCCCTGTCTGTCTCCTTCTGAGAGGCTTTATATGCCCTGAATGCCCTCCTTTTCTCCTTAACTGCTTCCCTTACTTCTTTCATGAACCAAAGTGGTTTCTTCCCCCTCTTACTTTTGCTCACCATCCTAATGCATAGTTCTGTCACCTTCAAGACTAAAGGATCTTCATCCCTTTGAACATCCTCTGCTCCCTTTGGAAGTTTATACTAGATGCTGAGCTTTTGGCATCTTGAGATGAGGGAGTGGAATGAGTCAGGGACCCTGGAACTCTTGGGGGGAATGGGGAAGGAGTGGGTGGATAGAGACAGTGAGAACCAGGAGATGCCCTGGGGTGGAATGGACACAGGAACAAGGTTATCCTTGTCTTGTGCCCATACACAACGGCTCTGACTTTGTCAGGCAGGAAGTGGGGCCATCCTTGGATTCCCATCCCTTTCGGGCAGTGTTACGCAATGCCCAGTGATTTAGGAATAAGACTGCAGTGGTTGCGGATCTTGTTGCCTCTGTTGACCTGGCTTGCATCACTGAGACCTGGTTGGATAAAAATGCGGGCCCTATTTTAGAGTTTGTGGTTCCGGCTGGGTTCTTGGTGATTCACCGCCCGAGAGTGGACTGTAGGGGCGGGGGGGTGCAGTCTGTTTTAGACAGGAACTGGATCTCAGGGAGGTGCCAGTTGGATGCACCAACTCCTTTGAGAGTATACTGGGTGCAGGTGCAGGCTACAGGACCCTTCTCATCTACCGTCCACCAGGTGATGGGAGGGAGTTCCTGAAAGAGGTTGCGGACTTCATCGCAGACGATGAACTCTCACCATTTGGGCAAAACCTCCTCCAATTGATGGATTCATTGAGCGTGACATGGGTTATTACCTCTGCAACTCATGAGGGGGGACACACATTGGACCTGGTGTTCTATCTGGGGATGGAGATCTCCGATGTGGAGGTGGAGCCAATTGGTTGGTCTGACCATCATGCCCTGAGATTCAGTTTCACAGCCCCCCAAAATAGGCCTGCCCCTAAGGAGTTAGTGCAGTTCCATCCATTGAGAGGCATTATCTCAGAAGGCCTAATGACAGAGCTGGACTTCTCAGGACTTCCAACCGATAGCAGTGACCCAGGGACCCTGGTGTTGGCCTATAATAGGGCTGTTGTGGGGGCCTTGGTTGTCATTGCTCCAACTTATGTTTTCCCCTAACCCTTCACCCAAGGGCCCCCTGGTTTACTGGGGAGATCCATAAGCTGAAGAGACAGGGGTGAAGATTGGAAAGGCGCTGGCAGAAAACTCACCTGGAGGTGGATAAGCTTAGATTGTTGGATTATTATAAAAATCTACCAATCAGCAATTTACCATAAGAAGGCCGAGTTCCTGTACAGGGAAATCGCTACAGTGAAAAATAGGCCAGTCCAGCTCTTCCGGACTGTGGACAGACTGTGCAATCCAGCCTGTCTCCATGCCAGTCGGGCATTGTCACAAGTACAGTGTGAGGAGTTTGCATAATTTTTCACTGATAAGGTGTCCACCATCAGGGATGAGATCAGCCAGTGCTTTTCCCATTGGACCTTGCACTGATCTATCAGGTGGTACTAATGCCCAGTTGACTTGGTTCACCTTTAGCCAACCGGCAGTCATGGATATAGTGAGGATTGTCCAGACTTTGCGGCCAACCTACTGTAGTTTGGATCCGGGCCCTACACGTCTACTGGTGGGGTGTGTGGAGGTTATCAGCCCAGTCCTCTCTGGATAGTGGCAGTTTCATTGCAGAGAGGGCTCTTCCCAGATCTCTTAAAGGAGGCAGTAGTATGCTTCTTTTTGGAAAAACCCTCTCTTCACCCTGACTGCCTAGCAAATTACAGCCCAGTCTCGAACTTACCCTTTGTAGGGAAAGTTATTGAGAAGGTGGTCACTTTGCAGCTGGAGGATCATTTGACTAGCCACAGTATCTATGACCCTCTCCAGTCTGGCTTCAGGAAAAGGCACAGCACCGAGACAGCCCTGTTACGGGTACTAAATGATCTCTTGATGGCGAGAGATCTGAAAGCCCATTATATCTTGGTTCTCCTTGATCTCTCAGCAGCATTTGACACTGTGGATCATGGAGTGATGCTCGAGCACCTGTGGTTTTTCTGTGTACTGAGGGGAGCAGTCCTCAGTTGGTTTTGATCCTTCCTTGAGGGCAGATCACAGAGAGTGGTGTCGTGGATTCATTCCTTGGCCCCTCACTGGCTGCCCTGCGGGGTTCCACGGGGTTCGGTGCTATCCCGCGTGTTATTCGTGGAGTATATGCTTCCATTAGGGGACATTATAAGATGGTATGGGCTGAGTTTTCATTGCTATGTTGATGACTCTCAGCTCTACATGTCTTTTGTGCCTGAACAGGAGTCCAATTCAATCACGGTGTTTAATAACTGCCTGCTGGAGATACAGAACTGGATGAGTACTAGTTGACTTCGGTTGAACTCGAGTAAAACAGAGGTATTGGAGGTGGACCCTGGTTTTAGGATGACAGGGGCATGGGCGGGGAAACCCTCAGGTTTATACCTGAGGGGGACCCTCTTATGGCCTCAGGCCAGGTGCGTAACCTGGGCATGGTATTTGATGAGGGCCTGACCCTGAGGGCGCAGGTGTTGGCTGTAGTCAAATCTTCCTTTTGCCATCTAAGGAATATAGCCCGGTGAAGCACCTGGTTCCACCCCAAGATCTTCCTACCTTGGTCCACGCTTTTGTCAACAGTCATTTTGATTACTGCAATGCCCTTTATCTAGGGCTACTGGGGGTGGATATCCTCTGCTTGCAGCTAGTGCAGAATGCGACGGCCAGGCTGCTGACTGGAATCTCTAGATCCAGTCATATAGCACCTGTGCTGCGTGAACTGCACTAGCTGCCCATACAGTGGCGGATCATTTTCAAGGTCGCATTGCTGACCTGTAAGGTCCTACATGAGTTGGGACCTCACTACCTGAAAGAGCTCTTGTTTTGTTACTGCACCTCCCACTCACTCTAATCCTCTGGCGAGGGATTGCTAGAGATTCCCAGGGTATCCCTGAAAACATCTGGAGGAAGATATTTTGCCTTTGTTGCACCTACCCTGTGGAATTCTCCCATCTCACCAAATACGAGATAGCCTGACTGTGGAAGGATTTAAAATATCCTTAAAAATGTATTTGTTTAACCAGGCTTTATCTGGGACTTACTGAGTGGTTGTTATTGTCTTTGTTATCAGTTTTATTGATTTTAAGTATATTGTTACTGTATGGAGTATTGTAAAGGTGCCCTGAGCTCAGGAAGGGTGCCTTGTATAAATAAATTTTTACTTACTTACTTCCATATTCCTACTTTAATTTCTCCCCACAGCTCCTCTATGTCATCCAAATTCTGCTTTCCTTCTAGTTCCTTCCGCATACTTTCTCTCATCCACCTACAATCTGTTCTTCTAAAGTCCAGCACCTTAGTGGTGGAAATGCTTTTAACTGGCCCCTTTCTAATTTTAAAGCTTACCGTCCTATGATCACTGTGTCCCAAATTTTCCCCAACCTCCTCCTCATCAACTCCATCCCCATTTGTCATAACCAGATCTAGTATCCCCCCAAGTTGGTTCTGTGACTAGCTGGTGAATGAACAATTCCTGCATGGCTTCCAATAGCTTCCCACTCCTTTCTGTGGATGCTGCCAGGATTTCCCAATCCATGTCTGGTAGATTCAGATCTCCCACCACTACGATTTCCCCTTTCCCAGCCATCTCCTGTGTTTCCCTAATGATCACTCCATCTACTTCCTCCCCCTGATTTGGTAGTCTGTAGACCACCCCAAGCCTCACTGCCCCCCCCCCGTTTTGCTTAAAGTGACCCATAGGGTTTCTGCTGCTCCATCCCTACCCCCACTCACCATTGCACGAATCCCTTCTTTTACATACAGGACAATCCCATCCCCTTCTTCATGTCTTGTCCCTCCTATAGAGTCCATACCCTAGTATTTCCACCTCCCAACTGTGGTTGTCAGTCCACCAGGTTTCCATGACTGTAATAAGGTCCAGGTCATCTGCCGCCACCACCACCTGCAGGTCTTCCATCTTATTTCCAAGATTCCTGGTGTTTGGCTGCAAACCTTTCCACCAGCCTCTCCTTTCTCCATTTCCTCCCCCCTAGCAACTCCTGCCCCCAGCTGTGGGGGAGAGTGACTTAGGTAAGTTCCACCGGCCATTTTCCCTGGACTAACCCTAGCTATGCACTCCTACCTTCCTAGTTTAAATTGCTCCCCAGTATTTTATCTATGTATCCCTGGAGTTTCCCTCTCAACAGTCTAGCTCCCTCTTCATTTATATGCAGCCTGTCCTTTTCATACAGGTGCTAGTCTAACCATATGTCCCCCACTCCCCTATACATTTGTAGCCCTCCTTACTGCACCACTGCTTCAGCCAGTGGTTAAAGTATTTGATTCTCAATTGTCTAGCTGTACTGGCGTAGTGTACTGGCAGAATTTCCAAAAAGGCTATGGAATTCACCATCCCCTTGCTCCCTCTTGCTAGTTCCATGAATCTCTTCTGCAACTCCTCCACCTCCTCCCTGGCTATGTTGTTTGTACCAAGGTGCAATACCAGAAGAGGTTCCCCCCAATTAGCCTAATGCATTTCCTAATTTTTGGAAGCACCCTGCTCACCTCCATTCTTGGCTCACAAAAAACTGACATCCCTTTGAAAGCCACTTCCTTCCTTAGGTTTCTATTCCCAAGACGGTGGCCACGCTGGGCTGCTGTCTGTAAGCCCTCTAGTTGCTTGCAGAAAATTCAGTAGAATTTAGAGAATTTGCTTACTTTACTTTGCTGCTTTGTTTTGTGTACTGTCGCGATCTGGAGTTTGAGTCGAGCGTTGTTTGTTGAGCCTTTTGGGGGATTGATGCCTGCGGAGATTGGCGTGTCGGAGCCGTGGGAGGTCATTTTGTTGGGTGTTTAATTGCTGGCTCGATTCATCGATGAACTTTACGCTCGGTGGTCCATTGGAGTTGTTTTGGAGTTGTGGAAATTGGAGGAACGGTGAGGTGGAGTGGCGGTTTCCATACGGGACGGGATACAGCCGGACTGTGCGTGGAGGATGTGGCTGGGTGCCTGTGAGAGAGGACTGGCTTGAGGAAGTGGAAGCCCTGAGAGGGGTGCACTTGGTGTGCAGCAAGGATTTTGGCAAGTGTTGGAAAAGGAAAGGTTGGGCTCCTCGGTCCGGATGGAGGGACGGTGATCACTGACACTGGAGGGTGTTGGTGCGAACCTAGTTCCTTAGGGGGAGTAGGGGGACCACCGAAGGGTGATCCTGCTTGCCCCACCGTGGTGAAGGATCGGATTGAGCCTAACCCGAAGGTGAAATTGATATGCTGCCTGCCTGCTTATCCACCATCCGCCATCGCGAAGGATTCCTAAGGAAGAAAACCACAACATAGGAAGAAAGTGGGACTCCCTGGACCATTTGTTTGGTGAAGTACACTGAATTTTGTTTTGGGCCAGCGTTTGTAATTATCTTTTAGAAAGACCAGAACTGGGTTCGATGGGGTTGTTGCCGCCTTGTGAGAGGAGGCTGGCATATTAAAAATTTCACAGTCTAAAGTGGTGAGAGCACACAGCTGTGGTCAACAAAAGACCTGGGAACTCTTTCTTGAACTTTCAAAAATAAACTGTGTTGTTGACTATTGGATAAATGTTAAAGCCATTCAATAATACTTTTTAGTAGTTTTAGGTGGGGTGCTCCTCTTCCTGCAGTGGTGAGAGTACTGTGGGGGGTAGAACTAGAATCATAATAGATAATTTTATAGTACTAGAATTTGAATAGACGATTTTACAGCATTAGAATTTGTTAGATCTTATTTTATTGTGAGTGTTTTATTGTAGTGCAGAGATGTGCTGGAGTGATTGTAAGGCGGTCGGGTATTATTCCCCCTCTATGCTTAGGGACCTCCATCCTTTCTCCTGTCCCCCATTGCCAGCTGAAGTTTATAGGAGGTGTAGGGCTTTGGGGATTGTGAGAAGGAGATGGAGGTCCCATGCTGGAGGGGGAATGGAAAGGAGTGGGCGGATTGGGATTGTAGGGTCAAGGAGACGCCCTGGGGTGAAATGGGCATGGGAGAGAGGGCTTTCCTGTCTTGTGCCCATACCCAAGTTTGTCCTACTCGGGCGGTGTTATGCAATGCCAGATCTATTAAAAACAAGACAGCTATTATAGCTGATCTTGTTGAGTCATCTGACCTGGCATGCATTACCGAGACCTGGCTGGATGAAAATGCTGGGCCTGTATTAGCCGTGGCAATTCCAGCTGGGTACTCGGTGATACACCGCCTGAGGCAGGATCGTAGGGGTGGGGGTGTTGCCATGTGTTTTAAGTCAGAACTGGGTCTGGTGGAGATGCCAGCGGGAGTCACCAGATCCTTTGAGTACATTGTGGGCGAGGGTGTGGGGTGCAGGATACTTCTCGTATACCGTCCACCAGGTGACGAGAATGTTTTCTGCGGAAATCATGAACTTCATTGTCGACCTAACATTGGGGTCCTCAGATGGTTGGTACTGGGGACTTCAATGCCTGGGTCGATGATGAACTCTCTCGGTTTGGTCAAGATTTCCTCCAGTTGATGATATCACTGGGCTTCACACAGGTTGTTTCCTCCTCGACCCATGTGGGTGGACACTCATTGGACTTGGTGTTCCTTCTGGGGATGGAGATATCTGACTTGGTGGTGGAACCGGTTGGATGGCCAGACCATCACTCCATTAGATTCAGTTTTGAGGCCACCCCTGTTAGGTCTGCCCCTGCGGAGATGGTTCGATACCGCCCTTTGAGGGGTGTATCCCCAGAGGACCTGATGGCAGTGTTGGACCTATCGAGCCTACCGATAGATTGCATGGATCCAGGTGTTCTGCTACATGCCTATAATGAGGCAGTAACAGGGGCCCTGGATTCTATTCACCATTCGTGTTAGTCCTCTTACTCCTCGCCCCAGGTCTCCTTGGCTTGAGTGAGACCATGAGGGGTGGGAGGAGTTGGGTGAAGGCTGAGAGGCGTTGGTGAAAGTCCGGTCGTGATGATGACAAGCTTAGTTTATGGACCATTATTTGGTCTATCAATCCACAATCTCTAATGAAAGGCAGAATTCCTGTCAGAGATAGCGGCTGCACAGAATAGACCGGCTCAGCTCTTTCGGACTGTGGACAGACTGTGCAATCCAGTCTGTCTTCAACCCAGAAAGCCTTATCTCAAGAATGGTGTGAGGAGTTCGCTCTCTTCTTTGCAGATAAGGTTGCCAAAATCAGATCGGACATTCGCTCTTCCCCTCCTAATGGGAGCAGCGGTGGTCGTCAGGAGATGTCAAACACCCAGTTGGAATGGTCTGACTTCAGCCTTCCCATAATCGAGGATGTTGTGATGAACATTCGAGCACTGCGACCGACCTGCTGTAATTTGGACCCTGGTCTCACGCGCCTCTTAGTGGGTTGCGTGGATAAGATTGGCTTAGTCCTAGCTCTGATCATATGGAAGTCTTTGGAGAGGGGGATTTTTCCAGATCCCCTCAAAGAGGCTATAATTAACCCCCTTTTAAAGAAACCCTCCTTAGACCCATACTGTCTAGCAAATTACAGGCCAGTCTCTAACACCCTTTGTGGGTAAAGTTATTGAGAAAGTGGTCACAGTGCAGTTGGAGGATCATCTGACCAACAACAATATCTATGATTCGCTCCAGTCTGGATTTAGGAAAAGGCATAGTACTGAGACAGCGCTTGTACCGGTACTAAATGACCTCCTAATGGCAAGAGATCGTAGGACCCGATCCATCTTGGTACTACTTGATCTCTCAGCAGCGTTTGACACCGTTGACCATGGTGTGTTATTGGAGTGCCTGCGGTTAGTCTGTGGACTGTCTGGTACGGTCCTCAGATGGTTTCAATCTTACCTTGAGGGTAGGACTCAGAGAGTGGTGTCGGGAAATTTTTCCTCAACACAACATCATTCTCCCTGCCCTGTGAGGTACAGAGGCTCCATTCTTACACCATGCTGTTTTGGTGTATATGCTACCATTGGGGGTGATTATTAGATGGTACGGTCTGGGTTTTCACTGCTATGCTGATGATACCCAGCTGTATATGTCTTTTGTGCCCGGTAAGGACGCTGCCTTGTCGGTATTTAATAACTGCCTTGAAGAAATCCAAGAATGGATGAATGGTAGTTGGCTGAGGTTAAATCCGGAGAAAACTGAGGTGTTGGTTGTGGATTTAGGTCGCTGTGAGGCGGGTCTGCCAGAGGGATCACCCTCAGGCCTATGGCTTGGAGGTGTCCAGCTGACGACCTCAGACCGGGTGCGAAATCTTGGCATAGTACTTGATGACCGTTTGACACTTAAATCCCAGGTGTCAGCGGTTGTGAAGACTTCCTTTTTTCATCTGAGGAATATTGCCAGGGTGAAGCACTTGGTTCCTCCAGAGGACCTTCCAACATTAATCCACGCCTTTGTTACCTCCCGGCTTGACTACTGTAACTCCCTATACCTAGGGCTAGCGGGGGTTGAACTTCGCCGTCTGCAGCTGGTGCAGAATGCGGCAGCCAGGCTGTTGACTGGATTCTCTAGATCCAGTCACATAATGCCTGTGCTCCACGGACTGCACTGGCTGCCAGTGTTTAGCGAAATCACCTTCAAGGTCGGTTTGCTGACCTATAAGCCCTACATGATTTGGGACCTGCCTACCTGAAAGAGCTCCTGTGCCCTATAGTCCCTCTCACCCCTCCGATCCACTGGCGAGGATTGCTAGAATTCCCAGAGTGCGTTTGAAAACATCTGGTGCTAGATCATTTAGTTTTATGGCACCTACCCTGTGGAACTCTCTACCTCGTCAGGTGCGAGGCTGCCCGACCGTCCTTAGTTTTAAAAGGGAGTTGAAGACCCACCTTTTTAATATAGCTTTTAAGGATTTCTGCTGATTTGATTTACTATATTTATTGTTATATTTATCTGTACAGGCACTTTGATTTAAGAAAAGCGCCTTTTAAAAATAAAGTTGAAATTGAAATTGAAATTGAAATTAACCAGTGGATCCCTTTTATAATAGAGTCCCCATACTCTATCAATGATTTTTCTTGCCCTAACCTCATGGGAGTCTCTGTATCCCTTATCTGGCTACTCCTGGTGTTACATACATACACCACCCCAGCCACCCTCTATCTCCACTCCTACACCCCCCATGGGAGCCTCCATATCCCTTACCTGGCTACTCCTGGTGTTACATACACCCAACGGCCACTCCCTGTCTCCACTCCTACACCCTTCATCCCTTCACCCCCTGCCATCCCAGGTGGTTCCCTGTCTCACCCCCACACCCTGCCTCCTCCAGTCCTTGTCTATGCCATTTCACATATCCCTCCTTCCCTGCAGCCCTATATCTACCTGGTTGACTGTGGACTGATCCCTATTTGGCTGACCCCCTTCCCCAATGACTTCCCCTCCTACATGACTCCCATCCTTATTTCTGCCCTTGTAGCTTTCACCTTGTCCCTCCATATTATTTTTCATTTGCTGCATTGTGCCACCTTTATTGCTCTTATCTTGAAACCCTTTTAAGACATCTGCCCCTACCTCTGGCTTTGTCTGCCTTTCTTGGCCTAACTCCTTGTTACTTTTAACTTCCCTCCCATGTATTTGCTCATGTTCTACCATATACCTCAAGGACCAATACCTGTTTGAGCCTGTTGTGAATCTAACCAGAAGGGGAAGGGATCAGATCAGTTCCAGTACAGTAGTTTCTTCTTGCTGCTTTTACATTGTTTCTTGTGGATTTTACTTGGTAGAAGGTTATTTAATTTATTTCTTACTACTTCTAAAGGGCTAGCAGGGTATTGTTTTTGGGCTGTTGGAATTTTGAAATCTATTTTGGTGGCTATAAGATGGGCTCATTTGTTTGATGTTTCACTGGGTAGCAGGCTTTGTTTGTGGTGGCCTATTTCTTCTGATTTAAAACCTATTCGGTGTGATTTTATTGGGGCTGTTTCTTTGAATTGGAGACCTATATCTTCTAATTTCAAGCCTATTTTGATGTGTTGTTGGTGAGGCTGTTTGAATTGGAGACCTGCTTCTTTTGGCAGCAAACCTATTTTTTGTGCGTTGAGTTTAATTTTTGCTGGCTTCACTAGCTGCAAAGTTTAGTGCATAGTGGGGGAAGGGTGCTAATGGTATGACCAGGGGCCTCAGCTACCTGATTGTTTCTGGAAGGCACAGGCTGAAGGCATGCTAGAAGGGGTAGAGACAAACCTCATTTAATTATACAACTTAGGATGAATGACCTGGCTGACAAGACAGTAGATATAGTCCAGAGGAGGTTTGAGGAACTCGGACAATTATGTGAGGGGGCAGGAAGATCAGTAACTTTTTCAGAGATACTTCCAGTGGCCAAGGCAAGCACAACAAGAAAGCTAAGAATAGAGGAATTTATTGGATAAAGGTATGGGCTGTTGGGTGGGTGGGGAGGGACCTGGGAGGACAGTAGCTCTATGCCAGGGACAGACTACACTTGTGTGAGGAGGGAAAGAAAGTGTTGAAACAGAGGATGGAGGAGTACGTAGAGGAAGTTGGGAATTTAAACTAGAAGAGGGAGGTAGCAAGTGGGCAAGAGACATGCAGAGCCCACAGGTTGGGAAACCACATGAGCTTACCCCCCATAACAGTGACAAAGGACAAATGGTAAGTATTATTGGTGATGCTAATAAAGTAGGACAGGATTGGGGGGGAGGGTGGAAGGTAGTTACCCTTAATGCTAGGAGCCTTGGAAGGAAAACTGCAGAGTTACAGGTGCTCATGGCAGAGGGAGAGGTGGACATTGCAGCCATCACAGAAACATGGGCCACCCAATACAATGACTGGGATCTGTCTGTATCATGGAGCAAGTTATTTCATAGGAACAGGGTGATTGGGAAAGGAGGGGGTGGCACTACATGTAAAGGAAGAACTGAAGTGTGTAAGGGAGGAAGGGGAGGAGGGTAGTATGAAGTCACTTTGGATGCAAATCCAGGATTCCAAGAATAGGATTCTCAGAATGGGAGTGGTGTACAGGTCACCCTATCAGATAGAGGAGTTAGACAGAGAACTAGCGGGACAGATCAGAAGGACCCATGAGAAGGGTAGTGTGGCGATTGTGGGGGACTTCAACATGCCAGGAGTGGACTGGAGTACCCCAACAACCAGAAATAGAAGGCAGCAGGTACTGCTGGATGCCTTCCAGGACAGTTTCCTGCTGCAAATGGTCAGTGAACCAACCAGGTTAGGGAATACCCTTGACCTTGTGCTGGCAAATGGGGAGTTTTTGTGAGAGAACTTACAGTGGAAGAACCGCTGTCAGGGAGTGACCAGCACTCAGTATGGCTCACATTAGATATGGGCAAGGAAGGAGTGGAATCTGGCACAAGAGTGCTGGACTTCAGGAGGGCCGACTTTCGGAAGATGGTGGCAATGGTAAAAGGGTACCTGGCCAGAATTCAACCTAGTATGGTCACTAACCAGATGTGGGAGCTCATAAAGCTGGGGATAGTGGAGGCAACCAAAACCTGCTGCAAGGCCCAGAGCAAGAAGGCTAGGGCCAAGAAACCAAGCTGGTTGAACAAGGAGGTCATGGATAAGTTAAGGAGGAAAAGAGCTTCTTTTAGGAGGTACAAGAAAACAAGGAGGGGGGAGGACAGGGAGGAGTACCTGACAGAATTGAAGGAAGTGACACGGGTAGTAAGGGGAGCCAAGGCATCTACAGAGCTTAGGCTGGCACAAGGCATTAAGAAGGAGAAGAAGGACTTCTTTAGGTACATCAGGGAGAAAAGGAGCTGTAAGGATCACATATTAAGGTTTAGGAAGGAGGAGGGTTGGGTGGAAGCAGGATGCTATATGGCAGAAGCACTAAATGATTACTTCAGCTTGGTATTTACTAAGGAGAAGAGAGGGGTGATAGCCAAAGGGGGAGGAATGGCAGAAATGGGGGGAGGGGTGACAGATGGGGAATCATGGAGGGCAGAGTTCAGGAGGGGTTGAAGGCATTGAGAGTGGACAAGGCACCAGGCCCAGATGGCATTCACTCCAGGGTTCTGAAGGAGATGGCAGAGGTTCTTACAGGACCTTTGGCAGACCTATTTAATGCCTCACTACATTCAGGGTGTGTACCTCAGGACTGGAGGATGGCTCATGTGGTGTCCCTCCACAAGAGTGGCCCAAAGGATGAACTGGGGAACTACAGACAAGTGAGCCTCATATCCATCATGGGTAAGCTGATGGAGACTATCTTGAATGAGAGGCTGATGGCCATCCTAGAGGTCAAAGGACTACAGGACAGCAGACAGTATGGCTTCATACATGGCAGATCCTGCCATACCAACCTGGTGGAGTTCTATGACTGGGTAACTAGGCAACTGGACAGGGGCCATGCAGTTGATGTCCTGTATCTGGACTTCAGTAAGGCATTTGACTCAGTGCCACGTTGGAGGCTGGGAAGTAAGTTAGAAGGCACAGGGGCAGGTGCAAAGCTGGTGAAATGGGTAGGGAACTGGCTTCAGGGAAGGCAACAGAGGGTGGTGGTGGGTGGGGAGCTCTCACACCCAAGGGTAGTGATGAGTGGTGTTCCACAGGGCTTGGTGTTGGGACCAGTGTTGTTTGGGATATTCATTGCAGACATATCATTGGACATCAAGAGCAAGATCAGTCTGTTTGCTGATGATACCAAGATGGGAGGGGTGTTGGACAACCTAGGGGGATGGCAGGGGTTGCAGGATGAGCTAGCAAAGCTAGAAACCTGGTCAGACACCTGGCAACTGGGGTTTAATGACAAAAAGTGCAAGGTGCTGCATTTTGGGGTGAAGACCCCAAGGAGGAGTTACCAAATGAGGGGAGTGCAGCTAGCCCAGATAGAGGAGGAGAAGGATCTGGGGGTGCTCATTACAGGGTCAATGAACAACTCAGCACAATGTAGGAAGGCAGCTGCAAAGGCCACCAAAATGCTGGCTTTGTATTGCAAGGGGTATATCCTAGAGGAGGGAGGAGGTGATTCTGCCACTGTATAGGTCATTAGTTAGATTTCACCTGGAGTACTGCATTCAGTACTGGTGCCCGTATCTGAAGAGGGACATTAAGTTACTGAAAGAGGTGCAGCGCAGGGTGACAAAGATGATCAAAGGGCTGGAGGACTTATCATATGAGAGGAGGTTGAGGGAGTTGAACATGTACTCACTGGAGGAGAGGAGGGATGGGGGACATGATTGAAACCTTTAAGTACATGAAAGGAATAAACAAGACAGGTACAGAGGGGCTGTTCAAAGTAAGGGAAGGGAGGGCCACCAGGGGCCATGATATGAGACTGGAGTGAGGAAGATTCAGGAGGGAGATGAGGAGACACTTTTTTACAGAGAGGGTGGTGGCTGGGTGGAATGCATTACCTGCGGAAGTGGTATCCAGTAGAACAGTGGACTGCTTCAAAAGGGATGGGACAGGACAACGGGGAGGGTCAATGGAGGGGAAGGGTGAAAGGGAGGGGCAGCTGCAGAATAAGGGGTGCTAGCTACACTTTCAAGCAGACTTGATAGACCTCTGGGCCTTTAGCTGCAGGCAAATTTTGTATGTTCGTATGCTTGTACACTCATTTACACTGGCATTTATTCCCATTGTGCCCCTGACTCCTGTCCTAGCACCTCCCCCTTGGTCTCCAGTGTGTCCTGCTTGCCCCACCTCCTATCCATTCTATAATCCTGTCTCCTGTCCTCTACCCATCTATCTTCTGTGTTTCTTCTTTCTATATCTCTTTTTGACCACAATATTTCCATTTTCAGCCACAATAGCTCAGCCTCCAGCCTCCCTATCCTTTGACAAATTGGGCATCCCCCCAGCCTCCACATAGTGCTCATAAATATGACTGCACCACAGTTGTTACACCCCATGATTCTCCTCCTCTATGTCCCCTACATAGAAACATAGAAACATAGACTTTGACGGCAGATAAGGACCGCTAGGCCCATCTAGTCTGCCCATTTCCCTACCTACAGGATAGGCCGCAGATCCTAGTTAACCAACAGCCTTTATCTTCCTGCCTCCCACAAGAATTGCCTTATGTCTGTCCCATGCATTCTTGAATTCTCCCACAGTTTTAGACCCCACAACTTCCTCAGGAAGGCTGTTCCATGCATCCACTACCCTCTCTGTGAAATAATACTTCCTCACATTGCCCCTGAACCACCCTCCTTCTATCTTTAAATTGTGTCCCCTTGTTCTTGCAAGTCTCTTTTTCTGAAAGATGCTACCCTCTTGGACTTTGTTGATTCCCTTGAGGTACTTGAAAGTTTCTATCATGTCCCCCCTCTCCCTTCTTTCCTCAAGGGTATACATATTAAGCTCCTTTAGTCTGTCCTCATACGGCTTCTCTTGCAGACCCTGCACCATTTTAGTTGCCCTCCTCTGGACTGCCTCTATCCTGTCTATGTCCTTGCGGAGATGGGGTCTCCAGAACTGGACACAGTATTCCAGATGGGGTCTCACCAACTGTCTGTACAGAGGGATAACAACTTCCTGTTTCTGCTGCTGATGCCTCTCCTATACATCCCAGTATACCCCAGCCCTCCCTACTGCCTTCTCACATTGCTTGCTAACCTTAAGGTCATCTGATATGATTACCCCAGGTCCCTTTCCTGTTTTGTTGTTGTTACTACCTCCCACCCATTGTGTATTCTTCCCCTGGGTTCTTGTTTCCCAGGTGCATTATTTTGCACTTTTTTGCATTGAATCCTAGCTGCCATATGTCTGACCATTCCTCCAACCTTGCTAAGTCCCTTTTCATCCTTTCCACGCCTCCTTGTGTATCAACCCCGTTGCAGATCTTTGTGTCATCTGCAAAAAGGCATACTTTTCCTAACAGTCCCTCTGCAATGTCACTGATGAAGACATTAAAAAGGACTGGACCCAATACTGAACCCTGCGGTACCCCACTAGTAACCGCCCTTTCTTCAGAGTGGACTTCATTTACAATTACCTTCTGTGTCCTGTTGTCCAGCCAATGTTTTACACAGGCTACCACCCTGGGACCCACTCCCAGGCTGGTTAATTTGACTATCAATCTTTTGTGTGGGACTGTGTCAAATGCCTTCTAAAGTCTAGGTAGGCCATGTCACAGCCCCTCCCTGGTCTACTACTTTCATCACCCAAGAAATCTATTAGATTCGTCTGACATGACCTTCCCGCTGTGAACCCATGCTGCCTTGGATCCTGTGCTCCACTGACCTCTAGGTACTCAACTATTCTTTCCTTCAGAAGTGACTCCATCACTTTCCTACCACAGAGGTCAGACTGACAGGTCTGTAGTTTCCTGTCTCTGTCTTGGTCCCACTTTTGTGAAGGGAATCACATCCACCTTCCTCCAGTCCTCGGGTACCACACCATCCTCCCATGATTTATTAAAAGAGTAGCCAGTGGTTTCACTAGTTCCTTCCTTAATTCTTTTAGAATTCTGGGGTGAATTCCATCAGGACCCATTGCTTTGTCCACCTTCAGTTTTAGGAGTTCTTGCAGAACCCTTTCTTCTGTGAAAGGACTGGGATCGACCCCCTATCAAGAGTGCTTCTGTTAATTGGATAGACACTTCCCCTCCTCTTTTGTGAATACTGAGCAGAAATATTCGTTCAGTATTCCTGCTTTTCACTGTCCCCTCTGCTCACCCACCGTTCATTCTATTCAGCCTCACTATCCCTCCCTTTGTCTTTCTACGCTCGTTGATGTACCTATAAAAGGTTTTATCCCCCTTCTTAACTGAGTTGCTATCTTTTCCTCAGTTTGGGCCTTTGCTATTCTGACTTCCCTCCCTGCTTCTTTCTGCCTTAACTGGTACAGCTCTCTGTCCTGCTCCTTCTGTGTTTCCTTATACTTCCTGAATGCTATCTTTTTCTTCCTGACTTTCACAGCCACCTCTCTTGAGAACCATAGTGGCTTTTTCTTTCATTTTGATTTGTTTATTTGCTTCACACAAAGGCTTGTTGCCTCTGTGATGGCAGTTTTGATAATTCCCATTGTTGCTCCACACCTCTTTCTAGCCTGTTTGCTAGTGCTTTTCTGAGGCACTCTCCATCTTGCCAAAGTCAGCCCTCCTAAAGTCCAGTACCCTCACTTTTGTATGGCTTGACTCTGTAGCTGAGTTTACGTGAACCACACTGTTTGATGGTCACTTGTCCCCAGATGGCAACCTACTTCTAGATCTGAGATCCTCTCACTGCCCCCGTTTGAGAGTGAGGAGGTCTAAGATTGCTCCCTCACGAGTGGGTTCGAAACTAGCTGTCTAATGCCTGCCACCTGTAGGACATCAAGAATGGCCCTGCTCTTGGATGTGGCTGCAGCAAATGTGCTCCAGTTAACATCTGGCATATTCAGGTCTCCCATCAACAGTATCTCCCCTTTCTCTGCCATTCTAAGAATGCCTTCCATCATATCCTTGTCCATTCCTTCTCCTGACATGGGGGTCTGTACACAACCCCTGTGCAGATTGTGGTGCCCTTTCCAGTCTCAAGGTGACCCACAGTGCCTCCTCTCCCCTGTTTACTCTTTTGTTCAGTTGCTTTATCCCTTCCTTTACATGAGAGCTACTCCTCCCCCTCTTGTCCCCTGCCTGTCTTTCCTGTAGGTTATATACCCTGGTATGTTAACATCCCAGTCATGGTTCTCTGTGTACCATGTTTCTGTGACTGCTATGATATCCAGGCATCCCTCTTCCATTAAGGCCACCAGCTCAGGGAGCTTGTTGCCCAGACTACGGACATTGGTACTCATTACCCTCCATTTCCTGATGGCCTTACCCCTTTGCCCCATCCCTGTCCTTCTTGCCTTTGTCACTTTCTCCATTTACCCCTGCCCTTCTCCCTATCGACACCTCCATGTTGGTGTTTGCCACACTTACTACCATGATTGTTTGGGGGCTAGGATTTTCCTACTCCTTTCCAGTGCCTCCCCCCTTGGCTAGTTTAAAAGCTTGCCAATGAAGCATTTAAACCTATCACCTAGGATCCTGGTTCCCCTCCTGGACAGATGCAGCCCATCATGCCAGTATAGGCTTGCATCACTCCAGGTGGACCCCCAGTCCCCAATGAAGCCAAATCCCTGAGCTCCACACCAGTTTTTCAACCACTGATTGAATCCCATGGTATGGAACACCCTAGCCTCTCCTATGCCATAGATGGGTAGCACCTCCGAGAAGGTTACCGTGCATGCTACTTGACTAGGCCCTCCCCAATTCCACAAACTCTTCCTGCACTTCTCTAATCCCTTTCTTAGCCAGATCATTTGTCCCTAGGTGGACAATGACATCCAACTCCTCCCTGTGCAGCTGCTCCAGGCAATCCTGAGGATTCACTCCCTGTCCCTCCAAGCCATGGCGCCAGGCAGGCACCTCCTCTCCCCTTCCTTGCCCAGTTCTACCTTCCTAACAATGGAGTCCCCCACCAGGAGTTGTTTCCTTCCCCTGTAGGGTCCCTGCCACCCTCCTGTGGGTCTCATTTGTGGAGGTTCCCAGCATCCTCCTTGGTCTCCACTGTAGGTGCCTCCATAGAGGAACCACACTTTGCCAGAATGGCATAGGAATTGTGGAGAGGTACAACTGGAGGGATGTGCCTCCGTTCCACCACCCTCACCCTCCCTGAGCCCACTGTGGTCCAACCGCTCCTTTTTCTTGGCAACCTTTGAGGCAACGGCAGTGGCACTGGTGGTCCCTGGATGGAAGAGGAGGTCCCGCAAATTCTGGCCAACTCAGCCTGGAGATGAGCAACCTCCTCCCTCTGCCCAGAAAGGTGCCTGCAGATGGGACAACACCGCATCCTCCAGAATATCTCCCGGAAGACTGCTGCTCCACAGCCACTGCACTGCACCACTCCAATCATGTCTTATTTCTGACCCTTAACTGTTTGCAATCCTTACTCTTCTCTGTTTTTTCTCTCTCTCCTTACTTTCTGCCTGTGTGCCCTTTAAGCTCCTGATTGTCCTGTTCTGAGACAAGAATATCCTATATTTCTCAGTAGACCACTTGCTTGTTCAGAGGCAGACCTCCAGCAGCTAGAGGGGGCCGGAGAGCTACTCTTGCCCTTCTAGGATGGTGGGTCCTTGGTGGGTCTGTGATCACTTCACTTCCTGCCCCTAAACAGGAAGTTCCTGTTGTCAGTCAAATCCTGTGCCTAAAAAATTGAACTAGCTTTGGGTGGGGTGTGGAGGGGAAGGAAGGAGGGCAATATAGTCCCAGCAGAGAAGTTCAGTCACACAGCAGTCCTTTCTCTTGGTGTCTTCTGCCAAGCTATTAGCAGAATCTTTCTAAGGCAGTCTTTAAATGTAGCTTCCTTCTAGCTAAGCCACTCCCCCTACTTACCAGATCTTTCTACAAGTAATTTAAACCTCACAGCAGTTAAGTCCTTTCAGTCACCTGAGATTTACACCTAGATGACTTTTCATTTACCCATTCAGTTCAGTTAACCCAAACACACACTTTTTTTTTTTGTTTTGTATGTTAGTTTTTACCCTAAATTAAAGGTCCAAATACAAAAGTTCTTCTACTTTAGTCCCAGCAAGAAGTTCAGTCACACAGCAGTCCTTTCTCTTGGTGTCTTCTGCCAAGCTATTAGCAGAATCTTTCTAAGGCAGTCTTTAAATGTAGCTTCCTTCTAGCTAAGCCACTCCCCCTACTTACCAGATCTTTCTACAGCTCTACCTACCCTCTCCCACCCACCAATCCTCCCTCCCCTTATGCTGCCCCTGAGCCTCCCCCTGGCATGCCCCTCTACTCTGCCCCATCCACCAACCTCCACTGTTCCTCCCCCTGATTCCTTCTCTCCCCTCACCCCAGCGCCCCTCTCACTCCATACTCCCAATTGACTCAAGACCTCAGTGTAGGGACAAAACCCTTGATGGAAAAATTATTTTTTTTTACCTTCAATAATTGATTTTTAATTATTATTTTATCTATTTTTTATATGGGACTAATTTCTGGTTCATATTATTGTTTGCATAAATTCCTAAGAGAAAACAAAAAGTATTAGTTAAGTAAACCTTAAAACAAGGTATCTGGCTTTAATTCTTTAAAGGAAAATATCTCGGTTCCCTAAGCAGCACTTTGCCATATGCTAGATGAGGTCTAAGGGAATAGAGATGAAACTCCATTTTGTTTTTAAGCCATGATATAAGTGAACACTTTCCAGGCTAAGCATGTAGTGCAATGTTGTTCTATGGGGGCCTGCCACATTCCAGAACCATCTCTGTGATGTCCAAGCCTTGCATGACAGATTTATAGGAAAAGTCTTAGCTAAAGCTAGGTATCAATGGCTATGATCAAGATAAGAGATCATGTGTCTGGTTGCAGCAAGAAGGAAAAAAAAAGTCTTAAACTTTGAAAGTCATTACCCTGTATAGGAATAAGAAGTTTTATTCATAGTTTAAAGAAGCAATGCACTACCGCTATGAAAATTGACCAGTTATAGGACATTAGTATGATAAATAAGCTTACCAAGTTTTATAGTTGCAGAATGAAGCATTCAGAAGTTATGAATATAATTTATTTAATATTATTTTCTTATTTAAAAACTAGACAAATCTAGTATCCTGTGATAGCGCACATCTTAGAAAGTCTAACAAGATGAATATTAATTCTGTAGTTTGTTGCTATTGAGAGAAATACCATCTAAAAGTTTATAGTGAATTCACTTTTTTGACAGTGATCAATGTCTTTAAGACAAGAACAAAATAATCTTGTGTGTCTTACAAAAACTAATGTTTTAAGGACTTTAGAAATGGATTTTTCTTACAAATCTTATATCATTCTGTAGTATAGACTGTCAAGAGTAAAACTATTATTTTGTTTTGAGAAGTTTTATTGAAATTATGAAGTTATAGCCTTAATAGTGTAGTTTAAAAAGTATCCATACTACAGATATCAGACTTTTTCAAAAATGTTTGGCTTAATGTAAAACACTTGAATATGCAAGTTTAATTTTCAAATTACTTTAAATTAGACTCTTAATTTAAAAAAAAATAGATAGGTTTGAAGAGAAGGGTCTGTCCTAAAGAGGCATGTCTGCATGTCAACATTTATCTAATAAGATACCCTACCCTTTTAGTGACTCAAACCAATCCAAAACTGGTGATAACATCACCAGAGCAGATTTCATAATAATAAACTCTGCTGGCCACTGCGCAGATCTGAGCTAACCATTGATGTAGGAGGACCTACATTATGTTCAGTTATATGTTCAGTTTTATGGCTTTATACTGATGCTAGGCCAAAGAACCTTGGGCCATGCCTGTTTGAAATGCAGGGGTTAGCCAAGGAAGAGCCAGAGCTCAGTGCTGCTGAAGATATCCAGAGGCAAGAAAGAAGTATAAGGACATTGTTATTGTGAGAGAAACAAGATTTGTGTTATTTGCTGAGCATTTTGACAAGTAATGTTGCCTGCTGAAAACCAGACAGACTTACTTTTAAGACTCACACAAGCTACACAGCATGCTAAGCAAAAAGAGGCATCTTGTCCCAAGGTTTTAAAAGCAGATGCACAACATGAAAGGGTCAATCAGCTTCAGTTATTAAAACAGCTTGCCATTCACAAGAACATTCTTTGAATCCAGTATTGCTATGGACTGTGCAAATTGAAGCTGTGTTCTACAACTCTAAGAACTGACTTTTGGTAAAGTGATGTTCAGCAAAGGTTTAACTTTCAGAGTGTATCCATGCTAAAATAAGTTTCAGAGTCAAAGTTAGTTGACAAAGAAACCTTTTCATCAAAGGCCAGACTCAGCCAGAGTTCTAAGTGAAGAAAAGAAGACCCACTTCTACAACCAGAAATATAAGTATTCCTTTTTAATTACTTTTATTAATTTTAATTAATAGTCTTGGTAATTTAAATTGGCTTATCTGGGAAAGTAAGAGGGAATCTATTTTTAACCACAGAATCTGGATATATAGCTTAAAAGCTTTAAATTTGAAAAAATAATTTTGCATGATTTGAAAAGTTAAACTAAGTTTTACAAAAGTAGTACAAATCACTGATGTAAGGAGATATTGCCAGTTCTCATAGAAAATACATTTTACATGCAATTAAGTTTTTAAACAAGTTTTATACAGAAATAATTTCAGATACTGATCTGATAAGTATATGTTCTTATGCATGAAGGTTATGAAGGTTATGTTAAATAATAAGTATGATAAAAGTAGTATAACTGTTACCATTCCTTATTCCTTTACATTGTTTGTCTGCTAGAATTTGTTTTATTAGTTGCTGAATTTTCTGAAACAATTTTGTTGATGTTTACAAGATTAGGCTTGATATTTATGCTAACGAGGAATATTAAAACCATTGTATTGGTGTAAATAAAATATATTTTTCATGTAACTCTACGTGGGGTAAGCAGTGTCATTTACTATTATACTTGAATATGGAGAGCATAGGATAATATCACATGTGAATATTTATTATTTTTGGTAATTTATGAAATTATTTTTGGGTAAGGCCAGAGATGAATCCAAGGGCATTCTTATAAAAAGTGATATTATAAGCCTTTGTTCCGACATCAGTACAGTTGTATCCCAACCTGTCACCCCAGGCAATCAGCTGTCTTAAAGGCCTCAGAAAACAAGCTGTGTCCTAACCCTTCTCCTGGGTGATCTGTTATGCATCAGGGGAGGGCATCAAGTTCACAGGAGGGAAAGATGCACACTCTTTTAATACCTAAAAATGTTTAATTTGCAGAACCTTAAGATGACTGTTTTGCTGCCCCCATGCTTAACCTACTGTAACTTAGCCAAGGGAAAGATGCACGCTCGCTTAATACCTAAAAATTGCACAACCTTCAAAATGGAAGACGCGGGAGACAATGGAGAATGAGACGAGGGGCAGATTCCATCAATGAATATCATTAACATTTCAGAATATGAATTAAATGAAACTGAAATAAATGTGATAAACAAAGGACTCTCTTTCACTCCAGCCACAAGATTTAATATGTTTGGGACCATTATTGATTTGCATAAATTAGGACGGAATCTGAGTTTAAAGTCTTTTTTTTCTAGAACATCGCAGAACCATGACATCACTGTACAAAACTCAGGTGAGAATACTGGTGAAAAGGCATACAATAATTTTAAACCCAGATCAGACTTTTGCCCCCCCCCAATGTCTGCTGCACTCCAAGTCTTTTTAAAAAGCTGTGAAAAAGATATTGAGAATATTACTAGTAATTTAGAGAAAGGGTATTTTTATAAAACTAGTAAAAATGAAGATGAAGCACTTAAGGGACTTGGCAATAATGTAAATATCACTATTAAAGAGGCTCACAAAGGAGAGGCAATTGTTATGGACACTGTTAAATATGAGTCTGAAGTTCTGAGACAACTCAGTATCCTAACCCTTCCTCTAGGTAATCTGTTATGCATCGGGAGGCATCAAGTTCACGGGAGGGAAAGATGTACACTCTTTTAATACCTAAAAATGTTTAATTTGCACAACCTTAAGATGGATAGCTAGATAAAATCATGCAAGAAAATCATAGATGGATAGCTAGATGTGATTAGAGAAAATCAATGTTTACCAGAATCTGTGGTTGATTATTTGATGGTAGAATTTCCAGTACGCCCCACTTTTTATTGTCTCCCCAAAATTCACAAAAACTTGGTTAACCCCCCTGGTAGGCCTATTGTTTCAGGCAACAATTCAAATAACGGAACCACGGGCAAAATATGTTGATTTTTGTATTGCAGATTTGGTTAATAGGTACCATCTTATATTAAAGACACAGGTGCAATTTTATAAATATTGGACAACATAGCTATTGAAGATGAATGGTATCTGGTGACCTTAGACATAATGACTTTGTATGCAAACATTCCCCACAATGAGGGGCTAGAGGCCCTTGAATTTTATTTGAATTCTAGACACAATCTTGAACCACCAACTGAGGTTGTCATTCAACTAGCAGAATTTGTTTTTACTTGCAATACCTTTTTCTTTAAGACTGATTTTTATTTACAGAAAAAGGGAACAGCAATGGGGACAAGTTTTGCCCCAAACTATATTCATTTAAAGTAGATTGAGGTGATAACACTATAGATCCACGACTAACTTTTGCTAGTACCTTCAATCCCCAATTTAAATCCATAGCCGATATCATTAAAAAATATTGGCATATAGATTAGCAGGATCCAGGTCTGGGTAATTTAGCAGAAAACAGGCCCAATTTTGTATATTGTAAGGGCGATACCATCAAAGACAGGATTTTACAACCGGTGCAAAATAATCCCAGGATGTGGCTTCCAAAAAGAGAAGACACCTGCAACAGATGTGGCAACTGTAAATTTTGTCAAAATGTAGTGACAACTTAATCTGTAAAAAATCCGTTTAATGGAATGGATGTTCCTATCAGGGGCTTTATTACATGTAGCACTATGGACATAGTATATCTTACTATCTGTAAATTTGGCTGTTTCTATATTGGAAAAATGAAAAGAGCATTTAAGACTAGGATAGGGGAACATGAAAGAGCCATTAACAATGAAGATTTGACAAATGCATTGTCCATGCATGTGTTCAAAACTAGAAATAAAAATGAGCATTCATTTACCTATACAGGAATAGAGAAACCTGGTATGTCCTGAAGGGGGGTGATTACAACAACGTATTGCTTAAGAGGGAACAATATTGGATTTTTTCTTTCAAAGCAATGGATGGTTAAGGACTGAATGCTAAGTTGAAGTTAAACCTTTTTTAAGAAAATGAACAATGATGTTTTTGCATTATTATCTATAGTTACATATTTTTAATCCTGTTCTTTTTCTCTCTTTTTCTATGCAGATTTGCACCAGCATTTCATGCTGACTGTGTTTTATATAAACTGGGTGCAATCTTTTCTTTCTTTTTTGAAACTGACAGGTTTGATTTTATATATTTTTAATAAATAAAATGTGTATGTAATGGTAATAATAATCATTAGAATGCAGTCTTTATCAGAGTATTGTTATAACATGTGAAATTACTGGAAATTATAATTACCAGATAAAAAAACAACAAAAAACAAAATCACTATGTATATAACATAATGAACTTCTGATATTTTTTTCATACAAGTTTGCATTCTTTTCTGCCATATACAGCATGATTGTTGAATGTGTAGTAATGGTGTACCATTGTGAGAGTATATTATTGTGGTAGTGTTTCTTTAAATGTTTTTATATTTAAACCTATTGTGTTCTATGACCACTAACCTTTGAGAAAGCTCTGATTGAGTGAAATGCGTCAGGTGACATGGTGTTATACTAGGAAGCATTTTGTTGTGTGCAGCTCGCGGTGTTTTTTGACTCCTCTTAGATTTGATCTGCTTTCATGCACCTAATAAAGGAATATTGCAATATGTGCACAGCAATACAGCAAGACCAGGAATTGGTGAGTCATTTATATGGGACTGTAAAAGACTATAAAAGAGATATTATCTGTTTAACCTTGGCAATGGTGCTGGTTTTTCTTGTCGACAGCCTTCAAGATGCTTACTTTGCACACTATGCTAGATGCACCCTTGCTTAATACAAAAAAATTTAAATTTGCACAACCTTTAAGATGACTGCTCTCCTTCTTTCTTACCCATAAATTATATTTGCTGCCTCCACGCTTAACCTGATCCTCAAAATTACATTTGCACAACTTATAAAATGACTACTTGCTGTATGCTTGCTATAGTTACCGTCTTTTCTTACTCAGATTATATTTGCTCCCCCATGTTTACCCTACTGTAACATAGCCATCATTCCACATTACTCAATCTCACCAATTAGTCCAAGTTCAAGATTTTCTTGCAGTTGTGAAAAAGCTCCTTACTGCATTAAATCCTTCCACACTAATTAGCCACTCTAAATAGTCCCCTGGCTTGTAGCAGCGATCAGCCCTTTTCTGCAGTAAATCATTTCCTTGTACAAGTGATTAGCTCTTTTCTGCTTTAAGTTCTTCCCTCCAGAGGGCAGTACCTTCTAGTTCTTCTTTGACTTCACCCGGTTACATCCTTCAAGATGGATCCTCCTTTCCTCTGTATTTAACAGAGGTCAGGGATGGGGAGAGTGGATGGGATATGGGACAATTTTTGCTGCTGTGGGAGCGGCTCCTGCAGCTCCTATCACTGGTCCCCTCTTCTATTACCAGTTGCTGCTGTGGAAGAGGCCTCTGCCTGTGGTCC
The DNA here is from genome assembly GCA_016271365.2 of Neoceratodus forsteri. NCBI lineage: Eukaryota > Metazoa > Chordata > Ceratodontiformes > Ceratodontidae > Neoceratodus > Neoceratodus forsteri. The sequence goes on from CM057458.1 coordinate 552,579,792, forward strand.
CCTCTTCTGCTGCCAGTGGGCTCTTTTACTGAAGATGAGCACTGGCTGGCCTTTTAAAGCCTGCCTGCTCTTTGAATCTGGTGCCCTTTCCTCTAATTGGCTCCTGCGGGAGCCCAGATGTCCCCCACTCTGATTGGTTCCTCCGGGAGCCCAGGACTTATGGCACTGCCGGCTGTGGGTCTGTCGCTCCTGCTCTGAGAACTGCTGCAAATGTTGCTGCTGTGGAAGCTGCTCCTGCAGCTCCTACTGCTGGTTCCCTCTTCTGTTGCCGGTGGGCTTTTTTAAATGAGTATTAAACTGAGATTGTTCAAATTACATAACTTAAGGGCTCATCCAGGATACTATAACATATATTATGTAATACAAATGGATTATTGGGGGGGGGGGGCTAGAAGGATGATTGAGCTGAATAACAGGAATATCTGTTGTGAAAACAAAAAATTGCATACTTTTTTTAAAGGCATTTGTCCTATGTACAGTAGATTCTTTAACTTAGTGCATAGTGCAGTCAGATTTGGTGTTCTGCTTTTTGTTGTTCTGATTTATACTGTGGCAGCAGTTGAGCAGAGTGTTCAAACATGTAGCAGCCTAACCCACTGGCACAGCTAGAATTAAAAGGTAATGTAATTTACTGTGGAAGTCAGCGCGGAAACAATTTTTCATTTTTAAACCAAGGAATGATAAATTGATTTAGCCAGACAGATATAAAAATGTGTCCTTTCTGCCCCCCCATTGGAAAGCATTGATAAATAGATCAATTTCAGTGACAGAAAACAGACCTGTCACAAAATAGAAACAAGAGTTTCACCCTACAAGTGCTTTATCAATAAAATCTTGATAAAGTGCTTATAGGGCAAAACTATTGACTCTGTTTTGGAAAGGTTTGTTTTCTGTCACTGACATTGACACCGAAGAAGTGTAATATCAGGCCTGATAACTTCTTGGAGTCTGTGAGTGTCCCATTTTCTGCAGTTGGAGTAGAGTCATTTTGGCTGCACCATGCACACTAGGGAACATGTACTGTAGTTTAGAGGTTCAAGGGATATGCACAGATATCATGGGGTCTTTGTAGTGCAAGTGTGGGGCATACTATGTGGGCTTTACAAAAAGAAAATTGAAGGAAAGAGTGGGAGAGCATGTAAGGGCAATCCAGAATGGTAATAGAGACTATGTCTGGGCTACACATATGATGGATGCAACAAATGCAAGTGAACCTGTGCTACAGTTTGTAGGCACAAAGCAAGTTTGTCTGGGACCCTGATTGGGAGACACAGAGCTTGATCTCAGTAGGAGGGAGAACTACTGGACTTATAGGATGGGTGCCTGTATGAATCCAAAAGGTCTGAATGACAAAATGGAGCCGAACCCTTTCTTTGTACAATGAATGCACATACAGGTTCTTTAATATGGAATTTTATGTAACAATTTGTCTATTTTCCCACATGTCTCACCTTTCTCTCTAATCTATTTCTACAGATGTTTGCACCCATGGAATCAGTTGTGGAACACCAGTTCATTATGACAAGAGAGAGAAACAGAGAGAGAAAGAGAGAGAGACAGATAGAGTAGCACTAAGGAATATAGAATTAAAAAAATATTCTTCCCACTGAAGAGACTTTGTGGACTTATGCTCTAATATGTTACGTATCTTTCAGTGTGTCCCCCCCCCATTTGCACATTGGGTAGGGCAGTCTTCCATTTGGATCCCCCTAAGTTATGAAAGAGAATATAGTAAGGCTGTTTGTAAAAGAAGAAAAATGTTTTCTAGCATCTTAAGCTATATATGAGTTCATCATATGCTGTAAGAATAAAACTGTAAAATGTGTAGGTCCAATGAAAAAGCACTTTAAGGTCTTATGGAGATTGAGCATGTGTAGGAATTGTTGATGCAATCTGTTTTTGTTTATAAGTAGTTTATAATGCACTCTTACTTTATTATGCACTTTATTCATTTAAGTATTTAAAATGCATTGCACCAGTTTATGTATGAAGCATGGTCACTTTAATTTGCAATGGTCACTTTAGAATTGTGTGTATTTAAACATCTTGACCTTGTGGGGATGCATTCTTTGACAAAGCCCACTGGGTGAAACGTCAGTACATTTTGTTCTTCCTTCAGGAAGGTGCTTTTTTTTTCGTTCCTGCAATAAACTGCTATATTCTGAAACATATTGATGAGTGGACAGCAGTTTGTGGTGAGTTGAGGAAGTTCGGTGGCTTTCTCTGTTGTTGGTGTACCTGTTGCCACAGTGAACCAAAGCTGTGCAGAGCAGCTCTGAATTTACATATGGGTCTTCGAAAGCCCCAGTCTACAAAAACCCTAAATGATGCCCCAGACCACAACATTTGCAGCCTGTCCACCAGGGCTCAGGGAGTCCCACAAAGGACACTAAAGACTTTACAAGGTCTGGCTTGGTTCTAAGTATAGCACAATCAGAAGCACTTTATTATACTGGCAAGTAGCAAAGTAAAAAAAGTTGCAAACTCACATACAGTATGAGGTTCCCACTGTGCAATCAAGCAATGAGACAAGCACACCATGAAAAGGTAGTACATTTCATTATAGGAGTCATCTTACATTTTTTAACTTTTGTATTATTGCCCTATCAGTAGATATCAACATATCCAATCCTTTTTTTTTGCGCCCCCGACTGACTAATTGCAGATGGTGCTATCATTATGAGCATTATGCACTGACTCTGTTCTGATGGCACACAAACCAGAAACCTATTTACCTGGTGAATGAGAGTTCAGGTAGAACGGAGTCTGTCGGGTGGGACAGATGGCACATGGCTCAGCTAGCTCAGTCAGGCAGTAGACGGGAGCGGGTTGTTTCTTGTATTCCAGGAACAGTATGTCACAGGTAGCAATAGCTACAAAGTAAGGGATGGCTGCTGGCTGTGATCAAGTTTTATACCATAACACTCATTGTTTTCAGGGTGTAGGTAGGACAGACAGTGTCTTTTTCACTGGTGCCAGGGGTTTGAAGATCCACAAAGGTTTTTAACATTTCTGGGTGGGTTTTTAGAGCCTGGAATGATATAGCAAATGGCAAGGTGTGAATTACGGTGACTGACTATTGCTGGCAATGGTGTGGGGGCTGGAGGTTCTATTATTCTGGAGAAACAGTGTGACAGCAGTTAACAAGGTGTTAATTTTTGTGTCGCTCATCACCGTACAGCACGGGCTTCAAAGTCTGAAGAAATTAGCACATTTAAGTAACTCACATACTATCACCGTTCTCAGCAGCAGGTGGGACAAAAACAAAAGGAATTAGATAACTTTGAATGGTCAGTTCCTTGGTGTTTCATTCTGAGCGGCCCTTTGGTGCATTTGTTTAAATAAATGGGGGCTGCAGCTGTGATCATGAGTGTGCATCCTGAACAGAAGCACTGGCAGGCTGAGAAGGTGGAAATTAATTAGTTTATTCTTGCAACTGATGAACTAAATGAAGTTGATATGTCCTTGTAAATACTGTGTCTTTGTAAACTAACTCAAATGATAGAAATGCACACAAGAAGGACATAGCAGGTTTGCTGAGAGAGACCCATCCAAGTTAGATATGTCATTTCATTCCACTAGCAGAGAGAGACCCATCTAAGTCAAATATGTTGTTTCATTCCACTGGCAGAGAAATAAAACCAGAGCCTGTCTCCATCCTTACCTGACTCCTGAGTAACAGTCCTCTCTCTCTCTCTTCCAGCTCCAAATTAAAAAAGTTTAACTTAAAGCAGTTTGGCTCGGTTCCTTTTCAAGCTGGAAAGTAATGGTCTGTCTGCTGGACCACTAAACTATGCCTTCAGACAAAAAAAACAAACAAACAAAAAAAAACAGTGGCTAGAGTGGAGGCAAATGTGAGCCAGGACACACTGCAGATTAATATTATACAATTAGCAGCAGTCTCTGATTATACACAAAAGTAGTCTGCAGGAAAGAGCGCTTCCAGACAAAAATTCAGTCCTAAATTTCAAAGATTTTTTTTTTACTTATATCACCTGTCAGTAACTGGGATCCTGTCCTCCACAATAGGCTCCTCCATGTTACAACATGATGCAAGGTCACAAGAGCTTTCAGGGTTTCTCATTCACTCCATTGATCTCCTGACCTGATCGACTGCAGGAATGTAGTCCTCCTGGCTCACTGACTGGAACGATGCCCACCAGACCATGCCTCCTTCCTGTCTCAACTCCTGAGTGACAGTCCTCTTTCTGTCAATCCTTCAGCTCCAAATTAAAAAGTTTAAGTTTCACAAAAAAAAAGAACAGTGCCCTGGAGACAAGGAGCGGAGTGCTTCAGGGACACCAGGGACATGGAGGAGACTGTGCAACATGTCCAACATGTTGTTTGGTCAGAAGGAGTGCAAGGAATGTTGAGTCATTTTTCTGATAGCAAGAGGACTGCAGGGCTCTGCCCACTGCAGCCCTAAAAGTGAGACAGTTCCAATGTATTATTAAGAATTGTTTCAGAAAATTCATAATTGGAAGGTGCGAGCTGATACTATATAAATTACTTCTCACAAAGCATTATGTTTTACAACATTACAGGATTCTTTTTCAGGAGACTTTGTTTGAGGATAGTCCACAGCATATGGAAAATGTATTATTGGCACAATCATCTGAGAAATAAGTACCTGAGAAAAAGTGGGATGTACTCTGGTTATGCTGTCATTCTCATGTCATACAGAATTTGATGGCAGATAAGGACCACTTGGCCCACCCAGTCTGCCCATGTTCCTACCTAATGGATAAGCCGCAGATCCTAGTTAATCAACAGCCTACGTCTTCCTACCACCCTAGAATTGCCTTATGACTGTCCCATGCATTCTTGAATTCCACCACTGTTTTTGACTCCACAACCTCCTCAGAAAGGCTGTTCCATGCATCCACAACCCTATCTGTGAAAAAATACTTCCTCACATTACCTCTGAGCTGTCCCCCCATTATCTTAAAATTGTGCTCCCTTGTTCTTGCACACCTCTTTTTCTGAAAGATGCTACCCTCTTGGACTTTGTTGATTCCCTCGAGGTACTAGAAAGTTCCTATCATGTCCCCCCTCTCCCTCCTTTCCTCGAGGCTATACAATGTAAAAAGTAACCAGAAACATAAAAGCACCACATAAATGAATTGTGCTAGGCATACTTGTGTTGCACAGCTTGAAACTATGGAACATTTTTTTTCACATTCTTGTATTAGGCAGTTTTTGTCCAAGGTAGCTACTAAGTGGCAGGAGCATTTGTTTAACAGCATAACTTATGATATTTTGATTAACGGTTATTTATCCAGTCCATGGCTCAAATGTAATCAAAGTACTTTATTTGTGCTTTTCATATGTTTCAAATTGTATACTGTATATGGTTGGCTAGATACCATTTTGCACTACAACAGGAGGAATGTAGTATCCAGGACCTATTGGCTAGAATAGAAAATTAAATTACTTTAATATTCTTAACAGAAGCCAGCCAGGTATCCCACATTGAATTAAAAGACAGATGGGAGAATATGTCTTGGGTTCATCCATATTGAGCAATCTTGACACATGAATGTCTGCTTAGGTCCTGGTGAAGAAATGTATCCTTTTTTTTGCTTTCTTCTTTAGGCTGGTGATGGTAACAAATGGAATGGGGGAACTGTGATTATGCTTTGTTATTAACTGGAAACTCTGATATTTTGCTTATGCCTTTTGTTTTCTTGTTCTTATTTTAGAAAACGAGGGACTTATGTTCTTATGTTGCTTTTTATTTACATTGTGATGATGGTATGTTACTATGTACTGTATATTCAGTTTGTTTTCAATAAAAAAAAACCCTACTGTTTCACTGGGGGGCTCTATTGCTGCCGGTACATAAGATGGAGGACCCAGGAGAGAAGGAAAAGATGGAGCTGATCAGGTGGAGGAGACAATTTCCCTCCCCACTCAGTCTGTCATGGAATCCAGCGATTTGCTTTAGAAACATCCCAGTTTAAAGACAGACTGGCAGCTACAGTTGCTGCTCTGGAGATAACGAGTTAAAACAGCAATGGTAAAAACTCCACACTGCTGAAGGTTGGAATATTAGGAGCAGCAAAACAATGCTCTAAGTAGATGGTTTTGGCAGATCAAGATGTTCCAGTGGACGTAGAAAATAGTATACTACCTTCTGAAGTAGTTCAGAGTGTGAACTCTGAAAATGGTGACCTGTTTGAAAAGGCAGAATGCAAATTGGAAAGGTAGCTGAAGACATGGAAACAGGTACTTTTGTGTCTAACAGCTGAAAAGGAGGAACACTGCCCTCAGGAAAAAAAAAAAACAGTGTATTCAGCAGCAGACAGTACAGCAAATATTGCAAAAGAAAAATCACAAACCAGTACACAGACTCAAGCTCTCACAGAGAACAACAAAAGCAGACAGTTCCACAAATGCTAAACGAGAATATAGACCAGAACATGTTAACGCTATCATCTGATGAGCAATCCCTGGCTGGTAAAGATCCTGTTAGCACCGCAAAAGAAGCTGTTGTACAGAAAATAACAATACAATCGGCAAAGTGTTCTGGGAACCAAAATAAAACCAAACAGCTGCCAGAGAAGTCATTTTCAAGATGCTCCTATAGAGACAAATCCTTAGGCTTGAACCATGGTAAAAAATCAATTTTGTAACTGCAATTAGCTTTACAATCAAACAAATGGACTGTAGAGAGTGCACTTAAGGGGGCAGGTTGGACCAGTAGTCCTATGAGATAATGAATACCAGAAACTGATAATGAGCCTTTTCATTCTTCAGCTGCCACAGAAATAAATGAAAAGGAGGTACCGATGCAGAAAAACATTTCCACAGCATGTAACACTTAAAAAAAAAGTTGTCTGCCCAATTATTTTTACATAGTTTTGAAGCTGGTCTCATGCAGGGATAAAAAAGATAAACTTACACTAATAGCACAAGCACTTTTCATTATTTTACTTTCCACCTCCTTATGCTGCAATTTTGCACAGCCAAAATGTGACATGGAAAAACACACAAAGCTTATAACTGTGCTTTATCTATTGTTGACTGTGCCCTTTCAATAAAATGGTCCACAATACATATTGTACTGTGTCTTTCATTATTTATTTGTTTTAGGCACTAATTTTGTACACACTGCAAACTACCACATTTTTAAATCAGCATGATGCTTGTAACTTGTGTCCTAACCTGCAGACATTACAAAAAATCACTGTGCATCTTTTTCTGTTTTTAAGCCTGCTTTTCTCTGGCCCCTCCTCCCTCTCTCATCCCATAAGGCAATCCTAAAAGTGTTTGCTGAATTCACACTGCTCCCTTGACTCAGCAGGAGTAACCTTTGAACTCACTTCCAGGTGGTGTCTGCATCTTGCAGCCGTTCATACATCACAGCCAGGAACAGATGCTGGGCTTACATACACTATGGGATTTCTGTAGAAAAACGAGAGTGGGTGGCTTCATTTTGCAGCTCTAAAGCTGCTGTGTTTCATTCAGAATCCCTTTTTTTGACTGCTGAGCTCCATGCAAGACTGATTATGTCCTCGGCTTGGTAGCCATGTTATAAACACCAGAGGGTCCAGTCATGTTACAAACACCACAAGAATCTCTGAGGATTCCAGCTAAGTCTCTGTAAAGTGCATCACAGCTGAGCCACCAATTCACCACAACACAAGTTTCTTCCAATAATGGGTGACTAAACTTCCTGTAATCTTTTTTTTTTGTACTTCCCGGCTCGCGGCCTTCAAAGGGGATCTCATACACCTCCCACCAACTCCTTCGGCCAGGTCCTGACATAGCAGGATTCCTGGCTTCATTGTGCTTCATTAGCCAGGAGTGTTTAAATTTTCCCGCCATTTTCTCCCCATCCTTTGAGGGTGCTGGCATGAAGGACATACATCCAGATGGACAGTGTGCAGATGCATACTGCTGTCATGCGCCCAACAGCATCCTCCCTCCATTGACTCTGTAGAGCCATGTGCCCCTCTGTCCATGTTTCCACCAGCAGTAGAGCTATGGGGGCATTCGTTACCCAGTAACCAACCCCATCTGGAGGAGGAGAGCATCCATTGGAATGCTCTATACTCCTCTCCCACCTGACCCCCAATGGCTTGAGTCTGTTCCCAAACCCAGGTCACTGGCGTAGCGCGAGGCATGGCGTCCAGCACCTCAACCCTCAGCGCCGCCAGGCCAGTTTTTTTTTTTTAAACAGAATCTGATTATCAGACACCAAGCACTGTGATGTCTTTGTTCATGCATCACAAGATGTGCTTAGTGTCCTGAGTTCATCTACCATGCTCTTCCTGGTGTCTGTGTTTTATAAGTCATGTTTCTGCACCAAAGGCACTATTTTTGGCCAGATTTCAGCAAACATTATTTTTTGATATAATTATTTTTTTTAGGCATGCCTTCAGTGCAGAAATCACTTATTTAAATTCTTGATTACTTTTATTTGTTGGTGGGTTGCAGGCTGAACTGGTGGCCTTGTGGGTTTTTATTGGCACCTGGGATCACTGGGTCTTAACATACCTGGCCAAGCACACCAGGAAAACCTAAACTTTTTTGCAGTTAATTTCTTTCTCCTTGCCCTGGGTGGCACTCCTGCTTGCCTAACCCACAGCCCCATCTCCCTCTTGCAGCCAACCTTCCGCTGTCCTTTACAACTTACCACCTGTGATGGGGCAGCAGGGATCCCTCAACCTGTCGGAATGGTACCAGTGCAGAGGTTACCACTATTTACGGGAGTGGGGCCTGTGGGGATCGGCTGTCATCTTGCTGCACCCAGGACTCCATTGTCTCTTTTTCTCCTCTTAGGAGAGGAAGCGTGCAGTGACATCCTATGCAGACAGCATGCACGCATCCACAGGTGCTCCTCCAAGTGTCTGTCTCCTCTCCTCCCCTGTCTAAGCATCATTGTGCTGTCCCCCAGCCACCGCTAGGGGCCAGTCAACACCGACTGCTGGTGGACCCCTCCCCAGAGAAGGAGGGTAGTCCCTCAGATGCTCGATCCTTCTCCTCCTCTGCTGAACCCCGGTGGCTTGTGCTCATTCCAGAACCCAGGTCACTGACATAGCATGATGCAAGGTAACCAGTGCCTCAACTCTCAGTGCCACTGGGCCGAGGAAAACTTAAACTTAATAGCGCACTGTGCAAAGTGAGATGGTGTCCCTAACACTCTTTGTCCTGGTGTGTTTGGTCACTAACATTTGGCTATTTTGAGCACTATGCTCTCTTTGTTGTTTTGTGTGTGTGACGGGGAGGGAGTTGCTGGGGTCCTGAGGAGTTTTGTAATAAAATGTTTAAATAGTGTTAGCTGGGATGACTATGTCCAAATGTAGCTGACCAAGCATACCCAGACAAATTCGTTTAAAGGAGTAGTGTGCAATGTGAGATTCTGTCCAACACTCTTTGTTCAGGTGTGTTTGGTCACCAACATTCAGCCATTTTGAGCACCATGCTCTCTTTGTTGTTTTGTGTTTGTGTATGTGTGTGTGTGTGTGGGGGGGCTCCTGAGGTCCTATGGGTTTTTTGTAATAAAATGTTGTTTAAATAATGTTACTTGGGATCACACCTGGACAAATTAATTTAAAAGTGCAGTGTGCAAAGAGGGATTCTGTCCCTGACACTCTTTTCCAGGTGTGTTTGGTCACCAAGGTTTGGCCATTTTGAATACCATGCACTTTTTGTTGTTTTGGACAAGGGGGGCTGTGGTCCTGTGGGGTTTTTGTAATAAAGTATTGTTTAAATAGTATTACCTGGGATCACTATGTCCTAACAAAGCTGGCCAAGCACCCGCAGACAAATTAATTTAAGAGCAAAGTGTGCAAAGTGAGATTCTGTCTCTCAAACTCTTTGTTTAGGTTTCTTTGGTCACCAACATTCAGCCATTTTGAATACCATGCTCTCTGTGATGTTTTCGTGTGTGAGTGTGTTGGCGGGGGGCATGGTTTCTGTGGTCCTGTGGGGTTTTTGTAATAAAATGTTTAAATAGTGTTACCAGGGATCACTATGTCTGAGCATAGCTGAACAAGCACACATAGACAAATTAATTTAAAATCAGTGTGCAGAGAGTCTGTCCCTGCCACTCTTTGCCCAGATGTATTTGATCACTGATGTTTGGCCATTTTGAGCACCAGACTCTTTTTTTGTTTTGTGTGCATGAGTGTGTATGTGTGTGTGCATCCTATGGGGTTTTGTGATTAAATACTGCTTGGACTTGTATCCTTTTTCCACCTTCAATCCATCAATTGTTGTACCATGTACAGCCTCTTTCCTTCACTTAATCATATTGTGTACCTTGTGCAGCATCTCTACTTCAGGGTAACATGTTCTATGGGGAACTCAAATTGAGTGACTCAGTTCTGAGCTGCTCAATTTGAGTACCTATGATGTGAGCTACCTTGAAAGGGTAGTGAGGCATGGTTATAGTGTGAATCCAGGACAACAACAGTGACTGATCATGAGGGTGATTGGAACAGGAGAGTTACAGGAAGATGTATGTGGGAGTAGTCTGGTGGGGTATTGCCAAGCTGGCTATGTGGTGTGGTGGTGAGGGTGGATGGCAGAAGTGACAGAGGTTTAGAGTTTGGGGCTGGGTAGGGGTACTGTTATTATTTGGTGTTTGTGGGAGTTTAAGGTTTTTTCCCTGAGTTTCTCCCCCTTCCTGACATGCACCCCCTTGGAGTTGATAATGTTAATTTAGGAGGGTGCAGGGTGGTGCAGCCCCCGGCATAGATATGTTAGTCCATTTTTTGACATTTTAGTGCTGTTGTTGTGATCACTGGGAAATGTACATCAGCGCTGAGCTTTTCAGTGATGTACACTCGCTGTAACAGCACACGCTATTTAGCGGTCACCATTATGACATGGAACCCTACTTCAGTCTGTCTTATTGTGCAGCATGTGCAGCTTCCCTGGTACACTGTATTCAGTGACATGCAGAGTTACTTCAGTACTCCATATTGTGTGTTATGCAGTCTCTCTCCTTCACTTTGTTGCATTGTGTACCATGTGCTACATCTCTACCTCAGTCCATCGTATTGTGCAGGATGTGCAGCCTTCCATGTATGCCATATCCAGTGGAATCCACAGCACCTTCAGTACACCATATTGTGTGTCCTGTAGCCTCTCTCCTTCACTTCATCATATTGGGTACAATGTGTAGACTCTCTACTTCAGACCATTGTATTGTGTACCGTGGGCAGCTTGTTTACCTTAGTCCATCATATCGTACAGGATCTGCAGCCTCCCAGGTACACTTTATCCAGTGGAATGTGCAGCTCCTTCAGTACATCATATTGTGTATCATATACAACTTTTCTACTTCAGTTCATCATATTGTGTACCATGTGCCGCATCTTTATTTCAGTCCATCATGTTCTGCATGGTGTGCAGCTTCCCAGTATGTCATATTGTGTCTCATGTGCAACTTCTTTACTTTAGTTCATCATATTGTGTACCATGTGCTACATCTCTGCCGCAGTCCATCATATTGTGCAGATGTACAACCTCCTAGGTACTGTATGCTACATTCAGTGGAATGTACAGCTCTTTCATTATGCTGTATTGTATGTTGTGCAGCCTCTCTCGTTCAGTTTGACATATTGTGTACCATGTGCTGCCGCCATACTTCAGTTCATCATATTGTGTACCATGTGACTTAGAGCAATTAGTTAATAAACCTACTAGAGATAACAGCATACTGGATCTAATATTAACTAGCATCTCTGATTATGACTCTAGTCCTATAATTCTGGAACCACTTGGCAACAGCGATCATTTTATGGTATCATGGAGCTTTACTAACTCAAAAATAAATAACTATGGTACCACATTAATTAAAAACTTCAACAAAGCAAATTACAAAAATTATTAAAAGATTTCTCAAAGCTTGGGACTGGGAACAAGAGTTAAATAGACTCAATGTCAATACAATGTGGGAAGCCATTCAAAATAAAATAAACTATTGTATAGAGACCTGTGTTCCAGTACACACAAAACATGACAGTAAGAAACAGAGTACCTCTATGGTGGAACATTAAGATTAAGAGAAAGATCAGAAGGAAAAAGAAAGTGTTTCATTATTATAAAAAAACACCCTTCTAATGAAGCATGGCAAAAATGTAAACGTATCTCAAACAAAACAAAAAAAAAATGATAAGACAAGCAAAAAAAGATGGAGAACTAAAGTTAGTGAATGACACAACAAATAATAAAAAAAGTTCTATAATTACATTGGGTCTCTAAAACGAAGCAATGTTGGGGTTGTCTACTTGTTATACAGGATACTCTAATTTCTGATGAAAATACCATGGTGAGTGAATTCAATAAATATTTTACTGGTATATTTAAAATAAAAAAAGATTTAAGTATAAACCACTTAAATATTTAAGATTCACCAATTTCCTTCACTACAAATAAGATATTAGCAGCTATTAACAAATCAAAATCAAGTACAACTTCTGAAACTGATGGAATCTCTTCTATATTTATTAAAAACCTTTCAAAAGAATTATCAGGTATCCTTACTTTGTTCTTTAATACTTCCATTAATGAAGGAGTTGTTATAGATGAATGGAGGTCAGCTAATGTCACACTCATTTATAAAAAGGGATCAAAACATAATGGGCCAGATAGTCAAACTGTGCCATTCTGTGGCGCAAGCCCTTGTGCTGCTCAAAAAAGTTGTGCAGGGGTGTGGCCAGGGCGATATTCAATGGAGGTGCGCTATTGAGCAACTTCTTTGAATATCGCCCCCTGGCCTCAGCCACTGTGCATGGCGCAGTGGAACTTGCACCACTGCAAGTGGTCAGAGTGGAGCATTCAGATGGGATGGCGCAAGTCCCATTGCGCCATGCGCAAACCTGCGATATTCAAAAGGTGACATGCAAATGGGGCCATAATTTATGCAAGGCACAGGGGGGCTATTTGCATCTAATTATGGCCCCATTTGCATGCCATTAGCATGTGGGTGCACTGAACCCCGATGACTTGTGCCTGGTGCCCTGCCAGGCAGCAGCTGTCGGGCAGAGACGCCCCCTGCAGCCCGATTGCGGGCATAACCGAAATGGCCCAATCGTGGACATAATAGTGTTCCCCCCCATTAGCCCAATTGCGGGCAGAACATTTCATTCCCCCCCCATTAGCCCGATCGTGGGCATGGCGTTATTCCCCATTAGCCCGATCCACAGGCAGAGCGTTATGTCCCCGAGCAGCCCGATCACGGGCATCAGTTATCCCCTCCCCAAGTCAATATCCCTGGTGGTCCAGTGGACCGTGAAGCCTGATCACGGGCATAACATCAACCCCAAAGTACAAGATCCCTGGTGGTCCAGTGGACCATGAAGCCCGATCGTGGGCATAACGTCAACCCCAAAGTCCAATATCCCTGGTGATCTAGTGGTCCCCCATCCCACCCACCCATGGGCCCCACCACCTGCTCCCCCATCAGCCAGCAGGCGGCAGCACCGATCTGCCTGCGGACCGCCACCCACTGACTGACAGCTCGGAAGGGCTGCGCGCCCGATGGTTCAGGCAGAGCCAATGGGCATGCAGCCCATACCGCTACAAGGCAGTCAGACATGTGAATGAATTCATTCACATATCTGGTCTGCCTTGTATATGAGCTACATGCCGTTAGCTCTTGCTCTGAACTGGTATGCAGCCGAACTGTCGGTCATCGATGAGCGAGGGACTGCTGCCCGCCAGCTGATGGGGAGCGGGTGGTGAGGCTCATGGTGGTGAGCCTGGAGACCCAGACTGTGAGGATGACGATATGCCCGTATCGACCGCCTAGATCACAAGATGTGAACTGAAATACGTTATGCCCGGTCGACTTCATAATCACGAACCTGAAATATTGAACTGGAAGCATCGATGTCGAATGAGCTGCTGAAGACATAATTCTGCCCATGTCGAGGCTAATGAGGGAGGAAATAACGTTCTGCCCATGATCGGAGCTAATGGGGAAACATTATATGCCCATGATCGGGCTAATGGGAGACACTGGCCCATGATCAGGGCATGGGTGTGCTGCAGGGAATGAGTGGAGGGCCATCCACAGATGGCAGCTGCTGTGTTGTGCCCTGAAATGCGGCAGCTCACCTGTGGGTGGCCCTCGACTTGATCCTTTTTTTTTGGCTTAAAGTTGTGCAGGCACAGGTAGGGGGCTGCGCCTACATAACTCTGCATGGCCCGGCTGAATATCGGGCTGTGCAGTTTATGCATGGTTCCTCCCCCTTCGGTTGCGCATGCCTTCATTATCATTGCGCTGTTGCTCAGGATGATTTGGGGGGTGCAACTGCCTCCTGCTGAATATCGCAGAATGGAGCATTTCGGACTTGCACAGGCACAACCCTATTGCGCATGGCTCAACTCTTTTGAATATCTGGCCCAATGTCTCCAATTACATACCTATAAGATTGACATCATGCATAGGAAAAATAATGCAGAGAGTACTACAATATCAAATAACCAACCATCTGGAATTTACAGGGTACCATGATATGTCTCAACATGGGTTCACTCAAGGGAAATCTTTTATGAGTAATCTGATTATTTTTTTTATAAACCAGTCAGACTTTGGACTTTGGAATTTCTGTAAATATAATATACCTTGACTATGAGAAAGCATTTGACACTGTATCACACAGAATCCTAATAGAACATCTTATAAAACTTAACTTGCATCCCCAAATTATAATGTGGATTGCCTCTTGGCTGGATGGTAGAAAGCAGAGAGTTGTACTAAAAGGGTACGAATCTAAATGGGGCAAGGTGACTAGTGGAGTGCTCCTGGGATCGGTGCTGGGTCCTACTTTATTCAACATAATGATCTCTAACATGCAGACAGACAATGGTGGATGTTAGGATGCATAATAGTAATGTAGCTGTAGAATCTCTTCAGAACAATTTGAACAATCTTTTCATATGGGCCTGTGAGAACAAAATGGTATTTAATATTGCAAAGTGCAAAGTAATGCATTTTGGAAAGAACAATAGACAAGCTAACTATACCATTAATAACATCAGTCTTGAAGTCACTACATCCGAAAGAGATCTTGGTGTTAACATTACTAACAACCTAAAATTTGGTACTCATATAAACAAAACAACTAAGAAGTGTCATGGTATATTGCAGTGTATTCTTAAACATATAAAAAGTTGTGAGCTGGAGGTCATAATTCCATTGTACATCTGTTTGATTAGATTGAACCTGGAATATTGTGCCCCCTTCTGCTCCCCCACACTAATTAGAGATAAGGTAGCTCATGAGTCTATACAACGTAAATTAACAAAACATGTCAAGAATCAAGAATTATTAAACTATGAGGAAAGACTTAGAAATGTAGGTCTTTTTTCCCCTAGAATATAGAATAACTAGGGGTGAACTATATTGGGCCTACAAGCCATCTAAGAACAAGTTATTCTTTGAATCAAACTGTTTGACAAAACAAATCCCACTCGGTTGTACAAGATCACACAAATTAAGATTGCATTCAAAGATATGTAAAACTGAGCACAGAAAAAACTTTGTAACTCAGAGAGTACCTCATGTATGGAATACACTAGCAGTGGAGGTAGTAACCAGTGAAAACTTCAAACAGTTCAAAAGAGACCTAGATCAATACATGGGAGATAAAAAATTAATCTACCATTGTTAGGTTAAAATGAAGACGAGTTCAATATGGGCATGTCCCTCGAACTCGTACAATCTATGAACCTATGAACCTATGTGCAGCCTCTCTACTTTAGTCCATCTCTCCAGTGTTGATACCATCCTTCTTCCTTTAGGAGTATTTTTCCATAGTCAAGGGAGGTGGCATGCATTTTGTTCAGCTGTTTTCTCGGATCCAAAAATTTTATTTTACCTTGAGCTGTATTTGATTTTAAGAAATGAGCAACCAGAAGAGAAGACCATGTGTGTCTGCAATCACAGTGTTAAAAGATTCTTTGATGATTTCTTGGCAAGGAAATTTTATTTTACCTGGCGCCCAATCCCAGAGGCTCTGGGTGCCATACATGTCAATACGACTATCCAAAAAAAAAAAAAATAATTTCAACAATAAATTAAACAGATCATATTCATAGATTCATAGACATGCAATAGCAGAAAAGGGCCTTCCTGGCCCATTGAGTCTGCCCATTCCCTCCATCTACCAGTCACCCCCTCCAAGATTCCCCTTGTCCTTCCCTTGACAACCCTCTGTGTTTGTCCCAGGCCCTCTTGAATCCCTCCACTGTATTGGCACTCACCACCTCCTCTGGCAGTCTGTTCCAGGGCTAAACCACTCTCTCTGTTAAGTAATACCTCCTAACATTTCCCCTAAACCTCCCCCCCACCTTCAGACCATGCCCCCTAGTTCTTGTATCTACCTTCTTGGTAAATAAGCTCTTCTTCATTTTACTTATCCCCTTCTCATACTTGAATGTTTCAGTCATATCCCCAATTTCCCTTCTTATCTCCAGAGGATACAAATCCAATATGAATAAATAAATAGTATATACTGTAAATATGAATAAATAAACAAGGCCTAAGCTAAAAACAGTAACTAGAATGGGCCAACCCACTGTTAGAGAAGGAATGATCTCATCATTGTAGTAAAAAGATAAAAAATGGCACCAAACATTATGAAGAATAAACAATTAAATTGAAGGCCCACTCACAGGTGTACACAGACAATATGGATAAGGAGAAGCACACTATGTATAATAAAAAAGCAAAACTGCAAATGTAGCAGTACAGACAGAGACAGAAGGAGAAGCAGGCATTGAAGGCTGTACAGTCCACAGTGCCAACAAAAAGAACCACGAGGACCACCAAACAACAAACAGTGAAACAGTGAGATCATTGAAAGGAACAGGAAAGACAGTTTTGTGCATCAGTGTATGTACAGAAAAAAAGACATATTAGAAACGACATGTAAAGTACCAAGAGTAACATGCAGCAAAAATGGTTGAAGTTGCCACCACCACTACCGACACACAAACAATGATGCCACAGACAGTACTAACCCTATCACAAACGATACTCATTCAAATAGTGCCATCAGGAAAGCAGTGCAAAGGTCACAAGCAGGGTTACCTTGATCACCAACAAGCTTTGATTCTATGATTGCTCAAATTATGTCCTCTTCCTCACCTGCCAAGAAGGCAGCATAGGAGACATATATGAACCTGACCTGTTGAACAAACCTGCAAGAGAGATTGGTTAAAGCCATGAAAAAAAATTGAAGTCTCTAAACTGCCCCAAAAAACAGGAGGGAAGACACTTGAGATGAGAATTCTTAAGTACTTCAACAATTCTAAGAAAATACCAGTGTCTATGTCCTACAAGCAATACATTGAGGATCAGTTGGACAAGGATGATGACCATATCAAAGGGTCATAAGCAAGTAACCCACAAATCAGCAATGACAGCAGAAACTGTCTAGTGAGTGAAGATCTCCTATGAAGAGGTGGTCAGGTCTGTGCCACACAAGAAGGCATTTTCAAACAGAACATGCCAATCAAAAGCATTCCCTGGCAAAACCCTTACTGTGCTTCATGCGCAATCATGCAAGCAAAATCCTGAAACATCACTGGGGAGAATAAAGTTCAACACTCTACAACCACAACACATGAAACTTGCACAGGAGCAGAATCTAGAGGAATGACTATGTGAGTACTGTGCCAATGCAGTATTAAAGCTGCAGGCATTGAATGGGTTCACTGATACACATAAGGCATTGGACTGCAAATTGCCAAATATTCATAATGCAGTTGAACTTACAATGTGCAGCAAGTTACCCAGCCTAAAATCCTTTCACAATGACTGTGTGGAGAATATTTGTGAAAATTGTAGCACCAAAGCTGTTGAGGATAAAGTTGATGAAGTAATGAAAGGGCATGGTAATGGAATGGTGAGGTGGCAGAAGTGCGATACCATAAAAACTAGTGTTAAACAATGTGCAAACAAAATCAAGGAAAGTGTTGAAAACCAAAACAACACTCTATCTGCTAGTGGAACTAATGAAAGAAAGCTTCAGGTTTCTGGTACACCACCTTCACATAGCATCCTGACAGCAATACCAATTTACCACATTAAAAGAAAATATACCCGAGGGATGGGTCCACTCCTGATGGTTTTGAACTCCGTTGAAAATTATGCATGTCAGTATCAAGATGAGAGCCAGTAGTGTCACTGGTATCATGAGTAGCCCACTGTTCAACTGCTAGTTTCTTATTGGTGTGAGTACTGTGCATGCTCTGTCACAGAATCATTAATTTTCATCTCCAGTGACCTGAAGCATGACCACAATGCTGTGCAGCATTTTGTAAAAAAGGCCAGTGATCACCTTCAAAAGATCTGCTCAACTGACATCACAAATGAGATGCAGTTCACAGATGGCTGTGAGAGCCAGTACAAATCCAAGTGAGCTTTCTATGACATCTCAGTAGCAACTACCAACTAGAGATTTCAAACCAAACATACTTTTTTTTGATCTTGCCATGAGAAAGGCCCCACCAATGGTGAGAATACTGTCACCAAGTCTATGGCAAGTAGGGCTGTGCAGCCCAGACTAGCACTCATTGCCTCAGCTAAACATCTCTTTCAATGCTGCAAGAAGAACATGACAAGACAGCCTACTGCTGATGGTTGCAGCCATTTCAGAAGAATGTTATTTTGGATGGATGATGAGGAAAAAAGAAGGCATAAAGGACAATCAATTCAAGACAATACTGGGGACCCACAATATACAAAGTAGTAGGTCTGTTACTGATGGTGTGGTTACAACCAAATGTTTTAGCCACTTTTGCACAGCTTGTCAGAAAGTTGATGGCCTATGTGAAAATACGAGCCATATGAATGCATGGGTGGGGAAGAAGCTCAAGGATTCCCCTGATCATTTGCATGTCACTTTTCAGAACAAGCTGGACAACAATGCACCCTCAGTGTCTGATTCTGCCAGTACACATACCAGAAAACAGTACTTTGACTGCAGAAACTGCTCCTGCCAGCATAGAAATCACCACCATGCTGGAAAACATACCCTTGCCCATGGAAACTAATACTTCCAGGACACAGCCCACCACCATGTTTGGAAACATTGTGCCCTCTGCTGTAGACTCCACCCCTAGTCCAGAACTGCAAAAAGCCAGCAAACAACTGGACATAAACATTCAGCATTTCTATTCAGTGTACTATTCAAAGATTTTTTTATTATGTAGTACAAGTCAAAACAATTGATGGAAAGAAAAGGTTTGAGTTAAGTTTTCTCCATCAGCATGGAGATGATGTTTTCACATGGCTACAACTTGATGATCATGATAAGGAGAAGTCAAATATTTCATGGATCAATAAACATGTCTGGCAGCCCACCTTTTAAATCCCCACCTGCAGAATTGCAAACACTCTGAAAAAATATGAAAAACTGAAACAAAGGTGGAGTTAAGTATTGCTCTGCAGGGCTGCTTCTGACTTGAAATTGGGCAGTCTTGACAGTTTTTTGACATTACACTGCCACAACTTATTATGCGTGTATGTAGCTTATTATTAACCCACACTCTTTTAACAGTAAGTTATGAAAACTGCATAGTATGATTTGTGATGGATGTACCCAAAGGATACTGAGAGCACTTGGTGTCTCTTGTTGCACTTCTCACAAATCAAAGTATACTATTTCTGGACACAACATGCTGTCAATAGAATGTGGGTTTATTAACTATGCCAGAATAGACAATAATAGTCAATATTGGGCTGCAAATTGTGGATTGTAAACTGTTAAGGATTCTTTGCAGTAAAATTTAAAATTGCTTAGTTTAAGGAACATATATCAGTTATACTTATTGCTCAACATTTATTCAATCCTTGTCAATGTATACTACTTTTGTAAGGCTTTCCATACCATTTTATCAATTTGATTGTTATTAGTGAACTTGTTTAACTTCAAACAGCTATTTGGTGTCTTTTGTTACATGCAGCACGATTGTTTGGTGTCCTCCGTTATTTATGCCACAGTGAGCATTTTTTTTTCTCTGACATCTGTAAGGCAGTTATCTTACAACATGCCCATTTTTTACTGGCTTGCTCATGGCATCTTGAAATACATTTAAAATTTGATCTATTACGGAATTTAATATTTGACCTTCATGTAACACTTTGGTACACCATTTTCATGAACATACCCAAATGCAACTGACATCACACAGGTCTCCAATACAGCACATGTAAAATCTTCCTCATTTCTACCTGTAACAATACAAATGGAGATGCAGGCTGAAAGTATAGGAGAAGGGACTAGTACAGCTGTTTAGATAGCAAAAAATGAAAGTAAAATACAGTCTCATCAAAGTGCTCAGAACCTTGAAACAAATAGTAATGTCTCATTACAGCTTTCCTTTGAAACAGTACCAGATTGTGTTTCTCAAGGGGTACCCAGAGAAATGGATGAGGATAAAGGAATGCATGCCCCCACCCAAAACAAAAATAAAAATAATGTGCCAAAAAAGTCTGATTCAATCATTGTTGCCTATCCTGAACCCCCTAGTGTATCCACACACACACAAAAAAAGATCTGGTGGATGAACCTGAATGTACTCTGGCTGATAGAAATGATCAGTTAAATATAAGTGATGATTTCTCCGTGATAAAATTCTCAAGAATTACTGTGTATGGATTCTCAAATGAGGACAAATCCAGACTTGGATTTAAACAGTTCAGCTGATGAAAGTCCTAGTACCAGACCTACATGGAGAGACAGGGTAGAACAAACAAATGCTGAGATAATTAACACACAACAAAATACACAGTCTACTACTTATCAGCAAGATTCTACACGTAAGTGGAGGAATTTTAGGAGAACAGATTCATTTTCCAGTTCCCTTGGCCTAGCATAAAGAGGAATGCAGTTCGTCTTTGTTATATAGGTGGGTTAGAGGCTCCACCAGACTGGTGATACATAGGAAAAATACTATCGAAAGAATCTATGCAATTGTTTTCAACTGAAATGTACACCTTAATCCATATACCTGTGGATGTACTTTTTGATATAAGCCTTAAAACAGTGACAAATTTAGACCGGGTTTGAACACAGTATAACTGTATGAAGAATTCTCTGATTTGGACACCATTCAAAGCAATTCCCTTAATCGAACCTGCAATCAGAACAGGCACAATCATTTTTAAAAATAAAGGGTTAATGTCTATGACTGTACATATTGGTTAGCATAGATAAGTGACATAATAGGGTCCCCAGAGCCTATCATGGATGAAGGGCAAATATGGACAGAGTGCTGATGATTTAAGGTTAACCTGCTACATATTCCAGCAGGATTACAGCATTTGCTAAGTGTTCTCTCTTTAGGAAGGGACAGAGGCCAATGTTTTTATCCAGACCAACCAAAGACCTGCTTAAAATGTGACTCTAATAATCATCTTAGTAAAACCTGTGACAATGTTCATTGTAATCTCTGTCTAGAATTTGATCATGTCAGTACATACTGCTCTAATGAATTTCAGTGTGTAATCTTTGTGAGGAGAGTGGACATTTCTTTCGCACATTATATGAGCTACTCATAATTGTGATGATAGGCCACATCAAGGCGCCATCTTGACAACAGCTCAGAAAGCATCCATACAGAAGAGACACCAGGAAATAGCAAAATGAATGGCTCAGTCTTTAGATACAGATAATCCAGCAGTTATACAAACTGGCACAAGGGGAGCAGAGAAACCCCAACCCTGTCTTATCATATCTCAGACACTTCCTAGTGAAGAAAGTGTCTGGACCTAGAAGCTGTAGTACTGCTAAGTCCTTGGGCTGAAGTACTTCACTTTAATAATGAGAATTCTCAAGAGAAAGATTCTGGAGTTGTCTCCCCCCAACTCAGATATCTATATGAGGTAAACTATATATTTTAATTATTATAATTATAACATGACATCAGAGTTTAATTAAATTAAACTTCCTAATACTGCATGTTATTGCAACCATGCTGTAAACAAAAAGCATGATCTAAAATCCAACCCAAACCCAAGGGGGGAGGGGGGAAACAGATTTGGGGAGGAGGTTTCAGGAGGAGCAGAGGAGGATGGAAGTATAAGGAACCTGGGTGGGGTTCAACAAGGGGGTGGTGTTAGCAAATGCCAGGAGCTTGGGAAACAAGTTGCCAGAGTTATAGGACATGCTGTTCTGGGGGTGGATGTGGCAGCAGTCGCGAAAACGTAGGCCAACAAAAACCATGACTGGGACCTAAACGTGCAGGGGTACACTATCCTTAGGAAGGATAGAAAGGAGGGCAGAGGGGGTGGAGTGGCTATGTTCATTAGAGATGACATAGAAATTGCTAGGGTAGAAGAGGTAGAGGGAAATGTGGAGGCCTTATGGGTCACCTTACGAACCCCAGCAGGAGGTAAGGTCAAGCTGGGTATAGTATAGAGGCCTCCCGGGATGGGTGATGTTCTGGAGGAGAGTTTGCTGGACAACATCATTGCCCAGTGTGGACCAAATGGGGAAGGAGTGATGTTGATGGGGGACTTTAATATGCCAGGTACAAACTGGGGAACCATGTCCTCTAAGGTGGCCAAGGAGCAGAGGCTGCTGGATGGCTTCCAGGATGTGTTCTTAACACAGCATGTGATGGAGCCCACAAGGGAGGGGAATGTCCTGGACATGGTTCTGGCAGATGGGGATCTGGTAAGGGACCTGGTTGTAGAGGATCCCCTGACTGGGAGCGACCACAATACTGTTTGGTTTCAAATAAGCATGGGGGAGGAGAGAGAGATCTAGGACACTGGCAGTGGACTTCAGGGGGGCAGACTTTGTGGGCATGGGAAATATTCTCAAGGATCACTTGAAGGGGATTACATCAATGACAAATGTGGAAAAGAGATGGGAGGTCATAAAACGGGGACTTCATGAGGCAGTCAGGACCTGCGCTAAGGTGAAACGTAAGGGAGTAAGGTCACATAAACCATGCTGGTGGTCCTGTGAGGTTCAGGTAGCGGTCAGAGAAAAGAAGGCGGCCTACAAAAAATATAAAACAACAAGAAGGGATAGGGAAAAGGAAATTTACCATCTTGCAGCTAGAAAATTCACCCGGATGGTGAGGGGGGCAAAGTCCAGTAAAGAGCAGCAGCTGGCACAGGGGATACATGGAGGGGGAAAGGAGTTCTTCCGGTACATTGGGGAGTGGAGAAAAACTAAGGGCCATCTTGGCAGATTGAGATCAAAAGGAGGGTGGGTGGAAGAGGCGAGGGACCAGGCAGAGGTATTAAACAAGTACTTTGCCTCTGTGTTCACTAGGGAAGGGGATGGGATATCTACAAAGCAAGGCATGATGGGGATAGAAGCGGTAGTGAGTGGGATCAGGGAGCAACAGAAATGGAGCAAGAGGGAAGGAGAGGTACCCCAGGGGTGTCACATCAGGATAAGGATAAAAAGGCCAGTAAGGTGGAGGGGATGGATGATGCTATCTCCACCAAAAGGGTGTTGTTAGCCCTCAAGGCCCTAATGAAAGATAAATCTCCTGGGCCAGATGGCATTCATCCGAGAGTACTATGGGAATTGGCGGACATACTGGCTGCACCCCTGGCGGAGCTCTTCAACAGGTTGCTTGAGACAGGGAGGGTACCTAGGGATTGGCGAGAGGCACGTGTGGTGCCAATCCATAAAGGAGGGGTCGAGGGAAGTACCAGGTAACTATAGACCCATCAGTTTGACCTCGGTGGTGGGAATATTAATGGGGAGTATACTAAAGGAACGATTGGGGGTGTACCTGGAGGAGGTGGGAGGTCTGGATAGTCGGCAACATGGGTTTGTGCCAGGTAGATCATGTCAACCCAATCTTGTGGAGTTCTATGAATGGGTAACATCAGAACTGGATGGGGAAAGCCTGTGGATGTATTATTCTTGGACTTCAGCAAGGCATTTGACTCTGTCCCCCACAATGGTCTGGTGGAGAAACTGATGGGGTTGTGAGTAGACCCTTTGATGGTCAGATGAATTGAAAACTGACTAGCTGGACGCACCCAGAGAGTAGTGGTCAGTTGGGAGCTCTCGAACCCTAGAGAGCTCAGTAGTGGGGTACCACAGGGCTCGGTCCTGGGTCCGATCCTGTTTAATGCATACATATCAGACATCAGGAAGGGTATAGGGTGTGAAATGAGTTTCTTCACTGATGACTCCAAGATGGGAGCAGAAGTTGAGGGGGAAGAGGGGAGGTTGGCCCTACAAGGGGACCTGGACACCCTGGAAAGCTGGGCTCACACATAGAAATTAAATTTCAATATCACCAAGGGCAAGGTGTTACATCTTGGGTGGGGAAACCATAAACACAGGTACACCCTGGGAGGGGAGGCGCTGGAGGCCTCAACAGGGGAAAAAGACTTAGGGATCATGGTGGATGCATGTATGAATAACTCTGAGCAGTGCAGGAGAGTGGCTAGCAAGACAAACAGGATGCTGGGATGCATCATAAGGGGGATCACCTCTAGGAGCAGGGAAGTGATTCTGCTGCTGTACAATGGACTGGTTAGACCACATCTTGAGTTCTGTGTACAGCACTGGAGACCACACTTGAAGAGGGACATACAGCTCCTGGAGAGGGTACGGAGGAGGGCAACCAAGATGATACGAGGACTAGGGGATTTAACGTATGAGGACAGACTTGAGGAGCTCTGCCTGTTTTCATTTGAGGAGAGGAGAGACCGGGGGACCTGATCAAGGTCTTCTAGTACCTCAAGAGAATAAATAGGGTAAACATAGAGGGGATCTTTAGACTAAAGCAGGGAGGTATCACCAGAGGGCATGGTTTGAAGTTGGAAGGTGGAAGGGTGAGGGGGGGGAAGAGGAGGATGTTTTTCACTGAGAGGGTGGTGGACCCTTGGAATGCACTGCCTGGTGAGCTGGTTCAGAGATCCAGAGAGGAGGGTTTCAAGAGAGAGAGAGAGAGAGAGAGTGGGACAGAGACAGAAAGCGGATGTATCAGATGATGGCCTGGCTCAGGGGGGGTTGGGGTGGATGATAGGGGTTTCTGGAATACAAGGAGGGGAAGGCCTCAGCACCCAACTAGGGATCTGAGGTTCGAGCAGACTTGATAGACCGCAAGGCCTAATCTGCTGGCAATTAGTATGTTAGTATGTCTGTATGTTAAAATGAATTTGATAATGAATGATGGAAGTTATCAGACTCCAGCTATGACTATACTAAACATCTTATGACACAGATTGATCTACATGGTTCAATTATACTCATTGATTTTATGTTTGAATTTTAGAAACATTACCAAATCCTGAAGCATTAGGTAAGCAATGAAATGCTGGCATATATTTGGTGTATTGTGATGAAAATATATAAAAATATAATTATTTTTTCTGGTGAGTTCAGTCCAGCTCAGTTTTAAGTTTAACATCAGTTTCTAGCAGGCTGAAGCTCAAAGTAGATTTATTCCATTTCCATTTTGTTTTTATTGAAATGGGAAAACTTAGGAACTGAATATGTGTTCATAAGACAACAGGAAATACTAGTATTTAAATACTGTATAGACTCTTAATTTGCAAGGCTACCAGAAGGCAAAAAACGTGAATTAGCTCCACAGAGTAAACAAGTGGACAGTAGTTTGAAAAATGGCAAGATACCATTTATAAAATATGTTAACTGTAATAGCTGTCTCTCTTTCTTTCTATCTCTCCCTCATACAGTAGTTGACAGATTATTGCATGCAGAAAGCTAACATTATTTTATGAAGAACACTTTATTGTAGCATTAAAACACAACTATTCTACAAACTGTATATTTCAAACTCCTTCGCAATTCTTTAGTGCTCTTTCATTTTAGCCATTGTAGCCATGAAGTCCAAATTATGTTATCCGACGACTAGAAAAAGGAAAATCAATGGTGCTTCAGAGAATTAATTACACAGAGCTGAAGAAATGGCCTTGAAAAATCACACAAGCCGCTGTTAGTGCTGTGTGCTGCAAAATACAATTCATGGAAGCCACAAACCTTTTATTAAAGGTTAAGTGCCTGCATTGTTATCATCCATTACATAACTTAAATTAACACCCCAGACTTTACTGACAATAATACATTAGAATGGAATTCAAACATAGTACTTTCCAGCTTCTTGACTGCAGGGCTGTGCAAGAACTAGATGAAACTCAATTCTAGGAGTTATTGCAGGGCAGTTAATGATCAAAATGTAACACAACAATAATTTTTTTATTAAACACAGTGAAATGAAACTGACTAGCTGGAACTTAAGTCATAACGCATGACAGGGTGTGTGTCATGCTGGGATAATGTCACAACTTGGGTGGTTGGGAATGAGGCTGCAGGCCGAGTGTGTCCAACACCCAAGAAGTGATGTTATCCTACACAGACACAAACCCTGGAGTGCATTATTGCCATTATACAATAGCTTGCTTTTATTAAACAAAAAAGATTTAAAAATAGAGTTTTAAAATATATTTTGTGGGTTTTTTTGTATGGGTAAGGACACAGTTTAAAAATAAGTTATTTTCTTTCTCTTTTGGACAGTAGAGTGCTTCAACATTTATGTCTGTCAGTGTTTTTCACCCACAGCCATGTCTCTGTTCATTCTCTGTCTTTGTGCCTCTTTTTTGTGTTTCTCTGTTAGTTTCTGGTAGATTTTGTCCCTAAGTTTAATTCGCCTGGTCTCTGGGGATGGGTGAACGTTTTGAATGTAGAAAGCTGATTGGGGAGCAGGTGGCCCCAATCACAAAATGGAACTGATCAGCCAGCTGACATTGGGGAATGAGGGACTTCTCATACTTCACATGTGTTCAATAAGTCGCCTGCTCCCACTACTCATATTTTTTTAAGGGAAATGACTCAAACAGGACACAGAGAATACACTACTGTGTGCAGTATTTCACAGATATGGGCAGCTGAGAGTGCACCATAAGCACTGTGAAGGACAGTGAGAGAGAGAGAGATTGTAAAGCTGCATGTAGTGGTGCTTTGTAAAACGTCATCTGTTTGTGTAGCTGCATGGGTTTGAAGTGGGGAAAACAGTAAGAGAACAGTGGAAAGAAACTGAAAATTGAGTGCTTTTTTGGGGGGCTGACACTTTTTGTAATGTGTGTATACTACAAGAAAAATGTTCAAAGGCTAATAAACATATTGTAAGACATGTTATATTTGTGGCAACTTGCAAGATTTTTTAGATCGGTGCCATTTCACTTTGTATAAGACAAGGGTCCCTCTGTATGCCATTCTGTTTTTTGCATTAGAAACTGAAATGGGGAAACCTTTTTGCAAACAGTCCTCCTGTTTTCAAAACCAGACTCTACAGTATCTTTTTTGCTGCTTGATGCCTTGCTTATTAAAAAAGTTTATATCCCTAACATTTAAAAGATCAAATAAGTTAGCTAACATGCCCACTAATAATTGAAATAAAGTTGGAACAAACATTGTGACTTTGTTAGGAATGGTCTAGAAATCAAATACTTTCTGCTGATTGATCGTTACTGGAGATGACATCATGGCTAAAAATGTAAGTCTAACTTTTTTCTGTCACCTGTGTGCATTTTTGTTCTATTTATAGCCCTTACTGTTACACAGTGCTCCCCTGCTTGTTTTCAGATTTTAATAACTTTTCTAGTGCATTTTATTATCCAGCATTACAAACTGCTTCACGAATGAAACACTAAAGTTGTTGATTATGATCTTCATAACTAATTAAATTACGGCCAATTGTTCAGATAAAAAAAAAAAACTGGGAGACATAAGCAAATATCATGGAGAGGTCAAATAATTCTTAATTCTTACCTACATGAAAAGTCCCAGCACAACCCTGGAGCTTCTTCTTCTAGCCCTCCAAACATCAGACTGCAGCTGGATGATGATGAAGAAGATAACATGATGGACAGGATAAGTAACATGCAATTTAGTGAGATAAAGGGAGCTACCCTATTAAACAATAAAAAACAGACTCCAATGCATTCAACTCAAAATGGTCTTGAAGACCTCATCATATACAACTGCACCTGCTTGGTTTTGGGGCATGTTCTTCATTTTGTCGGTCTCTTTTGAAAATCAGACTCTGTGTTTTTGCTGCTTGATGTCTCGCTTATTAAAATATTTATATCCCTAACAATTAAAGAATCAAATTGTTTAGCTAAGGTGTCCACGAATAATAACAATAAAGTTAGAACAAACATTGTGACTTTGTTAGGAATGACCTAGGAATAAAACACTTTTCTTTCTTGGTCAGTCATTACTAGGGATGATAACATGGCTAAAACAGTAAGTCTAACTTTTTTCTGTCACCTGTGTGTATTTTTGTTCTATTTATAGCCCACACTGTTACACAGTGCCCCACTGCTTGTTTTCAGATTTTGCTAGCAACTTTTCTAGTGCATTTTATGATCCAGCATTACAAACTGCTTAAACATGGAAACATAGAAACATAGAATTTGACGGCAGATAAGGACAGCTTGGCCCACCTAGTCGGCCGATTTCCCTATCTGATGGATAAGCTGCAGATTCTAGTTAATCAAGAGCTTACTTCCTCCTACCCCCTACTAGAATACGCTTCACAAATGAAACACTAAAGTTGTTGATTGTGCTCTTCAAAACCTAATTAAATTATAGTCAAGTTAATAGCTCAGGTAAAAAGAACAACCTAGGAGACATAAGCAAGTAAGTCCATAATTCTGGGGGCTTATATGAAGAGTTGCAGAACTGACTCTGGAGTGTTTATCTCTTCAAACAACAGACTACAACTGAAGGACAATGAAGAGGACAACATGATGGAAGGTATAAGTAACGTACCATTTACTGAGTTAAAAGGAGCTGCAATGTTGAACAATTAAAAACAGCCACCAGTGCATTAAAGTCAATATGACATTAAATGCCTTGCTATATACATCTGCATCCCTTTTGTTCTGGGGCATAGTCTTCTTTTTGTGTTTGTGTTATGGTATTAATGGATAACACACTGTAAGGTTCTCTTTGAAACAAAGGTAATATTAACTTAACCCAGTCATGTCCATTGTTTACCAAGTGATGATTTTGAATTGTATTTTGAGGTAAAAATAGGGTATCCCTGATCCAGTATACTCTATTTAAACATGCTGTATGACTCCTCACCATGAAGGTGTCCTACCCAAGGCATAGATGAGCATCAGTAAGATGTCAATGATAAGAAACTGCTACATGTACAGTACCTTACTAAGCTTACTGAAACAGAAACTGAATTTGTCAGGAGATAAGGATCGCTTGGCCCATCTAGTTTGCTCCTTTTTTTCTTTGCCTATACTTTCACTGCATACACTACCTGATTGCCCCCCATTTCTCAAATAAGATTCCCTTGTACGTAGCCCATGCATGCTTGAAGACCACCACTCATTTTAACCCTACCACATCTGCTGTAAGACCATTCCAGACATCCACCATTCTTTCACTGAAGTACTTCTTCACATCCCTCCTAAATTTTACCCCTTCTAGCTGGGAGAAATGGGGGTGGGGAACCAGATTATCAGATGGATAGGCAATTGGCTCCAGGTAGCTGGTGGGATAGTCTCATCCCCAAGGAGGGTCATTAGTGGGGTCCCACAGGGATCAGTCCTTGGGCCCCTCCTGTTCAATGTCTACATCTCTGACATAAGGGCAGGTATCAGGAGTGAGATGAGTCTCTTTGCAGATGACTCAAAACTGGGGCGGTGGTGGATGGAGAGAGGGGAGGGTGGCCCTACAGGGGGACCTGGAGGCTCTGGAAAGATGGTCTAGAAAGTGGAAGCTGAGGTTCAATGCAGGGAAATGCAAGGTACTGCACCTGGGGGCCAGAAACCCGGGCCAAGTGTACACGCTTGGGGGGGGAAATGCTACAAGTCTTGATGGCTGAGAGGGACCTGGGGTGGTGGTGGATGTCAAGATGAACAACTCGGAGACTTATAGGAGGCAGCAGCCAAGGCCAACAGGATGCTGGGATGCATTGCTAGGGGGATCACCTCCAGAAGGAGGGAAGTGATACTCCCTCTGTATAACTGCTTAGTGAGGCCGCACCTTGAATACTGCATGCAATTTTGGAGGCCACACTTAAAGAGGGACATTAAACTCCTGGAGAAGGTCCAGAGAAGAGCAACTAAAATGATTTGGGGCTTGGGGACAGGACCTATGAGGAGAGGCTTGAAGAGCTAAATATGTACACATTGGAAGAGAGAAGGGACCGGGGGGACATGATAGAGGTCTTCAGGTACATGAAGGGGGTAAATAGGGGAGGAACAGTCAGGGTGCTTCAAAGGAAGGAGGAGTGGGCCACTAGAGGGCATGGGTGGAAGCTGGAGGGGGGAAGATTCAGGGGAGGAGGAGGAGGTGCTACTTCACTGAGAGGGTGGTGGAGCCATGGAATGCGCTGCCTAGGGGGCTGGTGGCGGCAGAGACAGTGGAGGGGTTCAAGAGGGGGTGGGACAGGTACAGGGGAAGAGTTCTGGAAGCAAAATACAATGCAGCGAGAATATCTGAAACTGGAAAGGGAGAAGCCATAGAAGGTGAGGGGGGCAGCAAGGTCAGCTCTCAGGGTGGAGGCTGACTAAACAAGCAGACGTGAAAGACCATTAGGCCTATTCTGCTGCCATTTTAGTATGTTTGTATGTTAGCTTAATTTCATGTCACCTTGTTCTTGCACCTTCTCTTCTGAAAAGTTCTCCCCTCCTGTACCTTGTTCAACCCCAAGAAGTATTTATAGATCTGTATCATAGCCCTCCTCTCCTTCCTCTCTTCCAGGGTGTGCATATTGAGATACCTTACTTTTTCCTCATAGGGCTTCTGATATAGACCATGCACCATTTTAGTTGCCCTCCTCTGGACAGCCACCACCCTGTCTATGTCCTTCTTGAGACATAGTCTACAGAAATGGGCACAGTACTCCAGGTAGGATCTCATCAATGATCTATAAAGTGGCAACACTGCCCCTCTTCTTCTGCTGGTAATATACCTCCATATGCACCTCAGCATCCCACTGACCCTGCCTACTGCTTACTTACATACTAAGATTATTAAAATGCTTCGAAAGTAAAATATTGTTTTCTTAATATCTACTGTAGGGTCCTACCTGAAGAATTTGTCTGAAATTGCAGAGATGTTTATTTATTGAATAGAATCAGAATTACAATCCTTTGAGTCATAGACTCTTTTGCAAAGGCTCCACGTCAGATAAAAGTAAAAGTACAGAGGAAACAAAAATGTACACATACAATAATAAAGTAATAATTCAAGGTCATACAGTCCTGGCATATACGTAATTTGTGGGTTACATCAACAGGGAGCATAAAGAAGGTCCCGGGTCAGAGTTAAGACAGGATACAGTTCCACAGGGTCTTGAAGGACCCAGAGTCACGATATCTAATCAGTGGGACTGGGAACCTAGGAGAGACATAGGAGGGAGGCTAACAAGAAACTATCCTTTAGTTACAGGTTACTTACTGGGATAGAGCTGGTACCCGCATACAGTATGTTTCCGAAAGAGGTTCTGAGAGGGGGTTGGTGATCATAGAGGGTGTGGGGGTTTAATTACATTCACAGGTTGTTGAATCAAGGAGTAGGGTTTTCAGACCTGATTTAAATAGGTAGAGACTTTGGGCAAGGGAGATGGAGGATGGTAGGCTGTTCAGCCACAGAGGAGCATGATAGCAGAAGGATCTTTGTCCAAGAGATGTTCAACAGTGGGGGACTAGGAGAGTGGGGTTAGCTGAGTGCCTTCGAGCCCTCCTGTGAGGGGCTGTGTGGATAAGTGGGTGGAGGCCGATTGGGGCTTGCTTAAGTTGTATCTTTTTTGCAAGGAGGCAGGTATGGTACTTAAGATGTTAGTTTGACCTCAGTGGAGGGGAAAATAATGGAATCACTTCTGAAAGAAAGAATTGTTCAGTACCTAGAGGCCAGCGGGGCACAGGACCCAAAGCAGCATGGA
The DNA here is from genome assembly GCA_016271365.2 of Neoceratodus forsteri. Taxonomy (NCBI): domain Eukaryota; kingdom Metazoa; phylum Chordata; order Ceratodontiformes; family Ceratodontidae; genus Neoceratodus; species Neoceratodus forsteri. The sequence goes on from CM057458.1 coordinate 552,611,679, forward strand.
TTCACAGCAGGAAGGTCATGTCAGACGAATCTAATCAACTTCTTTGACTGGGTGACCAAAGTAATAGACCAGGGAGGGGCTGTGGATATGGCCTACCTAGACTTTAGCAAGGCATTTGACACAGTCCCGCACAAAAGATTAATAATCTAGTTAGCCAGCCTGGGAGTGGGTACCAGGGTGGTAGCCTAGGTAGCAAACTGGCTGCACAACAGGATACAGAAGGTAATAGTGAATGGAACACATTCTGAAGAAAGGGGGGTTACTAGTGGAGTACCTCAGGGCTCAGTACTGGGTCCAGTCCCCTTTAACGTCTTTATAGGTGACATTGCAGCGGGTCTAAAAGGAAAGGTATGCCTCTTTCCAGATGACACAAAGATCTGTAACAGAGTTGATACACAAGGGGGGGTCAAAAGGATGAGAAGTGACTTGGCAAGGTTGGACGAATGGTCAGACATATGGCAACTTAGATTCAGTGCAAAGAAGTGCAAAGTAATGCACCTGGGAAATAAAAATCCAGGAGAAGAGTACACAATAGCAGGGGAGGTACTAACAACAACAATAATGGAAAAGGATCTGGGTGTAGTCATATCAGATGACCTAAAGGTGGGCAAGCAATGTGAGAAGTCAGTAAGGAGAGCCAGGGGGATACTGGGATGCATAGGGAGGGGCATCACAAGTAGAAAAACAAAGTGGTTATCCCTCTGTACAGACAGTTGGTGAGACCCCATCTGGAGTACTGCGTGTAGTTTTGGAGACCTCATCTACGCAAGGACATAGACAGGATGGAAGCAGTCCAGAGGAGGGCAACTAAAATGGTGCAGGGTCTACATCAGAAACCATATGAAGAGAGACTGAGAGAGCTTAATATGTATACCCTTGATAAAAGGAGGGACAGGGGGGCATGATAGAAACTTTTAAGTACCTTAAGGGAATCAACAAAGTCCAGAAGGGTAGCATCTTTCAGAAAAAGAGATGTGTAAGAACAAGGGGGCACAATTTAAAGTTAGAGGGGGGATGGCTCAGGGGTAATGTGAGGAAATTCTTTTTCATGGAGAGAGTGGTGGACACACGGAACAGCATTCCTGGAGAGGTTGTGGGGTCTAAAACAGTTGGGGAATTCAAACATGCATGGGACAGACATAAGGCAATTATAGTGGGGGGTTGCAGGAGGTAAGCTGTTGGTTAACTAGCATCTGCAGCTTATCCAATAGGTAGGGAAATGGAAAGATTGAGTGGGTCAAGTGGTCCTTATCTGCCATCAAAGTCTATGTTTCTATGTTTCTAAGTATGCCTTGGAAGTTTAGCCAGCCAGTGTGTTTATGTAGCTCACATGTGTGAGTTAACCTGTCACATTCCATGACCAGGTGGCAAGCTTTGTTGAGGGTGAGATTGATGCTGCATATTGCAGTTTGATCAGCCGACCCATAAATCACTATTCTGTAGTCCACCAGAGATAGAATTGATGAGAACACAGTGAGATGCATGGCCTGAGGGGGTAGGCAGTGCTTATGCCTGTACAGGATCCCTAGTCTAGTGTTAATAGAGGAGGAGACTTGCTGTATGTGTGAGTGGTAGGAGAGGGAGGTGTCAAATGTGACACCAAGGTATTTGAAGTAGGAGACCTGTTCAAGCGCAGAACCAAGGACATTCATTACAACTAGTGGAGTGTGACAGTGGGGGCTTTGGCGGTGGGCACAGATCATGGATTTTGTTTTCTTGTAGTTGATTATAAGACGGTGTTCAGAGAACCAGGTTTCCAGCTCCCTAACGAAGCCTTGCAGGGCAGATTGAGAGAATTTGGATAAGAGTGTTTCCAAAAGACTACCGCATCGCCTGCATAAAGCAGTATCTTACTGCTGCAGGATTTAGGGAGTGAGTTTAGAATGAGGGTGAAGAGTAGAGGGCCAAGTATTGACCCTTGTGGGACACCAGTTTGGACTGGTTTGCTGGGGGAGATAGTTGTATTGATTTTGACATGTTGTGTCTGACCTATGAGATAATCTTTGAACCAGGCAGTGACCTCTGGTGCAAAATTAGGGGATGGGAGGGTGACGAGTAGCAGCTCATGACTGACGGTATCAAATGCCTTGGTCAGATCAACATACAGAGCCCCTGCCTTGGAGCCTTGTTCTAGGACCTCATGTATAAATGTAGTTAGTTCAATGAGGGTGGTTGAGGTGCTGTGCCCCCTCCAGAATCTGTGTTGTTCATTGGCAGAGCAGGTCATGTTTGGATAGGTAGTCAGTTAGTTGATCCAACACTATTTTTTCTAGGGCCTTAGAGAGGGGTGGCAGGATAGATATTGGTCTATAGTTGCTTGTGGTGGTGGGGTCACCACTCTTCAGGATGGGGGTTATTATTGCTCTCTTCCAAGCAGAGGGGAATTGGCTGAGGCATAAGGACAGGTTGAGGATTTTGGTGAGATGAGGCAGTGTCACATCCAGCATAAGCTGAATGAGTTTGAGGTCCAGGGAATCACTACTGCAGCTTGAGTTCACCAGAGCTGTGGTGAGATAGCGTTTTGCCACATTACAGGAGATGACTTTCAGCCTGAAGGGGTAGGGTTGGTGGTGGCTGAGGTGTCTGTGGGGGGGGGGTGGTGCTAGGGTCAAAGAAATTAGGTGGGAGAATATGGGAGAGATCAGAGAAGGAGGTATTGAGGGCATCAAAGATAACATTAGGGTCCTGGGAAGTAACTCCATCAACTGTAAGCTGAACAGGGGTAGGGGATACAGTTTTCCCACAGAGTTCCTTAATATTGCTCCAGAAATTTTTCCCAGAGCCCCAGGAAGCGGTGAGGGTTTGCTTACAGTATGCAGCTTTGGCTTGCTGTGTAGCCCATGTGCATCTGTTTCTAGCCTCTGTGTACTGTTGCTTGTCCTGCGGGAGCTGGGAGTCAAGGGCCTTATGCCATAGGTTGTCCCTGCGGTGCTTTTGGTCTAGTAGTGCTTGGGTGATCCAGGGGATGTTTCTTTGTTTTACTATCTGTTTGGAGAAGGGTGCGAATATGTCACAGGCCTTATTGAAGATGGCAATAAAGTAGGTAAGTGCAGCATCCACTGACTGGGCGGTGTGAATAGGGGATCAATTGCAGAAGGCAAGGTGGGACTTGAGTCGAGTGAGGGTTCCTTTTTTGAGGTGTCTTTGTACAGAGACATTAGTGGGGTGGGGGGGATTTTAGTGGACCACAGGCAGGTCAGTGGGGAATGGTAGCTTATTGAGCCAGGGAGCACTGTAACTTGGGAGATATTATTAGGTCTGTTGGTGACGATTAGATTGATAAGGGTTGAAGTCCCCATTCTAGTGTCAAGTCTGGTTGGGGATTTGATGACCTGGGTGAAGTCATAAGCTAGGGCTGAGTCCTTGTATGGGGACGAAGCAGACGATAGCCAATTGACATTGAAATCTCCCAGTAAACCAACATCACTCTTTGGTGGGAGATGGGTGATACTGTCCAGGACTGATTCGAAAGTGAGCTTTTGGTTGCAAGGGGAATGTAAACTGCCACAATGTGGAGGGTTTTCCCCAGGTTGCCAAGGCTGAGCTTGACTGTTAGGATCTGGGCTCCATACATTGGTGGCTATATGGGGACCACCAGGGAGTGAAGGGAGGATCTTACGTAGATGGCACAGCCACCTCCCCTCTTACCAAGCCTGTCAGCATGATAAATGGTGTAGTCACTGAGGGTGACCGATTTGTTGGGTATTTTGTCTGAGAGCCTGGTCTCAGATAGGACTAAGACATCAGGTGAGTGCTGGGCAATCCAGCCCTGCAAGGGTGGGGGGGGGTGAACATTTTCTGAAGGCTGCAGATATTAAGTGTGGCCAGCAGGAGGCTTCCATGTTCACCTTCCAATGAGACAATAGGGGTGGGTGGCCCTGAGTTAGGGTGTATATTCCCTGATAGGAACAGGAGAAGAGTATGTCATAGTAGGGCTAATCTGAGCAGCTTAGGTGATGCGCGTTTCGACTGGGAATTAGTGAGATTTTTAGCATGTGTGATAGGGACTGGGAGGGTTCATATGAGGTGGGATTATCAGGGTGGGGGTAAAAGAATATGGGTACCAAGATGGTAGTTAATAAGAGGAGTAGGGGGGTGTATCCTGAAGGGGAATGGTGTAGCAGTCCAGCAAGAGTTGTGGGCGTAAGGATTGGTTACTTGGGCAAGGAGGTAGTATGTGCACATAAGGTGGTATAGCATGGGGAGGGGGCGTGTGGGTGCTCAGATTGAGGTCCCACCAGGATGTTATGCATGAGTGCATAGTGTGGCTGGCAGTGGTGCAGCCATACTGCGGAAATTCCTCAGAGGTGGGTGGTTGAGTCGTTTGGTCGATCAGAGAGGCAGTGAGGACAGGCATTAGGAGATGTGGGAACATGTTTACTATAGAAATGGCTGCTGCTGGAGAAGTGGGCTGATAGGTTATTTTGGGTTCTTACGTGATGTGTTGGTTCCTATAAATGAGCAAGCTGACCAAGGCTGGTGGTGGGGTAGCTGAACGCATAGCGTTCGGTGGGGCAATCCTCTGTGCTGCAACACCAACGATCATGATCAGGTGACTGCATGCAGCTGTAGTCCGTACCTGGGCAATATTTTTCTAGGTATATACAGTACATGGACGCTGTGCATGGATCATGATGGCAGATAAAGACTTAGTCTATCTGGAAAAAATATGAATTTCTGTCCGGCCCGGTGGTACTGAGGGTTGAAGTGCTGGATGCCACACCTCCCGCCACACCAGTGACCCGGGTTCGAGAATGAGCCTGGGTCATCAGGGGTTGGCCAGGGAGGACTTGGATTGAGCATCCGTAAGAGTGCTCACCTAGTTCTGTGGTGGGCTAGGGCACTTCACCATGCTGTAGCGGTCCCTGGGGATGCCCGGGGGCACTACTAGCATTGGTGACAGTAGAGGGAGAGCACAGCAGACATTAGAATGCTGTGTCTGGATGTCATTGCATGTCCATGCTCCAAGGGACCAATTGGAGGAAAAATGGATGGGCGCAACCATGCAGCTTGCTGGCCACACTCCGAGCCACCTGGAGGACTTTGGCAGAGTCCTGTCGCGGAGGGTTCGAGGCTGTTCTGGCTGGCAGAGGCAGAGGGGAGCCCTCCAACAAGATGGCATCTGCTGTCCTGGATCCTCTTGGGTGCAGTTTGAGCTACCCAGCTCTCCGGGCGGGCGGAGCCGGTGGCTGGATGCCCCAAGCCGAAATGTCCCGCAGCGGGAGATAAAAATAGACATGATAAAAAAATTCTAAAATACACTTTGCAATTTATTTCCCTAGGATACACAATACAAAGCTGGCATCTATTTTTTTCATTTTTCAGTGGGGTCCTACATTGACCACATTTTAGGTTGGGAGGACAGAAGAAGCACTGGGAAATTGGATGACTTGCATTAGGCCACACAGTAAGTTGGACACTTTGGTGGAATTTTTATTTATGATTTCCTATTTCATAGTTCGATATTTTAACCACTATACAATACTAAATGTGATGCCTTGTGAAACCCCTAAAAAATACAACATCTGTCTTAATCACTTCAGCCAGAGATGTCCCCTCCAGGTTTTCATGTTTTCACTTTCAGCATATTTCTCTTTGCACATGCATACACCTATATCTCAATGAACATTGCACACTGGGGTGTATTACTGCACTTTATAAAATGGGCTTAAAAAATCCAGAATGCTTATTGGCTAAAACCTAGTTTTAGCCGTGTCCTTATCAGCATGTATTGTGCCAACCGGCACTAATTTTGCCAAGCTGACCACACCACACAAAAATATCACTGTCCCCAACACCATCCTGTCTCACAAAAATGACCTGCAGCTCCGTTCCACACTAACCACACGTACAAGCACTGTGCAGTAGACAAGCTGTTCAACACTCTCGCTCTGCCCCTGACCTCGACATGCACACACAGTCTCTTTTTACACACAAAAACACTGTAAAACATTCATCCAGACCTTTTTTCCCTTCACATAAAAAGAAGCACAAGTATCTCACTGTCACCATTAAAACAACAAGTGCTCAGTGCTGACGTCTTTCCCATTCACAGCATGCTGCCTCCACTGTCGTTACCCCATTCCCTTCACAAACTCTGTTTCAAATGTGTAGATCAAACAAAAACTGCTTATATTTGTCCACACTAACACGGCACCATACAGTAAAGAAACTTGGGGGGGAAAAAACTCAACCCGGAAACAGCTCTATATGGCGTCCGCTACAAGACACACTCGCTCAGGAACTTACTCGCTCCCGAAACAAGTCAGTGTGCTTCAATCCCTAACAATGATCTCAATGTGCACATCGCTTTAAAAAAAACAAAAACTAGTAAGGGTCTCTGACAATGAACACGCTCACTCTAACTGAAACGGCATGCTAGCTCTAAAAGAAATGTCCACTCTACTCCTTACCAAAAACACAGATTTAATTAAAATCACTTACTCAGTCAGCAATACAGTGTGAGGAAACAACAAAATTACAATCACTCTGTCTCAGAAATACAGTGTCAGGACACAATTTGACCACTACCTCTCTTTGTGTGTCGGGGGGGGGGGCAACCTGTACTGGCCATCAGGAATTACCAATGGGAGGACTATTTTTTTACTGGTTCAGTCTTAAATCTCAATTTATATGTTTTTGCTAATTTTTTTTTTTGCTTCTTTTTTTATTCTGAAGTAGTTACTTGGGAGCCCATTTTATAAGCGCAATAACACTAAGTACTAAGGCACTTGGTGCAAGCGCCTTGTGCCTTAGTACACCCCAGGCATGCTCTTATCAATACATAACCCATACCTTGTCGTGTGTTATTGCTTGCATAATTAATGGGGTTCTGTTTTTCCCATAGGGAAACCATGGCATAATTTGCTGTTATAAAGGAGTGTTTATAATGGCAAACACACATACAGTTTCCCTTGCTCTGCGCATGGGTCACATTTTTCCCATAGGAAAGCACAGTTGTAATTTGCCATTATAACCAGCTGGTTATAATGGCAAACATGCACCACTTTTCCTATGAGAAAAGCACAAACCAAACAGCAGCTCGCGCTACATTGCCTTTCCAAAAACCTCAATAGGAAGAAAATCACATACTGGGTCATGTTGGATATCTCTTTACAGAGGAGCACAGCAAAAAAAAAAAAAAAAGAAATGCACGAGCCTCCCTCTTTTTCTCCTCCAACTCCCTCTGCAGGTCAATTGAGCACCAATCACCATGGAAACCGTTGAAACAGACATTTTTTTACATGGTTCATGAACAGTTCGGCAATTTTTTCCATGTTATTTCTTTTCTAGTTGCAGTTTTCTTGTTGAAATATTTTGAAATTGTTTGCCTCCTGTTTTGATGCTACATTAAGTAAGTTTTAAAATAAATTACATCTTCTTGCAAAAAAAGAGCCTAACATTCCAATTCCTGCATCAACAAACTAATGTTTGAGCAGCAAGGGTTCAGTCGGGTTGAAAAGGACCCTGGAAGATATCAGGCAGTGTCCTAGTCCCAGTCTTTACAGGTAGGGGGGATTTAAAGGAGGGTTGGGGAAAGGTCGTAGACAAGGAATGTTATGCTGTGAGGTTGTGGCTTGTTCTGTCTTTTTTTCTGCAGATTCCTAAAATGAAATTGTTCATTCCTTTGTGGGGTCTGGGAAAGATACTCTGTAGTGTGGAGAGTGGGTCACTTATTGAGTTGCTACACAGGGAGAGGAGCAACTGATTGAGGGGACTGTATGCTGTTTTTTAACTAATATTTGGTACTTCAGGATCACGTTTATTTGTGGGGCTGATTGTTTTTTGTCCAATTTAGTGCAGAGGCAATGCCCCCCACTCTCCCCATCCACCATACCTCAGTCTCTTCGACCTTTTATAGTATAACACCTGGGGATCGGGGAGCGGGTTCCTGATTGGTGGTGGGAAAAGGAGGAGCACCCACCAACAAAACAATCTATTCCCTTGAACAGGGCAACTAGGACTCAATTTGGAGGAGAAGGAGAAGCCGATCAGAGGTCAATCATAGAGAGAAAACATACATTTGTATTATTGCTGCTGGAGTGTGTACTTCTGTGCTAGAGTACCAAGATTTGGTTAAAGGAGCACATTTGTTGTAGGTTGAGGGTCAGGAGGAGGGCAGTAGGCCATGAGGGAGGGACTGTAAGGGAGCTAACGGGGTAGGATGCAAGCCACACTGGGGCAGGGCAGTAAAGGTTGAGAATAACAGCAGGCAAGGGTAGGTCACCTAGGGCAGCACAGTTACAGGGGAGGATGTGGCACCCAAAGGGATGGGGGGTAGAGAAACAGCTTGGAGGAAGGTAGGTGGGACAGGGATAGTAGATGGAGGGTATGGGGGGAATGGGGGGATTGTCAGATGTAATGGATGTGGATCAGCCATCTTCCTGGGAATAATGTGGAGAGCAGGGGATTGTCTAGTTTGTTGGCAGCTTTGACAACTTAGGGAGGAAACAGAGAGGCTGAGATAGGAAATGGGATGGGGGAGAGGAGGCTGTTGGACAGTAGGTGAGGGGAGATGGGGGTTATCCCAGATGAGTAGGTCAGGGAGTGATGCAAGGCAAGAACCTAGGGGGGCACTTCAGGGTCAAAGAATGACAGAGCAATGGGGACCAAGGGAGATGGTAGGGAGGAATTGGAAGGTGGTAGTGGGAGAGTGGACATGGGTGGCAAAGAGGCTAGTTAAAGAGGAAGGGTGGGTGAGCAGGAAAAGGTGACTGAAGGCACAGAATACAAGGGGATAAAGACCACAAACAGGTACACAGTTTTTTGGGGATTGGACAACCAGGGGGACGGAGGAGGTTCCAGGATGCAGGGAGAAACAGAGGTGGACCTGAGTAAGGGGGAAAGGGGCCAAGAACAGGGACTGAGGACAGGAAAGTTAATGGGAATAGTGAGGCGGGTGAGGCAGTTGGAGGAGTGGTCAAGGCAAAAGTGGGAAGGGGAAAGGGAGTAGAGAAGCATGGGCAAGAAAAGGTCATCTCCAGAAAGGGAAACTATGGGGGGAGGCCCGACCAAGGGGGGAGGCAAAACAGGTGATATTGGGAAGGGGCAGCTGGGGTACAGGAAAGAGGAATCACAATGGGGGGTAGCCATAACAGAGGGAACTATGTGAAGAAGGGACAGCAGGGTAGGCATGGAGACAGTAAGAGTCAGGAAAGGGGGAGGCAGTTGTAATAATAGGGGACTCTATTCTGAAGGGAGTATGATGGGGTAACAAACACACAAGGAAAAGCATCAGGATGGTGGAGTGCTTGTTAGGCATGATGGCAGGGAAGGCAGGAGAAATCAATCCAAAGCAGGTGGGGCAGGGGAAGCCTCACATAGTGCTTCATTTAGGCACCAATGACCTGGCAGTTTGTGAGGTGAAGGTGGTGCAGGAGTGAAGCACCAATAGAGGTCGACAGTGAAAATGCCGACCTCCCCCACAGCGACTGCACAATACCAATGCAGGCATTGTGCCGCCTGTTCAAGAAGTGTTTTCTGTGGTGGGCTGCACTCCCCACACCCTGCCATGTGGGGGGCTCTGTCCCCTGCACCCCCCCAGACTTTAGGATTCCAACTCCAGGTCAGAGTTGGTCCAGGGAGGGGGCAGAACACTGGAGGAAAGCGAAATATGGAAAAAGGACCATTACCGTGATTGTCGCCATAATGGTCTTTTTTCATGTTTTGCCGTTGGGATGTTGACCTGAAGGGGTGCACCAGTGCAGGAGAGGTTTGCAGAATTGGGAAAGATCTTCAGTGGGGTGGGGAAGTCAGTAGCTTTCTCAGAGGGCCAACACCAGTTTGGAAGCTCAGAATTTAGGAGTTCAGCTCATGGCTGGGGGGATGATGTGAAGCAAATCGGTACGGGCTGGTGGGAGAGTGAGAAAGGACATGGGAGGATAAGGACCTACAGTAGTAGCCACAGGCATTGCCAGCTATTTCCAGATATTTCACAAAATTTCTAAAGAGTTTCTCTCTGCTGCCCCTACTGTGGAAATGGAGAAAGCAGGAAGGAAATATCACAGAAATTTCGGAAAATAGCTGGCAGTGTCTGTGGCTGCTACTGTATATGCACTGGACAGGCTGCATCTAAGTAGGGAGGACACAAGGGTACTGAAAGGCAACCTGCAGAGCTATTTTGAAGACAAGCTGAATTTAAACTGAAGAAGGGGGGCAGCAGAGGGCAAGGCATTTAGCAGTAGGAGAGAGGGGACTCCAGGCCTCCCCCCAGTAGCAAATAAAAAGGATAAGGGAGGGCAAGGGGAAGGGATAGTTGGGACGGGGGAGGGACACAATGAGATCAGGAGCAAAGAGAGTCAGAGGACAAGCTAGAAGGCAGTGTCCTTGAATAAAAAGAGTCTGGCTATAAAGGCAGCAGACCTACAGGCAATGATGGCAGAGGGGGACGTGGCCACCATCATGGAGATGTGGGCAACTCAGTGTCATGACTGGGACCTCACAATCCCTGGGTACCAACTGTATAGAAAGGACAGAGCAAAGGGGAGGGGGAAGGAGTGGCGTTGCACATAAGGGAAGAGATAATGTGTACAAGGGAGGAGTGCACGGCTGAATCCCTATGGGTAGTGCTCCAAAACACTGCTGGAAAAAGGATTCTTTTTTTTTTTTTTTGGTGGAGGTCTCAATCAAACCTCTTTTTTTTTTGAAATTTAAGTTTATTAGTTTCAAAGGTAATACAACAAAAACCCATGATGATTAAGAAACAAACCGGTAAACCCAGATCAAACCAAAAACCCCCCTCCCCCCATAACCAATATAGTGAATAACAAAGGCACATTTAAGAATAAAACAACATAAAATATCTGTCTGTCAATCCATGTGCCAAAGAGTATACCCTCACCCCCTCCCCTCCCCAGGGTGCACCCGCTAAAATCATAAATTAACAGTTTCTGAAGTCTGGATATCACTCCTATTAAACAACCCATCTAATAATCAGACCAACCGTCCAAGTTATAGTAAAGGAACATATCTTAAAACCACAATAAGACAGTATACTAAGGTAACAACTACTATGCTATATAATGCACGAGGTCCAGGGATCAGGTCGTCAAGCTTATCCTTAAGGTAAGCAAAGAGACTGGAGCTTACCCCATCTTTTATGAAATGAGTCCATACGGTTCTTATAACTGGCAATCAAATTTTCGGACTGGAGATACAACATCAACTCCTTTAACCAGTCCGCAAAGCATAGAACCAGCTGGTCCTTCCAATGCCTTAAAACCAGCTTTTTGACTGCCATAGATATCAGGGCCATATGGTACCTACGCTCCACACTGTCTATCAGAGAAAAATCACCCAATACACAAATTCCTGGAGAGAAAAACCTGCTCAGACCCAAAAGGGGATCTAGGTTATCCCGAATCAAAGACCACAATGGGACAACCTTAGCACACTCCCAAAAAACATGAATCAAGGTGCCCTCATCTTGCGAGCACCTGAAACACACTGGAACAGGAATCAGCTTACGCTGAAAAAGCTTGACCGGAGTGAAGTATAAATTATTAACAATATTATATTGCACTAAACGAAACCTGTCCTGTGTGTGTGATACCTATGTAGGCTAGGCCAAAAGGTTCTCCACAATGGTACCTCCTCGGGAAGAAGATATGTCCAGACCGAGGACCACCAACCTCCTCCCAGAGTTAAAAGTCAAAAGGTAGGAGATATTCAGAAATGGAGTGGGCTGGGATGCCAACATAATAATGTTGGAAAGGAAGGGATGCACCGCAGATTGCTTAAACACTGTTCCAAACTTACTTCTCACCAGATGCCAGAGCTGGAACACCCTAAAAGTCTCTTTGCTTGGGATATCAAATCTGGTTAAAATATCACTTGATGTGAAAAGCGAAGCATGGCCGAACAGATGCTCAACCCTGGAATCTTTAAGTTGTGGGAGCCAGTTTGTTCCCAACCAAGAGTCTCCTAAGGTAATATTAGGGTTGAGAAAAATCGGCTGCCCTAAGTCCGTATGGTTAGGAATCCGGAAAAACCTAAGACATTGGGCCCACACTTTAAGAGAAGCTGCCACCGTGTCATCAGAAATCAGTTGTGAGAGGGTTTTCGGGGTAAGATAAGGGAGAGTGGATATGTCAAATCTAAGCGCGGAAAGGAAGGCCGATTCTAACTGAATCCAAATTGGGGAAAGGCTCTCAGGCTCCGCAGAGAACCACCTTCCCAACTTGGACAGGTGGGCCGCCCAATAATATAACTGAAAATTCGGAAGTCTTAGGCCTCCTCTTTCTTTGGGAAGTGATAAAGAGCCGTATGAACACCGCACCCCTTTCCCTCTCCAGATGAAAGTGGAGAACAGACTATGGAGCTGCTGAAAAAAGGAAAGAGGGAGCCAGAGGTTGGTAAGGTTCAGTGGGTAAAAGATCCGGGGAAGAACATTCATCTTGATGATGTTAATTCTGCCCCACAAGGAAATAGGAAGGGATTCCCAACGCTGCAAATCTTGAGTAATCGAGTCTCTAATCTTAATTAAATTTAGTTTTTTGAGCAATAACGGGTCAGTAGAGAAGTAAATCCCCAGATACTTAATTGAATTGGAAGTCCACCTCATTCCAAAGGAAGAAAAACATCTCTTAAAGGTATAATTATTTAAGGGAAAGATCTCACATTTCGAAATGTTTAACTTATAGCCAGAGAAGGAGCTAAACCGTCTAATAATATCCAAGGCTGCATCTAATGATGCTACTGGGTCTGACAGATGTAAGAGAACATCATCTGCGTACGCAGAAAGAACTAGCTCCCGACTATGGAATCTGACCCCTCTTACCCGAGGGGAAGACTTAAGATTAATCAGTAGAGGCTCCAGGTATAAGTTAAACAATAAAGGAGAGAGGGGGCAGCCTTGTCTAGTGCCGACAAGAAGACTGAAAGAGGGGGATAATACCCCATTGCAATAGATTTTTGCAGAGGGGCACCTATAGAATACCTGTATCAAATTCAGAAAGGGAGTCGGGAAGCCCATTTCCTCCATGACGGTCCACAAAAAGGACCAATCGACCCGATCCAATGCTTTCTCAGCATCTAAAGAGACTAATACAACTGGATCTGAAGCAGACCAGGCATGTTGCAAGATATGCGATAGAGTCCTCAGATGGTCAGCTGCTGATCTCCTGGAGACAAAACCTGCCTGTTCAGGGCTCAAAAGCTCCGCCCAGATCTTTTTAATCCTCTCAGCAAGTATTTTGGCTAGTATCTTAACATCATAATTCTGAAGCGAAATGGGACGGTAACTAGCCGGGTCAGAAGGCTCCTTATCCACTTTAGGAATTAAAACTATAGTGGCCTCGAACAAAGCGGGGTCAAGTTCCACTGCGACCGGGAAGTAATTATATAGCTTAAGCAAGATAGGAACTAAGTCTTTAGCAAAAACTTTGTAAAAATTTGCTGGGAACCCATCTGGGCCCTGTGCTTTGTCCGGAGCCAGAGAGGCAATAGTGCTCTGGATTTCTTCGGTTGAGATAGGAGCCAATAAGCTCGCTTGTTGGGACTCCAATATGCTCGGGACACCAATTCTTCTAACATAGTTTCTGACCTCTGCCCTAGTATGGGATGTCGGAGGAGGACTGTAAAGATTTGAATAATATTCCCTAAAGACCTGAGCAATCTCTCTGGGAGAAACAATACTTCCAGATGAGGAAACCAGAGAGGAATGTTCTCGAACCTTCACTGCTTATCGCAAGCGCAGAGCCAATAACTTGCCAGATTTCTCACGAGATCAATGTACTTAGCCTGAGTTTTTACCAGACAATACTCTATCTTTTCTTTCAGAGGTCCAGTATTCATTCTTAACTGAAAGGAGCTCTTTAAGGTCCGAGACCAAGAAGTTGATGAATACCTACCTTCTAACTCCCTAATCCTACCCACCAACTCTAACTACCTAGCCAACCATTTTCTTCCTAAGGAAGCCATCTTAATAAAGTCACCCCTAAGATAACACTTTAACGCTCCCATATCATGTCCACTCTAGGGTGGAATCCATATTGTCGGCCAAGAAGAAAGATATTCTAGAGCTGATCTCCAAACACAATGCGGTCCTTTAATAGTTGAGTATTTAATCTCCACATGAGTCTCGAGAATAATCAGGGCTTGAAGAGAGGTGTAACCAAACCAAAGCATGATCTGACACGATGATCGGCTCTATACCAGATAAAGACACACTCGGGAGAAAAGATAGACTAACTAATATCATATCCAGTCTCGATTTAGTACCATGTGACTGGGATTGAAAAGAAAAGGCCCGACAAGAAGGATTGGCAATACGCCACAGATCACCAAGGCCTAACATTGAGACCATTTCACAGAGAGCTTTCTGGGCCAAGGAAGGTGTGCTCCTGTCCTGGGGCTCTCTATCCAACGATGAGGGGAAAGGCACATTCCAGTCCCCCCCTAACACATACTGAGTTGGCAAAAAAACAGCCAATTTATCTGTCAACTTCGTGAAGAATTCAGGATTACCTCCCACCGGTCCATATACCGAACCCAGAACTACACTCACTCCGTTTAGGTTACCCATAACTAGAATGAATCTCCCCTCTGGGTCTGAGCAGACCAGGTCCTTGGTAAATAAAACGTGTCTTTTAACAAGAATCGCCACCCCCTTACTAAAATGAGAGTTCCCAGCAAGGTAAACTTGGGAAAACCCAGACCGAGAAAGCAGCTTGGCCTCATCTCGGCCTAAATGTGTTTCCTGCAAGAAAAGGATGTCCGTGCGGAGCAGGGAACAGTGACTGAAAACCTGCAAGCGTTTAACCCGATCCCTGAGCCCTCTCACATTCCAGGATACTATTTTGACAATACTCATAGCCATTTTAAAATTATCTCACTACAATTGGATACCCAGATAAAATACCTCCAACATACTATAGCAGGTTGCACCTCCCTTATAATAAGTTTGAAACCCCTTCATACAAATCCCCCCCATCCTCCCCCCTTACAAAAAGACCCCAAACCCGATCGGAAATTAAGTGAAACGTCAACCTGTAACCCCCACATGCCCCCTAACCCCAGACTCTAAAATGAATTAACAAACAAACTCACCCTAAAAGGGTCCCCCAAACAAGACTGTAAGACCCAATACTATGATCAACAGCATGGAACCCCCCCCAGAACACCCCAAAAAACAAACCCCGCAAAAACTATGTACAGATGGGGGTCCGCACAGCAATAGTCCAAAATACAACCTATTACCCCGGGTTACGAGCCCCCCAGTTCCCCATGCAAATCTCCAAACCCCCAGAGCCAAAAGCCGATAGCTATTTATTATCAAAAACCCAAACTCCTTCAGCAAAGATATGACCCCCATAACTACTAACCAGCACCTGCTACAGATCAGCCCGGGGTAGAGATTAGCAACCCCCCCCATGCACGGCTCGCGATCCCACATCCAGCACGCAGATTCACCAAGCCTCCCATAGCTTGCCCCATGCCCCACCCCCACATACCAATACAACAGGAAGATTGAGGAACCTTAAAGAAAGAAAGTGAGGGGGAGGAGAAAGACAGAAAACATAAACATGTATAAGCCCCCAATAACGAACCATTCCTTAGGCCTCTTCTAACCAGGCGACCCCACAATGGTCCTCCCCACACCTCAATAACCCAGATGGCCACCTACCCGGATCAGCTCCAGACAAGAACCAGGAAGGCAGTCCGAACACACGCCCTTCCAGCAAGAGACAGAGCGGTGGCTCATCGGAAATTCGGCATAGAGATTGCCATTTCCAAGGGGACCCTTAATGCTGCCGGACCATAACTGGTCCGCCCCCAGAAATTCCCTCCCGGAAACCACTCCCCTGAAAAAAAAGTTCCGCCGCCGGTATACGTGCCTCGCAAAATGGGACCAACAACGCGAACCCAGGCCCCAACCAAGCCACCCATCACACCCTCATCTCCGCGGCCAGCCCACCAGAAGAACCCAGAGAAAAAAAGCCAAAACAGCCAGACAAGACCAAGGAAAAGACCACCACAAGACACAACACGAAGGTAGGTGACAAAAGGGATGGGCAAGGGTGACACAGAAGGCCAGGGGGGTCGTCACAACAACCAACAGGGGTTAGACACAGACACCATCAAACGGAACAATAACACTATAAACAGGCATTAACACAGCCTCCAGCAGTCCTTCAGATAGTCTTCAACCGGATCCCTTAAACAGGTCGGGCAGTCTGTTAGTAAGCTCCTTGTGGGACGCTTCTGGGGTGTTGAAACTCGTGGCTGAGCCTCCAACAGTCACTTTTAAGGTTGCAGGATATATCATCCTGAATGGGATAGCTGCTTCTATAAGCTTCTGGACTATTTGGTGGTACGCTGCTCTCTTCTCCCGTATCTCCTTGGGAAGGTCCTGGGCAATCGGATCTTGATACCCCTAAATTTCTTTAAGCTCCCGGCCTTCAAATATACATGCTGCCTTTCCAGGTAACTTAAAAATTTGATGATAATCGGACGTGGGGGGGATCCATCTGTAGTTCGAGGGCCCAACGAGTGATGGGCCCTTTCAAGATGATAAGAGGCATTTATGGGAGATGGGCCTACTATTTTCACAAAAAACTTCTGCAGGAAAGCCATAAGGTCTGGGCCTTCTTCCATCTCCGGAAGGCCAATTATAAGCAAGTTGTTTTGGCGGTTTGCCCCTCCAGGTCTTCAGTCTTAAGTTGGAGTCTCTTCACTTGTTGCCTTAAATCTGATATCTCCATTTCAGCCCTAGATCTCCAATTTTCAATGGAGGCGACCTTAACCTCCACATCTGAGACCTTTTTAGCAACATCAGAAAGGTCACTACGTAAAGATTTGAGCTCCCCTGTAAGATCCACAAGCAACTCCTTCAAGGGGCAAGCTCCTGGAGGAATTTATCCTCCGATATGGCGTAGGCTGTTTGTTTTATCACTTCCACGGTCCGGCCTAGCTGGGGCCTGATTCCTCTGCTTTTTTGCGGCCTTCTCAGGGGATGCTGGAGGGGTGTGCTTGGTGAGGGCCTGTCTTGAATCCACCTCCATCGCGACCCAGCTGAGGCTTAAAATTCCAAAGCAAGGATTCTTATCGATGACAGAGAGTTAGAAGACTTGCCTTTTAACTGTATTTCCCCCAAAAAACGCGTCAAAATGCACTTTAAATTGCAGATTAGGTGGCCAGAGGGGGGAGCACAGGATCTCAGCTGCTGCTCAGATGGATGCCATCACGTGACCCTGGAAAAAGGATTCTTGTGGTTGTGGTGTACAGACCACCTTCACGGGGCTTAGAGATGGATAGGGAGCTGGAAGAACAGATCAGGAAGGTGGGGGGAGAGGGAACACGGTAATATTAGGGGACTTCAATCTACTTGGAGTGGACTGGAGCACTCCAGTGACCTCCTGTAGTAGGGAACACATCCTCCTGGATGTTATCCAGGAGTTTCCTGGCATAGGGAGTCACAGAGCCAACATCCAGATTCATTTCAGTGTAGTGCAGTAACTGCTCATTGCTGTTTTTATTTTAAACTTACATTGTGGTCTTTTAGTGGTACTATTATTTCTTTGCTGTCTTTACTTGCTGCAAATTTTGTCTTGTCTGTCTTACCCTATAGTTTGGGGGAAGGGTGCTAATTTCTGACCTCTGACCTCAGTTACATAATAACTGGAGGTGGGGCTAAGTCAGGTTTGAGGTAGCAAGTTGATGTTTGGTTTCTCAGAAGAAGCAGGAAGGAGAAGTATCCCAATTCATTTCAGTGCAGTGCAATAACTGCTCATTGTTGTTTTTGCTTTAAGCTTAGATTGTGGGCTTTTAGTGGCACGGTTATTTTTTTGCTGTCTTTAGTTAGAATTGTTTTTGGGCTGTAGAAAATGTAAAAATCTAGTTTGGTGTGCTTGTAGTGGTGCTGTTCTCCTTTGCTGTCTTAACTTGTTGCAAATTTTCAGCCAACCCTGCCTGCCCTGACCCCCACTCTTAATTATATGCCCTGTTAAATCTGATTGACAGTAGCTAAGCACAGGGAATAGCAGGGTTTGTGGAGTAGGAGGGGCATAATGGGGAGGAAGCCCACCCTTGGCACAACAAGTGTTTTGACTCTTTTTTTTTCTCTTCTTTAAAAAAAGTATCTGAGAATCAGTGGCAGGATTTTCAGGACAGCAAATTAGTAAAGAAGGAACTACTAGGAGAACTTCAGTAACAGACAAGTATTGGAATAGCAGTATAAGAGCAGTATACTGTGGGGAGTGGTGCAATGCAGTGAATGTGGGGTAGCCATATTCAGGCAGTCCTTCTGGACACTGAGGTGCTACCCTATCTGCAGACATCTCTCTGGACTGTGGGATAAGGTAGCCAGACTCAGAGTGGAAGTAAACTGGGTCAGGATTACCTTTGCTCCTATCCAGAGATCACCCAGACCAATGCCGCTGCCTCAAAGGATGCCAAGAACGAAAGGCACTTGGATGACGGTGGGCTCAGGGAGGGTTAGGGAGCTCTGACAGAAGCACATCCCAATTCCTATTCCACTCCAGAACTCATATGCTGCACTGGTAAATGGGGACAACCAAACAGAGGTACCCAGAGAAGTGGAAGGGAAGGATGTGTAGGTCAATCAAGGAGGTGACCTCAGTGGGGGAGAGCAGTGAACCCCAGAGGAGGAGGAGGAGGAGGCGAATCCTGGTAGGGGACTCTATCATTAGAGGGTTCAGCTAGGAACACAGGAGAGGGAGGACAGGGAGATGAGGTGTCTACCAGGTGCCATGGCATGGATGGATGGGAGGAAGATCCTGGGGATCGCTGGGAAGGCAAGACGGGAGGTTGAGCTGGATGTCATTATCCACCTAGGTACCAATGACCTGGCAAAAGGGGAGCCTAAGGAAGTTCAGGAAGAGTTTAGGAAATTGGGGGAGAGGTCTCAAGCAAGTAGCTACTTCTGTCACCTTCTTGGATGTACTACCTATGAGAAGCATGGGAGAGCATAGGGTTGCACACACCAGGAACTTTAACTCATGGTTGAAGAACTCGTGCTGTGAGGAAGGGTTTGGATTCATTGGTGATTGGGGACCCACCTGGAGGGATGGATTATTGTTCAAACCTGACAGCCTGCATCCATCCTGGAGGGGAATCCAAGCACTCAATGATAAGTTTAAATGCCACATGGACACACATTTAAACTAGCTAAAGGGGTGGCAGGCCAGCAAGGATGGTACCTAATTGCCCACCCCTACAGCTAACAGTGGAACCAGTGACCAGGAGGAGTGGATATCTCTACAAAGCAGTGTGAGGAAGATGGAGATAAACATCCAAAAGGTGGATAGGCAGAAAGGAGGCAAAATTCAACAGAAGGGTAGACAGCAGGGAGAAGCAGGGATAAAGAACAACCAGGGAAGGGGCTGGGAGTAGAACAACTAAGCAGTCCAGGGAGTTCAAATCATGGAAAGACATGTGTGCCAATGCCAGGATCCTTAGCAACAAGATGGAGGATCTGGAGGCTGTCATGGTGCAGTCAGACCTGGACATTGTGGACATCACAGAGACCTGGTGTAATGGTAAACAGGACTGGGAGATGGCCATACCCAGCTACAACATTTTCAGAAGAGACAGGGCAGGCAGGAAGGGAGGAGGAGTAGCACTTTATGTGAAAGCTGGCATAAAGGCCATAGAGATCCAGGAGAAACAAAATGGGGGAGAGATACTGTGGGTTAAGCTGAAAAGGAAAATGGGGTCAGCCATCCGCACGGGGTGGTCTACAGACCACCAGTCCAGGAGGAAGAAACAGATAGGAGCTGATGCTAGCCATCCAAAGGATGGCAGACAAGGGTGAGGTGGTACTGGTGGGAGACTTCAGTGTTTCAGATGTGGACTGGAACCTCCCAGTAGCAGCATCAACCAGTAGCAGATTTATTCTGGACTCCCTTCAAGGTGCCTTTCTCAAGCAACTGGTCATGGAACCAACTCAGCAGAAGGCAATATTGGACCCTGTGCTCTCAAACTTGGACAGTGTGATGGGGGTAACAGTGGGGGAGCACCTGGGAAACAGTGACCAACGGTCACTGTGGTTTGAAATCACAGAAGGAACAGACCCAAACCACACAAAAACACGTATCCTTGATTTTAGGGGGGCAGACTTTGGGAAAATGGGGAGATGCTTGAAAGTGACATTAATGGGAATGGGGTGGGAATCAGGGGTTGAGGAACAGTGGGCAATATTTAAAACAGGGATTACAAGAGCAACAGAATTATGCATTAAGCAGGTTAGCTAGGGGAAAAGGAAGAGGAGGCCACTATGGTTTTCCAAGGAGACAGTGGAGAAAGTGAAAGCCAAAAAGATTGCATTCAGGCAATTCAAAAGATGCAGGCAGAAGAGGATAGGGAGAAGTACCAGGAGAAGCAAATGGAGGCAAAGAGGTCAGTAAGGAAAGCCAAAGCTCAGACAGAAGAGCGCATCGGAAAATAATTGGATAGAGAGGACAAAATCTTTTACAGGTACACAAGTGAAAAAAGAAAGGCAAAAGAAGGGATAGTGAGACTGAAAGAGGAGGATGGGGACCACGTGGAGGATGATAACAGTAAAGCTGACATACTGAAAAGGTATTTCTGCTCAGTCTTTACTGAGGAACAGGAGGGTAATGGGCCTGAAGGGAGTACAAGGGGTGGGAATGGTGCAGAAATGAGACAAGTCTCTTTACAAGGGAAAGGGTCCTAAGGGAACTGGAAGGAATAAGAGTTGATAAAGCAATGGTGCCAGGGTCGCAAAGGAACTAAGAGAGGTTGGGGCTTAGACTCTGGCAATCCTGTTTAGCTGATCACTTGAAACAGGTGAGGTACCCAAAGACTGAAGGACAGCAGATGACGCCCCCTTATAGAAAAGCAGGAACAAAGAGGAAGCAGGGAACTACAGACCAGTCAGGCTGACCTCGGTAGTGGGGAAGATCATGGAATCACTACTGAAGGAGAGATTGGTGGAACATCTGGTTGGCAACGGACTACAGGATCCATGGCAGCATGGTTTCACCGAAGGAAGGTCATGCAAGACCAGCCTCATTTAATTTTTTAACTGGGTGGCAAGGGAGGTGGTTCAGGGTAGGGCAGTGGACATGGCCTATCTGGATTTCAGCAAGGCCTTTGACACTGTGCCACATAGAAGGCTATTAAAAAACTGGGGAATATGGGAGTGGGCAGGACAGTAGTGTGGTGGGTAGGTTATTGGCTGGGCAGCAGGACATAGAGGATGGTGGTAAATGGCTGTCACTACACAGAGGGAAAAGTGACCAGTGGGGTACCAAAGGGATCAGTGCTGACACCAGTCCTATTCAACGTCTTCATCAGTGACATTGCACAGGACCTAGAAGGCATAATTTCCCTGTTCGCAGATGACATGAAGCTCTGTAACAGAGTGGACATGCCAGAGGGTGTAGATAGAATGAGAAGAGACCTGCAGAAACTTGAAGAATGGTCAAGGGTTTTGCAGTTGAAATTCAATGCAAAGGAGTGCAAGATAATGCATATGGAGCACAAAAATCCTGGAACAACATATCGGTTGGGGGGTGAGGATATAGCATGCACCAAGCAGGAAAGGAATCATGGGATTATCATCTCTGATCACCTCATGGTAGGGAAACAGTACAGCAAGGCAGCATGTAAAGCAAATAAGATGCTAGGATGCATTTGCAGGGGCATCACCAGCAGGAAAAGGGAGGTCATAATGCCACTATACAAGACACTAGTGAGGCCCCACCTGGAGTACAGTGTACAGTTCTGGAGACCTTACCTATGTAAGGACATAGACAGGGTAGAGAAGGTTCAGAGGAGGGCAACAAAGATGGTACATGGATTGCACCAAGTCCTATGAGGACAGGTTAAAGGACTTGAAAATGTACTCCCTGGAGGAGAGGAGGGGGAGAAGGGATATGATAGAGACATACAAGTACCTAATAGGGAGGAACAGGGTGCAGGAATACACTATTTTCCAGCAAAAAAGATGTTCCAGGATTAGACAGCATGGGACGAAGTTGGAGGGAGGGCTATTCAGAGGAAACATGAGGCAGAATTTCTTCACAGAATGGGTGGTGGAAAAGTGGAACACCCTGCCAAAGGAAGTGGTCGGGGCTGAAACAATCATGGGATTTAAGAATGCATGGGATAGACATAATGGAATTCTAGAGGTCAGGGGTAAGGGGCAACAGACTTTTAAGAAAACAAAGTGAACTTACCAGCTCAAATGGGCAGACTGGTTGGGTCATAGGCCCTTATCTGCCCACAGTGTCTGTGTGTCTATGTATCTAAGGGTGGGGGCTATAATGGACCTAGTGCTATCAGATGGGGAGCAGGTCCAGGGAATTGAAGTGCGGGAACCCCTTGCATGCAGTGACCACCATACAGTGTGGTTTTCCATAAACATGGGGTAGGAGGCAGCCATACCAAAAGCAAAAGTGGTAGACTTCAGGAAGGTGGACTTCAAAAGGATGGGGAACATATTAGAAGAGCACCTAGTAAAGCTCTGACTGAAGACAGATGCAGACCAGAAATGGTTTATCATTAAGTTAGGGATGACTGAGGCTACCGACACTTGTACGAAGACCCATAAAAAGAATACCAGGACCAAGAGACCTAGCTGGTTTAGCAGGAAGTTGGACAAAAAGGTGAAAGAAAAGCGGGCAGCCTTCCTGAAGTACAAGTGTACCTCAACGGGAGAAGGACAGAGAGGTTTATGCTGAGAAATCTTGAGAGGTAGGAAAAGAGGTCTGGGCAGCAAAGGCTAGGAAAGAACTAAGGCTGGCACAGAGGATTAAGGCAGGGGAGAAAGACTTCTTCTGGTACATTTAGGAGAGAAGAACCAGAAGGGATGAGATAGTTAGGATAAATGGGGATGGAGGATGGGCAGAAAAGGGAGAAGATCAAGCAGAAACTCTAAATGAGTACTTTTGTTCAGTCTTCACCAGGGAAGTGGATGGGCCTATGCCACAGGGGAAGAGAGGGGGAACCTTGTTGGGGAGAAGAAGTACAAGGGGGAGACTGGGGGTAGACAGGGTCTTAAGGGGACTAAGGGAACTGAAGGTGGACAAGACACCTGGCCTAGATGGGGTACACCTGTGTGTTCTGAGGGAGCTGGTGGGGGTAATAGCAGCACCACTGATGGACCTGTTTAACACCTCGTTGGAGAAGGGGTGTTTGTGCCGCTGGACTGGAGGACAGCTCATGTGGTACCTCTCCACAAGAGTGGATCCAGGGATGAGCCGGGAAATTACAGGCTGGTCAGCCTAACCTCCATAGTGGGAAAGCTGATGGAGACAATTCTAAAAGAAAGGTTGGCGTCCTTCTTTGAGGAGAATGGTCTCCAGGATGATAGGCAGCACGGGTTTGTTAGGGGGAGATCTTGTCAAACCAACATGACAGACTTCTTTGACTGGATTACTAGGTCATTGGACAGGGGGCAGGGAGTGGACATCCTTTACCTGGACTTCAGCAAGGCATGTGATTCAATGTCATATGACAGGCTGATCAGCAAGCTAGGGGACCCGGGAGTGGGGGATAAAATGCTGAGGTGGGTCAAGAGCTGGCTAATGGACAGGAACCAGAGAGTGGTTGTAAGGGGGGAACTGTCCAGACCTAGGCCTGTAACCAGTGGGGTCCCATAGGGCTCAGTACTCAAATATGTGCTGTTCAACATATTTGTTGGTGACATAGCAGAGGGGGTCAATAGTAAGATCTGCCTTTTTGCAGATGATATTAAGCTCTGTGGGAGGGTGGACACAGAGGAGGGGAGACTAGACTTAAGGCAGAACCTGGCTAGAGTGGAGAAATTGTTGGGCATCTGGCAGTTAGGTTTCAGTGCAAAGAAATGTAACGTAATGCACCTGGGAGCCAGAAACCAGAGGGCCAGTTACTGGCTGAGGGAACACAGGTGACAGTATCAGAGGTGGAAAAGAACCTTGGAGTGATGGTCAGGTGTGATATGAAACACACGGCACAGTGCTGTAAGGCAGCAGCCAAAGCAAATAAAATCTTGGGCTGCATCACCAGGGGAATCACCTCTAGGAGGGAGGATATTATGCTACCACTGTATAGGTCACTTGTGAGACCACACCTGGGATATTGTGTCCGGTTCTGGTGTCCATACCTGAAGAAGTATATCAAACTACTGGAGGGGGTACAGCAGAGGGCAACAAAAATGATCCAAGGCATGGGGGACAGAACTTATGAGGAGAGGCTGAGGGAGCTTAATATGCACTCCCTGGAGGACAGAAGAGAGAGGTGGGATATGACAGAAACCTTCTTCTTCTTCTTCTTCTTCTTCTTCCATATTTTGATTACAGTTCTTGTTTATATTATAACACACCTGTAGGAACAAAAGAAATGCAAGCTCTAACTGTGGCCTATAATAATGTTTGTAGATTTATTTTAGGAGCCCCCAACAGGACACATCGGTGTATTCTCGGTTGGGGTGGTTTTCCCCTAGTTGCAGAATAGAATATTTTGTTGGCTGTCTAATGTATAAATATTTTTACTTTGGCTCCCTTTTTCCTCTTTCTGATGTTGTTGTTATGAGAGAATTGCTTCCCAGCCTCAGGTCGGCTGACGGCCCCCTATATTTGTTCCCAGGTCTCGGCTTAGATTAAGTTCTAGAGCTTTTTCAATTGCATCACCCTTGTATTGGAATTCACTCCCACTTGATGTTAGGATTGCTCCCTCTGTTTTAACTTTTAAACAAAGGTTAAAAAAGTTATTTATTACATAAATCTGTTTGTAACTGCAATTTGAAATTTGTTTTTTTGGTTTTGTATTGCTGTTGATTGTATTTGTGTATTTTTTTATAGTTTTTTGTCCGGGTCAGGCCTGAAAAGGGACCTTTGGTCCAGTGCCTTTATCCGATTACCAAAGAATAAATTAAATGAAATAAAGGTACCTTAAGAGTATAAAGAGGGTTAGTACAGAGGGTATCTTTAACGTAAGAAAGGAGGTGCAACAAGGGGGCATAGCCTGAAATTAGTGGGGGGAAAGATTCAGGAGTGAAATGAAGAGACACTTTTTCACTGAAAGGGTGGTGGTGGAGGGGTGGAATAAACTGCTGGAGGAGGTAGTGGCATCAAGGACAGTGGCCAGTTTCAAGGGGGGATGGAATAGGGTAAAGAAGAAAATTAGGACTGGAGTAGGCATTAAGAGGAATTGGAATGGGGAAGGAATTGGAATGGTGGTGGACGATTCCAGGTGGAGTAGGAGTGGGGAAGCAGCTCCAGGGAATGAAAGGAGCTACGCACTCAAGCAGACTCAATAGACCACTATGGCCTGTTTTTGCTGGCAAATTTCTATGTTCGTATGTAATTCACATATTTTATATAATTGCTGTAGCGAAAAAATGCAACCCCAGCAGTTATATAAAATAAAACATGATGTGGTGTGTGTAAACTCGAATTTTACATGCACCCTCAGTGTTGGATGCTTGGATAAACCCTTCGAGCTTTGGTCTCAAGGTTTATGTAGGATGCAACATCTCAGGTGTGTGTAAAATTCTCATTACACACACCACCCTGTCACAGAGGGTGGGAAATAATTCAGTCGAGGAAATTTTTCAAGATTAAAAACACACAGGAATGTGACATTTATTAACAGAAACCATAACACCAAGAAATCAGAAAACCAAAAAATAATCAAAAATAAAGAAAAGTAAGATGCAATGTCAATGACCACTTTTTCCCCTCAGTGGTTTCTTGCAGTTTCCAATATATAGTCAAAGACCACAGAATAGCTACGATCTACTTACTTTTGTATTTACTTTACTTAACTCTCAAAGTCTACCTCACTGTGGACTTCCCTGTCTCACTTCCAAGGCTCATCTGCCTAATGACCAGTGGAGGGGGATATTTATACCCCTGAGCCATGGTCACCTGATTAGACCGTTAATAGAATATCTGAAATTCTGAGCTTTTAGTAAAGGTCTGGACAGTAGCCAGTGTCCTAAACCCTTGCTTAATTCAGCCTTTCCCCAATACTGATGTTTTCTACACAGTAGTCTGGAATATAAAAAGATTTATTCAAGTTATAGACTTAACTAGGTAGCTGATTACCTAGCAACACCAGATGTGACAGCGTTGGTTACCATCCGAGTGACAGGGGATTGACAGAATTTTATATAAAAATAGAACAATAGAGGGCACTAATCCCTTAAGGAAACCCGACACGGGGTCATAATGTTGCACAACATTATGCTACATGGCAAAATTGAGCTGCCAATACAGCACGATATTGCCATGCGGCATAACTGTTTTTTCAGCGGGGGGCTCTGCCCCCCCCCCAGAGATTCTCAACTCCGAGGGGGGGTGAAACTCAGGGAGTGCACAATCCGCAAAAAAAAATAAAGTGTCTGGGACCGGGAATCAAACCCGATCCCAGACGCAGTGCCTGGGTTTCTGCTGCTGTGGCTCTGTCCAGTGAGCTGCAGCAGCTACTTGGCAGAACCTGCTCCCAGCAGAGGTCTTGTCCTCTGCCTGGGAGTGTGTGAATGGTGCAATACCACGTACAACAGTAAACGTGGTATTGCACCATTTGCTGTCATGGACAGCGCTGTTGCGGGTCAGCTATAATGTCGTACACTATTAAGCGTATGACATTATGACCCGGGTAGGAGGAAATGCCCATTCTAAGATCTGCAAGGTTGTGAACAGTACTGATCATTTCTAAGGACTCAGGTAAGTCTCTTTACTGGGTTGCAAACCTGCTACATTTATTTGTAAACCAATCAGGGGATGCATATGAGCACAATATCTTCTGATCATGCTGTACAGAGAGTTTAGCTATATTCCTTTGAAACTGCTCCTGTTTTTATTCATGATTTTCTGGCTTCCCTTCTTTAGTTTACACAGTTTCCTGTATTTAGCAGTAATGCAAGACTTTATAAGCTGATTTTATTGTTAGTTTAAAAGCCCTGGTACATGTTTTGGAAATGAATGAGTTATCCTCCATGTAGCAAAGGCTTGCTCACCGGGTGGGGACGGGGCAGGGCATATACCCCTGAACTGCATGTTTCATTAGGAGGTATCATCAGTAAGGCAGGGGTGACTCAGCAGTGCCAGGGGTCCTTCACCGTCGGGTACAGGGCTCAGATATTTCTGGTTTGCTTCCTTGCCATCAGGAGCTGTGTGTTCAAGGACTGCAAGGACGTATGCACACAGAGCAGAGCATGGTCCACAGTCATTATGGCATCTCACCCCTACTCTACCTGCTCACTGCTGTTCCCTGCATTCAGTCAGTCAATCAATCAATCAATAATTTATTTCTTGAAAGCGCAATTCAAATAAATACCAAAGCGCTTGTACAAGTATAAAACCAAAAAAATGTATATCGTATATAAAATCCATAAATATGCAGGCAGCAGAAATTTCAAATTTCAATAAATACTAAATTAAATAAAAAGGTTTTTAAGGCAGATTTAAAAGCTTCGGTGGTCAGGCACTCCCTAATCCAACGATGTAGAGTTCCATAGGGTCGGGGCAGCAAAAGCAAAAGATATTGCTCCTGAGGTTTTCAACTGAACCCTGGGAACCTCTAGCAATCCCTCATCAGTGGAGTGGAGAGGGCGGAGAGGGTGGTAGGGGCAAAGGAGATCTTGCAAATACTGCGGATCCGGTCCATGCAGGGCCTTATAGGTCAGTAATCCAACCTTGAAGATGTTCCTCCATCTAACCAGCAGCCAATGCAGGCCACGGAGCACAAGTGTAATATGGCAAGATCTTGATAAGCCAGTCAACAACCTGGCTGCTGCATTCTGCACCAGCTGGAGGTGGCGGAGGTCCACCCCCGGTAACCCTAGGTATAAGGCATTGCAGTAATCAAGGTGGGAGGTCACAAAGGTGTGGACCAACATTGGAAGGTCATCAGGCGGGGACAGGTGCTTTATCCAGGTGATATTCCTCAGATGGTAAAATGAGGTTTTGATGACAGCTGACACCTGAGACTTAAGTGTTAGCTCCCTTCAAAAATAACAGCCAGATTTTGCACCTGGTCAGAGATCGTCAGCTGGCTACCCCCCAGCCACAGCCCGGATGGCTGCCCATCTGACAACCTCTCTGCCTGACAACCTGGGTCCACAACCAACACCTCAGTCTTATCCAGATTCAACCTCAGCCAGTTGGTACTCATTCAATCCTGGATCTCAGAGAGGCAGTTGTTAAAGACTGAAGCAACATCACCCTGTTCAGGCACAAAGGACATGTACAGCTGATAATCATTTGCATAGCAGTGAAAACTCAGTCCGTACCACCTTAGAATGTCTCCCAATGGTAGCATATACACCATGAACAGCATGGGTGAGAGCACAGAACCCTGCGGTCCCCGACAAGAAGCAATAAATACTCAGCTCCACACACGCATGTGCCACAAGTATATCCAAAGTGCAAAGTAAAAAACAAAGGCACCACAGGTAACGGAAATTCAGTTTAATCAAGTAAAAATATAAAGTCCAGCTGCCTTGAGGTTGTATCCCTGTGCTGCAGGGTGGCTGTATTTTGTATTTTTTCTCAGATTAAACTGAATTTCCACTACTTGTGGTGCCTTTTATTTTCTTAACACCACAAACAGGGAAAAGGGCAGAAAAATCCTGACTCCACTCTCTGAGTCCTGCTAGTAAGGAAAGAATGAAACCATCTGTGGACTGTCCCAGACAGACCACAGACCAGCTGCAGGTGCTCCAGCAACACACCATGGTCCACGGTATCAAATGCTGCAGAGAGAACAAGGAGAACCAAGATTGAATGGCTCCTCTGATCTCTCGCTATTAGGAGATCATTAAGTACCAGCACCAGTGTTGTCTCAGTATTATGCCTCTTCCTGAGACTGGACTGGAGAGGATCATAGACATTGTGGGTGGTAAGATGCTCCTCTAGTTGCAACGTGACCACCTTCTCAATAACCTTGCCCACAAAAGGCAGATTAGAGACGGGTCTGTAGTTAGCGAGACAGTCAGGGTCGAGAGAAGATTTCTTCAGAAGGGGGTGTACTACTGCCTCCTTCAGGGCATCCGGAAACACCCCAGTCTCCGACAAGCACCCAACTATCTCAGCCAGGATGGGTCCGATTACATCCACACACTCCACCAGGAGGCGTGTTGGACCTTGGTCCAAACTACAGTGGGTAGGTTACAAACCTTGGATAATCTTCACGACGTCCATGATTGCCAACCAGTCAAAACTAGACCAGACAAACTGGGTGCCTGTAATTTCCCACTGATCACTGCAGTGCCCATTTGAGTGAGCCAAACAGATCTCCAACCTGATGGTGGAAACTTTATCTGCGATAAATTAATCAAACTAATCACACTTATTCTGTGAAAAGGCTCCCCGATTCTGGAGACAGGCTGGATTGCACAGCTTGTCCACAGTACGAAAGAGCTGAGTTGGTCAATTTTGCACAGCGGAAATCTCCCTGGACAGGAACGCTGCCTTCTTATGGGAGATGACTGATTGATAGTCCTTATAATGGGACATAAATCTAAGCTTGTCATCGACCAGGCCGGATTTCCGCCAGCATTGCTCCAACCTTCTCCCCACTCTCCGCAACTCCCTCAGTGTCCCATCAAACCAAGGGGATTGATGGTGAAGGGTGAGGGGGAAAACACAGACAGGAGCTATGGAATCCAGGGCAGCTGCTACCATCCTATTATAGGCAGGCAACATATCTCCTGGATCCAAGCTTACACTCAGGCTACCCGATAGGTCTAGCACTGCCATAAGACCGTCTGGGGTCAAACTCGGTAAAGGGTGGTACAGGACCATGTACATAGGGGCAGATCTATTGGGGGGCAGCCACGAAGCTGAACCCTATAGTGTGGTGATCGGACCACCCGATGGGTTCCACCACTACATTGGAGATCTCCATCCCCAGTAGGAACACTAGGTCCAGGGAATGACCTTGCCTGTGGGTCACAGAGGTAACCACCTGTGTGAAGCCCAACAAAATCATCATCAGTTGGAGGAAATCTTGACTAAAATGTGAGAGTTCATCATTGACCCAGGCATTGAAGTCACCCAGCACCAACCATCTGGGATACTCCAACACCATCTTGACAACGAAGTCCGCGACTTCCTGCAGGAAATCCTTCTCTCGCTCCTGGGTGGATGGTAGATGAGAAGTATCCTGCAGCCCACACCTGTGCCCACGATACACTCAAAGGATCTAGTGACCCCAACTGGCACTTCTACAAGGCCCAGCTCTGTCCTAAAACACATGGCTACATCTCCGCCCCTACACTCTAACCTCGGGTGGTGTATCACCAAGTACCTGGCTGGAACCACTGCCTCCAATATGGGACCATCATTTTTGTCCAGCCAGTTCTCGGTAATGCACACCAGGTCAGATATTCCAACATGATCAGCAATTACTAATGTTTTGTTTTTTATCGACCTGGCGTTGCATAACACCACCCAAGTTGGATGAGTAGTCAGGGTCAACTGCACTATTTGCCCACTCATGGTGGAGCCCTTGGGTATGGGAACCAGGCAGGGTGGGCCCCTCTCCTGGGCCCATTTTGCCCCAGGGCATCTCCATGACCCCACGACCCCAATCCGTCCACTTCGATCCCCCTCCCCAGCCAGGCACACCCCCACCCCTCCATTTTCCCCTTGCTATACCCAAGGCACAACATCACCTATATACTTCTACTGATAGTGGGGGACAATCAAAAGGGTGGAGGGCCCTCAGCCTGGTGGGGGAGTAGCACCTGACCACCGATGTTCCCTGCCAGCACATACTGCTTATCCTAAATCTAGCAGCCACAAAGTTAAAAGTCACACACCTATTCACACACACACACACACACACACACACACACATGCACACACACTCCCCCACACTAATTTAATATCCCCCAAGCCAATAACCCAATCCCTCAATCACCCCACTAAAAAACAACATACAAAACAAGCACAACAATATCAGTTTTGTATCCAAAAGGTCACTAGTTGACCACAGTTCACTATTAGATTATACACATTGTGAATATATATTCAGTTCTTAGTCCTCAGTCAAAGAGCCCACCAAAGCTCCAATATATGTCCATATATTAAAAGGGAAGCTCTCACCACCACCCTCTAATTGTCCATTTAATGTAGCACTCTCACTGCCACACTATTACTGCTTTAGTATGAAGAAATAAATCACAGCATAAAGAGACCCTCTCACTGTCTCTCCAAACCAAAGTATGAATTTATGCAGTACAGAATATAGGCATGTTAAATGATATATCCATGGCAGACATCATTGTTCAGAAGTCCAGTACTCTAATAGCCAGTCTTAATTCTCCATCATATGCAATATGTTTCCCCAAGAAAACTGCATGCAGGACCAAAACTAGTCCACTGAGCCAGTCAGCACCACTCCAAAAGCCAATCCCCCCCCAACTTTAAGCCACTGCCGACCACCCGAGTTAACTCAGATGGACCCCCAGCGGCCTCAGGACAAATCAGCCAATAACCTCCCTTCAGATGGCACTCTCTGACCCCCTAGTGGAAAATAACACAGGCCAGGAACCTACCTCGAGGTGGGCTGATCAAGCTCACCTCAGTCACTTAAAACTCGGCAAATCCTTCTAGGGCAATAGATCTTCCAGCTTTTTCCGTATCCCTGCCACCACAAACCCGTAAGAGCCCAAATACAATAGCTGCAGCAATCACTACTCCAGTGTCCACAGTGGTCCAACAGACCAGCCACATCAACTGTCACCGCAGCTGGCACCAACAGACTCTAATCTAACACTGCTGCTGGCGGTAAGTCAACAAAGGCCCACAAATATCTCAAGGAGGAAGTCTGGAAGTGGCAGGTGGGATTCTTCCCCCTGGGGAAGGAGAACATCCTCTGAGACTCTCACCCCCCCAGGCCAGCCTCCATGTCTCTAGCTTGTTCCTGAACCTGGGTCACTGGCACCATGACCAGTAGTGCTACCACTGAGTCAATGGGCTGGCTATCTATCTAGCATTTTCAATATAATGCACTCTTCAATCTCAACCAAATCAACTGTTTGCTCCCCCTGTTCACTCACCAACACCCCCAAACATCTGCTACTCTTCCATAGCTGTCTGCATAGCTTTCCTGCCTGTAATTCACCAATTAGGAAAGGAAATCTAGGTGCAGGGACTATATGACCATACAGTTATTTGTGAAAATATAATGTTTTTTATTTTTTTCTCTGTATTTTTTTTAACAAATTACCTAGTTATCCATTTTAACAGTGCAATAAAAGACTTTGAAGTGTGCTGTGTGCTGATATAACCACACTTCCAGGGGCTCAAGGCACTAGGCCTGGTCTTTGTGCATTACTATACCAATGGGCATAATGTTAGAGCAGCACAAATCACATTATATTGTGTCTTATTGCTTGCTGAGTGAAGTCTTTGATTTAGGCCCTTATTACAATGGGGATGATTGCCTTTGCAGTCTCTTTAACCTGCTTGATATTCATTATCATCATCATCATCATCATCAATAACGTCATCATCAAGATTCTTTATTGATAAACGGTTATGCCATTACATTGTTTGTTAAAAAAATTGATATTAGAACATTTTGCAGACAGAGTACAGTAAAAAAATACAATGCATAAACCTGCTTGATATTATTTGGGGGTATTCTATTTCCTATGCTTTTTGCCCTGATCTCCCTGCTTTTTTTTTGGTAGTGGGGCTCGTTGGGGAAACTGATTTTGGGATGCTTCCTGCCATAACATTTCTGCTGCACTTTTATGGCTATGGACAGAGCCTACAGCCATTTTGTTATCTGTATCTTGAAAATGTAGTTTCACGGAACACATTTTTTTGACTTTTCAATGTATCCTTCCACATTTACAAATCCCTATGACAACTAAAAGAAAAAATTACTCACCTTAGTAATTGCTTTTCTTCTCATGGAGTCTTGCTATATTATGACTAAATGCAGTCAGCCACTGCAGCTGAACTGCCCCGGGGAGGAAAGAGTTAACTCCAGAGAGTCTGGAGTTCCACAGCGCTAGGGCGCTATACCAAAGCTCTATCTGGCCAGTTTCAAATGAAACTGTCAGATCTTTACGAAGCTAACACTAAGCAACAAGTCTGTGTGGAAAGCTTTACACTAGCCAAGTGGCTGCCTACTAGTAGGAATAACAACAATATAAACAACAATATAAACAGCAATAATAATAATAACAATGAATAACAGTATTAGTTTCTCCCTAACAAGCACTATTAGACCCCCCTTCCCCCAAGACTCAAGTCCAGGAAGGGGGCCAACATATTACTTAAAACAGAAATACCTAATTCCCTAACCCTAAATAAAGGGGGTGAAGGGAAGAACTAAAATGGCATGACATAGTGCTTGCACTAATTTGCCACCCTACCCAAGTAGAAGTTCTGAGAGGGGCAGGAGGAGGTGGTCATAATATAGCAAGACTCCATGAGAAGAAAGCAATTACTAAGGTGAGTAATTTTTCTTCAAACACCATGAAGTCTTGCTATATTATGACTAAATACAGATTACACAGCAGTACCTCCATGGAGGAGGTCAGAACCTACTTGGAAATAGGCTCTGAAGCAGAGCTGTGCCAAAACGAGCATCTCTCCTGGACTGAATATCCAGGAATAATGCTTAGTAAAAGTGTGAACTGTTTTCCAAGTAGCAGCTTGACAGATTTCCAGAATGGGAATATCTCTAGCAGCTGCTAGAGATGCAGCTGTACCCTGGTAGGAGTGAGCCCTCAGTCCTGAGGGGGTTCTCTACCTAGTTTTTGATAACAAAATTGGATACAAGAGACAATCCACCTTGCAATTGTCCTCTTAGTGGCAGGTTTCCTTTGCCAACCTCGCCATAGGTAAGGAAGAGGGAGGAATTGAACCTGTGACCCTTAGTGCGTTCCAAATAGTAGCTTAAGGCTCTTTTGACATCCAAGCTGTGCAGACTCCTCTCACCTGAGGAAGAATGCTCAGTGAAAAATACTGGAAGAGAGATGGATTGGTTCAGGTGGAAATCTGAAACCACTTTAGCAAAAACTTTCTGTTAGTCCTGAGGACTACCTTATCTCTGTGGAAAGAGATAAAATCTTCTTCCACTGACAGGGCCTGTAGTTCACTTATGCGTCTGCAGAAGTGATAGCCACTAGGAAAACAGTTTTCCAAGTCAGAAACTTGAGCTCTGCTGAGGACAGAGGCTCAAGGGGTTGCATTAACTGAGCAATGCAAACATTCAGGTCCCAAGCGGGAGCTGGTTCTCGAAAAAGAGGGTTGGTGTGAAGTAACCCTTTAAAAAACTTGGAAAGCAAAGGGTGAGAAGAAAAAGAAGCAGGCTTTCCTGCTGACAGAAAAGCAGAGACAGCTGCCAGATGAACCTTTAAGGTAGCTGGCCTAAGGCCTAAGGAATTTAAATGGACCAAATAGTCCAGTAAAATGGGCAGATCAGCAGATTCTGGGATAATCTGCTTCTCAGAGCACCAGATGGAAAACCTTTTCCACTTAGAATTATAAGTGGCCCTAGTGGAAGGCTTCCTTGAAGCCTTTAAAATATCCAAAACACCTTGAGAAAGGTGTAAGTCAGCAAATTCTAACTCCTCAAGAGCCATGCCTTGAGATGGAGGGATTTGAGGTCCAGATACCACACTCTCCCCTGTGCACAGGCCAGTAAGTCGTGGACTCTGGGCAAGCTCAGGGCAGGGTGGACTGTCAAGGACAGAAGCAGTGGGTACCAGGGCTGTCTGGCCCAATCTGGAGCAATCAGAATCACCTTGCAGGGCTGAGATCTGATTTTTACTAGTACCCTGACAAGAAGGGGAAAGGGGGGAAAGGCATACAGGAATTTCCCTTTCCAATCCAACTGAAAGGCATCCAGGGGGACTGATCCCAGAACTGGAGGCCTGCAACAAAACAGAGGAAGTTGGTGGTTGTCTGGGACTGCAAAAAGATCTATCTGAGGGGTGCCCCATCTGGCAAAGACTGACCCCAGCACCTGAGGATTCAGAGCCCATTCGTGATGGCCCTGAGAAATCCTGCTGAGGGCATCTGCCAGGACATTGTCCTTCCCTGGAAGGTGAACTGCTATCAGGGAGGTGTTCAGGGGTAAGCCAGAGACCACAACTTCATTGCTTGGTGCACAAGGCTGATGACCCGAGTGCCCCTTGCTTGTTGATGTACCACATTGTTGTGGTGTTGTCTGTCCTGACTTGAACTACTTTGTTCTGGACAGAAGCTGAAAATGTCTGAAGAGCTAAAGGACAGCTCTGAGTTCCAAAAGATTGATGTGGAGCAGAGATTCCTGGGAGACCACACTCCCTGAGTGGACAGGTCGCCCAAGTGAGCTCCCCACCCTAACAGGGAAGCATCCATGGTGAGGGTGAGGGAGTGGGAAACGGGAATGAAAGGAACCCCTTGTTTTAGATTGCTTTGATCCTGCCACCAGTGTAAGGCCAGGATCAGGGTTTGGGTCACTGGAACCAATTTGGAAAGGGGGTCCCTCCTTTGAGACCAATAGGCCCTCAAATGGAACTGAATGTCCCTCATCTGGAATCTTGCTCCTTGCACTACAGCTGTGGAAGCAGCCATGTGCCCTAGGAGTTGCAGAAAATGCCTTGCTGGTCGAGAGACCCGCAGGAGTAAAGGAGGATGCCAGGGCAATGAGTCTGTCTACCCTTTCTGAGGAGAAATGCCTGGCTAACTTTGTGTTCAATTCTGCACCTATGAAAGTTAGTACCTGAACTGGTTCGAGAACTGACTTTGGTAAATTCAGCAGGAATCCCAGGGAAGTAAGAAGCTGCTGGGTGACTTGCAAGTGGAATTTTACCTGATCTGGGGACTGACCCACTATGAGCCAGTTGTCCAGGTAAGGAAACACAGCAATCCCTTGCCTTCTTAAATGAGCCACTACCACAGCTAGACATTTCGTGAATACCCTTGGCGCAGAGGTAAGGCCGAAGGGCATTGCCCTGAACTGGTAGTGGCCTGAGGGTAGTTCGAACCTGAGGTACTTTCGGTGAGAAGGCCTGATCAGAACATGAAAATAGGCATTCTTGAGGTCCAGGGAAGCTAACCAGTCCCCTGGCCTCAGGGAGATCAAAATCATTGTCAGAGTTAACATTTTGAACTTTGGTTTCAAAAGATGCTTGTTCAGGTACCTTAAATCTAAAATGGGCCGCCATTCTCCTGTCTTTTTTGGGGTAAGAAAGTATCTTGAGTACAGCCCCTTGCCCTGATGGCAAGGAGGGACCCTTTCTACTGCTTTGCAGTCCAAAAGAGAAGAAACCTCTGCTTCCAAAGCAAGGGCTTCTGAAGGATTTGCAGGTGGAAAATGTCTGGCTCTCATCTTCGGAAACTGTTTGAAGCTGAGAACCAGACCCTGGCCTATTACCTCCAGAACCCACCTGTCCGAAGTTAGGGACACCCAGTTCTGGCTGAAATAAACCAACCTGCCCCCCACTGGTACAGGAGAATCGGCCCTGGGCACCCCATCAGAGTGCCTGCTTGGCAGCAGCCTTAGGCTGAGGGGAAGGGGACGGTTTACTTGTGCCCCATCTACCTCTGCCTCTAAAGAAACCCCTCTGTGCAAATGCAGAGGAGGCCTGAAATTGTAAAAGTCCTGTGGAAAGGCCTGCCCCTACCTCTGGGAGCATGCCTCTGTGGAGTGGCATGCCTCTCCTTAGCCTGGGCACTTTTGTAGGTAGTTCTGTATTCATCCATCTTTTCATATAGTTTTCTGTTTGTTCCCCAAACAGAGAATTACCACAACAGGAAAATCCATAGCCTTTGACTGAGTATCTTGGGACAGATTAGTGCATCTGAGCCATGCCAACCTACAGAAAGCTACAGAAGTGGCCATGACCCTAGAGAACATCATTAACATCAACAGCAGTATGAAATTGAACTTTAGAGGCTTCAATGCCATCAGCAGCCACCTGTTCCAACTCACTAGCCAGCTGGCCATGGGCCTGCTTGGCTAACTGCAATACTATGTCCCACCTAGATTTCTGATATCTAGCCACATAAGCCATATAATTTGCCTGCCTGAGTCCCAAAGAAGCTGTCATATACTGTTTTTTCGCCATGGCATCAATCTTCCTGGAATCCTTATCAGGAGGATGTGAGGCCAGAGGAATAGTGTATGTCACAGGCTGCAGCTTGTACCACACCTACATGACTACACTGCTCAGTGAGGAAGTCTGTATCAGAGCCTGACAAGGTATATCTTCTGTCCATTTTTTATCTACAGGAGGGATAGAATGAGGATTTTTAAAATCTTTGTTGTTTGCTTCCTAAATGACTTATGCAAAGGAATAGACAACCTCTAGACTCTGGTATATCCATCATTTCTACATAATCAGGCTCCTCTTGCTCATCCACAGCTTCCTCTAAAGGAAGCTGGAGGGTTTCTGCAACCTTTTGTAAAACATAAAATGAGAAGGGGACTCAGACAGAATAGGAGGAGATTCTAAAGGTCTGTCTGGAAATGTCCGTTCAATGGCAAGTCCAGACCCTCCCAGCCACACATGTAATGATCAAATTTATCCTCCCTCTCCTGTGGTTCATAAAATTCCTCAACATCTACTCCTGAACCACTGGCACTGAACGAACCAACCTTTTACCAACTGTAGGTGGTTCGGCAGGACCCTGAGACAGTGACTGGACAATCTGTATGGCTTTAGCTATTTCTGCAGCAGTTGGAGAGACAATTTTGGACTCCAAACCTACTGATTTCTTAGTCTTTTTCACTGAGACTGGTTCCCCTG
This sequence comes from Neoceratodus forsteri, assembly GCA_016271365.2. NCBI lineage: Eukaryota > Metazoa > Chordata > Ceratodontiformes > Ceratodontidae > Neoceratodus > Neoceratodus forsteri. The sequence goes on from CM057458.1 coordinate 552,649,354, forward strand.
AACCAGCCTTCCTTTTGCCCGAGGAAGTCTCGCCCTGGTCAGAGGGCACTCCCTCTGGTCCAGTGGGTACTGGACCGGGCTGGCCATCGGGTCAGCGGACTTCTTGGCCTCTCGTTCCCTGAGCCGGCCCAATCTCTTTTCCAGGGTGGCTGCAGAGATATTTTTACACACCTGGCAGTCTGACAGGAGGTGGTCAGCCCCCAGACAATAAACACAAGTGGTGAGTGGGTCAGCCTTGGCAAAGGCTTCCCCACAGACATCACAGTGTTGAAACCCAGTGGGCCCGGTTTTTCTTTTGGGTTTCTCAGACATAATGCCAGCCTAACCAAAAACTTGCCCTTTTGATGGCAGTGCCAGGCAAGACACCCTTATCGGTTCCTAACCGTGTCCGCGGTATTGAAAAACTATTTTAAAAGCATGGTTTTTAGAACCGATAAGAACAGAACCGCACTCTAAAAAGCCAACCACACTTTAAAGCGTTAAATTAAGCAAACCGATCGGTTCAAAACCGAACCGATAATTGAATTCCACACAGACTTTAAATTTTCTACTTACGGTTTACCAGATAGAGCTTTTAACCGAAATGTGGTAAAATAAATACTTTTTGGCGGTTCAAATGAACCGAAAATACTCGCTTGAACCGAGAAATGAACCGATGTGAAGGAGCTGATCTCTGGAGCGACTGTTCAGTGAAGCGGAGTAAAGAATCTGACAGTTTCATTTGAAACTGGCCAGATAGAGCTTTGGTATAGCGCCCTCGTGCTGTGGAACTCCAGACTCTCTGGAGTTAACTCTTTCCTCTCCGGGGCAGTTCAGCTGCAGTGGCTGATTGCATTTAGTCATAATATAGCAAGATTTCATGCTGTTTGAATAAAATAATCCCTTCTTTCTGTTTAGAATGTTGGAGACATTATTTCAAGCTGCTTATTTGATGGCCATTAGGAAACTGAAATGGTTTGTTAAATAATGGTTGCCTATTAAACTGGAAATTTGTTTACCCCTTTGAAATGCAACAGCTTGCACATTTAAATGATTAGCATTTAAACATTTTTTGCTTCTAACTTCAGTTATGATAAATATATTTCAAGAAAGATTCATATCTCATAAATGTTACCCTTTCCCAACAAATTTTATAAAGATTTACACTGTTTTTAACCTCTCAAAAGCTATCAGATAAAATGCCAAGACTTCAGTGAACTACCCAGACAAAATACATACATTTCTTTTTGACAGAAGGGCTGTGGCCTGCTTCCCAGATAAGAGCTACTGAGATCTCTTATAGTAAGTGTGTGTGTGTGTGTGTGTGTGTGTGTGTGTGTGTGTGTGTTTGGGTGAGGGGTTGAGAAACAGTCAAACTCCTGGCAAGGGAGACCTCATCTAATGAATTAACTGCTGCCAAACCATGAGTGATACAGAAGCAACTGATATGATACATTTTATTGGACCAACATAGATGTAACAAAAAGAACTTATACAATTTATAAAATTCCTGATCAAACAACTGCAAACAGAAGACTGTTTTTTGTCATTTTATAATATGATATACTGAGTTTGTATTTTCTGAGTTGCTGGATCAGGGCATTGATAAAATAATAACATTTACTTAACACATTCAAGATTCCATCAGGGGGACAGAAAAAGTCTATGAGAATTTGTCTGAAAACTAACACCTATAAGATGCAAAAGTAGCATTTATGTATGAGTGTGTGTGTGTGTGTGTATATATGTATATGTATATATGTATGTATGTGTGTATATAGACATATATATATATATATATATATATATATATATGAAATGTCTATTTGCAATAAATTTATTTATAGGCATTACAAGTATCTTTTGAAAGATTGTCTGACTTGTGATTACTAATTTTAAGTATAGTTCATGAAATAATGAGCTTGATACTTGTTATTTCATATAGTCCCCCATTATGCCTTATGCATAACGTATAAATCCAAATCATTCCAATGCCATCGTGACATATAATATTAATATGGAGCAGCAAATCAGAGCTCTTTTCATAATAAAAGGCTGCTGATACAATAAATAAAGAACAAAGTCACAAATAAGGAACCAGTGGCTTATGGAAAAATCTACATGGATTTATACAGGGATTTGATTCTGTCTTTGTGTGGAAAACACAGGGAAAATGAGGGCTTCCAACAGAGTTATGGTTATTTGGATCTGGGAGCACTGAATATTTCTTATCCTATATTTTGTATCCTGGATAGGGCAGGGGAGATGCTACATCTTATTGTCACAGGGATGTTCATTTACACATTTTGTGTACTGTATTTACTCAGGCTGTCCCAGATTACATGCAATATCTTGTTTTCAGTGGGGTCATGATTTTACCATTTTTATGATTTATTTATTCAGGCTACCTAGTCCAGGGCCCCCGTATTCAAAGATGATATGCAGCGCATCCTGGTGGAAAAGGGAAATGTGCTACACAACTCCAACAATGCGCAGCAGTGCGATATTCAAACATGTGGGATACACTGACCACAAGGGAATGGGCCATGGCACACACAAATGGTATGCCATTCAAGTCAAGGGGGGAAATCCCATGCATATGATGTGCTGCAGTATCTTCAGTGGGAATGTGCCCCTCATAGTCCAGAGCACTGTTGCCCACAGTTCGGCCATGAATAGCTGGCCTAACCTGGCCAGCCACCCACAGGCAGGCTGCAGATGTGCACCCAGATGCACAGCAGCCTGGCAGCCCTGGTGGACTAGAGGTTCCCCCTTTCCATCCCCAATCTAGATGACTCCATCCCTGAAGAGCTCCATAGTGTAGGGCCCCCCAGACCCGATTGCACCAGAGGAAACCATGGTCCATATCCATGGTCTAGAGGACTCCCATCCACTGCCCCTGTACACAGACACCCTCACTCCACCCATACCCAACCTGTTGCAGAGACTGGCACTGCCCTCCACACCCTGCCATGGCCAGCCATTGACTACACTGAAACCGGGCTGGGGACCTGCACTCTGGAATGACCCAACTGGCTGCACCATGCATTGGGGCACCATGCCAGCTGTGGATCCACCATTCCACACTCTCCCCTGTTTCCATGTGTAACATGCCACCCTCCAGACTGCTGAAGTATCCCGAGTGCCATGGGGTGCGGTATCCTGCAATGCCCTTTGCAGTGTATGCTTCTGGCTATAGATAGTTTTTATGCAGTTCCCCAATTGTACAAATGAATGGGAAGTCGGCCGTAACATGCCTGTTTTGGGACCTGTGTGTGAGTGGGTACAGCATTGCCCGCCACCCACACCAAGCAGTGCAATGGCACCGGGATAATGGATCCACATGCGAGTGCCTGTGGAGTATGACCACTAGGTGTTATCACCCACACACAGCTCATGCCTATGTATAACACTTTCCAGCATCCTACTGCGAGTGTTCCGCCATCCACCGATAGAGTGGTACGATTCCATTACAGAGCCAGTCATCACAATGGGATGGTCTGGGGGGCGGGGGGGGGGTGTCTGTGCACTGTTGAGGGAGAGTGGGGGCCACTACACTATGAACATAGAAACATAGAATTTGATGGCAGAAAAGGACCGCTTGGCCCACCTAGCCTACCCATGTCCCTACCTAAAGGATAAGCTGAAGATCCTAGTTAACCAACAGCCTACTTCCTCCTACCCCCCACTAGAATTGCTTTATGTCTGTCCCATGCATTCTTGAATTCCCCCACAGTTTTTGACTCTACAACCTCCTCAGGAAGGCCATTCCATGCATCTACAGCCCTCTCTGTGAAGAAATACTTCCTCACATTACCTCTGAGCTGTCCCCCCTCTATCTTCAAATTGTGCCCCCTTGTTCTTGCACATCTCTTTTTCTGAAAGATGCTACCCTCTTGGACTTTGTTGATTCCCTCGAGGTATTTGAAAGTTTCTATCATGTCCCCCCTCTCCCTCCTTTCCTCAAGGCTATATATCTTAAGCTCCTTTAGTCTTTCTTCATATGTCTTCTGGTGCAGACCCTGCACCATTTTGGTTGCCCTCCTCTGAACAGCCTCCAACCTGATTATGTCTTTGCGGAGATGGGGTCTCCAGAACTGTACACAGTACTCCAGATGTGGTCTTACCAACTGTCTGTACAGATGGCCAACAACTTCCTGTTTTCTACTGGTGATGCCTCTCACTATACATCCCATTATGCCCCCAGCCCTCCTTACTGCCTTCTCACATTGCTGGCCCACATTTAGGTCATCTGATATGACTACCCCAGGTCCCTTTCCATTTTTGTTGTTGTCAGTATCTCACCCCCATTGTGTTCTCTTCCCCTGGGTTTTTGTTTCCCAGGTGCATTACTTTGCACTTCTTTGCACTGAATCTAAGCTGCCATACATTTGACCATTCCTCCAGCTTTGCCAAGTTTCTTCTCATCCTTTCCATGCCTCCTTGTGTATCAACCCTGTTGGAGATCTTTGTGTCATCTGCAAAGAGGAATACTTTTCCTTTCAGTCCTTCTGCAATGCCACTTATAAAGACATTAAAAAGGACCAGCCCCAGTACTGAACCCTGCGGTACCCCATTAGTAACCCCCCTTTCTTCACTGTGGACTCCATTTACTATTACCCGCTTGGACTGTAGGTGTATTCAGATACAATTGGGGATGTCATTGGGGTCCTTACTATATGGAACCAATAGAGCCTGGACTCCAGTACAATTAGGGCTGGTGGAATGGGTGGGGGAGGGTTCCACTGTACCATCAGAGACTTTAGGGCCTGTCCCACATGGGAGCCATTGGGGTTGGGGCTTGGGGGTGAGAGCTGCTCTGGTGCATTCATCCCCATGCCAACATGCAAATGGGCTGGTAATGAGCATGCATAAGGCCCCTTTGCACCCTGCATGCTCAATTAGTTCATTTGCATTTCTGGGCTGAATATCACCCATGGGGGCTGCTGTGCATACCAGTATGTGCCACGCATTCCCCCTGAAATGTATTCAGTCGGGGTCACCCTGGATGCACCTGACTTGGTGGCCTCCTGCACTGTGATTCCTGTCCAGGGTCACATGTTCAACAGGAACGATGAAGCCCGCCAGGATGAAGCACAGTGTCACAGGTTTACTGCATGACAAAAGGGATTAACTCCCTTTGAAATTGCATTGTTTGTTGCAGTAACTCTACTGCAGAATTCGGCAGTGCTGCACTTCATTCTGGTGGACTTCACTGTATGTACACCCTGTACTGGTAGTGCATTCTCTTTGAATATTGTATCAGTGCTGACTGGTGCACCCTCTTTGTGCAGCGCATCTTTCTGCTCATGCATCAATCCGGCACAAAATATATATCCCCCAGATGCAAAATATTGTTTTTAGTGCATTCTGATTTTACACAATGCAGCATAATATTGTGTAAATGTAGAGCCCCACTTAAAATAAGATGCCACATCTTCTGTGAACTATCTAGGCTAAATATATAGCAATCAGCAGGCATATTCTAGGAAAACACATTGTAAAAATGTGTAAAAGGAAGACCACATTGAAACTACCTCTCCACAGATCTGCATTGTGCAAATTCATTAGAAATAATGGGTAAACGCATCTCAAAAGCTTTCCACAGCCATATCGGCTCTGACCAGAGTTTGTTTCCTTTTGTGTGGGATTTGAATGTTTTTACTTTGCTAGGGACCTAATCTCCTGCTCTTTTTGTTGGGTGGATAGTTAGTTTGTTAATAGTTAAAATGTATTCTAGATTGAGGGAAGCACTCCTGACCAATCGTAGCACTCCTTTCCTCTGCATGTGAGATGCTCTTATTCATTGAAGAATGTCTCACTTACAGCTGCCTTGGTAATGGTTACATTCTTGTAAGATTTTTTAACAAATTAATATATTATTGATCAAGTTTGATCAATAATATAATAATCCCACTGTGGAGACCAGTCTCACAGTTGTAAGAGTTGACTCACTTGCATTCTTAAAGAATCAGAACTGCTCACCTTCAGTTTCTGGTTCTTATACCACAATAATGCACGAGACCACTCTTGCAACTGTAAGAGTGGGCTCTGTAGTGATATTAACATACTTTGAAATTACAGTTTGGATACATGTATTGATATGCAGAACTAAATCTGTTGGTCTATCTCCTCAGTAGCCAAGTAGATCTAATATATTTTATGAGTACTGTGACTAGGTATTAGGTAACCCATTTCATGTAAATCAGGAGCAGTGCTTGTTGTGGACATTTTGACACTTCATAGTTAGTGTTCAATATGGTGATGCCATTAAAACCTCATGTTTGAGGTGCTTTGAACTTTGTTACCCACAAGAGGCAAACATTTTTAATGTTTGGTAAGAGGAACACATTCTAAGTTTTTGGGAGATTTGATAAAAATCAGTACGCTGGTTTTTGAGATTGAGAAGGCCAAATTAGCTACAAGTTTCACTTGTGCACAGAAACTATTGGCTAAAGATTTCACAACTACGAGGGACAGTGAAATGTTCATAATGCAATAAAGGGCATAGTCTGAGTGCATATTAGGTTACAAACAACATTATACAGTTCCTTATGAATCTCAAGCAAAACTGTAGTGGTTATCCTTGCTATATACCACTAGTATCTTCTAACCTATAGCCAATATTATACAAGGGGCAGGCAAGAGCAGCTTTATTGCTTAGGTGCCCTTTCTGAGAGCTCAGGGCACATGCAAAAGAACAAAACAAATCAAGAAAAATACAAAATAGACTAAAACTGAAAAAAAAAAAAAAAAAAATAGCTCCAAGGAGCCAAACACAGTTTGTCTTGCCACAGTTCAATAACAACTTATTACATGACATCTGGCATTGGCTAGTTTAAAAAGATGGGATTCCAAGACCCCTTTTGAAGGCCTCTACCATGCTGGCAGATCAAATCCTGACAGACAGGGAATTTCACCATATTTGCACAACCATCATAAAAGATTTGTCCCTTGATAGCTTCAGCCTAGACAATATATGATTATTTTAAAAGATAATATAAAACATTATAGTTTATTCTTTTTTTACTTTTATAAGAATTTTTTATTTTGTTACAGTTCACCAAAAATATTTTTTTAGGTATGTACAATATTATCTGATTATTTTACAAAACAGTTATATAAAACATTTTATTTTTATATTGAAATGTACTTTTTTGTGTCTTTATTTGTACTGAAGATAAGACTGCTCTGAAAGAAATCTAGACAGTTGCCTAGACAACAGGTAAGCATCAGGGGAGTACAGAAGGTGGACAGGGGTGTGTGGAGTCAGAAGATCTTCCAGATGGCTAGGTCCCAAACCATGTAGGGCCTTGTATATCAAAAAGTATATCTTGAAATTAATGTTCCACCAAACACAACAGGCAGCCAGTGCACTTTGTACAACACTGCTGTAAAATGATATTTATGGGATGTCCCAGAGGTCAATGGTGCTTTTGCATTCCAGACCAGCTACAGCCAGTACAATAAACTGTATGTAAAATGTTTGCTTAGGATGTTAAAGGAAATCTTCATATGATTTCTGGTTGGTAGATAAATTTATTAATCCACAGTATTTTTCTTTTTAAATCCTGCCCTGACATTTCACACTCTTCATTACTGCTTTTTCAAAGGGCTTCTGAATTTTTTCTGAAATTCAGATATACATTTGCTTAGATATTTCATTCTTATATAAATACACATATTAGATATTGCATTTTCTCTTTAAATTAATCTGTTGTTCTTTTACCTACCTGATCTGTGATTAATGATTAAAACACATTTCTTCCATCTTAGGTTATTTCATCTTTAAGCCTGTAAATAAATTTATAATACACATTGTTATTCACCAGCATATTCCACTGCTTCATATTTCCTGTCATTATAAAGGAATAATTCCCTGTTATCTTAAGACTATGTTTTTGTTATTCACTCATTTAGTCTTTTATTTTCTTTGCTTAATAACAAACTTTCTGTGAAAAGAATAAAAAATATACAACAGTCCATAAAATGTTTTTTTTGTTTTCTGTTACATCCTTCTTTTATATTTAAATTGTACCAGTTCTGCTAACTCACTGTTTGTTCTATAAATTTTATTACTTGATTATACTGTTTGGCATCCATGGTAAATAACTGCTTTAAAAGAAGCTTGACTAACCCCATAACTCTAGCGCTCCAGGAGACACACTGCTGCTTTATTGAGAACTTCTTTGTTTGGCTTCATGTATTTTACCTGCATAAACTTTTAAAAAACACATAGTTTGGTTCTGTAGTTACTTTAAGCACAGTTGTCTCTTTAACATAGTCCTTTAAACTCACTCTATATGTTCATTTACTTACTTTACTGTGCACAGTGTTGTTCATCTTAATGGCCACTCAAGTTTGTATGGCTTGTTGCAGTTAGAGCTGCGTGTGTCATTCTGGGCTTGTTCCTCTTCAGCTACTCATCCACATGACCATGAGATCTCTTGTGGTCTCAAGCTCCTCCAGCGTGTATGTATAGTTGCTAGACAACTATTAGGCAGTGTGATCTTAAATTTGCTGCCGCTTGGACAAGCAGGCTCTTTATGGAAGCTTAGAGATTTCTGTTCCTATTAATTCAGTATCTAGCGTCCTGTTTTAACTATTTATATTGGCACTTAGTTTAATACACTTCTATAGTATTGTATTTCAAGACCACACGGTATCATGCCTGGCTGTAGGGGACCTTATAGCAGCTGTTCACCTTGCCTAGGAGATTTGTAAAACTGAGATCTTACTATTCTGGCTTCAACAGTTGGTACTTTCTTAGCAACGTAGTTGAGTTCCTTGTTAATGTAGGTATGTTTTGATTACCAGCACTTATTAAATGCCAGTGTTTATGTATCACTTTCTTGATTTCTGGCAATTTGTGACTGTATCTGGTTGCAAATACCAATGTTTCTTCCTTTGGTATCTTCTCTCTTTGCTCAAGTAGTTCCTCTTTATTTTTGTTTTGTATTTGTATTTAAAGCTTTCTTGATTATTTGAGGACCATAACCCCTATTTCTAAATCTTTGTAACATTTCTTTATTTTTCCTAAACTCTTCTTCTCTTGAACAGCTCCTTCTCACTCTAATCAATTGAGAATATTATATACTTTGTTTGAGCTTGTGTTCATGGAAGCTTTGTCAATGCAGTAAGGTGTTTCTATCTGTAGATTTCCTATATAATCTGATTTCTAGCTTCTGGTCATGTTTGGTAATCATTAAATCCAGGTATGGAGTTCTTTCTTTGTTGAATTCCATAGTGAATTTTAAATTCATGTCTTTTTGATTAAGTTGTTGGTAAAAATCTATCAGTTCTGTTTCATTTCCTGTCCATATTAAAAATACATCATCTATAAAGCGATGACAGGTTCTTATTTTGTCAAAAAATGTATTCAGATTTATGTCTAATATATATTTTTGTTCAAAATCATACATATATGTGTTTGCATAGCTCGAGGCCATAGTACTCCCTATCGCTGTTCCCCTTATCTGCAGATAAAATTCCTGGTCAAATTCAAAATAGTTTTTTTTGTACTACTAGTTCTGCTAGCTCTTGTATGACTCTTGTATTTGGCTTTTGAGGTTCATTTCTACAATACAATAAATTCATAGATAACTATAGGTAGGAACCATTATTGTAATCCAACCTACAATAGATGTGGCAAAGGCATAGAATATTGTCATAAGATCATCAGGTGCTAAGAACAGTTTAATCCAGAAGATGTTTTGAAGATGAAAGAAAAAAAAACACTACTGTTGCAGCCAGAATACATGACCAGATAGTTCCTTAAATTTCTGTGATATCTTTAGAGAAATTCAATGCCTTTCTGCAGTGCCACTGTGGACCACCAGGCAGAATCTCTTCAGATATATCCAGAAATATCAGAATGCCATCTATGGCTACAGCTTAAACATATAAAATCTCATCAAATAAAGAATAATACCTCATCCCCTACATAGATAACAGAGCATGCTATAATTAAAAAAATAACTAAGCTAAAAAATACATTTTCTGCCAGACCATATAATATGTCAAATCCTATGCTAAAGTTACTATCCCCAGAGGTTGCAAAGCCACTAAGGCTAATATTTTCAAAATTATTACAGGAAAATTATGCTCTGCAGGATTGACTGGCAGCAAATGTGGTGCCTAGTCACAAAAAGGGTGATGGAGTAGATTATGCAAATTACTGACCAGTTAGTTTGACATCAGTCCTAGGGAAACTGTTAGAAGCCATAATAAAGGATGAAATAAACTCTCAGCTTGAAAGAAGTGGCCAGTCTGAACATGACCAGCATGACTTTCAGGCTGGGAGGTTGTGTGTTATAAATTTGTTGTGCTTTTATGAAAAAATATCTTCTGCATTGGACAATGGGAGACCAGTGCATTGCATATATTTGGACTTTGCAAAGGCCTTTGATAAGATAACCTATTGTGAAATCATCGGTAGCTTAATGGATATAGGACTAGATATAGGGATAGTGGGATGGGTTAATGCATGGTTGATTGATAGGACCCAGAGGGTGTGTATAAATGGATATTCCCCTCCCCCAGTGCTAGTGACAAGCAGGGTGCCGCAGGGATTCGTTCTGGGTCCGGTGTTGTTCAGGGTGTTCATACCTAGTATGGGGAAGGATGCAATAAACTGGCTAAGTAAATATGCAGATGACACTAAACTTGCTGAGACTGTGCTAGATGATGAAGGCATAGCTTCTATACAAAATGGTCTGGATATGATATATAATTGAGCCACCACAAAGGGTCTGAGCGTTAATACCAACAAGTGCTATGTTATACACTTAGGCAAACACAATAAAATGATGGACTGTTCCCTAAATGAACAAACCTTAAGGCACACAGTTGAGGAGAAAGACCTGGGCATAACTATAGATAATAAGCTAACACATAAGGCTCAGTTTACTACCCATATAGCTAAGGTAAACAAATTACTAAGGCTATAAAAAGACATTTCAGAAGCAGAAGGTAGGAGGTGATTAAGCCGCTCTATAGAGCATACATAAGACCATTACTGGATTATGGCAGTCCTGTATGGGGCTCAATATCAAGAGGTGGTGTAGACAGGCTGGAAAGGATACAAAGATGGGCTACAAAAATAATATATGAGTTAAGGGATAAATCATACAAGGAAAGACTCCTTGACTTAAACCTTATGATTTCAGAGAAAAGGTGAATCCGGGGAGACCTTTTGATGTGCTATAACATCATGCAAGACACCTACCTGTTAAATGAATTGCAGTTCGAGTTAAAAATGATTCTATATATACCAGGGGACATCCACTACAACTTCAGCCCAGAAAGTTCAACACCAATAGGAGAAAGACCTTCTTCACACACAGAGTGATGTCCCCCTGGAATGGGTTACCCCTAGAAGTTATCACAAGTAATAGTAAACTGCAGTTTAAACAGAGACTAAATAGATACATATTGATTGGTAATATTATACAGTATTATGGGTGAGCGGACAGGAGCATTTAATGGGCTTATCACTTCCTTGGTTCCTAAAGACCTTCATATGAACCTTAGTATAATTGCTGTTCTAAGGTCAGCCTGAAATCTAGAATGACTACAATATTTCTAACTGTGTCCACAGTTCCAAGAGTTGCACCATTTACAATGTGTTACTTTGTGTTGTCCACCTTCATCTAATAGTTTGACAACTAATTTGATGTGCATTGGCAGATAAAAACTGAATTGACTTGACATGGTCCCTTTGGCTGTATTAAGAACCCATGAGTCAATGACTACACCAGTCTATTGTGACTGCCAACTTTTCTTTGTTGTGCAAGGAAATTTAAACAATTCATTCTGAGTCTCAAAAACTGACATTTGCAATGTTTGTAACTGCATTTTTGATAACAGCTTATGTCCTGTTGTAGAGACCTCCAGTCTACTGGCTTTCTGTTTATTTTTGTTGAAAGACCAGACTATCATTTTTGAAGATTTCTATTAAGAAAATAAATTGTTTTCGTTATTTCTAATATTAGCTGAAACCTCTTTTACCCCAAAATTCTTGACATAAGCATCTCTATTCCTGGCTACACACTTGTCCGTCAGCACCACTCTAGTAGGGGCAGTGTGGTGGCCATGTACCTCACCCTCCACAGTTCAGCTCACTCCAGTTCTAGCTACTTCCATCCCTTCTGCTTATGAGCTACTACTAGCAAAGTTCACCCTCTCCAACTCCCTCCCTATTTTTAGCACTGGCATCTACTGCTGCCCTGGCTCCCAACTCCTCAAGCATTATTGACATCCTGTCCTCCATCTTGTTGCATGCCTCCTCTGGCAAAATTCTTATCTTACATGATTTTAACCTGAACTGGCTCTCCTCCTCCCACTCCAAAACTTGTGACATTGCCTCACTGAACCTGACCCAATTAATCAAAGAGCCTACTCATAGAAGATAGACGTTGTCGGCAGAAAAGGATTGCCAGGCCCATCTAGTCTGCCTATTTGTCCTACCTGTAATAGTGGCCTGTAATCCTAGTTGGTTGGTGGCTTTAGCTATTCTTTCTCATCACTGTGATTCCTTTACAGTATTCCTATCCCACGCATGTTTGAATCTTGCCACAGTGCATGCTCCCACCACTCCCTGGGGCAGTCCATTCCATGCATCCACTACCATCTCAGTGAAATAGAACTTTCTCCCATTTTACCTTTATATGGTCCCCCTCCAGCCTCATGTCCTGTCCCCTTGTTCTGCTACTCCTTTTGTAATGGAAGATGCTTTTCCCTCTCACGTAAACCACAAAACCCTGAACCATTCCCTCATTGATTGGGTCCTTACATCTTACCCTCACCACATAATCAAGGCTGGCATCCTCCCTGATGCCTTCAGTGATCACTGCCTAACCTTCTATGATAGCAAGATTCACCACCCCAAAGCTCCTCCTAAAATATTACTTATATGGTCATTCATATTTCTTGACCTTGATCCGTTGCACAATGACTGGTCTGCAGTCTTCCCAGCCTCCACCATCGACAATGCCCTAACTTATTTTAAATCAAAATTCTTCAAAATATGGAATCTACATGCCCCCCCGCCCTACCAGACTAAGGAGATCTCATCTTTCCTGGATCTCAGCAGAATTGTTAGCCTGTTTACATGCCTGTGACCTGGCCTGGCTGGAACACAAATGCAACCTGTCCACCATAGCCTTACAGAGGTACAGTTACCTCCACAATACCTGCACTAGGGCCGTTAGGCTCACTAAGGCTGACTATTTCTCAAACACCTTCAAATCTAACATCAATCACCCTTCAAAATTTTGGAATGTAGTCCACGCACTGTTTTCCCACCAAATCAGCCACCTTTACCTGTCCTCAAAGTGGGTGACTTCTCCCTATCTGATCCCATCTCAGTCTCCTCAATGTTTAACTCCTTTACCTCCTGCACCTCAGCTCTCCTCCTTCCCCCTCCTCCCTATGCTCCCCCTCTCCAGTCCTCATTGCAGCCCTCCCCTCCCACTCCTCTGTGTTCCCCTTTGTCATTTTTGATGCCCTTTTCACACTTAACCCACCCAAGGGCAACAGTCCTGATGGCCTGGACTGTAAACTCCTCTACCTATCTGACCCAGCTACCTCTTCACCTCTGGCAGACCTCCTAAACCTATTCTTCTCCAAACCTTCTGTTCCATCAGATTGGAAGAATTCTACTATTATTTCTCTCCCTAAAGGAAGCGACCCCTCTGCTACTGGAAACTACTGTCCATTGTCCCTCCTTCCTATCATGTCCAAGCTGCAGGAATGTATTGTGCTATCCCAACACTCTCTCCCTTCCTAGACTTTTCATTCTTCTTCACTCCTTACCGAGCAGGCTTTCAGAAGTATCAATCCACAACTACCTCCCTCCTCAGGCTTACTGATTCCATCCACACAGGAATGGACCAGGGCCTCATCACCTCCATCATTTTCATTGACTAAGGCATTCAACACTGACTGCAATCCCCTTCTCCTTTCTAAACTCTCAGATGCTGGCCTCTCAGAATCTGCCATCAGCTGGTTCTGCTCCTACCTTGGGGCAGGACCCAATCTGTAAAAATTGGTGACACTCTCTCCTAACTCCTCCCTATAACCACAGGGGTCCTGAAAGACTCAGTATTTGGACCACTGTTATTCTCTATCTGTCTCAATGACCTCCCAACTGTCTGCTCATCCACATTCATTCACATGTATGTGGATGACACAGTCCTATATACCTCCAGCCCCTCTACTGCTGATATGGTGCTCAGCCTCCAGATCAACTTTTATGAAGTTTAGCTCTGGTTACACTCAAACTAGCTATTCCTGAATGTCAGGAAGACCATCTACAAGTCCTTTGGCATGAGGCAGAGACTCTCAGACCCTCCCTTCCCTCTTTCTGCACCCTAGAAAGGTTCCCACTGGAGGATTTCACCTCCTTCAGGTATTTAGGGGTTTGGTTCAACCATCATATCAGCTTCTTTGGCCAAGTGGATTCTATTGTCAAAAAATTGCACCCCAAGCTTGGTATCTTGTATAAATATCATGACTGCATCTCCTTGCCAGTCCGCCATGCTGTTATCCAGAGAATGATCCTCCCAATTTTTGACTATGGTGTTGTAGTCTACAGTGCCACCTCTTTTACTTCTCTTGCCAGATTGAACACTCTGTCCTCCACTCTTGTTGCTGCTTTGCACTTAACTGTGCTCTTTGCACTCAAAACTGATCTCTGTACCGGTCTCTATCTTTCCCCTCTCTTGAGGACAGGCACAGAGCCCATTGTGTCAACATTGTTAGCAAACTGTGGTTTTGTTCCTTCCCCCACCTCGCTCGCTGCCTCTCTGTCCATACCCTATTTCTCTTCCCACACCCTCAGGAGCTCCAGTGTTTGGACCCTGACTGGCCCCTGCACTTTCATAGCCATTGGCCAAGCTGCTTTCAGCCACCAGTTTCCTAAGATCTGGAATTCCCTCCCTCATGCCATCCAGAATGCCCCCTCATCTCAAGTCCTCTCCTGCCTCCTCCATAGCCTCCCCTCCCCCTCCTATAACTGCTCTTAATTTTTCTTCCCTCCAATGTCACCCCTACCTCCCCCACCTCTCTGCCTCCCTCCTTTGAAATCAAGCTCTCTGTGATTTCAGTGTATTTCAACTAGTAGCTAGGCACTTTTGCAACTCTGTAATGCACCCAATTGTACTTTTGATATATTGTAATTGCATTGGATGTTGCCTGTTATAAGGCAGACTATCATTTTTGAAGATTTCTGCATTGTATTGTATCCTCCTCCCCCTTCAATCCTCCAGGACTGATCTGGAAATGAGCAGATTGCTCAATATGCCTTTCCTGGTGAAACTTTTTAATACATAAATAAAACATATTCCATAGTAAACTTTAAAAACTGCTTGGTAGGATTGTACTTTACCTGCCCAACTATTTACCTTGCCATTTTAGTACATGTGCTTCCTCCCTAAGACATACCTCAAGGTTAACATGTGTGGGTGCAAATGATGACTCCAATGCAGTCTCACAGATTTGTTTTAACTATTGTGTACAATATATAAAAACATTATTTTCCAAAGTGATTTCAAATAAATTCAAAACATATTCAGTTGGGGTAACTAAGCAATTGAATTTAGTCTCTCCTCACTGGGAATAACTGTAGAATGCTACTGTCAATAATCTGTAGCTGTTTAGTAGCTGTGCACATTTTACGTATATCTGCAAGGAAAGATGGTAATTTCACAATTTCTTTTGGTGAACAATACAGCCATATATTGATACAGTGGTTCTGTTACTGGGTCTATGGAAGTAATGATCAGTCTTCTGGGGGGATATGTGGTTTGATAATAAATACAGGAGCTACAGGATATTCTGTAATTAACAAATACAACTGTTTGTTTATCATCTAGTTGAGCTCCAGTGCTTGTGTAAGGCATCCTCATGTAGTGTGAGCTCTCCCAGTATGATTGCCCTTTCTTATGCCTTAGGGGGATGGGCACCATTACCATATGATGCTGCCAGGTTGCTATAATCACAATGACACCTGGGTTCATGTTATCTCTGAGAATGTGGGGGAGGTTTGTATCCATTAATAGAAAGAATAGTGTGATTCCTCCACCCAGAGGAGAAGAAGATAATGTGGACCTGATGATAGCATGGTAAAACCCCCGGGATGCTGTACCTCACTACCTCCCCACTGCATTCAGTGCACCCATGGACCCATGCAAGGCAGGTACAGCCCCCACTAAACAAGCACTTAAACACTAAACAGACTGCAGCAGACAAATCAATTTAAACAGTACAGACTGTTTCATTAGGGTAGCAAACACTAATAGGGTAAAAGGCTTATTTGGCAGTATGAGCTACTTATGAGAGTGGCAAATCTTCTATTGTAATTGGTAGGCCCAACCTAAACAACTACAGCAGCCCTTCACATATATACATGTGCAGGCAACACATATGCTTTCCTGGGCTGTATAGATAAATGACCTACAAGGCATAGCTCTCTTTTGTAGCCTACCCCACTCTACGATATGCAATACAGTTATATGGCCTCACCCTCCTGTATTGGAAGTGCTATCCTTTCCCAAATGGTATGAGTGCTTTTACCCTTTTACACTGAAAGGGAGTTCATGATAAGTTATTGGGTACCCAGACACTCACTCTGTGTGGATCCATTGGTGATGCCTGTGATTGGTCAACAGTGGAGCACTTTGAATAAAAAGATTAGCAATGCTTAGTTAATGTGTAAAATACTCAAAATCCAAAGGCCATTCAATCACAAATAACAAGCCCTACAGGGAAAACTGGACTTTTGTGAACAAAGGCTGATTGGTTCACTAAGGAACAACTTTGATGTACAAACAAGTAAGGGAGTCTAAAAGGTACAATAACCCCCAGAGAGGTTATGATCTCCACTGGAAAAGGAATTTCTCTCCTTAGTAATTGAGTGCAGAGTCAGATGTCCATAATTCAAAGTTTAAATTCCAACATATTTACAAATATATGGAATTGTAGCTGTCTAAATACATGATTCCTAGCTTAGGCATTTAATAGCATACTGTAGGTCAACATCCATTGACTAAAGCAATAGTTACCGATAAGTAAGTTATCAACAAACTCCTGTAATGTACAGTATAACATCACATATTTTTAAACCTAGGAAGCTGTGAACTGTATTCAGGGTAATGACCTGAGGGGAATGTATATCCACTGGTGTACACTATGTAGGGGTAAGTCAGTGGAGACACCAGGAGTGTCATTATTGAGTCTAAGCATGTAAGCATGAGTCTTATTTTATTTATTTATTTATATAGTTTTTGTTGAGTGGGAAAGGAGGGCTATATTGAACTTTGCAATGGGGGAGTACAGATGCAAATCAACTTAAATTGAACCAGATTAAGCTGCTGGTGGTATTTTGGTGAATGGGAAAAATTTGGTCAGGACACCAATGAAATTCCCCTGCTCTTCGGTAGGGGGTGCTGGATGTGTGGAAGAATGACTGAAGAAGCCATGCAAATGTTGGATGTGGAGAAGGAAGGAGGCTGTACTGATGGCAGTAGAGGCCTCTGAGAAATTGTAACAATGTCCCATTGCTGTGTTTCTAATGGTGCTGTAGTCACTGACATGAGGGACATTTCCACCCCACCCCACAAGTGACTGAAGTTCTAGGAGCAGTACCTTCCATGTCGCAACTCCAGACAGAATTGGACATCACCAGACAATGCTTGTTAAAAGCAGAGAAGGATTTCCAGACAGTGAAACAGTGGACTGAGGACAAAAACAATGGAAGAGATGCATGGTCAACTCACCAAGTCTGTCAGCAGAAAAAGCTCTGAAGGTCTTTGTATTTTCTGAGATGGTGGCATCTCCAGATTTAAATAAGAAGGTGGTTGGTGAAGCGCAGGGTTTTATTAGTGGCTGGCCCATTGGACTGGGGTAGGTCTTGCTAAACACATTTGATAGAGTCCACTTTTGTCTTGTTTATATTGTCCTTATTGTTAGAGATGACAAGCGAATTTCTATGGAGCACTTTATTGCAAATGTTTAATTTTAAAATAAATATTATTATATATTTTTGCATCTTTGAAGTGCCTCAGTGGATTTTTTCTATCGCATAACTACTCATGATATGCTCCTCTTGATGTTTTTGGAGTACTGGTGATATTTATTAGATAGGTTAAAACTAGCACCTCTTTTTCATGGAGCAGTGCTGTGATTTAGTAAGTGCAATTCTTTTCTTTTATTTTGTTTGTGAGTAGTCACTTAATATAGTTTTTGAAGTTGCAGCTACTAACAGGAATAATCAATGTAAGACACCAGCCACTAGCAGTTACTACCAGCTATCCTGTTCAATATTTATATCCATATCCAGAATGGTTTTATTGTAGTTGCTTTGTAATTTGCTCCCTTCCCCCTTTTTTGCAAAAAATGAGTCAAGCAGCTAATAGCAGCAATGCAACAAAGAAACGGCCTTCAGATACCTTTATGTATTGTCATTTAGAGATTACAGCTCAAAGGAAGCTGAAAATTACTAATGAATCTAGTGAAAGATCTGAAATGAACACAGCTGACAGTTCAAATGGCCAATTAAGTGATTTATTTCTTGAATTAGAGAGGTTTTTGTTTAAAGAACTTAACATGACTTACAATATATCCACATTGGAGACATATTTAGAATGATAACTTTTCCCCAGAAGTTTAAGGGTCTTAAGAACTCCATCGGGTAGAATTGACATGTTTGAATTTAAAGATGAACGGGAAGAGGTAGCTAAGGTTTGTACCAAGGTCTTTCTTTAGCTAATTATAAAGAAGGATTTGAAAAAACATGATTCAATTTAGTCAGAATTACAGGCTGTAAAATCTAAATTGAATGATTTCATCCAGGACCCTCTGTTTAATAAGTTTGATGGAGACTTAAAGGATAGACTAAAAACCTATGAAGCAAAGATAATTACTCAGAAACAAAGTAAATTAATCCAAGGTGAAGGTGATAAGACAAGGGGGACTTTCTATAATTGGCCAAAAGATGAGAACAATTGAAGCCAAAGCAATGGAAGGTCATGGAATAGAAAACAAGGTTGGAATTTGAGGAGCCGTAGTAAAAGCAAATCACCTCATGCTGTATCATTTCAGTTAAATCACAAAAACAGGGTATATGTTGAAAGTACTGCTGCCTGTAATCAAGAAATGAATCAAACTGATAGAAGACCTTTTTACAACCAGGGGATTTGAACAACACTGAAGGCAGAGGAAAACGAGGAGGGGGATGGGGGGAAGAGGAAGAAATATAACACTGAGGTGTTCAGGGAGAAATCTACAGACAAGACACTGAGCACTGTGAATTTATCTGACCACAATTTGATTGAAACACAGTATAAAGTTTTGGAGAAGGGTTCAACATTTGTACCAACATCAATAATCACTGAGTTTGAAATTAATCTTGATTTGTTCAAGTTTTTCAAGAAAATTAATTTTAAAGACTATTTTGGACATGCAAATAATGCAGAAATTGATCCAGATGATGAATGAGATTCGGAAGGACTGTATCAAGAAAATGGGAACAACGATACTCAGGAAAGTATTACTTTTGAAACTCCAAATGAGCTCTTTTTGGAGAATAATGCTAATTTAACAGAGTGTAATGCTGATGGTGTTAATAATATGGATGCTGTTTGTCAAGAAATAAATGACAGTGTAACATGGGAAGAAAGAAAATGGCTGTTTAGAAAAAAAATCTAACTTCTGTCCTAGAACATGTAACCCCAATATAATGGTATTTGAGAAATTGGTAAACAACGAAGTAGGTAAAATAATAGCTCAGCACAGAGATCAGAAAATGTATTTATTTATTTATTGAAATGTTTCACCAGGAGGGCACACTGAACCACACTTTGTTTGTCTCATGGTGTGACCTGTGATGAGGGGTTACATAGGGTTGTGAAGGATGATCAGTTACAATAGTATGTGGGTAGTACAAACAATACAACATTGTAAGATTGTACAACAGTTGGAACACAAGGCATTGCACAATAAACAGTAGAGGAACATTGGGTAAATTACAATACATGTCCAAAATCATACAAAAGAACATTTGAACATACAAAACCTATAGAACCATTTACAGTGCATGAGTATACCAGGAGCAGGCTCAGGGTAGTACGCTAGTGCTGTTGGAGTAAAAATGATGGGGTTAGGTTGTGCACACTGGTGACCCAGAAGGGCAGGTGGAGAAGAGGGAGGGGAGAGGCAAGAAATGAATATGACAAGAAGGGGTAGCCATTTCCTGATTTTCCCCTTCAGGATGTTAAGAATCCTGTTAGGGGGGTCATGGTAGGAAGGCAGAAACTGGGGACAGGTATTAAGGTGGGTTAAAGCAGGAACAGCTGAGGGAAAGGTAATTGTGTAGGGCAGAGGTAAGGGAGTAGTTGGAGGAGTGTCATATTTTGGGGGGGAGGGAATTCCAGATTTTAGGGAAACAATGGGCAAAACCAGTCTGACCAATGAGGGTGGAGCGGCAAGGGACCGTCAAGGTGCTGGTGTCATTTGATCTGAGAGAATGGGTAGGGGGAAGTGGATTAGACAGAGAGGATGAGAGATAGGAGGGGAGCCCCCAAACCAGAATTTGGAGGCTAGTTTGGCACAGTGAGAGATGCATCTATGAGATAGTGGAAGGAAGGTTAGAGAGCGATAGAGTTCACAGTGGTGGGAGCGTGAAGGAGTGTTGATACCAAAGCTGCAGAAGGAGTTAAAGAGAGTGTCCAACTTGATCAGGGAAGATTTGGGAGCAGCACCATAGACTGCATTGCAGTAGTCAAAGATGGGGGGTATCATCTTCTGGACAATTTCGTGCCTTGCAGTCAGTGGGATGCAACTATGATTCCTGTATAGAGCACCAAGCTTGGGGCACAGTTTCTTCAGGATAGCATCGATATGCATGGAGAAGTTGAGGTACTGGTCCAGCCAAACTCCCAGATATCAAAATGAGGAGGTGTCCTCCAAGATGGTCCCATCAAGGGTGTGGAAGGTGGGTAGGGCCGGGACCCTTGTCTGAGTCTCTGCCTGGTGCCAAAGGTTATTGAGACTGTCTTTATGGCATTTAGAAAAAGCTGGTGAGAAGCAGACCAGAGCTGAACTTGGTTAAAATAATGTTGTAAGCTGGTTTGCATGGCAGCACCATTTTTGCCAGAACTGTACAAAACAGTATCATTAGTGTACATGTGGATAGAAGAGGATGAGCAGGCTGTGGGAAGATCATTAAGGAAAATGGAGAAGAGTAGGGGACCAAGCACTGAGCCCTGAGGGACACCAGTGTTGATGGGGTGTGGAGGGGAGATGGAATCAAGGATTCTCACCGACTGGGTCCTTCCAATGAGGTAGGATTTAAACCAGTTGGCGACTGATGGAGCAAGGCCAGCTGAGAAGAGTGAATCAAGAAGCAGGGGATGGGAAACAGTGTCAAAAGCTTTGGCTAGGTTGACAAAGATGGCCAAGGTAATCAGGCCATCATCCATCCCTGAGGATGGAGTCAGTAGGCCTGAGGAGGTAGGTGGTTGTTGAGTGGTTCTTCCAAAAACCAGATTGGAAGCCGATGAAGAAGGAGGAATAAGAGAGGAACGGTGATAGTTGAGAGAGAACTAAATGTTCTTGAAGTTTGGCAAGGGTAGAATAAGAAGTGTTGGAATAATTTAACGAAGAAAGAATGTATAGCGCTAAAACAATTAGAGAATTTAGAAAATGTAGGTATAAAAAATGTTGACAAAGGGGGAAATATTGTACTTTCATCAAATGAAAAATACAATGAAATGTTAAACAATATTTTGAATGATGAGTCTAGATACAAGAGATTGTCAGGGAATCCTATTTTTAAGTTCAAGGCAGAATTGGGAGATTTTTTTGTAGGATGGCAAAACAACAGGAGAAATTATTATAGTTGCAGAGTTTGAATTTCTTTGGCCAGAAAATCCCACTACACCAGTAATGTATGCATTGCTAAAGATACACAATAGCTCAGAAGACCCTCCAGGTCACCCTATTGTCTATACAATAGGATTCCTTACTGATAAATTATCAGTTTTTGTGAATTTTTTTCTGAAAATGGGAGTTTGTAAAATGAAATCCTGTCTCAGAGACACAGGGGACCTGTTAACAAAATTAACAGGTTTTGTATGGGAGGAGGGTTATTGTTGGATTTCTATAGATGTGGAACAACTGTGTTCTTCAAATAAACATTCTGATGGGGTCACAGCTTGTAAATATTTTTTGGAAAGGACATCAGCACATAATCCGATTACTTTTTTGGTAGAAGGGATTACATTTATTCTTACACATAATGTTTTTGATTATCATAAAGAATTTTATTTACAGATATTGGGAACTGCTATTGGGACCTGTATGACCCCATCTTATGCTAACTTGATGTTAGGACTTTGGGAATTGAACACAGTACTCTCGGATACTTTTCCATTCGCAGATGACGTCATCATATGGTACCGTTTCATTGTTGATGTCATCTGCGTGTGGAAGGGTCCAGAGGAATGAATATCAAAATGTATTGGGTGGTTAAACACCAATGATCTGGGGTTAATGCTGACTCATACAATGAATAGAGAGAGAATTATGTTTCTTGATTTGGAACTCGCAGGTGTAGTGGGGAAACAAGTCGCAACCAAAACCTATGAAAAAGACACTGCTTGCAATGCTTACTTGCATTATACAAGTGCACATCCTGTGCAGTTGAAGCAATCACTACCTTATAGTCAGATGTTACATGTAAGGCACAATTGCAGCAGAGATAGTGATTTTGATGTTGAAGCTGATAATATGATTCAGGACTTTACAAATAGAGGTTATGATTATGAATTTTTACAGGGAGTTAAAAAAAAGTTGCATGTAAAGATCGAGGGAGCCTTTTGGATAATGTAAAAGTGGGCAAAAAGGGAGAGCCAGTAACATTTTGTACTGAGTTTAATTTGATTACAGGCAAGATAGGAAGTGCAATTTTTCGATATTGGCCAATCTTGACAAATGAGGTTAAGTTATCTGAGACATTGGGAAACAAACCAAGGATCTCATTTAAATGACCAAAGAATATTAAAGACAAGATTGTACATAGCTGCTTTGAATCAAGAGAGGTAATTTTTGCGCCTTGGATACCCCCACCCTCAAAAGATTTCAAGAAATATAGGAATTGTAGCATTTGTCAATTTGTCTCTGAAGGGTTTGAGTTTATACATCCAGTTACAGCACAAAAAGTTTGAGTTAATGAATGTATTACATGCAATACTACTCATGTAGTATATGTTTTAACATGCCCTTGCAACATGTTATATGTGGGTATGACAGAACGCAAACTAAAAGTACGAATATATGAACATATTGCTAACATCAGAAATTGGAATCCCGGTAGTCCGGCTACAGTGCATTTTGATCTGGAACGTGGTGCAAGTCCAACAGATATGAAAGTGATGGGGTTAGAACGTGTAAGTAGAAAGTCAAATAAGCTTCAACAATGAGAGAGTTTTTGGACATGGAAGCTGAATAGCTTAAAACTGCGGGGTTTCAATAATATACTAGATTTTAAACCATATTTGTGAATTAACTTTGAACTTCAGGATTGCTGACTGTAATCTGTATGTTTGAATTTATAAATTCAATGCTTATTGTCGATGTTTGTTTCCTGTTCTTTAGAATGGGAATTTTTACAGACCTGAGGTATGAACTTTTTGAAAACACATCATCATGAATTCAAAGTGAAAAGAAAACTGGAAGAAATGAAGCATTAACACCATTTTTTGTACTTCACTGGAAAAGGACATGTCAGCATGTGTTATGGTTTAAGTTATATATTTATAATTTTTTGAGGTGTTTTGTATATGAATAATGTTGTCCTAAATTTAGACACATCCTTAATTGTACATGAGAGTGGATATCAAAATCTGAGCTAAAGGAAGAAAGAAAGTTTTTTGAATAGAATTTAGGCAAGTTAGACATCATTTTGTGCTAACTTGTTTCTCCTAAAAATGATGCACATTTATATACTCTCTGTATATTAAAGCGAATAGCAATCATGGTCTTTAAAAATTTAGCAACATGTATTTGTGTGAGATGTATGTTATACTTATTTTGATTGTCGCAATTTGATGACCACCCAATAGATTATTTATTGTCTGAAGGGAATATATTTTGGACAGTATAGAAATGTACATATGAGTTAAAATAGCAACTTTAAAATCAAATGTCTTATTATATTGGATGGACATTAATATACAACATCATGTTATATTGTATTCTTGTAGATTGTAACAGTTTTATGTTGCAGTATTAAGTTTAAATAAGTTTTCTTTGGCATGTTAAAAGCCTTTTATAAGTCAGACAGTTCTTTATGTGACTAAATTATGGAGTCTCAAATATGGTGTATGCAGAATAAGTAAATTATTTAATATAAAGTGTAATTTACAAATGGAATGTTAATTTAAAATACTTTAGATTAAGGATAGCTGTTGGAATATTTAATTAGTCACAATTAAGCAGCACATGCACTTTGGGAGTATTTACAGATGTAAGGGGCCTTGAGACTGCACCCCCTAAGGAAGCCATACTGGTGAAGCGCAGGAGTTTATTAGTGGCTGGCACATTGAACTGGGGTAGGTCTTGCTAAATACATTCGATAGAGTTCACTTTTGTCTTGTTTATATCGTCCTTATTGTTAGAGATGGCAAGTGAATTTCTATGGAGCACTCTATTGCAAATGTTTAATTGTAAAATAAATATTGTTATATTTTTTGCATATTAGAAGTGCCTTAGTGGATTTTTTTCTGTCACATGACTACCCAAGATATGCTCACTGTATTGTTTTCTGACTACGGCTGATAAACAAAGGGAAGTTCCTGGGGAAACAAGGTTGATCTCCCAAAGCAGCACTCAACAGAGCAGGATGTCTCCAGAATGAGGCTGGTATATGGGTGCCTGATCCAAGTATCCCTCTTCCTGGACAGAAGGCTTTATCTCACACTGCAGACATGCAAGCTGCTACAGCTACACCTAATGATAACTCTGTGGCTGAAGCAGTTACTCAGCAGGACAACTCTTCAGAGTTATCATGAGGTAATATTTTTTATTCTCCTCTAATTGATAGGGTTACAGAGGAATTTGTAGATGCAGAACCTGTGCTTCAGGGACAGACAAGGGCTACTGCTATAGAGCCTGAAGTTGTGACTGCACCAGACTTTGCATCTGAGTAGCTGCCCACCCCACCTTATGCCAGCCTCCTAAAACAACAGTTGAGCTGACTAAAAGGCATAACTTAGTCCATTTGAGGTACTTAGGTAACACTGACTCTATGACTGACCATTTTTATGTGGATAAAGGACTACTGAAACAAATGTTAAGATTTTATCCTGCAGAGGTTTATGCCTTAATCCATACCCCAGGTGAATTCACATGTAACATTAGCTTTCATACACCTGATATCTTGAACAGATTCTAGATGAAATATGCCATATAAAAAACAAATCCAGCCTGGGCTCATTTTCAGGCCATCCCCCTAACTAAATAAACTTTTTTTTTTTTTGCATTATTTGTTTATTGAATGTTTTGTTTTAATAGACACACATACAAACACTGGACAAATACGTGATACAATACATGATACATTAAGCTTAATACATAACTTATATACAATAGATCCATTTCCTTAATTAACCATAGTCTAAAAACTGATCAGCAACTTACTATTATTTTATTATACCAGCATGGGTGTAATAGGAGGAAAAGCCCAGGTCTCCAATTTGCATTCAAGAACCTCATCCATAGCCACCAGATCTCCATAACCTTAGGTGTAAAATCCATCCTTCTCTCCGCATAAGATTATCTGCAATTGGCAGTGAGACTAAACATGGCTGCCATACCCTTTGAAAGAGTTTCTCCTTGTCTTTAATAACATACGTCAAGTGCTCCAATGTGAGTGCCTGCAGTATGAGGGCCCTCCACTGAGATATGGTAGGTTCCACTGCATTCACCCAAGTATTAAGGATGCAATGTCTAGCCATACACAGTATCACTCTGAGCCATCCCTTGACAGGGGCCCATTCTCCATTCCCCAAACTTCTATGCCAAACAATAACAGTAGTGGTGACCTAGCATATTGCTGCCCAGTTATGCCCTGTATTTCTGCCACTACCTTCCCCCAAAAATCCTGTAAAACAGGGCAAGTCCAAAAATAGTGATAGTATGAAGCTAAATTATTATTACATCTGGACATACAGGGGATACCCCAGGATTATATTTGTGAACAACCAGTGGTGGGCGATATAATCTATGACAGAATTTATTAAGATTACTTGTATTTATTACACAACAATATACCCTGGTGGAGCTGAATTAGTAATTTCCAATTCTCATCTGAGATAGGAATCCCTAGGTCTCTCCCAGAGCAATTTATTGCTTTGTGTTCTGTCTGGAAGCCAGGTTTACCCACTTTGGCTATTCTCTGAATAGTACCCTTAGGATTTTTTTTGTCCAACTAGTATTAACTGCTCAGGTTGGTTCCACATAGAATCTGGGCTCTGCGCTCTACTAATGGACCTGATATAGGCCCTAAGCTGTAGATACAGAAAAAAATGTTGACGTGCCAGACCAGTCCTAGCCTGTATAGTCTCAAATGAATCTAATCCACTCCGGGTAAACAAATGGTTAAGGTGACAGATGCCTCTTACCTCCCATTCCCGATATCCCATATCTTCTATACCTGGAAGGAAAAAGGGGTTCCCTCTTAGGGGCAGGAGTAGGGTATCCTCCTGCCCTACCCTTTCTATGTTTAACCATTCCATTCCAGCTCTCTAGTACAGCCTTAACTATGGGATTATGGTCAGGTAAATTAAGATAAGCATTCCACCCTCTAATACATACTGTAAGTAGGTGGAAATCTTGCCAGGGCATCCCTTCTCCTCCGGATCTAATCAGCCAGCCTCTGCAGGTCTTCTCACCCAATCTTGCACATATCTACACTGAATAGCTGTATGGTAAACTCCTAAGTCTGGAAATTGAAGTCCCCCCTTTTCTATTTGCACTTTTAACCAAGCCAAATCCACCCTCGACTGCTTACCATGCCATATAAATTCAGAAAAGGACTTTTCTAACCTCTTAATGTCAGTTCA
This sequence comes from Neoceratodus forsteri, assembly GCA_016271365.2. Classification (NCBI taxonomy): domain Eukaryota; kingdom Metazoa; phylum Chordata; order Ceratodontiformes; family Ceratodontidae; genus Neoceratodus; species Neoceratodus forsteri. The sequence goes on from CM057458.1 coordinate 552,676,455, forward strand.
TCTAAACCCTATATGAAGCATCTGTGAGCTGTAGAGTATCCTTGGTAGAACATTCATCTTGATCAAATTAGTTCTACCCATCCATGTAATAGGGAGATCCTGACATCTAGCCAAATCTGCAATTATTGAGTGCAATAGCGGGCCATAATTAAGATTATAGAGGGTTCCAATATTTCTTCCAACCCTGATACCGAGGTACGTGAATGCCTCTTGGACAGTCTTAAACCCCCACTTTGAACTCTGCAGCCTGTTCCTTATGCTCTGCCCCCAATTCTCATTTCCTCTGACTTGTCTAAATTTAATTTATATCCCAAAAACCTAGAGAATTGCTCAATTAAGTCTAATAATACTGGCATGGACTGATCTGGTTCAACAACATATAGTAACATGTTGTCTGCATACAATGACAGCTTACTTTCTCTGCCTGTCTTTCCCTGAACCCCTACAATTCTGGGGTGTGTTCAGATGGCTATAGCCAAGGGTTCAAGTACCAATGCAAACAAGAGTGGAGACAGAGGGCACCCTTGTCTAATCCCTCTACTCAAATCAAATCTACCCAAAAGCTGATGCTCTAGGGTTTGTGTACATTCATTGCACCATTCCTTTGAAGTCCTCACCTAGACCAAACTAGGTCAGGACTTCCATCAAGTATGGCCATTCTACTCTGTCAAACACTTTTTCTGCATCCATCGACAGGATATGTACCACCTCCTGTTTACAGTGGGCTCCCCACACCACATTTAAAAGAGTTCTCATATTATGATAAAAATATCTGTCCCATATGAACCTGGTCTGGTCTGGGTGAACTAGCCCTGAGAGCAGCACCTCCAATCTACTAGCCAAAATTTTGGCCAGTATCTTAGAGTCACAGTTCAAGAGGGATATCGGTCTAAAGGAGGAACACTCAAGAAGGTCCTTCCCTGCCTTTGGGATCAGGCTTATTGTTGTTTCTCCCCAAGAATGTGGTAACACCCATCTCTCTTCCCTAGCTTCTTTAAACATGGCCTACAGATGCTCCACTAGTTGAGTTTGCATGGTTTTATAGTATTTGGCTGGAAAGCCATCTGGGCCACTAGTTTTCCCTCTCTTGAGGGCTGTAATGGCTTTGAGAATTTCTTCTTTTGTTATAACTGAGTTGAGCCACTCTCGCTGTACTTCTGTGGGCTGTGGCAAAGTGATTCTGTTCAGAAAGTCCACCATTTCTCTAGCTCCTCCCATAGTTTGAGAGTGGTAAAGTCTCTGATAAAATCCCCTAAACCGATCTCCAATAGAATTCATATCCTTGAGGGTCATGTGATGCAGTGCACCTAGTGGCAGCATAGTCGAGAGCTCTCCCCTACCGACCAGCTAAATTTTGTTTTTTTACCGATTTTTGTGGCCGTTTTACCAAGCCAACTTACTTACCAGCTTGAATTGCCTGCCAGCAATGCTACTGTGCCAGACTCACAATCGGATCCTAAATTGGATCACTTTGGTTTTGTGGAGACCATGGAGGCCAAGATGAAGCCTGCGGGAGCCAAGCACACGCCACCGACTACTCTGGAGAAGGCTCCCAAAAAATCGAAAACCCAGAATGTAGGGCACGTTGTTAAAGCTAGTCCCTCTGGTTCCTCTCCTAGCCCTCTCATGGAGGATCGCTTCTTACAGGAATTAATCCCATTCTGGGAAACTTTACAAGATATTTCAATGGAGCTAAAATCTATACGGAGTGACCTGGCCTCGCTCACTATTAGAGTTGGTGACTCCGAAGCTAGAACCTGCTCCCTAGAAACCTGGAAAGCGAAAACCGACCCTGAAATCATTTACCTTAAGCAGCAAATAGCTAAACTCCAGCTGAAAATGGAAGATCTCGAGGGCCGAAGCAGGAGGAACATCTTAATACTGGGCCTACCAGAATCTGAAGAGGGTATGGACATTATGGCCTTCATCCAAAAGCTGTTGAACAAGATAGTGGGTCCCTCACCCTTTAACCCTCAGTACCATATGGAAAGGGCACATTGCTCATTAAAACCAAGGCCTCCACCCGGAGCTCCTCCGAGGCCCATAATCATTAAACTGCTCAGCTTTCTCAAGAAGCAACACATCCTGGCCAAAATCAAGGAGCTGCAAACTATCTATTGGGATGGCAATGAACTAAGAATTATCCAAGACTTGCCCTATGAAACCCGACAGAAAAGGAAAGCCTTCCATCCGACTGTGACCAAGTTGATAGCTGCGTGTATACGTTTCTCGGATGAGCTACCCGGCGAGGCTGCAGGTGGTATTGGATGGTGTGTGGCACACATACGAGAAGCCGGACCAAGCCGTGGCTGACTTGACCCTGAAGCTACCCAATCTTTTTAAGAGTGGCTGAACTGTGTTCCCAGAATACTGCCCAAATAAGTTTTCTTTTCAAATGTTGAGACTGAGCAGTTTTCTTACCTGGTGTTTTAATGTTGTTGTCTTTCTCTCGGTTTTTTGGATTGCTGGGGGTTGATCAGAGTTCGGGTGCGGCCTAAAGGCCTAATGTAGCAACCACAGGCCTGTAGTCTGGCTCTGGGGAGGGAGGGAGGGTAGGAACCAAGTTCCTGAAAATGATTCTTGTCGGTTTGCATTTCTGGAGGACCAACCTGTCATTCAGTTATTATGTCCCCTCCCTCTTCCTGTGGCGTGGAATTAGCATTTACCACAGCAGGAACTACTTTTATTGCCTGCATAAGTTTAGTTTGTGGTGTCCCGCTAGCTCTTTAGTGATATCCCAGGTGTGGTGTGGTGCTCACAAGTTTATCCCATGGGAGACGGTGCCCTGCTACATCGAGGTTTCTCCACGCTTGGTGAGTGATGGTAGGACCTTTCCAGTTATCATCTCTTCCAGTTTATTGGTAGTGTTTCTTTCCAAGGGCCAAGTAATTAAAATGCCCTAAGGTTTTGGCTGGGTCGGGGGGACACAATGATTGATCTAGCCCTGGGTAATCTGCTCCACAGCCTGTGGTGCAGAGGGGGGCTGCAGTACCCAGGAGATCAATTTTTTCTGGGTTGCTCCAGGCTGTTGCTCTTGCTTTACTGAGAATGGCTCAATTTACTCACAGCCATACAGTTGTTTCAACAAAGCCTGGGTCTGCTAGCCTTGGGGGACAGTCCTTGCTCACCAGACCTGTTTGGTCAGGGTATACTCTGCTGGATCCAAGGGGACCGCTTGTATATAGTTTATGGGGGGTATAAGTGATTGTAAAGTTGGGATTAATAGGGGGTTGGGGGATGGCAGAATATTTCACTGTCCGGGTTCAATAAACACAGGATGCTGTTTTTTGTGTTCAAGGTTTATTACTTGCAACCCATTGCTTTAGATTTTATGGAATGTTTGGATGTTAACTGTTCTTCTTCAGGAGGACAAGGGGGGGAGGTTCGGAGAGTGCCAAATATTTCTTAATATACTAGAGGGGATACTTTTTGTTTTTTTCGTCCATGTTACCAATTCATATGGCTATGAGGCCGATTAAGTTTGCCAGCTGGAATGTCAGAGGCATCAGAGACCCTACCAAAAGACATCAGATTCTCCATAACTGTTTTTATTAAACGTGGATATATACTTTTCATGCAAGAGACGACTTTCTATCTCAGAAGCTAAAGGGCTACGTAGGCTGGGATTTTCTCAGACCTTTACTGCCAGTGGCCTAAATGCCAGTAGGGGGGTGGCTATATTAATTAAACAACATATTATGTTTGTAGTTGAGGATAGCATTATAGATCAGGAGGGTAGATTTGTTATGGTCAAAGGCCAGCTCAATAATAGCAATGTGGTACTGGGTGCAATATATGGTCCAGTAGGGGGTGTTCCCCAGTTCCTCATTTCCTTAGCGGATAAACAGTAGATTCCTGCCCTCCCTTTTCATTCTAGGCGGTGATTGGAATATAGCTCCATCTCAGGAGATGAATAAAACTCATAGACCATTAAAACCTTTGTCCCCCTCGCAACTAGCTCTCAAAGATTTTATGTATTTGCTAGGGTTATGTGACCCTTGGCACCTGCTTAACCCTAAGAGCCGCAACTTTTCCTTTTACTCCCAGGTCCACCAAACGTGGTCAAGAATTGACTACATCCTAACGAGCTCCACCCTTTTGAGTAATGCACATCAAGTAGGCATAGAGCCAATTGTTATTTCAGATCACTTCCTGGTGTGGCTCATGGTTTCCCTTGGACTACAGGGGCAGAAGGATACCTCCTGGAAATTAAATACGCAGCTCCTAAAAGAAGATCGAACAGTTTCCCATATTAAATCTAAGATTCTATCCTTTTTAGAATTTAATCACGGTTCCTTTTCCAGGGATGATATACTTTGGTGCTCTCTTAAATGCTTTATTAGAGGAGAGCTTATAAAGCTAGCCTCCCGTAGGAAAAATGCAAGAGAGACTAAATTTATCTTACTGTCCAATCAAATCAGGATAGCCGAAAATGGCCTCCTTGTATCTAATTCTCAAAAAGATTTGGAAACTTTAACTAAACTCAGGAGCGAATACAATGATTTACTAAGAGAAAAAGCAGAGTATGCTATGCTCAAAACTAAGTCTCATTATTTGGACCAAGGGGAGAAGCCAGGAAGATTGTTAGCCCTTAGACTGAGGGAGATGGAGAGTTCAAGGCTAATCCCAGCACTGCATTCCCATGACGGCTCTGTTAAAACTTTGCCTAGAGATATAGCCCTAATTTTTGAATCCTTTTATAGAGAGATCTATGGCAAAGGTGCGTCCCAACCATCTCTTCACAAGATAGAGCAGTTTTTGGATGGGATCATACTTCCTTCCCTTCAGGCGCACCACTGTGATGTATTATCCTCTCCCATCACCTTAACTGAGGTAGAAGATGCAATTAAAGGGCTGCCTTTGGATAAGGCTCCAGGGCCCAATGGATTCCTTCCAAATTTCTATAAATCCTTTTGCAAAGAGTTAGCCCCTCTACTTTTGAAATGATATGACTACATGTTCTCCTCAGACTGCCTCGATCCCTCTCTGTCAGAAGCCACAATAATTTTAATTCCAAAACCAGATAAAGCCTTGCTAGATCCAGCCAGCTATAGACCAATCTCACTATTAAATTACAATACCAAAATCCTATCCAAGATTCTCTCTCTTCGAATTAAGAAGATTTGACAATACCTGCTGAGCCTGGAACAGGTTGGTTTTGTTCAAGGCAGATCGGCAGCAGATCATTTGTGAACCCTTTCCCATATCTTCCAAACTGCTCAAGACTCTCAGTCCCCTATGGCCTTGCTTGCGATAGATGCAAAAAAAGACTTCAATAGGGTGAACTGGGACTTCTTGTGGGCTACTCTGAGGAGAATGAGCTTTCCTGATACCTTTATCCAGTGGATTAAAACGATTTATAAGTCACCCTCAGCCAAAGTTTATTGCAACAAGGTTTCCTCTCCCTGATTCCCCCTGGGTTCTGGTAATAGGCAAGGGTGCCCTTTATCCCTCTACCTTTTTAACCTGTATTTAGAACCCATGATAATTAGCATTAAGGCCTCAACACGGGTTACAGGTTGCATTATCTCTCAAATCCCACTAACTCTGTTGGTCTTTGCAGATGATATTTTACTACACCTTACCAACCCAGAATCATCTTTAGCACAAGCCTTACAAATTATTGAATGATTTGGCCAGGTGTCCAACTATAGACTTAACCTTTCTAAATCAGTCATTTTCCCGTTAAACTCTTTCACCTTTCATGCTAATTTCACCCACTTTGGTATGAAGTGATCCCCTGTTTCACTTAAATATTTGGGCATACACCTGGCCCGTGAGGCTGAGGTGGTCAGGAAGCTCAATTTGGATGACTTGCTGATAAAGGTCCAGAGAGACCCTAGCAGGTGGCAATGTTTACCATTATCCCTATGGGGCGCATCAATATTGTTAAAATGAACGTACTACCCTGGATTTTCTACCCCCTAAATCTGTTAAATATATGGTTACCCAGATTGTATTTCAAACAGATACATTCTGCGCTATCCAACTTCATCTGGAAAGGAAAGCAACCTAGAAGGGCCTTTCTCAAACTTAACATAACTAGGGAAAAAGGGGGCCTTTGTCTCCCTAACTTCTTACTATACTATTGGGCTAGTCAACTACATAAAATAGGGAAATGGTCAGCTCCCCAACCCAATTTACCCCAACCAACCTGGCTTCAACTGGAGCTTAAACTCCTGGGTCAATTTAACCTGCGACCTCCCCAAATCTTCTGCTACTTCTTCTCTGCATTACCCAAAACCATACAAGAGTCGATTATAGGTATTTCTATTAAAATCTTATCCCAATGTTGGAGTTTCTTCAACATACCATATACCAAAGATCTGGCACAACCCCTCATATTAAATCCCAACATCAAAATGGGGGCAACCGGCTGACCTCGCAGTGGCTCCCCCAAATTCAGGACTCTTTAGTGGAGTCCCTATATTATCAAGGCTCACTCTTATCCTCTGCAGATATTCTAACCCCCCTTAACATTTCCCAGAGGCACATCTTCAAGGTTTTCCAATTGAGACACCTAATAGCTAAGCTATTTGGGTCTGTATTTATTCCTTCCAAAACAAGGCCCTTCCTGGAAAGGATCCAAGAATCTGCAGTTAAACCCCATGGTATTGCCAGAATTTATGCCTATCTGCTGGATGTCTTATTTCCCAACACCTTGGAGGGCTCTAAAATTTGGACACCTCTCATTCCAGATTCTCCCCTTCCCTGGAGTCTGATTTGGAAGGACACATACAAATACCTTTCCCAGAACAACCACAGATTGACCCAGTACCATATTCTGAACAATCTCTATTACACGCCAATCAAATTGGCTAAATTTGGTAATCTCCAATCATCCAACTGTACTCAGTGTGGAGTGGCTGAAGGGAACCTGCTGCTTATCCTTTGGTACTGTGATAAGGTGACACCTCTATGGAACACAATACGAAGTAACCTAGATCCACTTCTGGGGTTAAAGAATCTCTTCACCAAAGAAATATGTATATTAGGGATATACTCTAATATCGAGATGAAGGAATGTAGGTACCATATGGCTTTAATCTCCATAGTCATCAAAAAGCTGGTCCTTAGGCATTGGATGGATCAAGACTCCATCACGCACTCGGAATAGCTCAAAGAAATGTCCTTTTGTTTTAATACAGAGAAGTTAATAGCCAGTTCCCAAAACCGTTTGGCCTCTTTTAATCAGAAATGGGGTAGATTTTTATTTATTTATTTATTTTATTTATTTCATTTTTGTTGACCGGGTATGTGCACTAGACAAATCTTGCCTATTTTCAGGCACGACCCGGGGGAAGGGGATACAGATGAATGCCAACTGACTTTGAACCAGATTAAGCTGTTGGTGGTATTTATAGTGAATGAGGGAAATTTGGCCAGGACACCGGGGAAATTCCCCTACTCTTTTCGATAAGTGCCATGGGATCTTTAACATCCACCTGAACTACCACCAATCCAGGCAGATGGGACCTCGGTTTAACGTCTCATCCGAAAGACGGCACCTCAGAAGTGCAGCACCCCTCTCATGCTGCACTACAGTGTCAGTACTGGGATATTAACCCAAGTGCCAGATGTGGGAACTGAACCCACAGCCCTCTGATCTCCCGGCCTCAGAGGCAAGTGTGCTACCTACTGAGCCACTGACACTGACATGTGATTATGATTACAGATTATGTGCATTATACCTGAAGTAAGCCCCATACAATGTGGGCCTCTGACAGCCACGGCCTAATTTGCCTCTCTTGGATGGACTTTGTTATTTAGGGTTGTCTCTCCAATACCCTTTTCTCTCTTTGTTGTTTTTCTTTGTTAAGGCACTCTTCTGGGGTGGGGGTAAAGGGGAGTGTTAATTTTAGTTTGATATGGATTTCCTTAACTAGGGAGCTTGTTGTCACTCTTCATCCCTTCGGGGACTGTTATTTCACCATCTGTTTATTATTTGTTCCAAGCATAGTATGATGCATATTCTCTAGTTCATGTATTGTTGGTTTTTATATAATTCAATAAAGATGCTAAATTTCAAAAAAAAAGAATTCATATCCTTCTGGAGTGATCCATCTTCCCCTCTAACAGCATGTGTCAGGTGCATTCCCCTTTTCCCTCTTACTAAGTTGGCCAACATGGTGCCCGATCTACTTCCTTCATAGAAGTGTTTCCTGACAAAGAGACAGGTCTTCCTTGCCTCTCCCAACAACAAATTGTTAAGTGCTTCCCTGGTCTCAGTTAAAAGATGTACATTTTCTCCTCCCTCATTTTGAGCAGCTTTCTCCTCTATCACTTTAGGCCTCTGCTCCAAATTTATCCTCTGCTCTCAGACTTTTATTTTATGATGAGAGACAAAACTAACAATATCCCCTCTCATAAATGCTTTCCCTGCATCCCAAAAAAGGGCCCGAGATGTGACCGTCCCCGAATTGGTTTGTACATACAACTTCCATTATTCTTGCATATATTCTTTAAAATCCTTGTTAGCTAGCAAATAGTTGGGAAATTTTCATGCCGATGGAGTATGTCTCTCTTCCCCCCACCTCAATGTCAGTGTGACCATAGCATGGTCCAATATATAGATCAGGCCATGTTTGATACCACTGACATGGAAATACCAAGTCCGAGGGAGTAGAATGTAATCTATTTGGGACCAAGTGTAATGTGAGTGTGAGAAAAAAGTATATTCTCTGGTTGTGGGATTTGCAGCGCTCCACCCATCAATTAAATCTAGGTCATTCATTCCCACCAACCACTCCTGAATAGCACCTTTCGGGGAACCCCTATCTTTCAAATGGCCCAGAGTAGGATTGAACAGGAAATTCATAGCTCCCCCAGTATCAAATTTTGGAATTGCTTTGCAACCAACAAGACCATTAAAGATCTATAGAAAATTGGGTCATGTACAGCTGGGGCATACATGCTCCCAAGCATAACTCTTTCCCCTTGTATTGTTCCTACCACAAAGATGCATCACCCAGATTCTGGATCAGCCACAATCCTCTCCTTCAGGAATGGTAACTTTTTATGCTGGAGAATAGCTACCCCTCATTTATGGGACCGAAAGGCAGCTGAGTAGCATTCCTCTACCCACCCTCTCTTTAACTTAGCATGCTCCTTATCTGTGAGATGAGTTTCCTGTAGCATAGCGACTTGAGTGTTTTGATGCTTTAATGCTGTCAGCAACACTGTACGCTTTACAGGAGTGGCTATTCCCCTAACATTCCAGAAGATGATGGTCAGCTCCTTCAAGTCAGCTGTATTTTAACCTTATGAATTCCCCTACCCAACAGACCTTCATAAAATCCTCCCGTATCTCCCCTCCTCCCCTTCCACAATGCTAAATTGGTAATAAATTTTGATCTTAGAAACAGTAGTGAGTAATAACAGGACAGACAAACAGTAAATAGAACTAGAACTATGTACAACCATTCCTCATCCCCCTTCCCTCTGCCCCAACCTCCCCCTCAACATACCTCCCTCTCCTTTGTAAAAGTAACTGTGAAGCAAACCGCCTCCCCCAAGTCACCTCAGTTCGTTATAAAAAATGCAAGTTGTAACCATCAATACAGATCTTTTTTAAAAACCCCATATGTTGAAACAGATGCATCAATAACAACAATATTCCCTCCAGGCACCATTAAGAATTTTAAACTCTCCCACCCTCATTGGAATGTAGCTGAAACATAGGATGAGAGAGCTGGTAATTTATAGATGAGCATAATAAGAAAAGAAAGAGCAAGGGGGCGAATCCACAAATCCATGTGTCAGATCAGAGCTCACCTGGATGGAGGGCGCACAGCACAGTCCAAAAAGGAGCACCGCATCCCCCCTTCCCCAGCCTCCCCCTTACCAAGAGAATGTCCAAAGGTAACCAAGTCCCCTGGTTCTCTGATCACCTCCTGCACCTAATGCGACATCGTGACTCCCTCTGGCACCTTCCGTCCCTCCAAGGGGTATATGCTGCGAAAGTGTCATCAACTATTTATTCAAACAAGAAAAAACTGCCTCAGGTCTCTTGTCCTTCTACTATTCCTGATGGGCAATATCCACCATAACCCTGGCCCACAGACTGCCCCCCCCATCTAACCCCTCCCCAACCAGTGGGTTGTGCATTGCCTCTATTAACAACTGCAGCCTTCAAAAAAAATGGGACCCCTTTCAAGGGTGGGTACTACAGCACCACCCTGACATCATTGCACTGGGGGAAACCTGGATCTCCCCTTCTGTACCAGACTCTGTTGTTAACCTCCCTGGATACCTTTTCTTTCACTCCAATAGAGTGGGTAAATGAGGGGGTAGCTGAGCTTTCTACTGTAAGAACATGCTGTCAGGCCAACTACTCCCCCCTCCACAACTAACATAGAGGGCACAGACTGTCACACTAAAATTAACCCTAGGCAGGTCTATTTCCCCTCTCCTACTCACCATTGTCTACATTCCTCCCAAGGAACACAAACTAGCCTTCCAGTCCATTCTGTCCTATCTCTCCACTCTACCCCCTCAACATGAAAAAATAGTTATGGATGACTTCAACATAAATTGGTTGGCAAAGACAGCTGCCCCATATATTGATGATGCCGCAGCGCTTGACCTCACTCAGGTTGTCGCCTCCCCCACCAGAGTAAATGCCCGTACAGGGACATCCTCCCTCCTGGACCTGGTTTTCACAAACTGCCCCCATAGAATAACCAACACCATGGTACTCCCCAATGCTCTAAGTGATCATTCTCCTGTTCTCTGCACCTAGTCCTGCAGTGCCCCCAAAACCACCCCCAAAATCACCCTACAGTGCGAACTTGGCCCTGGCATACTCTCCCAACTCAAGGCCCACCTCAGAAACTGGGACTGGACACCCCTCATAAACACCCTCGACCCTGATTGTGCGCTTGACCTATTTCTCTCCACCTTCAATGGTCTCTGTGATAAATTCACCCCCTTACCAAGAGAATGTCCAAAGGTAACCAAGTCCCCTGGTTCTCTGAGCACCTCCTGCACTTAATGCAACAGCATGACTCCCTTTGGCATATTGCTAATGAGATCCAGCTGCCAGATGACAGGCAACGGTATAGAGAGGTTCAAAACAAATGCACTTGGGCACCACGCACTGCCAAAGTTGCCTATTACAAAGTGTCCTTAACATCCACCAGGGCAGATGGGCGTAAATTCTGGAATAATATTAAGGAACTCTATGGTAAAGTCCCAATCCCACCCCAGGCCAAATTGAAATAGATGGTAACATCTCCATGGATCCCCTCAGTATAGCCTCAGCCCTAAACTCTGTTTGAACTAATCTCAACCATGTCCTCCCCCCAAATTTCTTTGACCCTCTGCCTGTCCAGGCTCACCCCCTCCTCCCCATGCTTCTTCCTTACTTCTACGTGTTCTCACTCCAGAGGCTGCCAAGCCCTACCTAGCCAAAGCCCTTAGCCACTCACACTATTGCAGTGATTTCCTAGACCTGAGACTTCTTCACCTCAGTCTCCTGGAAGTCCTTTACCCACTCACTCATATTCTCAATCGCTCCCTCTGTCAAGGGAAATTCCCATCCCACTGGAAACTGGCCTCCATTACCCCATCTGTAAGAGTGGGGACCGTACCTCCTCTAACAACTACCACCCTATCTCCATTCTCCCCTCATCTAAAGCCTTAGAGTATATTGTAGCTGACCAAATCACTGACCACCTCATGAAATACAGTCTTCTCTGAAACCAACAACATGGCTTCTGTAAGGGGCATAGCACCACCATCGCCCTCCTCGATTTCACCTTGCATGTCCACTCCGCCTTGGATCATGGCCACCTCACAGGAGCTATCTTCATGGACCTCTCTAAAGCATTTGAGACTGTCAACCATGCCCTCTTACTGAACACACTCTCCTCCAGTGGTTTTTCCAATGATACTTTAAACTGGTTCCCCAGCTATCTGTCAGATGGAACACAACAGGTCAAGGTAGGCACTGTCAGGTCCCCTAGCCTCCCTGTCTGCTCTGGTGTTCTGTAGGGGTCAATTCTTGGGCCACTACTTTTCAGCCTCTATCTTAAGTCCCTCCCATCAGCTGACTCCGGCAGCCTGCTAAACTATGCAGACAATGGTGTCCTGTACGCCCCCGATTCTGACCCCCTTAAACTCCACCAAACATTCCAACATTGTTTCCACAAAGCAGAACACTGGTTCACCACACAGTGACTAATAATCAACTACAAGAAAACAAAAGTCATGATCTTCTCACATCCTCAAAGCCCCCTTAAGAACCTCTGTCCCCCATTTCTCACTGTCAACCACATCCCTCTAGAGCAAGTGCACAATTTTAAATACTTAGGGATCACTCTAGACCCAGCCCTCAACTGTAAGCAGCATATAATCCACCTAGTTTCTGCCCTAAACTTGAGATTAGGTGTGCTTTATTGATATAAACATTGCCTCACTCCTGAGGCTCTACGGCTTACCGTAAATTCCTCTGTCCTCTTCCTCCTGGACTATGGTATTACCATATACAGTGCAGCACCCACTTCCACATTGAGGAGGCTTCACTTTGTTCTAAACAAAGCCTGCCATCTCATCCTCAGATGTGATCGTTTCACACACACCTGTTCACTCTACAGCACCACAAAATGGCTAAACTTAGACAGCAGAATCAGGTATCACACCTGCCTAATGACAAAAAAGATAGTTCTAGGCCTCACCCCTCCCTTTTCCTCTTCAATTATTCACCCAGCATCACCAGTCAGATCCGCCCATAACTTGGACAAGCAGCTACTATTGGTACCCCACTCTCGAACCTCCGAATTTCAAAGAACCTTCAGTTACCAAGCCTCTTACTGGACTAACTCTCTCCCAAGCCAAATAACCAATGAAATAAGGCTTGGCCCTTTTAAATCTAGACTAAGGGAGCACCTCCAGGACTCTAACACATGTAATTGCCCCTGACACCTTCCAGCAGTATGTTGTCCTGTGTCGTACCTAACTAACTGCTTCCAATCCCAGTGACTAAATCCCACCTATATTACTGTATATGACTATCAGCCTATTTCAGAACTATTATAATTTTATGGTTGTGCTAAAATACTGATTCATTTACTATACTTGACTGTAAGCCTTCTACTGAATAACATTGTATTTAAATTCCTGACATGTAATGTAATATATGGAGATGCTTAAATAATGCTATACTAACCCATGCAGTAATACTATACTTCCGGCCCTCGTAATACTATACTTCCGGTCCAATAATACTATACTTCCGGTCCTCGTAATACAATCATTGCAATCACCAACTTTTATAGTGTCCAAAGCATATTTTTTTTTATTTCTTTTCTTTTTATTCTTGAGAGAGAGAATCAGGACTCCACGCGGGAAGGGGGGGATGTGAGTGAGGAGCGAGAACAAGCAGCACGGAACCGTCTCACAAGGAATCCAGAGGTAAGACCTTGTCAGCATCTTCATCCATATATTACAAAAATGAAAGTTAGGTTCCAGTGAATCACCCTGCTGTAATTCCATCTCAAGGTTCTTGGGACATAGGAACCTCTCGAGCTTCGCTCTCGAGGTTACCTATGTCCCCAGAACCTCTAGATGGAATTACTGCCTTGTAATTCACTTGAACCTATTCATTATTCTATTTGTAATATAATGTAATGTAATGTAATATGTAATGTAAAGTTCTGTCATCTCTGTAACAAATGTTGCCCTGTACCTTAATGTATGACACAGAACCTTTGTAAATGAGTCTTCGACTCAAAGGTCTTTCTGAATATCTCAAAAAATAAAATAAATAAATAAATAAAAATAGGAGAGGATAAAGTTGATAAATGGAAATCGTATCCAATGACAAGGCAAAAAACAATTTACATGATTAAGACTTTTATTATACCTGTCTTCTTATTGATTAGCTATATTTTCCATCTCCCTGCAAAATTAGAACCCAAATTATATGACTTGACTTTCAGATTATTGTGGGGGAGCAGGTTAAATCCTATCAAGGAAGTGGTTACTTATTGGCCAGTTAAATGTGTTAGCTTGGACATGGTAAATCCTGTGCTGTTCTTTTTTTATTAATTTTATATATTCCAGTTCATTGCCTGTTGTTCAGCATAGTCAGAGTATCTGGGTTCTCATTTTACAGTCACGGTGCATGTATTTTTTTACAGAAATGGGTGAGTTTAGAGCCATTCCCCCAGGGACAGCAGTATATGTTGTAGATTTTTTCAAAAAATTGAAGCAATGGGAAGTAACTCCTTGTGAACTAACACACATTACCAGGAAAGATATGTATCAGAAGGTGTTGAATGTTCAATTCCTTACTTTACCATGTTTTACATGCCCAAGTACTATTGAGGAAAAATATTTGTTCTTTCAGTTAACCAACCCTAGGATCCCATAAAAGATGTGGGACACTTTGTGGCTTTGCTGCCATGTTAGGTTAAATGTTCATGCTAATCATTTTCAGAAAAGTGCAAAGGAGAGATTGTGTTTGAGAGAAAATTGTCATAACCAAGTTGAAACAATACACCATTTATTCTTATATGATTGTTCTTATAAATGTTTGGTGCACTTTAGCTGAAGCTTGGGCATTGCTTCAAATTGCTAAAGTTACATATAAAATATTAGTATATGCAAGGTACACTACAGATTGGAAGCAGTTTTATTCCGGGATGCTTTGGGTCATCATGACCATTGTTAAATAGGTTTTCTGGCAAGCTAGATACCAATATGTATTGCAACAAAAGGATTTGCAGCTAATGGGATTCATTGAGAAAATAACCCAAGAGGAGGCTTTAGTGTATTCAAAAGAGCATTGTACCCTCCCAAAACCAGTACTGGACACTTGATGGAGACACCTATCCAGGAATATATATTTTTAGGGGTAGCTTTTTTGATTTTGTTACTGAATGACTCAGTGTCCAATATTTTCTGAAGTACCATTGTGTTATTGTTCGATAATTTTTTATGTAACTGATATTTGCATTTAATATGTGTACTTATGCTTGTTTGCTATTTGTTCATTAATAAAACTCCCCTACTCTTTCTGAGAAGTGTCTTAGGGGATCTTTCAGAATGTCTTAGTGGGGCAATAACTTCCTACTCCAAAACTAGGGTCTCAACTTCTGTCCCCTCAGTTGAATGCATCTTCACTTCCTCATCCATGTCTGGGTGCTGTTCTTCATCTCCTTAAATGCTCTCATCCTCAAGCAGTGACCACTCATGGGCAGACCCAAAAGGTTCTGCATTTGGTCCAAAGGGACAGGGCATTCTTAATTAAAACAGGAATTTCATCCCTAAAATTGTACCTGGATAAAAATAGAATTTTGTCAATCAATACCCTCAGTGACATCTTTCCTGAAAATAGCAGACTGTAGTAAACAGGGTAGTTCTACAGTGGAATAGTACCTGACAAATCCAGTCTCCTTATCCAAGGAATAACTATTCATGCCGTTGAGGGGTGTTTAAGTACCTCTGTGCATCGTCTTTTGCAGGCAATAGATCAGATGTCTGGCCATTTATGTGCTTTAGGCTCAGCAATTTTAGGGAAAATGTCTATCTGTCCAGTGGCAGCTAAATGTTCAGAAGAATCATTTGACTTTATTCAGTTTTTCTGACTGAATTTTTTTAAACCAGATAGTCTTGAACCTGGTCCATGATGCCATGGGGGGGGGGTCATTCCATGTAAAGTTTGTATTTCTCAGGCAATATCAGATTCCTCTGAAGTATATGACCACCTGGAAAAAAAGTTAATGAACCTTAAATTTAATTTCATATTTGACTTTGTTAGCCAGGTTACTCTTCCCAGCCATCTCTGAGGCCTGATGGTAGGCAGTGTCCAACTGATACCTCAAATGGTGTATGCACTGGAGATTCACCTCAGGGTGTGCACCATCTGTTGAGTTTCCAAAACAAAAGTCAGCGATCAATTGAGCTTCTCTACTGAACTTAAGATAGTATGGTGAAAAATCTGTGGTATTGCTTTTCATTCAATTGTATGTATGCTTGAGTGCATTGACCTGGCACAACAGTGGGTACACCATCAGAAACAGAGGCCTTAGAACAGGACATTGACATTTTATTTCTATGGGTAAAGAAAAATGGCATGCAATTCAATAGGGATGAATGCAAAGTGTTATGCCTTGGCAGAAAGATTCCAAAAAAAAGGATTATTACAGTAATGGTAATTTCATTAAAGAAAGTAAGAATGAAAGGGACTGAGGATTAAAGATCGAATAAGTGCTCAAAACATGAATACACTGTGCTTCAACAGCAATGAAAGATAGACAAATACTCGGTTGTATTAGAAAAACATTCATAAGTCATTCTAAGGAGGTAATAATGCTGTCACATAAAACCAACATATTCCTCTACAGTTCTGATCACCCTACCATAGAAAATACATTCAGGTATTAGACAAAGTTCAGGGTAAAGTAACTAAGCTTATAAAATTGATAAATAACCTATCATATGAGAAATGACTAACTTCTGAAAATATATAGTTTAGAATGACACAGGGTCAGGGGAGACTTGCTAACTATGTTTACTATAATAAATTATCACATGCTTCTGAATGAACTTGGACTTGTACAGAAGAACAAGGCAAGCCACATTTTATTTATGTAGTGCTCAATCCATCAAGGGTTCTGAGTGCTTTACAAACATTAAACCAAAACAATAAACCATAAAATATATTGAATGAGATAAAACTAAAACAAATTAGGTACCATTAAAAGCTTGAGCAAATAAACGTTTTTAATGAGACTTTGAAGGCCTCCACCAAACTGGCTGCATGATTATAATAGGGGATAGAGTTCCAAATAATAGGAGCCACCACCCCAAAGGATTTATTGCCTGATGACCTGATCCTTGAGGTGGGGACCACAGTCAGTCCAGCTTCAGTAGATTTGAGAGGTCAAAGTGGTTGATAAGGAATCAGGAGTCCTTTTAAGTAGTCTGCTCCCAATCCACATAGGACCTTGTATGTTAGCAACCTGTTCTTGAAGGTAATGCATGAATGCAAAAGCAGCCAGTGCAGGGCATGCAGAACCAGAGTAATTTGATCCCTTGGTAATGAACCCTCCAACATCAAACTATGGCATTCTTCACCATCTGTAGTCGATGCATCAAACCTCCAGATAGCCCTAGGTATAGAGCATTGCAGGAATCCAACCTTGTGCTGACAAAAGCATGGATAATTGTTGCTAGGTCATCCTGAGCTAAGAACATCTGGATCCTAGCAATGTTCCAGAGATGAAAGAAGCCAGACCGGGTAGCAGATGACACCTGTTGTTGAAAGGTCAATCTGTCATCCAATTTGCCCTTAAATCTCTGACTGCACTCACTGCTGAAAGGTATTGGCCACCCAAAACAGGGAGTGCAACGTCCCACTAGCGGGCAGGCCCCGATGACCAGGTTTGATAGCCATGACCTCTGTTTTGCCCGGGTTGAGACATAACCTGTTGGTGGCCATCCAGTTGTTTATATCAGCTAAACAGTGGCTCAACACGGAAGACACAGAAGTATAATCAGGGGCACTGCACAGGTACAAAAGGGTATCATCTGCATAGCAGTGAAACCCCACATTGTACTACCTTATGATCTCCTCCAGTGGCAGCATATACATGGAGAATAAAATGGGAGCTAGGATTGAGCCCTGAGAACACCACAGGACAACACAGATGACCCAAAGGTAAATTTCTCTAGGACCACACACTGAGTCCTCCTGGACAAATATGAGCCAAACCAGCACAAAACTGCACCGCCAGTAGCACCCACATAGGACCTTAGTCGATCAATCAGATATTCATGAACCACTGTGTCAAATGCAGATTAAAGGTCCAAAAGCACCATAATAGTGTGTTGCCTTTAGTCTCTCATCATGAGGAGATTATGTGTCACCCTGACTAAGGCTGTCTCAGTGCAGTGCCAAGGCCAAAAATAAGACTGGAGAGGTTCAATGATAGAAATACACTACAAGCAGTCTAACAGCTGTTCAACCACCACCTTCTCAATAACTTTTCCTAAAATAGGAAGATTAGAGACTGGCCTGTAGTTTCAAGGATGACTTTTTTAGAAGGACCCTCACCACCACCCTTTTCAGAGCTGAAGGAAAGATACCCTCCCTCAAGCATCTATTCACAATCTCCATGAAAACTGGGCCTAGGAACCCAGTGCAGCCAGTAATTAGCCACATTAGATCTGGGTCCAGTTCACAATTGGTGGGACACAAACTGGTGACCATGTGGAGGACCTCAGCCTGTGAAACCAGTAGAAAGTCATCCCAGGTTGACAGATCAATGCCCCCACAATGTTGGCTACCCCCAGTCCCAGCTAGGCCATGAGAAGAAATACTTGATCTAATGGTGGACACTTTGTCAACAACAACAAAAAAAACACACTCTTCACACCTTTCTGCAGAAATGATTCCCACGGACTTCAGACAGCTGGGTGATTTTTCACTGCAGCAATCAACTGAGACAAAAATTCTGTATTTTTCTGATCAATTACTGGTTGATATTCAGCATAATGAAGTCTCAATGCCAATCTGTCCTTCACAGAACCATATCTTCTCTGGGAATGCTCCAATCTATGCCCCTTAGTTTTTAGCTGACACAGCCGAGTACAATACTAAGGTAGGCTACGGCAGAAAGTCAAAGGGTGAATGTGGAAAGATGCAATAGATTACAGGTCAGTTGTAAGCACCATATTATAGTGCTGAATGGCTACCTTTGGACCTTCTGCATAAGCTAGCAACATGCCAGAGATGTCTAGTGCATCTTGGAGTTTGCTAGGCTTTAACTCGTGTTTTGGACAACACCAGATACTCTCCACAGATGGAGTAAAAGAGCATGGGACCCCACACTGGAACTCAACTACATGATGATCTGACCAGATGACCAGATCAACCATGATCTGCATGATTAGCAAAGGCCTAAACTGAGGAAAAGATAGCCAACATGGTTAATAAGGGAGATAACACCTTTTATAGGTACATCAGGGAGCTTATAAAGACAAAGGGAGGGACAGTGAGGCTGAATAGAATGGACAGTGTTTGAGCAGAGAGGGACAGTGAAAAAGCAGTGATACTGAATGAATATTTCTGCTCAGTATTCACAAAAGAGGAGGAGGGGGAGGTGCCTAATCCAATTAACAGAAGCACTCTGGATATGGGGGTCAATCCCAGTACTTTCACAGAAGAAAGGGTTCTGGAAGAACTCCTAAAACTGAAGGTGGGCAAAGCAATGGGGCCTGACTGAATTCACCCCAGAATTCTAAAAGAATTAAGGGGAGAACTAGTGAAACCACTGACTACCCTTTTTAACAAATCATGGGATGGGGATGATGGTGTGGTACCTGAGGACTGGAGGAAGGCGGATGTGATATCCCTTCACAAAAGTGGGACCAAGACAGAGGCAGGAAACTACAGACCTGTCAGTTTGATCTCTGTGGTAGGGAAAGTGATGGAATCACTTCTGAAGGGAAGAATTGTTGAGTACCTAGAGGCCAGTGGGGCATAGGACCCAAGGCAGCATGGATTCACAGTGGGAAGGTCATGTCAGATGAATATAATTATTTTCTTTGATTGGGTGACCAAAGTAGTAGACCAGGGAGGGGCTGTGGGCATGGCCTACCTAGATTTTAGCAAGGCATTTGACACAGTCTCACACAAAAGATTAATAGTCAAATTAACCAACCTGAGAGTGGGTCCCAGAGTGGTAACCTGGGTAAAATATTGGCTGGACAACAGGACACAGAAGGTAATTGTAAATGGAGTCCACTCTGAAGAAAGAGGGGTTACTACTGGGGTACTGCAGGGTTCAGTACTGGGTCCAGTCCTTTTTAATGTCTTTATAAGTGACATTGCAGAGGAACTGGAAGGAAAAGTATGCCTCCTTGCAGATGACACAAAGATCTGCAACAGGTATGATACACAAGGAGGTGTGGAAAGGATGAGAAGGAACTTGACAAGGTTGGAGGAATGGTGAGAAGTATGTCAGCTTGGATTCAATGCAAAGAAGTGCAAAATAAGGCACCTGGGAAACAAAAACCCAGGGGAAGATTACACAATGGGAGGGAAAGGTAGTAACAACAACAAAAATGGAAAGGGACAGGGGGTAATCATATCAGATAACTTTAAGGTTAGCAAGCAATGTGAGAAGGCAGTAGGGAGGGTGGGGGGTACTGGGATGTATAGGGAAAGGCATCACCAGCAGAAAACAGTCAGTTGTTTTGGCTTCTCAGAAGGAACTAGAAGGGAAAGGAACAGATTTGTTACAGTACAGTAGCTTCTTGTTGTTTTTACATTGTTTCTTGTGAATTTTACTTGGTAGAAGATTATTTCTTTTCTTTCTTACTACTTCTAAGGGGCTAGCAGAGTATTGTTTTGGGGCTGTTGGAATTTTGAAAACTGTTTTGGTGGCTGTAAGTGGGCTTATTTGTCTGATGTTTCACTGTGTTGCAGGCTTCATTTGTTGAAGCCTATTTCTTCTGATTTAAAACCCTATTTGGTGTGATTTAACTGGGGCTGTTTCTTTGAATCAGAGACCTATATCTTCTAATTTCAAGCCTATTTTGATGTATTGTTGGTGAAGCTGTTTGAATTGGAGACCTGTTTCTTTTGGTACCAAACCAATTTTGGGGACTTTGAGTAGAATTGTGATTCAGTTTTGCTGGCTTCACTAGCTGCAAAGGTTAGTGCATAGTGGGGGAAAGGTGCTAATGGTCTGGCCAGGTCTCATTCAGCTAGGAGGCTGAGCTGAATTAGGTGTGGTGTCAGTTGCTTTGGCTTCTCAGAAGGAACTAGAAGGGAAAGGATCAGATTTGTTACAGTACAGTAGCTTCTTGTTGTTTTTACATTGTTTCTTGTGGATTTTACTTGGTAGAAGGTTATTTCTTTTCTTTCTTACTACTTCTAAGGGGCTAGCAGGATATTGTTTTGGGGCTGTTGGAATTTTGAAAACTGTTTTGGTGGCTATAAGTGGGCTCATTTGTTTGATGTTTCACTGTGTAGCAGGCTGCATTTGTACAGGCCAATTTCTTCTGATTTAAACCTATTTGGTGTGATTTAACTGGGGCTGTTTCTTTGAATCAGAGACCTATATCTTATAATTTCAAGCCTATTTTGATGTGTTGCTGGAGAAGCAGTTTGAATTGGAGAACTGTTTTTTTTGGTAGCAAACCTATTTTGGGGGCTTTGAGTAGAATTGTGATTCAGTTTTGCTGGCTTCACTAGCTGAAAAGGTTAGTGCATAGTGGGGGAAGCGTGCTAATGGTCTGACCAGGGGTCTCAGCTACCTGATTGTTTGTGGAAGACTTGGGTTGGTCCTATCCCCCCAACCCCTCACCTCACCCACCCCAGTCCATGATTTCCTTTATACCAGGGGTTCTGATATCACTTCCTCAAATGGGCAAAGGATATGCACCTGTCATAGCAGAAGCAGACATCCAGAAAAGGAACAGCAGTGAGTGAAGAGGTGACTGCTATCTCAGTGGAAGGGAAGTAACTGCAAATCTAGGAACTTTCACTGTTACTTCTTTGCATTGCTATTGCATTGTGGAAAGGAGGAGTAGGAGTTTGAAGAAGGATGTGCAATTGCTACTTAAAGTCTCTTTTGAGTGTGGATAGGAAGGTTAGGAATATAAACAGCACTTGCTCAATCTATCTATCTAAACGTGTACAACAAAGGGGGTAAGGGAAATTATCCTGCAGCTGGAAGGGTGGGGGGTCGCTGGTGGTCAATGACAGCAATGGGTAGGGTGGTAGGCTGCAATAACTGCAGTGCACCAATCTTTCTAAAAATTGCCTGGAGTGTGGGGGGATGTTTAGTGTGCAAGCACATAGAGAAACTTAGAAAGGAGAGTGAGGGTCTGCAGGAGGAACTAAGACAGGCAAGGCAGACTGGGGGTGGGTTTAGCCCAATATTAGAGGGAGGAAGAATGGGAGATAAGGGAGGGTGATTTAAGCCAACAGTGGTGAGGAGAGTGTCAGAAGAAGGGAAGCAGGGACAAGGGGGCCCAGGCCAGGCAGAATGATTGCCAGGAAACCAGGTCAGGAGACAAAAGACAATTGGAAGGAGGAGATAGGGCCTTGTGAGGGGAGGCGAAGAAGTGGCAAAGGTCATGGAGTGGAAAGGAGAGAACAGGTTACTACAAAGAGAGAGGGAGTGGGCATTTGTGAAGGGTCTTCAGAAAATAGTTTTGCACTGCTAGAGAAGAAGAAGGTGGAGGAGGGAAATGATGAAATTAGAGGAGTAACTGATAAATGCCTGGACCAAACCGGAGCAGGGGGAAGTTCTGCTGGGAGAATTGCAACAGGGGCAAAAGGAGGAAATAATGTGCAGGAGGAAGAAGAGGAGTCAGACATGAGAGAGGGAGATGAATAGAAGCAAGCAGGGAGTAAGAGTGGTGGAATCTTAGTGCTGGGGGACTCAATACCAAGAGGAGTCAGGTGGGGTAGCAAGGGGCAGAGGCATAGTCACATTTGGGTGGAGGCCATGCCAGGAATGACAATGGAAAGGGTGGGACAATCTGTTCTGAAATATGCCATAAGGGGTAGGGACAAGCCTCATTTAATTATACATCTTGAGATGAATGACCTGGGTGACAAGACAGTAGATATAGTCCAGAACTAGGACAATTATGTGAGGGGGCAGGAAGATCAGTAACTTTTTCAGAGATAATTCCAGTGCCCAAGGCAAGCACAACAAGAAAGCTAAGAATAGAGGAATTTAACAGATGGCTAAGATGGTGTTGTGCTAAAGGGTATGGGCTGTTGGGGGGGGGAGAGACCTGGGAGGACAGTAGTCTCTATGCCAAGAACAGACTACACTCGAGTGAGGAGGGAAACAAAGTGTTGAAACAGAGGATGGAGGAGTACATAGAGGAAATAGGGAATTTAAACTAGGAGTGGGGATGTGGCAATTGGGCAAGAGACATGCAGAGACCACAGGTAGGGAAACCATATAAGCTTACCCCCATAACAGTAACTAAGGACAAATGGCAAGTACTGTTGGTGATGCTAGTAAAGGAGGGCAGGATGGGAGGGGGGAAAAGGGTGGAATGTGGTTATCTTTAATGCAAGGAGCCTTGGGAGGAAAACTGCAGAGTTACAGGTGCTCATGGCAGAGGGAGAGGTGGACATTGCAGCCATCACAGAAACATGGACCACCCAATACAATGTCTGGGACCTGTCTGTACCAGGGTACAGGTTATTTCATAGGGACAGGGTGATTGGGAAAGGAGTGGGTGTGGCACTATATGTGAAGGAAGGATTGAAGTGTGTAAGGGAGGAAGGAGAGGAGGGTAGTACGGAGTCAATTTGGATGCAAATCCAGGATTCCAAGAATAGGATTCTTAGAATGGGAGTGATGTACAGGCTGCCATCTCAGACAGAGAAGTTAGGGAACTAGCGGGACAGATCAAGAGGACCTGCGAGAAGGGTAGTGTGGTGATTGTGGGGGACTTCAACATGCCAGGAGTGGACTGGAGTACCCCAACAACCAGGAACAGGAGGAAGCAGTTACTGCTGGATGCCTTTCAGAACAGCTTTCTGTTGCAAATGGTCAGTGAACCAACCAGGTTAGAGGAATACCCTTGACCGTGTGCTGGCAAATGGGGACTTTGTGAGAGAACTTACAGTGGAAGAACCACTGTCAGGGAGTGACCACCACTCAGTATGGTTCACATTGGCTATGGCAAGGAAGGAGTGGAATCTGGCACAAGAGTGCTGGACTTCAGGAGGGCTGACTTTGGGAGAATGGGGGAAGTGGTAAAAGGGTACCTGACCAGAATTCAATCTAGTATGGACACTAACCAGAGGTGGGAGCTCATAAAGCTGGAGATAGTGGAGGCAACCAAAACCTGCTGCAAGGCCCACAGCAAGAAGGCTAGGGCTAAGAAACCAAGCTGGCTGAGCAAGGAGGTCATGGAAAAGGTGAGGAGGAAAAGAGCTGCCTTTAGGAAGTACAAGAAAACAGGGAGAGGGGAGGACAGGGAGGAGTAGTTGACTGAATCGAAGGAGGTGACAAGGGCAGTAAGGGGAGCCAAGGCATCTATGGAACTCAGGCTGGCACAAGACATTAAGAAGGGGGAGAAGGACTTATGTAGGTACATCAGGGAAAAAAGGAGCTGTAAGGACCACATTGTAAAGATCAGGAAGGAGGGGGGTTGGGTGGAAGCAGTGTGTGATAAGGCAGAAGCACTAAATGAGTACTTCTGCTCAGTATTTACTAAAGAGAAGAGGGATGACACCCAAGGGGGTAGAAATGGCAGAAACAGGGGGAGGGGTGACAGATGGGGAAATCATGGAGGGCAGAGTTCGGAGGGTTTGAAGGCACTGAGGGTGGATAGGCGCCAGGCCCAGATGGCATCCACCCCAGGGTACTGAAGGAGCTGGCAGAGGTCCTTGCAGGGCCTTTGGCAAACCTATTTAATGTCCTCACTACATTTAAAAATTTCAGGACTGGAGGATGGCTCATGTGGTGCCCTTCCACAAGAGTGGCCCCAAGGATGAACCAAGAAACTACAGACCAGTGAGCCTCATATCCATTGTGGGTAAGCTAATGGAGACTATCCTGAAGGAAAGGCTGGTGGCCCTCCTAGAGGCCAAAGGACTACACGACAGCAGACAGCATGGCTTCATATGGGGCAGATCCTGCCAAACCAACCTGGTGGAGTTCTATGACTGGGTAACTAGGTAACTAGACAGGGGCCATGCAGTGGATGTCCTTTATCTGGACTTCAGCAAGGCATTCGACTCGGTGCCGCATGGAAGGCTGGGAAGTAAGTTAGTAGGCACAGGGGCAGGTCCAAAGCTGGTGAGATGGGTAGGGAACTGGCTTCAGGGAAGGCAACAGAGGGTGGTGGTGGGTTGGGAGCTCTCACACCCAAGGGTAGTGATGAGCGGTGTTCCACAGGGCTCAGTGTTGGGACCAGTGTTGTTTGGAATATTCATTGCAGACATATCATGGGACATCAAGAGCAAGATCAGTCTGTTTGCTGATGATACCAAGGTAGGAGCAGTGATGGATGACCTAGGGGGATGGCAGGGGTTGCAGGATGATCTGGCAAAGCTTGAAACCGGGTCAGACACCTGGCAACTGGGGTTTAATGCCAAAAAGTACAAGGTGCTGCATTTTGGGATGAAGAACCCAAGGAGGAGTTACCAGTTGGGGGAGTGCAGCTAGCCCAGACAGAGGAGGAGAAGGATCTGGGGGTGCTCATTACAGGGTCAATGAACAACTCAGCACAATGTAAGAAGGCAGCTGCAAAGGCCAACAAAATGCTGGGTTGTATTGCAAGGGGTATATCCTCGAAGAGGGAGGAGGTGATTCTGCCACTGTATAGGTCATTAGTTAGACTGTACCTGGAGTACTGCGTGCAGTACTGGCGTCCGTATCTGAAGAGGGACATTAAGTTACTGGAGGGGGTGCAGCGCAGGGCGACAAAGATGATCAAGGGGCTGAGGGACTTATCATATGAGAGGAGGCTGAGGGAGTTGAACATGTACTCACTGGAGGAGAGGAGGGACGGGGACATGATTGAAACCTTTAAGTACATGAAAGGAATAAACAAGACAGGTACAGAGGGGATGTTCAAAGTAAGGGAGGGGAGGGACACCAGGGGCCATGATATGAGACTGGAGGGAGGAAGGTTCAGGAGGGAGATGAGGAGACACTTTTTTACAGAGAGGGTGGTGGCTGGGTGGAATGCATTACCTGCAGAAGTGGTATCCAGTAGAACAGTGGACTGCTTCAAAAGGGAATGGGACAGGACAAGGGGGTGGGTCAATGAAGGGGAAGGGTGGAAGGGAGGGGCAGCTGCAGAAGAAGTGGTGCTAGCTGCACATTCGAGCAGACTTGATAGACCTCTAGGCCTTTATCTGCTGGAAAATTTAGCATGTTTGTATCTTCGTAAGTTGTTATCCCTCTGTACAGACAGTGGGTGAGACCCCATCTGGAGTACTGCATCCAGTTCTGGAGACCCCATCTCCGCAAGGACATAGACAGTATAGAGGCAGTCCAGAGGAGGGCAACTAAAATGGTGTAGGGTCTGCAAGAGAAGCCATATGAGGAGAGACTAAAGGAGCTTAATATGTATACCCTTGAGGAAAGAAGGGAGGGGGGACATGATAGAAACTTTTAAGTACCTCAGTGGAATCAGCAAAGTCCAAGAGGGTAGCATCTTTCAGAAAAAGAGGTGTGCAAGAACAAGGGGGCACAATTTGAAGATAGAGGGGGGATGGCTCAGGGGCAATGTGAGGAAGTATTTTTTCACAGAGAGGGTGGTGGACGCATGGAACAGCCTTCCTGAGGAGGTTGTGGGGTCTAAATCTGTGGGAGAATTCAAGAATGCATGGGACAGACATGAGGCAATTTTTGTTGGTGGGTAGGAAGAAATAGGCTGTTGGTTAACTAGGATCTGCTGCTTATCCTGTAGGTAGGGAAATGGGCAGACTAGGTGGGCCAAGCGGTCCTTATCTGCCATCAAAGTCTATGTTTCTATGTTTCTATTACCGCAATTATGTCAAGTCCAAGTAAGAAGATTAGGTCCAGTGTGTGACCATGTTTATGCATCTCAGAAGTAACTACCTGTGTCAATTCCAGAGAAACCATTAATTGGAGGAGCTCCTGTCCAAACCAGAAGGATTCATTATCATACCAGGCATAGACATCCCCAAATACCATTAACCCAGGGCATTCCAACACCTGCTCAGTGATGAAATCCGCCAGCTCCTACAGGAACACATTCCCACCACCCAGAGGCCGGTAGATGAGAATGATGAAGTATCATAAGACCAGGGGGCACATACAGTATTTCAACTCAAAACTAAAAAGATTTTCTATGTTCTTAAGAGGATCACACTACAGTATAAGAGCTATATGGGACTGAAACAATTTACCAGATGGGGTGGCAATAACAAACACTTTCAATGCCTTTAAACACAAGTTAGATTCCTATATGGATACCCATCACAAGGGTAGTATCTGCTAAATAGCAAAGAGACATTCTCAATAGATGTCATATTCTTCTTATGACTCTAATACCAAAGTATGAACATGTTGATTCCAGTTCACTTTATACTGGGGATCTAATGCACCCAACATGTTGAGTAAGGTATGACTGAGTCTCTCTGGTTGCCAATAACATTGAGAATGATATAAGGTCATGCAAGACCTCTGAATTCCCCAGAGGTACAGCAGTGCCTTTTCCAGACAGCTTTCAAGGATACATCCCTGATCTTAGTGGATCCATTTGGATGTTCCATAGTGTACAATGAATGATCTGTTAATAAACAAGTGAACATTGCGACCTTTTGGTCCTTAGTTGAATATGACTGTGAAAATTGCGAGAAGTGGCCTGTGACTGCTAGAATATTAACAATATTTTCTGAGACAGGTTCTAGACTGAGAAAGTCTATGCATACCAGTTCAATTGGTGCACATGTCTCAGTGTTCATAAAGACATAGCCCTTTTTGATAATGCCTTCCCTTGCATGCAGCTGCTGCCTTGTTTGCAGTACTGTCCTGTGTAACCCTATATGTGGCCAGTAGAAATGAACATGGGCAAAGCCTAATGGCTCATGGCTGCTCACTCTCTTAGTGTCTCCTTTCATCATGTGATTCCCTGATGACCTTCCATCTGAACCTGACAGGGAAAAGCAACAATAAGGCATTCAGTCTTTCAACAGAGCAAATTGTCCTCTAGCCACAGCAATGGGACATGTTTGAGCATATGTTGGATATCCCCATGCCTTGGCAGACCTCAAAGGCAATTACAATGTATCTGAGTCCAGAGATTCATCCATGCTATCACTGATGACCAAACTGGTTCTGGTGTGACAATTAAGTATTTTTCAGGGCTGCAAAACTGTATTGTAGTTGGCTGGCAACAGGCAGTCACTTAAAACTCCAATGTTGTCCACAAGATGATGTGCATTGGTAGGCCAGGATTGCTCATCTATCTCAAATTTCTGGCACAAGGCTTTTATGGTTGTCTTCAGGATCCTGGGTGAATCAGAGTCATTTGCAACAGGGGCAGGCAGGTGCTGAGACAAAGTGTCAGACTGGGCCAATACTCTAAACAGTGGTTGTATGTTGCCAGTGCCAACAACCATCAGCGTCTAGCAGTATCCAATTTGCCATGGTCTGTATGCATGTATGTTAATGGTTGTTACCTGTTTTGATTTTTATCTGTGTGCAATATAAATATTTAGGGTGTTGGTCCATGATAGCCCACTGGAATGCCAGAAACTCCAGGTTATGCATAGGGCACTTGTGTTCAGTTGGGGTCAAGCTTCAATAGCAAAGGCAACAGATCTTCAGCCTTCAGAATGTTTTTGGTAAAGAACTACTTCCAGTCCACTGAGAATTACATCAGTATGCAGGGTAAATGGCTCAGTGGGGTCTGCATATGCCAGAATGGCACTGGGAGACAATATCATGGAATGCTCCTTCACAAGACGCATCACACTGGGCTTCAAAGGCTCATGGAGCTTGAAATTGACATGAGGATCCTTTCCTTTTCTGGGGCTTTTTCAAGTCCTGTTTGTGGGTGGATATCCTTAGATTAAGTTCAGTAAGGGCCTCACCATGTGGGTGTAGTCTATGATGAACCATCTATAGTACCTGCAGAAAACAAGGAATCTTTGTAGGTGTTTGTGGTTGCATGATTGGGCCAAACGGTCAAAGCTCATACTTTGCTGGGGTCTGTTTGAATTCTCATGGACTGAAACAATGCGCCTCATGAACTTCATGTATGAGTTCTGGAAAAAGTTTAGAAAAATTGTCATTTGTCGATATACAACTTAAGCCCTTATTCGGACCAGGGACACTGGTTTACCTGGATTGAGAAAGGACAAATTCCATTTTGCACATTGTAAATACCGATATTGTCACCAGTGTCTGCTAAGCCAAAATCTGTTTTTACCAGTATTTGGTTTTGTGTACTTTATTTAACAATTGCTAACTCTGTAAACATGAATTTTAGCAATTTTGACCTCCACTATTGCACATCCATCCATCCATGTACAAATTAAAATTTATTTTAGGTACAAGATGTGAAGAGCAGCAGCTCTATGGCCCCTATCCCTCAGGTGTGATAGCAGTGGCAACAGCAATGTGGCCCCTATCCCTCAGGTATGAAAGCAGCAGCAACAGCACTATGGCCTCCCTCCTTCCAGTGTGATGGAAGCAGCAGCACTGCAGTCCCCATTCCTCAGGTGTGATGACAGCAGTACTATGTTCCTCATCCCTCAGGTGTGATGGCAGTATCAGCACTGTGACCCCAATCCCTCAGGTGTGACAGCAGCAGTACTACATTCCCCATCCCTCTGTTCCCCATCCCTCTGGTGTGATGGCAGCAGGTGCAGCACTGCAGCCCTCACCCTTCAGATGTGACAGCAGCAGCTGCATCACTGCAGCCCCCACTCCTCAGGTGTGACAGCAGTCAGTGCAACACTGCAGCCTCCACCCCTCAGGTGTGATGGCAGGTGGTGCAGCACTGAAGCCCCCAACCCTCAGGTGTGACAATATAGGTGGTGCAGCACCAAATCCCCCACCCCAAAGGTGTGATGGCCACAGTGGCATCATAACAGTACTCACCCAATGCCATGTACAAAGCTAGTCTATCAGAGCTCAGACATGAATTAATAGGAACCACCAGATGCCAAGGTGGACTCCATCAGTTCAGTCCCTATCTAACACTTAGCTGCCTGACTTGGTTTATTTGTAAACAAAGTGCATCCAGTTAAAATCCACAAGTGATTAATAAGGATGCCAATAGAGAGATACACAATCTCTCCCAAGTAATAAACCAATCCAGAATTACACCCACAGTAAACTGGGCAATTTCTGACTTGGTCGTCATGAAAATGGAGCCTCTTAGTTTTCAAGTTGGAGCTCAGACTCATGAAAGAAGTTCTACTGGCAGATATGAAGTCATGACCACTGCACAGATCAGGGTTTTATCTCTCCTATCCCCCCTGCAGACAACATAAATTAATCTTTGTGCCTGATCAGTAGTACCAACTAGTATATTCTCTGGTATGTCTGCTATTTTAATTATGGTGCCATTGAACATGATGCAGTCTTGCTCATAACACTGCAAACTGAGTGATATCTCTGTCTTGCCCCTTCCTCAATAAGCAGGACAACAGTGCCCTAAGCACACCCATGGGATTTTTAAAAGGGCATTAGAGATGTAAACTTCAATCTCCATGCATAAGTGTGCTATTGAGGAAGGAGCAAGGTAGTGGCAAAAGTTCATGAGTGAGAGAGCGGGATGTTCATGAGTGCCAAAATTAAAATGCCAGGTGCAACAGTGAATTTACCAGTTTGAGTGATCAGGTACAAAGATTATTGATTTAATATAGTGCCTGCAGGGGGACGAGAGAGGTTAAGCCCTGACCTGTTCAGTGGTCAGGGCTTCACCTCTGCCGGTATTTCTCCTTTAAGAACTCGTTGTCATCTCCTTAGATTCCCAACCCCATCCAAGCAAACATGGACTGCCCTGAAACCAAGGCAGTCCCACCACAGTAGCTAAGAGAACAGACACCACAGTAAATTTGTTGGAACGACACCTCCAGATACCCACGCACAGCCATGCAGGATCCACCCTGAAAGGTAAGTATTTGGTTAGTGTTTTTTGTTAGCAGCATCACCTATGACAGTAGGTGGAGGGCCTGGTTGTGGTAGCCCAGGTTGCCTCAAATGAGCCACTCGGCAGAAGAAAATAGTTTTGGGATTTAGTTTAGATTATTTTGGGGATTTAAAGGATTTGGGGGAGTTTTGCCTTGGTACAAATTTATTTTAAATTAGAAACTGTTTTGTTTAATATATATATGCCTTGGGGTACGGTTGCTTTTGAAGAATTGTAAGTTTTATTTTGATATTACGCTTTATTAGTTTTATTAGTTTGATTGTTGTATGCTGTTAGATTAAAACGATCAACACTTAGACATACTTTTTATATATTAGGGGATTCTTCAAGATGTTTGTTTTAAACATTTTAATGTGTTTGTTTGTAGTTAATGTATTTAGTGTTTTTCAGTTTGCACATGGATATACAGGATCTTTGACCGATCTCCAGTGCATTCTTTTTTTGGTGAAGGGACATTGAATGTACATAAGAATGTACATATTTCATCTGAGATATTATCTAATGTATGTTTTGATACAATTCTTAGAGCATATTTGGTGCAGACAGTGCCTCAGTCTATGTTTCTCTTGGGAGGTGGGCCTCATAAAGGCCTTTTTCTCAAGGAAGTATGGAAGAGGGGCATATTTACTAGGCTTTTGTGTGCTGCTTGTTAATTTGTGGTGATATACATCCAAACCCTGGCCCTCCTAATATGTTTTATGATGAGGAAGGGACCTCCATGAAACATGCATCTATGATTATTACTCATTTGAATATCAGGAGTTTGAAACATAGAAACATAGAATTTGACGGCAGATAAGGACTGCTTGGCCCACCCAATTTGAGAAATAAATTTGATGAGCTGAGGGACTGGGTTAATGAGGTTAAACCAGAGGTTCTGGGTCTAACAGAGACCTGGTTGGATGAGAGAATAGTAAACTCATCTATTGACCTGGAAAATTTCCAATTATTTAGAAGGGATAGAACCAAAAGGGGGTATTATTGTTTATACAGATTGTAACTTAACTGCCCATGAAATACATTTTCCTTTTCTGGACAATGGTTTGGAATTATTGATCCTGGAAGTAGAGGTACCTTTTCGAAAATCTTTATTGCTAGTTGGGCTCTATAAGCCGCCCAAGGTTTCTGTGAATGTTTTTGCTGATTTACATGAGTTTTTGTTAGATTATCGAGATACGCATGAATTATTAATAACTGGAGACTTTAATGTGGACTGGTTGACTGTAGATGGGAATCATGATCTGGTTGAGCTTCAGGTTGGACTGGGTTTGACCCAGCTGATCTTGGAACCAACCAGAATTAATTACAGAGATCCAAAGAAATCTACTACTTTGGATATGATGTTTACTAATTTTCCACAGTTTTTTTTCCAAGGCTGGTGTTCTTCCTGATTCCTTTTCAGATCATCAAGTTATCTATTCAATTAGAAATAATGTGGTTAAAATATGTGCCAATTCAAAAATATTTTGGAGATGCTTTAAAAACTTTGACTATATTAGTTTTATGAATGATGTTGAGAACATAAATTGGAATAGATTAGAACTGATTCCCACTTCTTCAGATGCTTTGGAATTTTTCCTAAGTGAATTTATGGCTATCTGTAATATACATGCCCCCCTGAAATCAAGAATGATAAAAAATGGTGGTAATGTATGGTTTTCTCCTGAATTATATAAGATTAGAAAAGATAGGAATAAAAAATGGAAGAAAGCAAAACAAACAATGTTGGACCAGGATTGGGTATCCTATAGATAGGCTCGAAATTTTTATATTTCTAAAATTAGGGAATCAAAAAAACAGTATGGACGATCCAATTTACAGGATAATCATAAAAAGAATCCGAGGAGATTTTGGGGAATGGTTTCAAATTTGGTGGGGCAAAATAAACAAAATAGTGTTAATAAAATAGAAAAAGATGGTGTTTCTTTGCCCTTGGGTAAAGGAATGGTAGATGCTTTTAACGAATATTTTTCAAAAGTGGTTTCATCACGTACCTTGGATAGGGCTCATAGTGTTCAAAATGAAACTTTGGAGTCTGATTACAGGACAAATGGTGGAGGAGATAGTGTAAATGGTGGTTTTGATTTTGATTATATTTTCCCAGAAACTATAAGATCTGAACTTCTTAAATTGGATATTTCTAGGGTGAAAGGACCCGATGAGATTCCCACTTTATTGTTAAAATATGCAGCACCTTGTGTGGCCTATCCATTGGCCTATATTTTTAACCTATCTATTGTAAGTGGGGAATTTCCAGAGGGATGGAAGATTGCTAAGATTAGACCAATCTATAAGGCTGGGGACAAGTGTGAGCTGGGCAATTATCGGCCCATCTCGCTCTTGTCTCACATTTCTAAGGTTTTTGAAAAGATTATATCATGTCAGCTGAAAGGTTTTCTTGAGGATAATAATAAGCTGGCACTTTTTCAATCGGGTTTTAGGGCACATTATAGTACACAAACAGCTTTGATGAAGGTGGTAAACGATCTGCAACTGAGCCTGGACAGAAGGTTAATGGTAGGAGCTTTATTTATAGATCTTTCAAAAGCATTTGACATCCTTAATCACCGGGTTCTCCTGTCCCGACTCAGTGAGATCGGCTTGTCACCTAGATCAGTTAAATGGTTTGATTCTTATTTGACAGACCGTAGACAATTTGTGGAAGTGGGCCCCTATAAATCTAAGATTTTGGAAATAAATAATGGAGTACCGCAGGGATCTATTTTGGGGCCCTTACTGTTTAATGTCTATATGAATGATTGTAAGGTTACATCTACATCAGAGCAGTGTCATGTACGCTGGATGACACTGTGCTTTATGTTGAGGGACTTACTGTGGAATCCATAAATGAGAAGTTGCAATTGGCTTTTGATGAAATTCAGGGATTTTTTCAAAATGAGTCATCTTATTTTAAATACTAATAAAACACAATTATTGTTGTTCAAAAATTATAACAATAAAAGAGATTTGTATCTGGATATTCATACTGTTGATGGCATTGCCATCTCGCAAGTGGATTCTTATAAATATCTTGGGGTTTGGTTAGATGCCAATTTGGGGTGAGATGTCTACATCAATTCCCTCATAAAGAATATTAACAGGAAAATAGGTGTATTGTATAGATATAGAAAATTTATGCCTAGGGATGTTCGCCTGACTGTAGTTAATTCTTTGATAATTCCAGTGTTAGATTACGGTGACATACTTTATGCAGGAGCCCTTGAAAAATATATAAGAAGTGTAGATTTGGTTTTCTGTAGATTGGCCCTTTTTGTCTTAGATGCCCCTTATAGAATACATAGGTGCTTACTTTTTAAAGAATTAGATTGGATTAATCCTAAAGTAAGAAGAGAATTGCACCTGGTTCAGTTCATGATTAAAGTCTGGCATATGAAAGTGCCGAGTTATATCTCTGATTTATTTGAGATTAGGAAGATCATGGGAGGCCTAAGGGCCTCTACTGGAACTCAATATGTCCCGCTTACTTGTAATTTAAAGGTAGGGAGATCTTCGGCTATTGCCAGAGGTATTAGTTTATGGAATCGATCCCCGCCAACTCTCAGATGTATAAAAACTAAATACAATGCAAATGAATTAAAGAAATGGTA
Organism: Neoceratodus forsteri; assembly: GCA_016271365.2. NCBI lineage: Eukaryota > Metazoa > Chordata > Ceratodontiformes > Ceratodontidae > Neoceratodus > Neoceratodus forsteri. The sequence continues at coordinate 552,710,696 of CM057458.1, forward strand.
TTTGTCTGTACTAAATAAGAGCATATTGTGCAATGGTTGTTCCACTTTTTAATGTTTATATGTTTATGTTTTTGTTTTGTATTGTTGTATTGTGGTAACCTTTTGTCTTGATTGTGACATTGTTTTATGTTGAGTTCTCTTTTGAAATTTGATACTTGGAACTTCCTTGAAAATAAGCTTTGCTCAAGTGAATGTATCCAATTATTCATATTTGAATAAAAAATGATTTACTACTACTTACTTACTAAATGCTTCCCCCCCACCAACTACTTCAAAATTGTCTCATACGACAGTTTTGAAAGGCACAGATGAATCATGGTTGATTATTTTGATGTGGTTTAATAATGTTTTTTTTGTCCAAGTGTGTGTCTGTATTCGTCTACACACAGATACAGACAAGACACACACACACCACCAAAAAATTGATCTTTTTAAAACCATATTTACATTCGGGATAGAGAGGGTGAAGCAGATCCAGGCATTACAACACAGTAAATGAAAGGATGCATTTTACAATTAAGACAGATGCCCAGCAAACCACCCCAAGACCACCAAACAATGGACCATCCCCTTGCCGGGGAGGGGACTGGCTGGGTCACAGGCCAGGGTGCTAAATGAGGAGGACAGGCCACAGAACATCTTGCTGAACCACACGGTAATGTGAAACTACATAAATATGCACAATTTTTGTACTGTAGGATTTCATAGAACAGTCCCCAATTTTCTTTTTTCTTGACCTGTTTCTTCCCCAGACCCCCAGGTCGGCACCCTTCTCTAGCCACTCATACAGTAATGTACCCAGAGATCAGACAGCATCCCTCTTACCCCATGGATTATGCTCCCATGGAGGGGTGGTGAGGAGCCCCCTTAAGCTGAACTCATTTCTACCAGGATCCAGTTTGGGGAGCGCCATTCAGGGTTGGGGCCTGCATCGGTTGCCTGCTTCATCCTGCTCAATCGGCGGGACCACTATTTTCCATTTTGCTCCCTTACATGAGTGGGGTATGCAATGATGCCAGTGGAGGGAGCATGCATGCATTGGCATGTGCTCCTCCCAGTGCCTGCCCCATCTCAGCTCCTCTATTCAGCATCAGTACACTGCCCCCCAGCCTCCGCTAGGGGTCATAAATGCATTGACCATTGGAATGTCCCCTTCCTCGAGAGGGACAGCAGTCCCTCAGATGCTTGATCCCTCTCCTCCCCTGCCAACCCCTGGTGGCCCGTGCTCTTTCCCAAACATGGGTCGTTGGTGTAGCGTGAGGTAAGGCGTCCAGTGCCTCAGCCCTCAGCGCCACTGGGCCGGCCAGAACAGTTCCCAATTTTGACACAGAAACTTATCTTCAGTGCTCAGCAGTCCCTTGTATGAGAGGGTAAGCATGGCACGGACCCAGTGGACTGGCATACATGTTGGAAAAAATGCTTGTTTACCACTCTGTCTGTCTACCCTCCCTCCTTCACCACACAAGGCCAGAACCATTTTTTTCAGCATGTGCACCAGTCCGCCCAGCCCATACCTCCTCTGACCATCAATGACCAACCACTAGAGCATGGCATGGACCCAGAAGACTGGCATATATGAGGGAAAAGATGGTTCTGTGCCACTCAGCCCATCCACCCCTCCACCCTCCATCACCAGAGGCCAGAATAATTTATTTCAGCATGTGCACCATTCTGGTCAGCCCATTACTCCTCTGACCATTAATGATCAACCACTGGAGCATGGCATGGACCCAGCAGACTGGCATACACATGGGAAAAATCAGTTCTGTGCCACTCTGCCCATCTTCCCCTCACTCCTCCATCATCCAAGGCCAGAACCATTTTTTCAGCATGTGCACCAGTCCGCCCAGCACATCCCTCCTCTGACCATCAATGATCAATCACTGGAGCATGGCATGGATCCAGTGGACTGGCATACACATGGGAAAAAATGGTTCTGTGCCACTCTGCCCGTCCACCCCTCCACCTTCCATCACCAGAGGCCAAAACCATTTTTTCCAGCATGTGTATCAGTCTGCCCAGCCTGGCCCTCCTCCGACCATCAACGGCCAACCACTGAAGCATGACACGGACCCAGTGGACTGGCATACACATGGGTAAAAATGGTTCTGTGCCTACCTACCAATCCACCCCTTCCTCATAACAACCAAGGCCAGACCAATTTAATTTAAACATCTAATACCTGCTGGGCCTGTCTTTTCATCCACAATAAACAAGAGACCACAGTAGCGAAGGACTGATCTGTCCTATTGGTAACACACACACACACACACAAAATAACAGATATCAAAACCATTATTATTGATTGTTTTTTAATTAAGCATACAAGCTCATGCTCCCCCACCTCCATCTTGCCTCCCTTGCTTTCCCATTCAGAGAGCAATAGTGCTAAATCCCCCTCCCCCCAAACAAATTACCAGACTATGGCAGGCACTTAGAAAGACAGTTGTCCTGAGGCAGCAGATGGAAGGGCAGGTCAGCAGCAGCACAAAGAAGCAGAAAGGGCAGGTCAACAGTACAAGGAAGCTGGTAGGGCAGGTTAGCAGCCAAAGCTAGCAGGGCAGGTCAGCACAGCAGCACACCAGAAACAGGCTAAAGTGCTCACCCTGAAGCACCAGCATGGCCACTCTCCCCACTCTGATGCACCAGCACAGCCACTATCCCCATCCGACGCACCAGCACGGCCACTCTTCCCACTCCAATGCACCAGCACAGCCAATCTCTCCCCCCCCAGGTTAGCAGTGATTCACCCCACACCACCACAATCAGCAAGTGTCCCCATGCCAACAAATCAAGTACCCCCACCAACACACAATGCCAGTGTCCCCAACCCACACCATGACAAGTGTCCCTACACCAACACATCAAGTGACCATCACCCCACTCCAGCCAGTGTCCCCACCCCACCAACACAGTCTCCCCACCACACCGAACCATTGTTCCCGCCCCACCCCAATCAGTGTGCCCATGCCAGCACATCAAGTATCCCCACCCAGTGTCCACACCATACCTCCATGGCCAGTGTCCCCACTCCACCATATCTCAGTGCCCAGTGTCCATACTCCACAAGCAGAGTCAACCTCTAATCCCCCCCAGATAGCCACAGGCCCCACTTAGCTTGATCTCCACAGACCAAAAATAAAATCAAACAACTTTCTTTTTGGTTTTGATGGAAAAATTAGGTAGCATGCTCTACATCCCACCACCACAGCCAGTTTCCCCATCCCACCATCCCTCCATGGCCAGTGTCCCCACCCTACACCATCCCACCAACACAACCAGTGTCCCGTCCCTACAGCAACTTTAACCACCTTGATGCACCACCATGACAAGTGTCCCCCCAACTTGATCAGTATCCCCACTCCACACCTCCCCAGCATGACCAGAGCCCCCACCCCACCATGCCAACAGGACCAGTGGCCCCCACCACACACCACCACCAGTGTTCCCATCCTGACAGACCAACATGGTCACTCTTCCCCAACCCGACAGACCAACACAGCCACACTCAAACCACCACACTAGCACAGCCACTCTCCCCACCCCGACAGACCAGCACAGCCACTCTCCCCACCCCAATGGACCAACACAGTCATTATCCCCACATGACCACTCTCCCCACACCGATGGACCATCACACCCACTCTACCCACCCCGATGGACCATCACAACCAGTGTCCCCATCCCAACATGACTAGTGCCCCAACGCAAGTGCCCATTCCACATGTCCCCTGCATGACCAGTGCCCCCACTATGCCAACACAACCAGTGTCCCCGCTCCACTCCACCAACACAACCAGTGTGCTCATCCCAACAGACCAACACAGCCACTCTCCCCACCCCAACGCACCACCATGACCAGTGTCCCCACCATACACCTCCCCAGCATGACACCTGTTGTTCAAGAAATGACACATGTTGTTCAAGAAATAACATATACAATTTATATAGCAAAAGGAAAGAAGAGAGTACCTGAACAAAGGACCGGTAATGTATTTGTATAAACATATCTATCAAACTACTATCAATGCATCACTTTCTCATTACATCATTTCATATGGTCACTGGAATTGTACTTGGAAGAACCTTTGAACTTTGAAACCTTGAATTAACACTGTATTAAAAAAATTCAATTACTAAAGCGATAACATTTTTGAACAGAAACAAGGTTTTGTGGTAGGCTGAGTTGGCAGTACAGCTAGGTCCACCTATTCGACCACCCCCCCATGACATAAACTAGTATGAATTCTGAAGCAAACAAGGTTTTGTGGCATGTAGACTTGGCAGCACTCCCCCCAGATTCCCCTCAATCCCAACTCCAGAGAAAAACTGTGTATCCTATGAAGTATTTGTGTTTCAAACATTATCCTTGGCAGCAGATGTACTAATATTATTGCTCCTGATTGCTGTAATTTAATGTCTCTGTCGGTCCAGTTCTGACCCCCTACAAGCATGGAAACCAAGTTTGTTACAGTGAGAGAACTAGTGATTCTAATAATTACTGTACAAAGTTATAAATCTGCAGCCTTCAGCCTCAAATGGTTGGACCAATACCTACTGCAGTCAGGAACATAGGGAGGGATACACAAACAAAACATGGGAACCTACACCAAAACACATATTTTGCCATCATAGGCACTTGCAGAGAGATGAGAAAATAAAGTTTGCAGACTTTTTCAGAAGCATGCACAGCAGCAGGAAGAGCCAATGATGAATGATCCTGATTCCTGATCAGGCAGCAGTACCAAAAAAATGAATGCAAACAAAGCAACACTGTACCAAGCAGTGTGAGAACAAATGCTGTTTCTGTTTTAGCACTGTTTTGCCGTGGACCAATCAGAAATCCACGTCTCCGTCTGCGTCACCTTGTATACGATAAACCAGAGTCCCTGCTAATTCCTTATGTACCTTCAATATGCTGACCTAATGGTCCTCAGGTGTTTCCCTAAATATTATTACATTGTCTAAATAAACAAAACATTGCAACAGATTCATACTTCACTTCCTGCTCGAAGTGGTGCTGGAAAGTGGCATGAGAAAGATCTCATGGAACCTGAGCTGGCAGATAAATGCTGTCTTTTTCCTGGCCACCATAGACCATGGCATTTGAAAATATCTACTCCCTATGTCCAGCACAAAAACACAATGGCTTCTTTGTGACAGTTCATTGTATCCTGAAATCTGGGCATTGTGCGTTGATCTGGTATAGTCCATTTATTTTAATGTTCTGTAATTTATGGACATGCCTATGGTCCCATTTGTTTCTGAAACACCACAATGTATTTATTTCAAAAGTTTCACCAGGAAAGACATACTGAGCTGCTAAGAGCTCATTTCCTGATGAGTCCTGAGGGAGGGAGGAATGGAGAATGCTAAACAGTAAAACTATTTAAATAGAAACAATAGGGATCATATACAATACTACAGCACTCCAAAGAAGCATAATCATAAATGTTAGAGGCAAAGTAGTAAATAGATACAAGCAGTAAATAAAACACAGATTAAATAAGCAATGGAAAATTCACAAATGTATAAAAGGGGGAAGAGTGGAACAGCATTATCAGGGCAAGGGAAGTAAGACAAGAGGAACATAGTCATGGATTGTTGCAGGTAGGAGAAGAAAAACCATGAAGAAGAGACTTTAGGGAGGAAGCAGAAGAAGCAGATCAAATTATAACGGGAGTGGAGGGGCAAAGTTTAGGAAAGCAATATGTAAAAGCAGATTGACCAACAACAGATTTTTTAGAAGGAATACAGAGGGAATGGGAAATATTGCAGTGGAGGGGGTAGGAGGAAGAATAGGGAGAGGATAGAAGTAATTTAAGATAGGAGAAGAGGGAGCCAAACCAGAATTTTGTTATAAATGAGACACAATAGGAAAGGCACCTAGCATCAAGAGAGGGTAGAGAAACAGAAGAGCAGAGTAAGCAGTGGTGAGTATGAGGGGGACAACCTAAAGCAAAATGATAAAAAGAATAAAAGTAGGGCTCCACTCTGGCAAGGGAAAATTTTGAAGCTTCATTGTACACTAAGTCACCATAGTAAAGAAATAAGGAGAATCATCTTTAAAACAATTTCACGGTGGGTAGGAAGTGGGATACTCACTTTATTCCTGTACAATGCACCAAGCTTGGGGTGAAACATATGGTGTATGCCATCAGTATGCACTGAGAAATCGAGATGCCAGTGAAGCCAAACCCCAAAGTACTTAAAAGAGGAAACATCCTCAATCTTAGTACCATCAAGGATACTAATTAGAGGGAGAGAAGTGAGTCTGGCAAGCCTCTGTCATGTGCCAAAGTCTTGGAGACTGTTTTGGGGGGCATTAAGGGACTATTGCTTAGACTTGAGCCAGCTCTGAATGTTTTCAAAATCCAATTGCAGATGTGAGATGAGGTCATGGGAAGAGGAGAAATATGCAAAAAGAACTGTATCATCAGTGTACATATGAATGTATGCAGATGAACAGATAGAGAGGGAGATCATTCAAGAATATAGAAAAGAGAATAAGAACCAGGACATACTCTTGAGGGACACCTGAGCAAATGGGAAGTAGTGATGAAATTGAATTTTCTATCCAGACAGCTTGAGACCTTCCCTCAATGTAAGAACAAAACCAATTGACTGAAGAGTCAAAGAGCCCCACTACTTTAAGTTTGTCTACAAGGGGATGGACTTGCAACAGTGTCAATAGCTTTAGCAAAATCAACAAAAGTGGTGGATATGATCAGTCCCTGATGGAGTCAATGAGATGAAGGAGGGAGGTAGAGCAAGAGTGGGATTTCCTAAAACCAGACTGGAAAGGGTAGAAAAAGGAGGAGGAGTCAAGAAAGGAAATGAGTTGAAATAGAACAAGGTTTTCCTGTAACTTAGCCAGGGTGGTAAGGAGAGAGATAGGATGAAAGTTATCAGGAGAAGAGGAATCACCACATTTGTGGACAAGTATGATAGTAGCCTGTTTCCAAACATCAGGAACAGTTGCAAAGGAAAATGAAAGATTAAGGAGTAGAGTAAATAGGCAGAGTGATGACAGATGCAAAGAGAAGTAAAAGCATAGGAACAAGGCCATCAGGGCTACCTCCCTTCTGAGAATTAAGAGCTAGCATATTATTTTAGAGAAGCAGAAGAGAGTGATTGAAGAGAAGGAAAAACAGAGAGAAAAGGAAGGCAGGGAGAGTGAACAAAGGAGAGTGTGGGTGGAAGGCATGAGAGAAAGGGCTCAGGTAGTAAAGTAGGAGTTAAAAGAAGAGGCAAAAGCAGAAGGGTCAGAGATAAGGGAGTAATCGACCCTGAGAACAGGGGAGAGAGACTGGGTCTATGGGGAGGAAAGGGAATGGATAACCTCCCAGAACTTGGAGGGGCTTTAATGTTGTTTTGGAGTGTTGATGTAAAATACTCATACTTTGTAAGTCTCACAGCTTTGGTACAGGCATCTATAATTGGCCAATGAAGCTTGGGAATCTGAATCCTAAATGAACACCTGGCAGGGTCTTTGGTGCAGAGACAAGTAAGTAAGTCCCTTAACCAGGGAAGGCGAGCACCTCGTAGTCTGGATTTTCTCAGGGGTGCATGATAATCCCATCCAGCCACAAATTTAGACTGAAAGTAATGCAGGGCAACATTTATATTACTTGCTGCAGAGATGGGGGACCAATCAGTTGCCCCAAGCTCAACTATGAAAGAGGCCAAGTCCAGTGACTTAAAGGACCTGCGATAGATGAATTTGGGGGGGTGAGGGGAGCTTTAGGATGATGTATCTTGTGCGTGCAAAAAAACATATGATGATAATTGAGCGTGTCAGGAAGAATAGCTGCATCCACTACATGGGAATGAGAAGCAATGACCCAGTCTAACAGAAAGTGATTTAAGGATGTAAAGTTTAAACTAGTGGGGTCAGAAATCAATCGAGTCAATTGTGATGACTTTACATTTTGTGACGATATATTTGCATTAGAGAAGAGCTAATTTATATTAAAGTCACAGATGATAAGTAGTTTACCTTTTGAGGAGTTAGAACAGATAGAGGAAGGAAGCTTAATAACAAAAGCAGAAGACATACCAGAGCAACAGTAGACACCAGCAGTAAGTCCTTCCCCCTGACTTCTTCTCTAATGCTCGCTCTACACCTGGAACCCCTAACAATTCCCCTAGAGTTATGACCACTCCCAACCCACCCTTCTACTTTAGGACAGTCTCAGCCAGAGAGACAAAAAAGTACCTCCTTTGGGTCATTAACAGATCACGCTACAGCAGTGATTCCCTTGATCTAAAACTTCTCTGCAGTGCCCTAGATGCTGTACTGCTACCTATCACCAATATTTTCAATCTGTTCCTCTCCCTAAGTCAATTCCCTCTCTTGTGGAAGGCAGCCATAGTTACCCCTGGCTACAAGAGCTGAGACAAGGCCTTGCACTCTGCCATCCCATCTCTATGCTTCCCCCCTCTCCAAAGTGCTGAATAATGTAATTTCTGATCAGCTATCCGATTACCTGTCCAAATACAATACTCAATGTCCACAGCAACATGGGTTTAAAAAAAGTCATAGCACCACTACCGCACTTCTTGAATATACTAAATTTATTCAGTATACCACCCCGACAGCAGTATGTTGATGTCGACCGACACTACAGTGACAATAGCGCGATGTCACTGTTGTGTCAGTGCTGGACCCTGGCACAGTTATCTGGGGAACTTGCACCCCGTCTCCTAATCAACTCTGACTCAAAGTTGATTATATTGTGTGAGGAGGCACAGCCCCCCACTTGGAGGGTTCAGGGGCAACGTCCCCTGAAGAAAACATGGTATGTAGTGAGTGTCTTTATGCTGACCACAAATGCAGTTGACAAAGATTTCACTGTACCATTGTTTAACAAACTTTTTTGTCGATGAACGGTCGAAGATCGCATTTGTTCACAGAGCACTCGACCGTGGACACCTAGTTGGGTCCATCTATAGTGACCTAACTAAAGCATTCAGCATGGTTAACCATTCCCTACTTATTGAGTCTGTCCCCATCCTTGATCTTTCACATGCAGTTACCTCCTGGTTTCAGAACTACCTTGCTGGCAGAATGCAATGGGTAAAAATTAGGGGTATCCTCTCCACCTCACATTCTGTGCTCTCTGGTGTACCACAAGGTTCCATTCTTGGTCCCCTTCTTTTTAGTCTCTTCCACAATTCCCTCTCCCAGGCCTGCCCCAGTCAACTCCTCCTCTATGCAGATGATGCCGTCTTATTCATGAGCCAGCCAGACCCCACCCTCCTTACTAGAGAGTTGCAGCACAGCTTTGCCCTGGTCGACTCCTGGCTAACAGAACACAAGTTAATACTGAACTATAAAAAGACCAAGGTGATGTTAATTGCAAATTCTCACAACAAGAATAAGTCAGCTCAACTCACCGTCCTTAACAACTGTCACGATCCTCTGGAGCAAGAACAGAACTTTAGGTACCTAGGCATTACACTTGACAGCACCTTACCCCTTAATGACCATATAAACATAATTTCTAAAGCTGTTAATACTCAAATAAGGCTCCTCTACAGACACCGTCACAGCCTTACCCATGACGCACTTCATCTTGCTGTCAACAGCTCTGTCCTCCCTCTTGTAGACTATGGGCTAGTCATTTATGCTACAGTTACTGACACTTTACTTAAACGTAATAAGGTTACCTCAATAAGGCCGGCCGAGTAGTTTCTGGGGCTCACAGGTACACCCACACCTGCGATCTGTATACCCAAACCTGCTGGCTGAATCTTAGTGGCCAGATCATGTACCAGACCTGTTTACTAGGTAAGAAGATCTGTCTGGGTCTAACCCCTCCAACAACACACCTCCTTATCCCAGTACTGATCCTAGAGGGAAAAGAAGCACAACTAGACCTACCTACCTGGACCCATTCTGTTGGACTAATCACACACAGCAGGCCTTTCTCTACAGAGCTTCTACCTGGCTATCTGATCTCCCTCTTGATGTACAAACTGCCTCCAAAAGGGTTCCATGTCATAAGAGCAAAGCAAAATTAGTGACCCACACAAGAGTGAGTACATCCTGGTGAAAATAAATACAGCACACAACCATATTCACTGAATATTAAATTGGCATATATCTAAATACATGTTTAATGTACACCCCCTGAACTATTATAATCATCTCTGAAGGGGGGCAGACACTGGAGGAAACAGGAGGGCCCCAGGACAGCAATAATTTCAAAAAAAAAAACTCACCAACTGACAAAAAAAAATTAAAAATACCTGTCCATAGTCCAGAACCCAGGACCACCACCACTGCAGCTGATGTTTTTACCTGCTACACTTCACAGGTAGCTCAGCAGGATAATGCTCCACACCACTAGTTAGCTCATCCCTCTTCCTCCTACTTCCTTCCATCCCATCGCTGTTCCCTCCCCTTGCTCTTTTTTCCCTCCATCCCTTGCTATTCCCTCCTTCACTATCCCTCCACAGTTGCCGAACCTGAAAGCGACCAAAATGATGTGGTCATTTATGAGTTGCTCATTTTGGTTTGTTATTTTGATGTGATACAGCCTCCAAGTCAGGGCAGTTTAAATGCAACCTCAGACAGTGCATTCTTTCTCTCAACTGCTGCAACTGCACAACTTAAGTTACTTCACCCTTGCATATCCCCTCATTTCCTGGCTAAATAGCTGCCACTCTCCCCACCCCCATCCTCCCCCCACACCCCCAGTTACCTCTCTCTCTTGACGTGTTTCCTCTCTACTTCACTTCGCTCAGCATCTCCTGAACCCTGATTTCCACTCATTCCCCTTCCTCCCTCCCTCCTTCCTCTTTCCCCTTTTTCACTGCTCCTTTTTATTGGTCTTGGCTGACCCTTGTTAGCCTATTGACATCAATAAAGTTATTCTTGATTGCCTATTATCACAGACTGATACATTATTGCAATTTTATCTTAGTTTTTACCCTGGTATTTATTTTTTGTTCTTATTTACCAACTTTGACAAAGTTTGATGCAATGACTGCTCTGATTGTTTTTTGTTATGTCCTTGTCATGTTTTTGTTACATTGTTGTATTTAATTAATTGTTATGATTTATTTTGGATGTGGAACCTTTGTAAATGAGTCTCTGACTCAAAGGTATGTCAAATTCTGAGACTGTAACAAATAAAAATAAAGATGGGGACAGAGAAGGGAAGGGAGAGTTTAAGGAGGAGCATCTCATAGGAAGAGGGGGAAGAGATGGCAAGAACAGTCGCAAATTGGATTCTAGAGGATATGTAAACTGGAACACCATTACCCCATTTAGAGCAAACTTGCCTGGCTAGGTTGTAGCCAGGTATAGTTACGGCAGAATTCAGGATCTTAGAAGAGAGCCAGGTTTCAGATATAACTGGTACATCCAGCTGAAGGTTAAGCATGATAGGTTGTAACTGGTCAATTTTTGGGAGGAAAGCTATGGATGTTTAAAAAGGGAATTTGCAAGGGTGAAGGTGTGATGGGGCCAGGGTTAAGTTCAATGTCCAATCTGTGTGCATGGGGGGGATGACACCTGCTATAAGTGTGATGAAATGCTTTTCATTCAGTTCTCCTGACATGCCTCAAAGAATACAATGAAACTTGCTTGACTGTGTTGTCCATTTATTGTGTGCAAAAAATATCCACTTTACACTTGTGCAAGTGCACACACATGATAAAATCCAGACAAAAGTTAGAAAAGCAGACTGCTTGCAGAATATAGTAAAGTAGTCTGTTTCAGAGCATACACTGGCTGGTGTGGTGGCACAACCGCACCTCTACCCTCAGCTGGCTGACATAACCTGAAGCATTTCAAGCAACTGGCTCTTTCTCAAAGGCTGATGTGGGCAGGACCAGGCACCCTGTTTTCTCTGAATTTGCATATGATCCTCAAATTGCATTTGTGTCTACTGTACCTACAACCCACAGTCCTGTAAAATAGGAGTCATCATTCAAAACACTGGCATCTGGTAGGTAGGGACCTAAGACTGAGGGAACTTGCCAATAATGGCCCCAGATTAGTCTGCCAAAGAGGCAAAAACATTAGAGATATTGTTAAGCATTTGGTACAGCATATACAAGATAGACCTAGGATGTAGCTACCAGAAAGGAGGGATGGCTGCAATAAATGTGGGAATTGTAAATACTGCTTGGTAGTCAATATATAAACATAGCAACTAAGAGGGAGGCCAAGGTATGTGGCTTTATTACAAGTAACGCCTATGGGGTCATATATATGGCCACATGCAAGTGGGAACGTTTTTACACTGGCAAAACAGAAAGGGCTCTCACAGTTAAGATTGGGGAACACAAGAGGGCTATTGAGAAAGGTGACCTGAACAATGTGCTTGCTGCTCACATTTTCAAATCTAGCAACAGATGTGATCATGACTTTTTCTTTCTAGGAATAGAAAAAACAATTCAAACTTGGAGAGGAGGAGATTGTGATAAAGTATTGGTAAGAAGGAAGCAATACTGGATTTTTTCACTCATAGCCACTGAAAATAAGGGACTGAATGAGAGATTAGAGGTTAGTCCCCATCTTTACGTATGCCACTAGGAGAACTCCAGATATTTTAGCTTGATATTGAGTGGACCCCTACATGTGAAAATGAAATATCTGGGCACTAGGTCATGACAGCGCCTGTATGGACAACCTTATCAAAAACAGCACTGTCCAAACAGCACTGACAATAAAAGTGGCAGGAGACAATGCTGCCAACAAAATCAGCACCAGTGGTGGCAATCACAAGTGAAGTTGTACAGAAGAAGCCAGAAGGGGAAGGAAGGAAACATATTCAATTCAGTGCTTTAGAGTAACTGGTAATTGCTATTTTTCTTTTAAACTTAGATTGTGGGCTTTTAGTGACACTATACTTTCTTTGTTGTCTTTACTTATAATTGTTTTTGGGTTGTTGAAAATTTAAAACATAGTGGTGGTGTAATTCTGTGCTGTCTTTAATTGCTGCAAATTTTATCTTGGCTTGTCTGACTGCCCTGTAGTTGGGTGAAGGGTGTTGGTGTCTCTGGCCTCTGACCTCAGCTTACGTGATACCTGAGGTGGGGCTTAGTCAGAGTTAAAGTAGCAAGCAGAGTTTTATTTTCTCAGAAGAAGCCAGAAGGGGAAGGAAGGAAACATATTCAATTCAGTGCTTTAGAGTAACTGGTAATTGCTATTTTTCTTTTAAACTTAGATTGTGGGCTTTTAGTGACACTATACTTTCTTTGTTGTCTTTACTTATAATTGTTTTTGGGCTGTTGAAAATTTAAAACATGGTGGTGTAATTCTGTGCTGTCTTTATTTGCTGCAAATGTTATCTTGGCTTGTCTGAATCCCCTTCCCCCAACTCTTAATTATATGCCCTGTTAAATCTGATTGACAGGAGCTAAACACAGGGAATAGTAAGGGGTTTGAAGTAGGAGGGGCATAAGGGGGAAGAAGCCCACCCTCAGCATGACAAGTGTTTTGACTCATTTATTTATTTATTGGTTTCTTTTTCTTTTTAAAAAAAAAAGTATCTGAGGATCAGTGGCAGGATTTTTAGTACAGTAAATTAATAAAAAGGGAACTAGGAGAGCTTCAGTTGCAGACAAGTAGTGGAATTGCAGTATAATGTGGGGAGTGTTGCATTGCAGTGGCTGTGGGGCAGCCATATTCAGGCAGACCTTCTGGACACTGAGGTGCTGCCCTATCTGCATGCATCTCTGGACTGTGGGATGAGGTAACCAGACTCAGAGCGAGAAGGAAACTGGGTCAGAGTACCATCACCTATCCAGGGACCACCCAGTCCAATGCAACTGCCCTCAAAGGATGCCGAGAATGACGAGCACTTGGATGACAGTGGGCCCAGGAGGTTAGAGCAGTCAGAGCAGAGGCACATCCCAGATCCTATTCCACTCTAAGAACTCATATGCCACACTGGCAAATGAGGACAACCAAATAGAGGTACCCAGAAAAGTGGAAGGAAAGGATGTAGAGGTTAGCCAAGGAGGTGACCTCTGCAGGGAAAGCAGCGGACCCCAGAGGAGGAGGAGGAAGCGAATCCTGGTGGGGGACTCCATCATAAGAGGGATCCAGCTAGGAACACAGGAGGGGGAGGACAGGGAGGTGAGGTGCCTACCAGATGCCACGGCATGGAGGGATGGAACGAAGATCCTGGGGATCACTGGGAAGGCAAGACAGGAGGGTGAGCTGGATGTCATTATCCACCTAGGTACTAATGACCTGGCAAATGGGGAGCCAAAGGAAGTTCAGGAAGAGTTTAGGAAACTGGGGAGGGATCTCAAGCAAGTAGCTACTTCTGTCACTTTCTCAGAAGTACTACCTGTGAGAGGCAAGGGAGAGCATAGGAGTGCAAGCACCAGGAACTTTAACTCATGGTTGAAGAACTGGTGCTGTGAGGAAGGGTTTGGATTCATTGGTGACTGGGGACCCACCTGGAGGGATGGAGGTTTGTTCAAGCCTGACGGCCTGCATCCATCCTGGAGGGGAATCCAAGCACTCAATGATAAGTTTAAATGCTACATTGACAAGCATTTAAACTAGCAAAGGGGGGTGGCAGGCCAGCAAGGAGGGTACCTACTTGCTCACCCCCCACAGCTAGCAGTGGAACCAGTGAACCAGAGGAGTGTCTATCTCTGCAAAGCAGTGTGCAAAAGATGGAGATTAGTGCCCAAGAGGTGGATAAGCAGAAAAGGGGCAAAATTCAGCAGAAGGGCAGACAGCAAGGAGAACCAGGGATAAATGACAACCAAGGAAGGGGCTGGAGTAGAACAGTGAAACAGTCTAGGGAGGTCAAATCATGGAAAGCCATGTGTGCAAATGCCAGGAGCCTTAGCAACAAGATGGAAGATCTGGAGGCTGTCATGGTACAGTCAGACCTGGACATTGTGGCCATCACTGAAACCTGATGTAATGATAACTTTGACTGGGAGATGGCCATACCTGGCTACAACATATATATGTGAAAAATGAGATAAGGGCCACAGAGATCCAGGAGGAACAAAATGGGGGAGAGATACTGTGGGTTAAGCTGGAAAGGAAAATGGGAACAGCCATCCGCACAGGTGTGGTCTATAGACCACCAGCCCAGGAGGAAGAAACAGATAGGGAGCTGATGCTAGCCATCCAAAGGATGGCAGACAAGGGTGAGGTAGACTGGTTGGAGACTTCAATATTCCAGACGTGGACTGGAGCATTCCAGCAGCAGCATCAACTAGGAGCAGATTTATCCTGGACTCCCTTCATGGTGCCTTCCTCAAGCAACTGGTCATGGAACCAACTCGGCAGAAGGCAATACTGGACCTTGTGCTCACAAACAGGGACAGTGTGATGGGGGTAACAGTGGGGGAGCACCTGGGAAACAGTGACCACCAGTCATTGTGGTTTGAAATCACAGAAAGAGCAGAACCAAACCACACAAAACACATGATCCTGTATTTTGGGGGGCAGACTTTGGGAAAATGGGAGATACTTGAAAGAGGCATTAAGGGAATGGGACAGGAATCAGGGTTGAGGAACAGTGGCAGTATTTAAAATGGGATTACAAGAACAACAGAATTATGCATTAAGCAGGTTAGCAAGAGAAAAGGAAGAGGAGACCATTATGGTTTTTCCAAAGAGGTAGCAAAGAAAGTGAAAGCCAAAAAGATTGCATTCAGGCAATACAAAAGACACAGGCAGAAGGGGATAGGAGAAGTACCAGGAGACGTAAAGGGAGGCAGGGAGGTCAGTAAGGGAAGCCAAAGCTCAGACAGAAGAACACATTGCAAAATCAGTGGTAGAGGGACAAACCTTTTATAGGTACATAAGTGAAAAAGAAAGACAAAGGGAGGGATAGTGAGACTGAAGGGGAGGATGGGGGCCACATGGAGGATGACAACAGTAAAGCTGACATATTGAACAGGTATTTCTGCTCAGTCTTTACTGAGGAAGAGGAGGGTAATGGGTCTGAAGGAGTACAAGGGTGAGAATGGTGCAGAAATGGACACAAGTCCTTTACATGAGAAAGGGTCCTGAAGGAACTGGAAGTAATAAGAGTTGATAAAGCAATGGGGCCAGATGGGGTGTACCCAGGTCCTTAAAGAACTAAGAGAGGTGGTGGCTGAACCTCTGGCTATCCTGTTTAGCCAATCACTGGAAACAGGGAGGTACCCAAAGACTGGAGGACAGCAGATGTAGTCCCCTTATACAAAAGTGGGAACAAAGAGGAAGCAGGGAACTATAGACCAGTCAGCCTCACCCGGTAGTGGGGAAGATCATGGAAGCACTACTGAAGGAGAGTTGGTGGAACATCTAGTTGTCAATGGACTACAGGACCCAAGGCAGCATGGTTTCACCAGGGGGAGGTCATGTCAGATCAACCTCATTGAATTTTTTGACTGGGTGACTAGGGAGGTGGATCAGAGGAGGGCAGTGGACATGGCCTATCTGGACTTCAGCAAGGTCTTTGACACTGTGCCACATAGAAGACTATTACACAAACTGGGGAATATGGGTGTGGGCATTACAGTAGTGTGATGGGTAGGTAACTGGCTGGGTGGCAGGACACAGAGGGTCGTGGTAAATGGCTGTCACTCCACAGAGGGAAGATTGACCAGTGGGGTACCACAGGGATCTTTGCTGGGACCGGTCCTATTCAACATCTTCATCAGTGACATTGCGAAGGACCTAGAAGGCAGAATTTCACTGTTCGCTGATGACACAAAGCTCTGTAACAGAGTAGACACACCAGAGGGTGTAGACAGAATGAGAAGCAACCTGCAGAAACTTGAAGAATGGTCAGGGTTTGGCAGTTGAAATTCAATGCAAAGAAGTGCAAGATAATGCATATGGGGCACAAAATCCCTGCACAATATGGGGGAGGATATAGCATGCACCAAGCAGGAAAGGGATCTTGGGGTTGTCATCTCTGATGACCCCAAGGTAGGGAAATAGTGTGACAAGGCAGCAGGTAAAGCAAATAGGATGCTGGGATGTATAGGCAGGGCATCACCAGCAGGAAAAGGGAGGTCATAATTCTGCTATACAAGACATTAGTGAGGGCCTCACCTGAGTACAGTGTACAGTTCTGGGAGACCATACCTACGTAAGGACATAGACAGGGTAGAGAAGGTTCAGAGGAGGCAACAAAGATGGTGCATGGATTGCATCACAAGTTCTATGAAGACAGGTTGAAGGAACTGAACATGTACTCCTGGAGGAGAGGAGGAGAGAGGGGATATGATAGAGACATACAAGTATCTTACAGGGAGGAACAGGGTGCAGGAAAACACTATTTTAAACGAAAAAGATGTTCCAGGACTAGAGGGCATGGGATGAAGTTGAGGAGGACGATTCAGAGGAAACATGAGAAAGAATTTCTTCACAGAACGGGTGGTGGACAAGTGGAACACCCTGTCAGAGGAAGTGGTGGGGGCTGAAACAATCATGGGATTTAAGAATGCATGGGATAGACATAAAGGAATTCTGGAGGTCAGGGGTAAGGGGCAACAGACTTCTAGGAAAACAAACTGAACTTACAAGCTCAAATGGGCAGACTGAGTGGGCCATAGGCCCTTATCTGCCGACACTGTCTATGTATCTATGTAAGTTTGCAATTGCCACCACTGGAAAACATTGTTTTTGCAGGGGGCTCCACCCAGCACCCCCTGATGAGGGGGGCTCCGACCACCCCCGCAACTCTCGTAATTGAAATAATCAGCTCTGAGTTGGAGTTGGATTATGGGGGGAGGGGAGTAAAATTGTGGAGACCAAGATTAGAACTCTGGTTTCCACCACCTTTCCGGCCAAGCTGTTCCTGCATTACTACTCCACTCAAGCAGCTCAGCCAGCCTTCTCCTTTCCCTGGCCCTTGACTCGGGTACTAGTACTCTAACAGCAACCAGTGAAGGGTACTAGTAACATAGACAGCAATGAGGATATTGCTTACTTCATGGCGTTGTAATTCCTCTGTCACTGTCCATGCTAGCTCAGTATAGACCACGCTGTTCTGACTGCACTATTATTGAAGCGCTCTTCTGACCGGTTATGATTATCTGTTGCTAACAATATCACCAATTTAATGACTTATGTTAAGCTACTCTCTGATATTGATTGAGTGTTTATCCTGTTTTCTTTGCAGATTGCGCAGGTGGCTGGCCCAGTACTCTGGGAGTCAGTACCCCATACATTATGGAGTGACATGACCGAAATTAACATCTTTTCTATGTGCTGGTTACACTAGCTCCATGACTGATTTTTCTCCTTCTTAATGCAATAATTCAAACTGTCATTGATGCCTATGATTACATTTCATGGTGGCACATTGATTAGTTTGTTCTAGTGATAGTTGCATTTATTAGGTTTTTAACAAAATGTTTTTTAACTTTTTTATCATTGGTATAGGTTTATATATACAGTGTATGTATGTAAATAGTAGTTTGTATCAGGCTGCATAGCTGAGCATGTCTAACTCATTACACCATTGTTTTGTAAGCTCTATCTCTTTAAAAATCCTTAGATAAAAGAATGACTGGTCCTGCCCACAACAGCCTTTGAGAAAGAGCCAACTGCTCAAAACATGTCAGGTGATGTTAGCCAGGTAAAGTAACGAGGATTCTGCCACCACACTGGCCAGTGTGTGCCCTGAAACAAACTACCTTACTATGTTCTGCAAGCATTCTGCTTTTGTAGGTTCTGTGTGGATTTTATCATGTGTATGCACTTGCACAACAGTAAAGTGGATCTTTTTTGCACACAATAAACAGACAACACAAGTAATCAAGTTTCATGGTATTTCTTTGAGGCATGTCAGGAGAAGTGAATGAAAACATTTCGCCAGGCTCATAGTAGGAGCCGATCCCCCACCATAGATTGAATTTGCTTTTGAACTGTGGCACTACTGGTCCCAGGTTGTGGCCATCAAACTTTCCTTTGTGATTAAGTTCAGTGTCACCTGCTAGCAAAGTAGCAAGCAAACAATCATCTTTAAAGCACAGGAATGCTACCTGGAAAGGAGGGGGTGAAGTGAATGAGGAAGAATAGTAGGACAAAAAGGACAGAGAGCACCAGAGAACTGCGTGGTGAAGCCAAGGAGCAGGAAGAAATTGATACAATGGTCAATGAGGGGCGTGGAGGAGAGGGGGAAGTGAGGAGGAGGGAAGAGTAGGTAAGGAGGAGAGGGAAAGAGAGTAAAATGAGGAAGAAACAGCAGACTGTGGAAGAGTGAGGAGAGGAAGATAGAGAATGAGAAAAACAAAAAAAGGTAACAACATAGTGAAGAATAAATAGAGCTAGATCAATAGAAATTTTGAGAAATGAAGGTCAGTATCAGGATAGGGCATGATGGTTGATGTTAACCAGACCCAAATAGGGAGGCAATAGGAATGCAAACAAAGCAGACAAACTGAAAAACAGAAACTATACACTATGCACTGTATTAACTCTACATTAATGAATTCAAGCAGATAACAGACAATCATAAATTAAATACCTTCTCACCAAAGGAAGTAAAATTAAAGGTAAACTCAGCAGTTAAGCATTAGAAAGCAAACCAGAAAATGTAAGAGAACATACAAATAGACTGAGCAGTTTGCATACAATTATACACAATAGCCTGCAAGATGCAGCAAGAACTAACTAAATACAATTGGTATTAAAAGCACAGAAGGACTACCTAGCAATAAAACCAAAACAGCTACCTGCAGAGATGATAAAAATATACTTGCAGTAGTGACACACACCCAAAGAAAATATGCTGCTGTAGATGAGAGTGCCGGGAGTGCCTTATTATGGTTGCAGTCTCCTGCCAACTGCCACCCTATCCTGATGCCCACAGTATGATGCCCTTGTGCTCTGGGCTGCAGTGGAGGTCAGCTAAGTCAAGGCCACTTAAATGCAACAAGTAAGAGCCACTCACACTCACAAAGTGAGCACACAATTAGAGGGAGCAAGACAAGGGGGCAGAGTCCAAATCCACCTGCCAAATGAAGAAACAGAACAGCATTAAGTCCACAGATGAGACTCTCACTTCAGCTGCGAGCTCAACTGGCTCTCGGAACTCCTGCAGTCACACAGCACAAAATTTGATCTCAAATGGAATGCAGCTGTAATTTAAAAGCCGCGCTGTTCACACTGCACTCCCCCCCCCCACACCCTAATGTGAGCACATGACTGGAGGGAGCAAGTTAATGGGGCAGATTCCAAGTCCACCTGCCAAATGTAGGAACAGAACAGTACTAAGTCCACAGATGAGACTTCCACTCCAGCTATGAGCCTGACTGGCTCTCCACTTCATGAAGTGTAATTGCTTCTGGGCTCTGAAATAATTTCTGCAGTGGGCACCTCTTCCAAATGTCAATGCATATCATCAATGCCTACAGTTGCCAGCTGACAAGATTTCCTCTGAATTGAGGATTGCCATGCAGGCAGATATGGTGATCCTCACTGATCATGCACCCAACATCCCAGTCACTAGAAGAATATATTAGTTCATGTTGCCTGCTTCTGACACTTCTGGGCCCTCCATTCTGTAGGAAGAGGTGACTCCCCGAAGTTGAAGGTGGTAGAGCATAGTTCTGTTCTGACCCTCTCTATATTGGAGTTGGTCTGTACTGTGATATCTGTATAGTACACCCTGTCCAAGGGCTTCCCTTTTCATATGATGAGATTCTGGTCAGTCACATTCTTGACCTGTACCATGATCCAGTGCACAATGGTGTAAGCATTGGCAGGTAACACATTTGGATTCACCAGTAGTCAAACTGGAAGTCTATGCTGCTCTGGTGCATCAACCATCAAGATCTGGGTGTTATATTTCTTTAATCATACCACACCACTGATAGCACATTCTGCATTCTGTAACAAGGCAACCTCCTCTCCATCCTGGTATCACATTATGGTAACCTCTTTTTCACTGACTCTGAACTCTCACTGCCTCAGACACTGATGACAATTAGATATTTTGGTGCAGTATTAGCCACTGTTTAGCAATTAAATTGTAAATTGTAGTGAGAAAGAAGTAATGTGATCTACTGGGAATTAAACCCAGGCCACGGGAAAACCATATCAGTGCTCTAACCACTGAGCTACATGTTCACATGGATAGACCTAAGGTTCCCAGACACAATTCTCTTTAGTATGATATACCCTGCAACTAGAAACAATCATGATGACAACTGGATGTTGTTAGTGCTGTATTAGCCAGTGCTTACCAACTAAATTACAAACTGTAGTGAGAGGGATAAATAATGTGACCTACTGGGAATTGAACCCAGGTCCCTGGAATACCTTCCCGGTGCTCTAACCACTGAGCTACAGACTCCCATGGTTGAGTCTGAGGTTCATGAACACACTTCCCTTCTCTTGTATTGCATATCCTGCAATTGATACACCTGTTTTACCAATCTGAGAACTGTCATAATCCACCCTTTTGTTGAGTCTCTCTTTTCCTAACAGAGTTGCTTCAGTCTCCTAATCATTTGGGCATTTGTTCTGATTATCATAGTGGCATGGTGATAAATCCTAGCATTATGGCATGCTAATGCCATGGTCTGTATGGGGCCTCGAACTACGGCCACCTTTGCTAGAAAATCAATACTCACAGTGATGCATCCCATATCAGTTAGCCACATGTCCAGTGTAAGACAAATGCTTGTTGTAGAAGTCTTGAATATCAGGGTCACTTGGGACTTGCTATCCAGAATGACACCAGTGAGATTTCCTTCCATCATGACTTATATCTTGGACATGGCCCCTAGTATCTTATCCATATCCAATAGCGGGTTTCTGTTAGTATTAACAGTAAATCAGGTGACAATTTGAGGAGAGCTTCTTGCATCAGGGGCTCCAGTGCACTCTCCTACTGGACCTTCCAGGCATTTCCCTCCTTCATCAGCTTCTCTAGGAGATGCTCATTGATCCTTCAGGTCTTCCAAACTATGGCAATCTCATCATCAGTGTCCAACCTTGCCACAGTGGAAACATATACCATCCTTACAAGCCTCTTCCAACCAGGGTGCTGCCTTTGTTTCATTTCCTTCACTTTCACTCAAAGAAATAGCAAACTGGCAGGTTTTCTATGGCAGTGGTCCTCCACCAGCTTTCCTGTACTCCATCAAAATATGGGTTAATTTCTCTAACTGGGTCATGAAATCAAGCATTCCTGGGATATCTTAGGCCAACACTGGGGCACAGTCTAAAAAACTGGTCAGTGCTGTCCTGGCCTGGCAGTAGCTCAAGAGAGGTTCATAGCCTGTAGTCCCAGTTCCTGTTCTTGTACATCTCCCACCAAGTCTCTGTACAGTGGTGGCTTGTCCAGATGATCTTGCAGGTGTAGATTAATTAGTATTTGGTTGGACTGCTCCAGTTATTACCTGCTGGACACAGGTCTGATCCATATCTGCAGCAGTTAAACATTCCCGTTTACTAAGGTTATTGGGAAAAATAACTCATTATGCCCATTAAGATCACTCCACCTCTCACAGATAGTAGTCATTTGCTTGCTGGACAGTCATCTACATCTGTTCCAGGACCTCTGGCAACTTCTTCCCTCCTGTCTATTGGAGGATAGACAACTGTTTCAGAATCTTCCCTGGTTTCTCTACACTCCTGTACATGTATTCTTTGGTGGCCAGATAGTCCTCGGAAGTGATATCTGTTTTGCAGGCTCTGCGGGCTCATATGGTGCCTCCATTGTTCAATAAAGCTGTAATTGCACTTTGCACTGACTCTTTAACTATGGGGTTTAAAGCAGTGCACACTCTAGCCAGACTCTGACCACTGACAAAAAGTAGGCTAGCTCAAAGTACTGGAGTGTCTGTTCAGTGTCATCAGTGTCATCATTAGCTTGATGCAATTTTGTTTATGCTGCTAGTGAATTTGAATCACAGATGCAAGGACATCACTACATACATTTTGTGATAATTTAGTCATGTTCTATTGGGGTCTCCCTTGAGTGCACAGCATTTATTTTGTTTGTTTGGGGTTTGGCAGCCTGCCCTGCACTGCGGCTATCCCCTGTGTGTGCACAAGGATTTGTTTGTATATTTAAGAATTTGTTTGCCATTCTTCAAGTGCAGCCCAAGAGTCATTCTGGCATATTTCCAGCTGAGGAACCAGAATTTTACTTGGCATATCTGAAACACAAGCTGCAAACCCACAGAGAAAGTAGAATCTTGTGACAGTACTGTTATTTCTGTTTCCCTATTTGACATTTGATATATTCCCAATGGGAATTAATGAAACAGAAAATGAAGCACACATAGCAGAACTGTACTGCTTAGAAAATGTTTAGGAATTTATTAAGAAGAGGGAAAGACTAGGAGAATCCTTTTGTTAAGAGAATATCCTAATGGCACAGAAACAAGTTAACTCAAAAGAGGTATTTTTTAAATAAGAATGGAGGAAAATTAAATAACTTCATTTATACTACAATAAATGAACCTTGGAGTAATACCATGAGTAAGGCAGGACACCAAGAGCACTGCGATTTAACAAGGTCCCATTGGTAGGTTTCCTTAAACCAGAAATTACAGATAAAATGGAATAGGAAACAGCTCTAACTTAATGCACTGTCAAACTGATAGCCATTCTCATGAAACAAGCTACTTTGAACTGTGCAGCAATAGCAAAATATACTGATGAAGTGAGACGTGAGAAGTGAACTGGTCCACTTAAAACAAAATAATATATATAATAGGTGCTTGGGGATTCAGTGCTTGCACTGGCGCTGGCAGCTGCGACATGGAGATCTAAACTGAAAAGTACACTGTAAAACCAACTTACAATTTTCAGCTCTGCATTTTTTTTCCTTTTCCAGCAGGTCAGAGGTCAGAAGGGAGCCTGAGGTCACATGATAGACATGGACCTATCAATCAGAATCAGGAAGTTGGGGAACCAACAGGGATAAAAGGCAACCAGGCTCAATGTTCTGGCATGCTTAGTGATTCAGTGCTTGTGCTGGCACTGCGGACTATGTTACAGAGGTCTGAACTGAAATGTAAACTATAAAACTAACCTGCAATTTTCAGCTCTGCATTTGTTTTTTTTTCCCACTTCCAGCAGGTGGGGAGTTCTCATACTAGATGATAGAACAGAAGAAGGCTAGTAGCCCATATATACCGTTCCCCACAATTGTGGGCCTATGTGGATTTGTTAGCCAAAATTCAATTATTCAATAAGTTTTTAAAGCTATTAAAACAACTAGCATTCGCTAAATTTTCAGGCAGTTTAATCCATAATCTCTCTGTTCTATTCAAGAATGAGAAGTGCCTAATATTATTTCTATCTGTATCTATCCTGACTTGCATTTTATGCCCTCTTAGACCTGAGGGTTTATCCTGAAATACCATGCCCTTCTCCCTCATTAAACCTGATTTGATAGATACAGACCGATTGACTGGCACCAGGAAGTCGGGAAGCCTACAGGGGGATAAAAGACAGCCACTCCAGCATGCCCCATCATGCTCATTTCCCAGAGTGTGAGTGGACCAGAGCAGTAGTGGAAGGATTGGCATCAGCAGGAGTCCACAGGTGACAGCAGACGCACAGGGAACTCTGCCATTTCACTAAGGTAAGGTAGACTATCTGTGCACTTTTTGCCACCTGAGTAAAGGATTATAGGAACAATACAAACTTGTTAAGTAGATTTAGATATAACTCCCTATCTATGGTAAGGGTTACAAAGGGGAGAAAAAGAAATGAAGGGGAAAAACTTAAAAAAGCCTATTTATGGTCAGGTGACAAAGGAATAAGCTAAGCAAAAAAGGGAAAGTTGGAAAAGTCTTATTAAAAGCAAAAGGTGAAAACGTAAAAAAGGGGAACAACGGTGTAAATAAAACAAAACAGGAGAAGTCTAGAAACACCTTGTCTGAAGAAAGGGCCTTAAATTATTTTCCAGGAACATAGGGGGTATAGAAACAGGAATGTTGGGAGTGGTGCAGTGCAATGACTGTTGAGTGTTAGTCTTCAGGGAGACCTTCTGGAGACTGAGGTACTGCTCTGGGTTGAGGGAAGCAGTCACTAGACTCTGGTCCCAGTTGGCTAGGATTCAGGGAATCTCTTCCTCCATGCAGGGGCCACCAAGTCTACCATCATTGCCTCACAGGGTGCCAAGGAGGAGGGCAAGCTGACCTGTTGTTGGCTCCAGGAAGATGGAGGTCGTAGGTCGTGAGCACATTCCTCAGTCAGTGTCACTACACAACTCATTCTCCACTCTGTCAGGATGGGACTGCCAAGAGGAGGCATGTGTGGTAGTTGTCAGGGAGGATGTGAGGGCCCTCCATAGGAGAGGCCTCTAGGTGGAAAGCAGATGATCCCTGCAGAAGAGGAAGCAACTTCTGGTGGAGGGGGGTGTCAATCATTGGGGGGGTAGTTTTGGGGGCAGAACAGGAGGGAAAGAGGTAGGTGAGGTGCCTACCTGGTCCTCACCACAGAGTGATGGATAGTGGATCCTTAGGATCACTAAGGTAGTGGGGCAGGAGTGGGAGCTGGCTGTCATTGTCCATCTGGGGACTAATGACCTGGCAAGGAATGCAGCTGGAGTGGTGCAGGATAGGCTTAGGAAGCTGGGGTGGGGCCTGAAGCAGGAAGCTCATATTGTGACCTTCACTGAGTTGTTTTCCATATATGGCCAGGGGAGGCAAGGGAACACCACACCGAGGCCTTCAATGACTGACTAAAGGCACAGTGGAGGAAGGAGGGTTTTGACTACATCATGGATGGGGGTCCTACTTGAGGGGATAAAGGCCTGTACAAAGGAGTCTTCCTCTATCCATCCAGTAGGGGAACGATAGTCCTGGGTGGAAGGTTTAGATCCTACTTTGATGGGTAGGAGGAGGAAGAGGCCACTGTGGTTCTCCAAGAAGGTGACTAATGTAATAAGGGAGAAAAAAACAGCTTTTAGGAAGTACAAGAAGACCCAGATGGAGGTTGACAGGGAAATATATCTGGATAAACAAAGGGAGACTAGAAGGAGGATGAGGGCAGCAAAAGCACAAACAGACAGGAGGATCACCAAGGAGGTCAAAAAGGGGGGTAAGGCTTTCTTCAGGTATAAGAGTGAAAAGAAGAAAGCAAGGGGTGGGATTGTGAGAATCAGGAGAGCAGTGGGGGGACAGTGCAGAAGAAGATTAAGAAAAAGCTAAAACTTTAAATGAGTTCTTCTGCTCAGTCTTACCAGTTGATGGGGGGGGGGACAGACCAACACATATCAGCAGGCAGTGGGGGGAGTAGACACAAGTCCAGAGGAGAGAGTCCAAAGGGTGTTGGAAGCCCTAGAGGAAAACACTGTGATGGGACCAGACAGGATTCACTCAAGGGTTCTAAAAGAACTGAGCAAGCTGCTAGCTGCCCCTCTGGCAATGATATTCAGCACCTCATTGGAGATGGGGGGTAGTGCCAGAGGACTGAAGAGGACTGATGTGGTCCATCAACATAACAGCAGCATCTGGGAGGAGGCTAGTAGTTACAGGCCAGTCAATCTCAGTGGTGGGGAAATTAATGGAGACCCAGCTGAAGGAGAGGCTTATGGAGTACCTGGAGGCAAATGAGTTGCCAGACCACTGACAGTACAGTTTCACAGGGGGAAGGTCATGTGAAACGAATCTCATAGATTTCTTTGACTGGGTTTCTAGAGAGATGGATCAGTGGAGGACAGTGGATGTGACCTATCTAGACTTCAGTAAGGCCTTTGACACTGTGCCACACATGAGGCTAATAAAGAAACTTAGCAGCCTGTGGACTGGGGAGAAGGTGGTGGGCAGTGTGTCAAACTGATTGAAGGATAGGAGACAGAGGGTGGTGGTAAATGGCAGATACTCAGGGAATGTGAGAGTGACCTGCAGGGTGCCACTGGGATCAGTACTGGGACCTCACCTCTTTACTGTCTTCATAAGTGGGGACTACTGAGCAACTGGAGGGGAAGGTGTGTCTCTTTTTGTATGACACAAATATCTGCAGCAGAGTGGATACTCAAGAATGGGTGGTGAGAATGCAGAGAGATATGGGGGAACAAAAGGATTGGTCTAGGGTGTGGCAGTGGGGTTTCAATGCCAAAAAGTGAAGAATCATACACCGGAGGTGGGGAAAGCTGGCAGCTGTGTATAAGATGGTGGGAGGTATTTACAGTCACCAAGCATGAAAGGGATCTTGGGGTGATCATATCTGATGATCTTAAGGTAGCAGGGCAGTGTGACAAGGCAGTAGGCAATGCTAGTAGAATGCTATAGTGCATATGGAGGGGAATTTCTAGCAGGAGAAGGGAGGAGGTGTTTCCACTGTATCGCTTGCTAGTGAGACTTCCACTTAAAGCACTGTGTCTATTTCTGGAGGCAGCACCTCTGCAAGGACACTGACAGAGTGAAAGTGGTCCAGAGGAGGGCTACCAAAATGGTGCAGGGGTTGGACAAGAAACCATACAAAGAGAGATTGTGGGAGCTCAACATGTACTCCCTAGAGAAAAGCAAAGCAACAGGGGACATGACAGATCCCTATAAGTACCTCAAGGGACTGAACAAGGTGCAGAAAGGGATTCTCTTTCTGAGTCGGAGTCGGAGCACCAGAGCATAGGAACATGCATTAAAGTTTGGGGGGGGGTTAAGAGGGATGTGAGGAAATACGTCCTCACAGAAAGGATGGTGGACACCTGAAACAGCCTGCTAGAAGAGGTGGTGGGGGAGATGACAGTGGGGAGCTTCAAGCATGCATGGGATAGGCACGTGGACATATTAGGTAGAGGAAAGGGAGGAGGGAGTGACACTGGTGACCAAATAAGGTCTGGAGTGTAGTAATAAGCAGGAAAAAAGTAAAGCAGACTAGATGGGCCTACCAGTCCTTTTCTGCCAACAAATTCCATGTTTCTAAGTAAGAACATTAAGGATTTTGCAAATGTCTATAAAGGTAAAATTGCAAAAGTGGAATTAGATATTACTATGTGAAAAAAAAAGTATTAAAGTGGGATGAAATTGATTACCTCCAGCATGAAGTCTGTAAATGGTACAGGAAAATACAAGCCAAAAGTAGGGAAATGACTCAATGAAAGTCTGATCAGCACACCAGATACAGTCTGCATAGCTTTGGCAAGCCTGAAACTAGATAAAGTAAATTGAAAAAATCTGAAGTAGTTATCATGCCAAGTGATTCTGATATTATTTATTTAATTCAAACATTTCACCAAGAAAGACATACTGAGCTGATAACAGCTCATTTCCAGATGTGTCCCGGGGGAAGGGAGAGGGAGAGGTAACAAAGGCCAACAAAGTAATCAGGGCAACAATTACACTGTAAAAAAACCCAACAAGTATCATATACCAGCAATATAAAAATGAGGAAATTTATGCAAAAAAAGTAAGGCAGAGAACATACCCCAATGGCTAGCAAAGAAAAGATAATTTGAAGTACAAATATAGCTTATACGGAGGAAGTGGCAGGGAATGCTAATTCAGCTGGGTTCAAGGAAATATAATTTATAGTGCAGAGGTAACAGGAAATTAACAGTGTGAGCTAGGGAGGAGAGTGTGGATTAGGAGGAGAGGGAGAGTAGAGAGGGGAATAAAGTAGTAGGTAGTGGAACAGAGAAAGATATCAGCAGCAATTGCAAGTGTGCAAGGTGAAATCTTGGAAAACAGTGGAGAGAGAGCATTGGGAAGTGGCAGAACAGATATACAGGAGGAGGGAATTCCTGAGTTTGGGGAAATGATAGGAAAAACAGCCTGGCCAGCTAAGGATTTCCTTGAAAGGAGAGCGACAGAGCGATAGCCAGAGCTACAGATGGTGTAGGTGGAAGAAGGGGAGGAGACAGGAGAGAAGCAAGGTAAGGGGGGAGAGAACAAAGCTAGAATTTGGAAATAAAGGAGGCAAAATGAACGAGGCATCTGGCTTTGAGTGAGGGGAAGGAGAGGGAATAATATAGGGAACAGTGGTGGGTTCAGGGTGGGTGGACAGTCAAGAACAAAGCAGCAGAAGGAATGAAAGAGAGAATCCAGTCTGGTTTGGATGGTCTTAGGAGCAGCACTCTAAACAATGTCACCAAAGTCAAAGATTATGAGAATAATTTTCAGGACAATTGCATGGCACGCTGAAAGAGGAATGCAATCTCTATTCCTGTATAATGCTTCCAGTTTAGGGTGAAGTTTATTGTGTATGGTGTCCAAATATCCTGAAAAGTCAAGGTGCCGGTCAAGTCAGACCCTGAGGTACTTACATGAAGGAACATCATCGATTGTGGCTCCATCTAATTTGTGGAAGGAGGGTGGTGAACCTAATGAGCTTCTGTATAGTGCTAAAGGTAATTGAAACCATTTTTTTTGGCATTGAGGGATAACTGATTTGAGCAGAACCAGTGCTGAACATTGTTGAAGTCCAGCTGAAGCCTGGCCATCAGATAAGAGGGAGAGGAACCAGAGGCAAATAGAACAGTATTATCCATGTACATGTGGATGGATGCAGAGCAGCAGACAATTGGGAGGTCATTCAGGAAGATTAAAATGAGGGTATACCATTAGAACAGTGAAGTAAGAACAGCAGAGTCATAACATCGATAGCTGCATAAGGATGGTAAGTGTAGTGACAAGCATTAGATGTTGACAGGTGCATTATGTTGACAGGGAGGATATCGGGCAGGTGGGCGGGATGTGTAGTGGGTGAGATTCTTCTTGTAGTGGATCGAGCATGGCTGTGGAATGATCGGGGAGGTGAGTGGGATGTGCAGTGTGTGGGATTGTGCTTATAGTGGTTTGGGCATTGCTGCAGAATGATCAGGGAGGTTGGTGGGATGTGTGTTGGGTGATGTCGTTGTAGTGGATTGGGCATGGTTATGGGATAGTTGTGTGGCTGGGGGAACTGCCCTTTTTACTACTGTCTATGCAACATGGAGTTGGTTATCTTTAATTTGGGTGGGGCGGGGGTATAGCCCCCAGCATTACTCCTTGTGTATTGCTGTTCGTTGGTGTGGTGGTTTGTCATTGTTGTTTTTTTAATTCAAAAAGCTTTATTGAACTTGGGTTAAGATAGTCAAAAAGAACATGAAGGCTACATAGACATATAATCACATAATATATAGCTAGTCAATAAGATAATACCCAAAGACCCTGTAGGTCTCTTAACCAAGTTATGATTATAGTAATACAACCCCCCCCATAACTCTCCAACAAATCTCTCCCCTATCCCCAGAAGCTAAGGTGTCTTGGATAGTATTCAGCTAGTGGCAGCTAAGATGCAGTGCACTAGATGAGAGTTCAAAACACACTGTGGTCATGTCCATTCTCAGGAATATGGAGCAATGGTTCATTCATAGTGGGCATGGGGGTGGAATGATAAGATGGTAAATAGAAGATATCTGACCATCACCCAGAGTTCAGAGTCAGTAAAGTGAAAAGGGGTGCCCAGATCTGAGTGTATTTCACATGGAAATGTGACACATTTGCAATAGTATGTTCAGCCTGTAATGCAAAAAGAGTTTCCCGGTACCATTCCACATATGTAGGGGTGGCCTGGTCACACCAATGCTGGAGAATAACCTTCTTGGAACAAGCTGTTGTTAAGGCCATATGATATTTCTGGTTGCCAAGTAAACCTTTAGCAAAATTGCCCAAAATGCAAATCTCAGGGGTAAAAGCCTGGTCAAGCCCAAGAAGAGGGTCTAGCTGATGTCTAATATCATCCCAGAAAGTCTTAACCTTTTCACAGGTCCAGATAATATGAAACAGCAAGGTGATGGGCTGCAAGCTGGAGTGTTTACACAGGGCACTCTCTATGTCCAGTCATTGGGGGATACAGTCGAGGTCTGAGGCCCCAGGAGCAGGGCGGAACCAACGGGAAATCTGGGAGCAATATATAGCCAGATACTAAAGATAGATGTTAGGGATTTTCAACCTGTCGGCCTCTCTAGTTCTATTAACTTTGTCAGGGCTCACAGAGGAGGCTTTACCTTTCTAATAAACAGCCTTATCTTGTGTTATCTAACATTTTCAATACGCTCTAATATGGAAAAAAAAGTTTAAAACTTTTTTTCATTCAACTTTTATTAAAGTTTACAATACAGAGAACGAATCCACAAAGCATTAGACATATATAAAAAAATACAGTAATCACTAGACAAACTTCAACAGATTTGTCCTCTCCTTACCCACCCTTCCCACCCACCCAAACGCCCCATGCCCAAGCGCAGCATCACCTCCACCAAACTACATCCTATATTACCATGGACCTATACTTCAAACTTGTACTGAGTAGAGAGTTTGAAAGGGGCCCCATACCTTATTAAACTTGTTAAGTTTATTAGAAAAACTAGCAATAGTTCTCCCCATTCTGAGATTAGCCAGTAGCTCCTGGAGCCACTCAGAATAGGACAATTTATCAGAATCTTTCCAATGTCTAAGGACCACCTTTTTGAGGACATGAAGATTAAAGCCATATAATATTTCCTACTCCGTACAGAAATGTCAGAAAAATCTCCCAGAAGACATACTTCCGGTGTAAACAGATCCCTGAGGCCCAACAATGGGTCTGTTCTTTGTTTAATGTTAGCCCAAAGTCCAACAACACTAGGACAATTCTAAAAGATGTGAAGAAGGTCTCCAGGGTGCAAATTACATCTAGTGCAAATTGGAGAGGGTAGCACACCCAGCTTTGCCAACTTCTGTGGGGTATAGTAAATATTGTGCAAAATTTTAAATTGCATTAATCTTAGTCTATCCTGGAGTAAACATTTATGGCAGTTATGCCAGAGTTGAGGCCATTCTAATTCCCTATCTGGAAAGAGAGAAGACCAATTTGAGACCAGGGCTAAGTTATCGGGATATGCCCATGCAAATAAAATGCTATATATCTTAGACACTGCATGGGTCAAGCCAGCCAAATCTGCCAATGTGGCCAGAAATGAGATTTGGGAAGCAGGGGGTGGAGTAACTCCAAAAACTTTTAAGACTAAATGCCGAAGCTGAAAAATTCTGAAAATATTCCTCTCAGGTATCCTAAATTTCTGCATAATTTCTACAGAGGAGCACCACTGTCTGTCAACCGTCATGAGATCCTTCAACTGACAATTTGTTAACTGGGAGAGCCAGTTATGTGATAAGAGCTTACTATCTAGTTGTAGTCTAGGATTACCATTTATTGGTTGAGACAAGTCCTTAACATTAACATACTTGAGGAACGCACACAATTGAGCGTGTGCAATAATCGATACTGCAATAGGAGAGTTACGCAACGCACCTGGGAGAGACCCTACTTTAGTGTATAGCAACACTCCTGGAAGGATACCACATTTTTTGATGGAAGCTAATTCCACTCTGAGCCAGACCGGGACATAAGAGAGTTGTGCTAATAGGTGCTTGGGTGTCACCCACCTGAGATATTTGTTAGCCTGGCTGGCCCAATGATACAGCCCTATATGTGGGATTCTTTAACCCCTTTTTCCTTTGAGAGCAGCCAATTTGTGAAAGGCCATTCTAGATTTTTTATACCCCCATATAAAATTAGAAAACATGGTGTGGATTTTTTTAAACCAGGACAACGGGAGGCCAATATTTAACATATTAAGGGGATAGAAGAGGCGGGGGAAGATATTCATTTTAATTAAATTAGTAGTGTCCACCTACAGAGATCTTGGTCTATTCTTTGGGCCAACAGATCCAAGTTTAATTGTTTAAGCCGGGATGCAGAACGCGTCAGAATGATCCCAAGATATTTAATGGAATCATACTGCCAGGCAAGTCCTAACGACGTAATTTCATGCTTGTAAACCCTGTGATTAAGAGGAAAGATCAAAGTTTTCCCAATATTAAGTTTATCATTCGAAACCTTACTAAGCTCACCTATTATATTAAGAGTGGGGGGAATAGATGTCACTGGATTGGTAATCAGCAGGAGGAGGTCGTCAGCATATGCCGCAACCTTAACCATCTGCCCATTTAAAGATATGCCTAGAACATCCTTAGCATTGGTTAACCTCCGAATAAGGGGCTCTAAATATATATTAAAGAGTAATGGAGACAAGGAGCACCCTTACCTGGCCCATATGTAATTTAATTGGACTCGATATCAATCCATTACAGGAGATTCTAGCTGAGGGTGATAAATATAATGAGCGAACCCATCCCAAAAATTGTTTAGGGATACCAAATGCCTCCATAGCAGCAAATAGGTAACTCAAGTAGACCCTGTCGAATGCCTTCTCAGCTTCAAGGGATACCAAGGCCATTGGTACTTCAGCATCTCTCGAAGCTGAGAAGACGTGTGCCAGAGTTCACAGGTGATCTACTGATTCTCTACCCCTCATGAAACCAACCTGTTCCTCCCCATTATACAGGGAAGTACCATACTCAGGCGATCAGCCAATAACTTTGCCAATATTTTAATGTCATGATTAATTAGCGAAATGGGCCTATAACTTGAGACCAGATCCTGTGGCTTATCAGGCTTGAGCAAAAAAACAATCAGGGCTTCAAAAAGAAAAGGATTAGCCCCTTGGCCAGAAAGTAAAAATTGGAAAAGTGAAAGTAAAATAGGAGTTAGTTGCTTAAAAAATACCTTATAAAAATTGGCGGAAAATCCGTCAGGACCCAGAGTTTTATCAGATGGCAGAGATTTAATTACTGTAGCTATTTCATCCTCAGAGATAGGAGATATTAATGCAGCTTGTTGAGATTTAGTGAGAAAAGGTAATTGTAAGTCCCCAAAATACTTTTGCAAATCTTCCTCAGAAGGGGGATTGGCCATAGGCCCATATAATTCCCGAAAATAACAAGTGAAAACATCAAGTATCTCTGAGGATACAGTTTTAGGGGGGTCTCCCTCTGCGGAGCGGACGGCTGCAATGAATCTAGCTGATTCCTGTTGCTTCACTTGCATTGCTAACAACCTCCCTGCTTTCTCTCCTTGATCTGTATAAACTGCATTTGCTTTTAAAATAGCAAACTCCGCTTGCTCTCTTAACAGATTAAGATAGGCCTCCTTAATTTTAACTAATTCCTGCTTAAAAGTTTCGGGAAAAGTAGGAGAGAGACCGGATTCCATCTCCCTGATCTGGGACAAGAGGCGGGAAGATTTTTTTTCCCATTCCTTCTTCCTATTCAAAGTCAAGCCAATGAAAATCCCCCTCAGAAACACCTTAAGAGCACTCCATTCCATGTCTGGCCACCGAGTGGAATTAACATTCACAGCCACAAACTGATTTATTTGGGATATTATGCACTCGATCTTATTGGGCTCCTTAAGAATTTGATTATTCAGCTTCCATCTGCCTCCCCTTTTTGGTAATGAGGACAGGGAAATTTGACATACTACTGCCGAGTGATCCAACAGTGGGCCAGAAACAATATTCGTATCAAGGACCCCAGATAAAAACGTGTGAGAAATGAAAATGTAATCAATCCGTGATGAAGTACCATGGACTTGTGATGTAAAGGTGTATTCCCGCACTTTGGGGTGTAACACACGCCATACGTCGCATAGGCCTGCCGAATCTGCCAAGTCCCTGAACGATCTTTGAGCAGGAGAGAGGCCCTGACAACCGCGACCTGACCTGTCCAACAATGAGTCGAATACTAAATTAAAATCACCACCTATAATCATAGGGACTCCCAGAAGGGGAGTGAGTGCTTCCAATACCTTCATAAAGAAACTTGGAGTATCAGTATTAGGACTATAGACGCTACCCAAAACAATATCCAACGTGCATAGCCTGCCCTTTACAAATAAAAATCTTCCGGAAGGATCAGCAATGCACTGGGTAGATCTGAAAGGGAGCGATCTATGTAGAAGAATCATGACCCCCCCTACTCTGGGTGTTACCCTGTGCAACAAATATCTGCCCTACCCGTAATCTTCTCAGCTTATCTGCTTCATCATTAAGTAGGTGCGTTTCTTGCAAAAACATAACATCGGCTTTTAAATGGCTAAGATATTTCTAAATCTTGTATTGCTTAGTCTTGTGTCTGGCTCCTTTAACATTCCATGTGATAATCTTAAGATTGCTCACCATCAATCACTAAGTCCCTGAATGAAACCATAAAATTCCTTGTGCACTAATATACAACTTCCTTGCCCCCTTACATACGGGTTCCGCTGCACTTAAGCCCCCCCAGCTCCCTCCCAAGTCACCCCAACCCCAGTAACAACCCCAAGAACAATAACCCCACACCCCAATAACCCCAACCCCTCCCGCTCCCACCCTTTATTTTTATGGTACATGATGATCAGTTCACCTAGACATCTCCTCACCCACCTTCCTTAACTAGTACAAATTAACCAGTACCCCAGAAATATCTATCATTGAGCACAGTATGCAGTAATAAAATTAAAACAAAATTTGTCTGCACACAACAAGTTGCAGGACGCCAGAGTGTGACAAAAGAGAACCCTCCAGTCCATACCAAGAGAAAAAGAAATTCAATTATGAAAGAGGGCGACCCCCCCCCCACCGGGAAATGAGATACTTCTTTTTCTTCCAGACCAACAGGAAGATGGAAGAGGTCAGCGTAAAATCCAAAGCAGAAATCGCCCTGCAAAACCAGACACTACAAAAAGATTTTATCGCCCTCAGATGCCTTTCTCTTCCCATAAACCAAAACTATATGGGAGATGGCAAACTGCAGGCTCCGGTGCCATCTAGTGGTGAGAGATCAGGAATACATGCTCTCGTGACACCATAAATGCCAGAGCTTTCTAGCAAAAAGAAAAAATGTTCAGTACAATCCACGAGCTCCTCGTTACCAGCTCCAGACAGCACAAAACAGCTGGCGGTAGACGAGACCAATTTCCTGGGCACCCCCCAATATTAAATAAAGTTCAAGACCTCAAAGCCTGAAAAGTAATGAAATTATTCAATTCCAAATTGCTTAAGTTTAGAAACACAGCAATGATACATCAAACTATGGCCCAAAAATTAAAACACAAAATTTTCAGCTAGCCCCTTTTATGCTTATTCAACAAGGGAAACTATAGGGAGCTAATACTCCTGTAAAGCAAGCATAACAGGTTTCCATCCTTCACAATTCTTTAAAGAAGACATCAAAATCAGCTGTTAAGCACGATAAATCAACACCCATTTAGCCAATGCCAGCTCCCAACTCAAGGAGCCCGAAATAAATCAGGAAGTTTTTGCTTAAGGCCAGCAGCTGCCAGTTCTGCATTTTCATAAGTTATCCAGGAACCAGCAATCAAAACTTGGATTTTGGCTGGATAATTCATCTTGAACTTGATTGCAGCAGCTATCAGCTTCGTTACAATGGGGTGATAGGCGGCTCGTTTCTGGCGCATAGAAAGAGGCAGATCCTGTACTACCCTCAATTTAATTCCTTCCCACAAAAGCTCTTTCGTTTCTCGCACTTTAGACATTAAGAAGTGCTTCTCTTGAAAGTTCAAGAAACAGAAAATAAAAGCTCTGGGGGGAGCTCCTTGGGATGGCATAGGTCGCAGCATTCTGCGGGCTCGCTCGATAATATATTCAGAGCCAAAGGGGGTAGGACCAGCAACTTTCTCCACAAATTTTTTAGTAAATTTAAGCAGATCTGAGCCTTCCTCCTGTTCAAGTAATTCTATTACCACCACATTGTTGCAACAGCTATGACCCTCAAGGTCCTCTAATTTAATTTCCATCCTGGCAAGTCGTTGCCTCACCGCCACCAACTCGGGATCAAGCTGCTCCTGCTTGCACTCTAGTGAACATATTCGGGCTTCGTTATTCGAAGTCTTCTGAGAGAGAGATTCCAGGACATTAGAGATACTCTTAATTTCTCCAGCGATGCTCTGAATTTCAACTTTGAAGGGCTGAAACTCCTTCAAAAATTTAGCGAGAGTAAGAGGCTCCATTTCTGCCTTCCCGACACCAGAGGTCTGCAGCTGAAGCTCGGCAGAGGCTTTAGGCTTCTTCGAGGCCTTTTCGGGAGTTGCAGGAGGAGTGTGTTTTGGAAGGCTTTTCTTCATCTCTGCCTCCATCCAAAGCCCGTCGGGTGAACTCTGATTAACGAGAAGGCTTCCAGCACTTACTAAGTCTTAAAGCGACTTTATTTAGGTGGTTTAATCAAACAAAAACAGACGGGGGACAGGAGCTCACAAAGGAGAGTGCTACTCCGTGGACTGCATCACGTGACTCCCAGTTTAAAACTTTTTAAACAGTTAGCACTAGCATGAAATAGAAATTGAAACAAACACTGAAATTCACAAGTCACTGCTGGGGTTTAAGAGGTCCAGGAGTTAACCTAAGGAATATGCACTCTTATAGGGCCTCTAGGTGTAGAGGTGCCCAATGCCGGGGAACAGTTCCTGTGTAATATGCCAAAGTTAGAGGTACCCCTGCAGTGCCCCAGTAGTCCCCAGTTTCTCTCAGTAAACACTGTAAAGTGCTCAGTGCACTAAAAGCATGTAAAAAAATAGGTTTTATATTCAGCATAAGCAACAATGGCCTGGATGGAATGTTGTACTGAGCTGCTCATGCATTCCACTCCAGCCATTCTAGAATCAGTAGGTTTAGTTTTGGAAAAAAAAAGTTTATTTAAAAGGTAGATCTTGGTAGATGTGGAGGGAAGAGGATGCAGCAGGTCTAGGGGGATCAGAAAAAGGCTTACCTGGCACTGAAGCCGTCCCTCCATGCTTGCTTGCATGCCTGCTCCTTCTCCAGCTGCTGAAGACTGCCCCAGAAGTTGGATGGCGTGGTAGGTGGTGCCATCGGGGTGCCACAAGAAGAAAAAGGCATTTGGTGCAGTCATTGGGCTATGAGCCCTGTTTGTTTATTTATTTTGGCCACAATATTAATTTCAAAGTAATTCCGGTCCCCCGTCGGCAGCTTGCAAGTGCCGCATCGCCGGTTGTTGGGTTGGCCGTCTTAGGTCCATTTGCTGTCCTCCAGGCTGCCTGACGAATCTCTCTCCCACTGCCAGAGCACGTCCCACCTCCCAATTGCCTCCTAGATCCCGCTGGCATGGTGAGTTGGCGGCAGCAGTTGTGTTGTGCTGTCCGCCCATACCAAAGACTGTGTTTTTTTTAAATTTAAAAGTGTGCAGAAGGCGCTAAAGAGGAGTGACTGAGCGCCGCAGGGAATTCAGGTCTGAAGACCCTTAATTTAAAATTCAGAGGGGCGGGAGAGGGTAACGCCCACAGGAGGGACTATCTAGCAAGGCCAAGTAAAGGCCTTTTACATATTCAGAAGGGGGATGAGCTAAAGGAGGGTCAGAGAGATTGAGAGACAGCAGCTCTAAGAGAGTTAGAGAATTAAAGGGACTCTGCCTCCTGTAATTAAAAGGGCAAAGCTCAGGCCCAGGTTAAAGAGGGGCACTAGGCCCATTTCAGAGGGCACTAGGCCCAGTTCAGAGAGGGGCACCAGGCCCAGTTAAGAGGGCAGCTAGGCCCAGTTAAAAGAGAGCTACCAGGCCAGTGATTAAAAGAAGAGGGCGCCAGGTCCACAGTTAAAGCAAAGCTATCAGGCCCATGATTTAAAGAAGAGGGTGCCAGGCCTAGGTTAAAGAGGGCATCAGGCCCATTTCAGGGGCACCAGGCCCAGGTTAAAGAGAGGGCATGAGGCCCATAATTAAATAGAGCACCAGGCCCAGTGGTACTGAGGGCACCAGGCCCTAGCAGTAAGTAGGGGCCAGGCCTAGCAAGTTAGGGCAAGCCAGCCCAGTAGTAGTAAAGGGCTACCCAGGCCTAGCGTGTTAGGGCAGCCAGCCTAGTAGTACTAAGGGCATGAGGCCCAGCCAAGTGAAGGCACCAGGCCCAACAGTAATAAAGTAGGGGTACCACAAGGCCCAGGACCCATAGCTAGCTATTTAGGCCTACAGCTGTGTTAGGGACCCAGTGATAGGAGTGACCGCAGATTTAATAGGAGACTAGTTAGCCACATACGCCCTCCAGTGTTAAAGGTGCCCAGTCACCCATCTTTGGTATAGCCTTTCCAAAAGCCTACTTCTCACTGTAGTGTTTCCACCATAACATGAGAACCCGATTTAGCCAGAAGGGACCCCATTAGAGTTAGATCCACCAGAGCTAGGGTTAAATCTCTGTGATAAATTGCCTGTATATTTACTGCAGTCTGAACACTGAGACTACATAGTTGTTGACCACTACAGCAGAAATTGAGACTCTGTTTGCATTTTCCTATGTTATTAGTCATTCATGAACATTATTGAATGTTAGAACTGTCTTGCATTGCTGTGTGCCAGCATTTCGGTGCTGGGTAACCATTGGAATCAGTCTTCAACTGTCTTCGGAATCACTTCACCCATCCTTCAAGAATCATTCTGAAGTGCATCCTGAAGCAGACAACAGTCAATCCGAGAAGAGCCATACTGCAGTCGCCTCAAAGTTGCATCGTCCCATTTGTTATTTTCCTGTCACAGTTTCCCCAGTACAGCTTGGCCCAGTGCAGAAGTTTGCCCTCCATTTTCGTGTTTTCATGTCTGCAGCAGAGTACCATTCGACTCGTCAGCATCAGTTCTCTGAGTGACATCTGGTTTATTGTTTTAGTGTGTCCTGGCTCGCCTGGCCGTGGTCTCCAAGTTGGTTGCAGTTCAATGTATGTTTTATTGTTTTGGCGAGTGCCTTGGCTCATCCGGCCTTGGAACTCAGAAGACCGACGCACTTTGACGCCCAGAGAAAGAGTGATTGCCTGGAGTCCAAGAGTGGTCCAGAGGTTCTGATCCAGTGGGAGCGTCAGCCAGTGTATCTTTAGTCCAGAGGGAGTGCTTGCCTGGAGTCTAAGAGTGGTCCAGAGGTTCTGATTCTTCTGATCCATTGTGTTCATCAGCTTAGAGTACATCT
Organism: Neoceratodus forsteri; assembly: GCA_016271365.2. NCBI lineage: Eukaryota > Metazoa > Chordata > Ceratodontiformes > Ceratodontidae > Neoceratodus > Neoceratodus forsteri. The sequence goes on from CM057458.1 coordinate 552,750,420, forward strand.
TCAGTCCAGAAGTAGACTGTTGGTTGGTTCTTCTTCTTCTTCTTCTTCTTCTTCTTGATCCTTTCACTTGGCAATCCAGAAGCAGATTGTGGCCAAATGGCTTGCATCACCTATTCTTTCCAGGCAGTCTAGAAGTGGACTGCAGCCGGATGTTGTATTGCTTTCTGGCAACCCTAGAGAGGTGGGGTGTAGGCGAGGATCCATGGTCTGTTAAATCCTCTCTTCATCCTTAGTTCTCCCACTTAGGTTCTGTTTTTCATGGGGAAACCAGTGGAGTGTTTACACATTTCTTTTGTCGACAGAGAAAGTCACGTGCACCAACTGATGATCATCTATTGCATAGACTCTTCTTGTAGCATTGGAATGACTGTAATTCTAAAAACCTAAGGTTTAGGGAGAGGTGCACTTCGGGGTTAGAAGTAGATATCTGAAGATAAGTAAGACGCTCTTACAGTGTAGCTGTTACAGTCGATTGATCCATTTTGGTATTCTCTGCCACAGAGTTTCCCTCTTATAGGGAGGTAGAAAAATAGAAACCAGATGCTCTTACAGCATAGCTGTTACAGCTGATTATTCCTCTTGCCTATAGTACAGTAGTAGCTTGAATATATATGATTGTCCCTCTCTTGTGATCCCACCTGAAAATCAGTGGCCAATAAACTAGTTCCTTTTCTTCACTCATGCCTCCTGCTTCTCCATTTTGGTGAAGAATTACAGCACATAGCCAAATAGGAAAAGAACTGCCTTTTTGCCTGGGTGGGTGTATTGGAATAGCCTGAAATTCATAGCTTCCGGCACACATCACTTGGCATTTATTACCATCAATTCATTACATCTCATCATCACACATCACCACCCCCCTACTTTCCAGCTCACTTCACCTGAATATCTGCGATCCTAATATATGTTGTGAAAATTAGGTCTGAGGTAAAAAAAATGCCCTTTTACTGCCCTTCTGTTACCCTGTTATTCTCAAGCTGCAGCCCCTCTCCTCCCCCAACCAAAATAAACATGAAATTGATGTTCTGTAGATAAGCCCCAGGCATAGAATACAGGCAATGCCCTCCCCCTTCCTCCTAACAATAAAACAGAGAGGGGGAACCACCTGCACAAAAGCCTGGTGGCAAGAAGCTCACCCAGTGCTCCATATAGAAGATCCAACTTGAGTATGGCCATGGTTAAGCGGTCTGCTCTCTGCAGGTCTTGCAGTCTCTGGGCCTGGTGGTATCTTCCCGGTAGTGTTCTTGCATGGAACAGACAGTTTTCATTATAGCAGGGTTGCTAACCATGGCAGAGGTCCCCTTGTGAATCACTGGTCTTGGGAAACAAAGGAGTCAGGGAAGAAAACAGGATTTTACTGAGAAGCAGTCCAATCAGAAAGTACACATCAGTCGATCTGTCTGGGAGCATTTCATTCTCTAGCCAAAAGAAGGAGAAGTCATCAACCAAATGATTCATGGTGAGAAAACAACCAGGACAGTAATAAGTAACAGCTGCTCTGATGCAGAGTGAACTGGGGTATGAATGATATGATAGGCAAAAGTTGGCAGATACAGACCCGGTGTAGGAGCATAAGCTTGACAAACCTCCAAGTGATGACTCTATTGCAGGAAAGCTGCTGGAGAGATAACAAGGCACAGGGATCTTGAGCCACTCTCTCAGATCCAAGGGTGTCCAGGTCCAGTAGGTCTACCATGTAAAGCTGGTGAGGGGGCAGGGCAGCATGTTCATTGCCAAAAGAAAACTCAAAAAAATCCAACTTCAGACAGTGTCTTTATGCATTGCAGTCCAGTATTGCTGAGCTTCATGTTGAGCCCCCCCATTCACCTTTCTCTAAAGAGGTCAAGTGGTCATTTTTTGAGCTCCTGGGTGGCAGCACCTACTATATCAAAGGAATGCCAAGTGTTTTGTAGTGAGACTTGTGGATGGGACAGATAAAGCATCCTGAATTTAATTCCTGTGGCTATAAACTTAGTCACCATGGGGTGAAAGGCTACATGTTTCTGTCAGGTGCTTGCTGGAAGATCTTGAGCAAGCTGCAGCTTAGAGCCCTCCCACAGAGTTTCTTTGAGATCTCGGGTTTTCTGCAGAATATACTGTTTGTCTAGGAAGTTAAGGAGCTTCAATGTGAAAGGACAGTGAGAAGAGCCCACAGGTGGTTTAGGGCAGAGGAAGCGGTGCACCCACTTCACAATATAAGTGGGGCCATTTGGAGATGGGCCTGCCACCTTTTCCAGGAACTTTTGTGCGAATTGAATTGGAGCCACTCCCTCCTCTCCTTCAGGAAGCCCAAAGATAATCAAGTTGTTTCAGTGGCTTCTCCCCTCTAGGTTTTCCAACTTGGCCTCCATTTTACTAAGTCATTGCCGTAAGGAAGTTGAATCAGATTCCACCCGGTCCTTCCATTTTTTTAGTGAAAATGTTTGAGTTTTGAAATCTCCCCTATCTGCCCATGTCTCTGAGGTCTGATCTAAGCACTTTCAGCTCCTCTGTAATTACTTTGAGTGAGTCCTTAAAAGGGTCGAACTCCTTAAGAAAGTGTTCCTCTGAGAGTGAAGCAGGCACCACAGTGGAAGTGGTGGAGCAACCAGAACCTGAGCTTTGGGCTTTCAGCCTTTTGGCTTGTTTATCTGGCATATGTGGAGGAGTATGTCTCAAAGGAGATTGCTCTAATTCCAACATTGTCTCTTGTAGTGGGCCGAAAATAACACCCGATAACTCCAGACAGACTGCAGAGACAATTCTTTTACAGGGTTTGTGTGAGGCACCCTGTAAATGTAGGTTTTAATGTTTTACATCATGGGGTAAGTGGGAGCATCGAAGAAGAACAGCAACCCAGGCAAGAGCATCACGTGACTCCTGGTTTGTCATTGTATGATCATGTCATTGTTTTAGGTGTTACTATGGTGCTCTCAATGTATTGGTGTTCACTGTCTTTCCTGTTGCTGCAGCTTGATGGAACTCAAAAAGAATACACGGCCAAGGATGGAGCCTTGTATGACACCAGTGCTGATAAGGAGTGGAGGGTATAAGGAATCACCAATTCTAACAGATTTGGACATAATCTCAAGGTAGAAGAAGAATCAATTGGTTGAGGAGTCTGAGAGCTCCACTGCCTTAAGCTTGTTGAGGAGAAGGCGGTGAGCTACAGTGTTGAAGGCTTTGGCCAATATCTCAGTAATAAACAGTGTGTTACCACAGAGGTCTGTTACTTCTTAGGATCGTACCTCTCAACTGTCTGATTGTGAGGGACATCCCTCATTTTACCCTTTCAAAATTGCTCTGTCCCTCACTCCTGCCTTATGAAAAAGGTGCTGCACACAAAGAGAATATGCTGCAAATTCAGACTTTAAAGCAGAAATTCTTAATATTCTAAATGCTAAATCAAAAATAAAATGCACATGCGAACACAATAATTACCATAATACTGTGAGCTGTTATCTCCATGTTTGAGGATGTGTCCATCATTATGAAGGTCAGTGTCCCACAGTGTCTATCATTATGAAGGTCAGTGCCCCACACTGGCCATTATTTTGAGTGTTCCTGTTCTTAATTTCAGTAGCAAGAGGTTGAGAAGCATGTTTAGGAGACCAAAAAGTCAGACCAGAACAACTACAATGAAAAATCCAGGAGAAAACATCAAAAGGCAGATGTGGCAGTGCAATGGAAACAACAGAAAAATTCAAACTTCAAGACCCAGCTAGACAAATGGAATGCATGAGCACCATGGCAGAGTGCTTGTTGTTTTTATTAATTGTGTGTGTGAGGCCTGCTTCTAGCACATTTTTAAACAAAAACTCAGAATCGGGCTGTACAAGGTTGCGTGTGGTCCAAGTGACTATTGCCATACTCAGGGATTCTGGGATAGAGAAAGTCTAAGGACCATCCTCCACAACAGCAGACAGGGCTTAAGCCAGGTAAAAGAGTGCCGGGTTGTGATCTGGCCACTGAGCTGGTTACCAGGCTTTAGACCATCACAGATGGTAGAAAACAAACCACTTTTTAATAGCTTTTATTAGTTTTATTAGGGCAGCTAACCTGGAAGTCCCACTACATGGTATTTCTGGTCCTTCAGGCATTTAAGTTTACCACTGGAGAAGGATGGCTGCCTAGCTAGAGAAATGGAGTGCGTGAACACCATGCCAAATTGCTTATTGTTTTTAATTTTGTATGTATGAGACCTGCTTCTGGCACATTTTTAAACAAAAACACAAAATCAGGCTGCACAAAGTCAAGTGTGGTACAAGTCCCCACTGCCATACTGAGGGATTCTGGGATACAAGAGGTGTAAGGATAGTTCTCCTCAACAATAGGCAGAGCCTAAACCAGGTAAAAGAGTGCCAGGGTTGCTTTTCGGGCACTGAGCAGGTTACCAGGCTATAGACCACCACAGGTGGTAGAAAACATACCACTTTTTAATTGCTTTCAGTGGTTTTATTGGGACCGCTAGACCATAAGACCCACTACATGGTACTTCCAGTCCTTCAGACATTTAAGCTTGCAACTGGGGGGGCTACCTAGCTAGAGAAACCGAGTGAATGAGCACCACGGCAGAGTGCTTATTGTTTTAATTAATTGTATGTGTGAGACCTACTTCTAGCATATTTTTAAACAAAAACGCAAAGTCAGACTGCATAAGGTCAAGTGTGATCTGAGTGCCTATTGCTATACTGAGGGATTCTGGGATAGAGGAGGTCTAAGAACACTCCTCTACAACAGTAGGAGTGGCTCAAGCCAGGTAAAAGAGTGCCCAGATTGTGATTCAGCCACTTTGCTGGTTACCAGCTGTAGACCACCACAGGTGGTAGAAAACAAATCACTTTTTAATTGCTTTCAGTACTTTTACTGGGACTATGAGACCAGAAGTCTCATTATATTTTACTTTCAGTCCTTCAGGCATTTAAGCTTGCAGCTATGCGAGCATTGGCAACACGTCAGCAGAGGCAAGTCCATCTGCCGGCATCAGCCAGATCAGTTGGGCAGAAGGCGAGCCAATATACATCAAACCTGATTTGAGGTGTTACATCTATTGATAATTGACAATGGATACTGCTGGGGACATATTAGTATTGCTACAACAAGAAGCTTGATTCTTAAATGCTCTATTTGCCAGATGTACATTGTGAAACTCCCCATGATAGATCAAGAAAACTACCTGCCATAAATGTACTGCTTATCTTGAAATGTCTGTGGAATTGAGGGATATAAAAATCGAACTGGCAAATGCCATAAAAATTAATAAGATAGAAACATTTTGTGAATGTTTGGAACAGGACAATATTATTGCAAATATAGAACAAATCGCTGCTGAAAGTATCATGACAAAAAAGAGAGGGAGAGAGGAACAGAGCACTATAGAGAGCAATGATAAGGAAGAAAGACCCAACAACAAGGGGAGAACAGAATCAAGAATCCTTAGTGAGGAATGGTTCCAAGTGCAGTACCACAAAAAAATCAAAAAAGGAAAAGGAGCTCTTGCAAACAGTAGGGAAATCCCCCTATCCTATATATTTTCAGCTCTAATAGAGTGAGAAACACCGACTGAGAGCCTAGTAAATATTATTGATTTTACTCAGACACTTCAGAAGGCCCAAAACAGATTTTAGTGACTGGCGATTTTATAATAAGAAGCGAGATAATAATCTGTAGTAAGGATAAACTTAATCAGATGGTGTCTTGTTTTGCAGGAGCAAAAATTAATGATTTAAAAAAAGTCCCCCTGCCCTACTAAGTAATTTGATGTCACATAAAATATTAGCAGTCCATGTGGGCATAAATAATATAGGACAGGGTGATGAAAAAGATATTTGTGAAGAGATTATTGCAGTATGAAAAGAAATAATCTCAGGAGCTACTGCCATTATTTTAGGGATATTTCCAGTATTCGGGGGAACCCAGAAAAAAACTATACCATCTCTAGAAGCAATACAAGGTTACAAAATTGGTGTAACAGGGAAGGTATTATTTACATGAATTCAAGGGAAACATTTGTTGGAAAAGACATCTTGCATGATAAAGATTGCCTCCATCTAAACCTTGCAGGAGCAGAAAAATCAGGTTCCCTATTCAAATCAAGAATAGTTAAAATACATTTAAATTGAGTATATCAGGGGGAGGGACACATTTTAGGCCATCCAAACCCACTTTAAAAGTTTCAACTTACAGAAATGGCTCCATCAATTGTCTGATGGGTAATTTTAGGAGATTTAATAATAATAACTTACTAAGTGAACTAATTAGTTTAATAGAAACAAGGAAAGAAGTGAACTTAGAATGTATAACTGAATCTAGTGGAGTCAGTATGACACTTTGGGCATGGATCTGAATGGGTATTAAATATTCAGACAAGACTGCAGGTGTGGAAAAGGAGGTGGCATAGCAGTATATGCTTCTAATAAATTATGCATACTGGATATCTCTGAAAGATCAAGAAACCCTTATCAAATACTGAAACATTATAGCTACAGATAACACTGCAAAGTACAAAAAGCAAAATCATATAACTCCATTATTGACCACCTAATGCTGATATATTTTTGAATGAAGATATAAATTAAGAACTAGAAAAGGCCACCGAGTACAGAGATGTTGTGTTCTTAGGAAACCTACATTATGGTGACATAGATTGGGTTTCACTTTAAACCAAAACAGACCCTAGTAAAGAGTTTCTAGCAGAGGTGTATGAATACCATTTTCTGAATATTTGGCCAAATATTCGATATTCAGCAGCCAAATATTCACATATTCGGGTTTTTGGTATTGGGGAGCCTTACAAAAAAAAACTGCTTCCCACCTTCCTCCATAGCCCAAAAATCCAGTAAAATGTAACCCCTGTTCCCCCACCCTCTTAGACGTCCAGTCCCACCTTCCTTCCACCCCAGCACCCACAATTCTGTTAGTTATAATTTATTATTTGAAATAAAATCCCAGATGGGCGACTGGCACAACCTACCTATCTTCATGGCTGGCTGCCATCTATAAAATTAATACACAGTGCCTGTTTCCACTTAAAAAAATCAATATGTCCCTCCCCACCCTCTACCCTGGCAGCACTGTACTCCCATCCTCCTTCCCCCAGCAGCACCCAATTTTCATTACAGGAAGGTGACCAACACAACTCACCCTCCTCCACAGCTAACCACTTTATTATGAATTATGGATTTGAGTCTGCATACTTGGAGTTTTGTTGGTATAGAAAAGGTGAGGGTGGGACCATGGGGGGAGGAGGGGGTAATGCTGAGTTACTTTTTACATGCAAGAAACGGTTTGGGATTGTTACACTTTGAGCGACTGTATCTCCTGGCCTAAATGGCAGGGTGAAACTATCACCGTTTTTCTAATTCTCAATTCATTTTATATCACTTTTGCAGTTGTAACACCTATTTCCAATAATTATCTGTGTGTTAGTAGTAATTGTACTGAAGTATTGAAGAAATTACAGTATATTGGGTACTTTTCAAGTCTGTATTGTGCTTTTGTTGATTTGTATAGCTGTCACTTTGTATTGAGTACTGTGAAACTCATTACATGTTAAAAAAATTGCACTAGCTATTTAGGAGGATTACTGTTTAAGGGCTGTTAATGTAATTGTCTGTTCATCATCTTGACAAAGCACACAAGCGCCAACATTTTTTTTTGAGTCGGTGTTCACCTGTATATGTTTGCTTATTTTTTATCATCAAACTAAGCACAATTGGCCTATTGTGCCTTGGTGTTTTCTTTGAATAGCAGTATCCTTGCATGACTATGTGTATGTGGCTTTTTTTTTTTGTTGCTATAGTTACCACTGGGACTATGTACCATTTTGAGCAGCTCTGACTGTTTTACTACTAAACATTTATCTATATCATACTGTTGATGTAACAGGGATACTTGATGATATCTGTCAAATCAACTGGGAGACAAAACTACAGGGTTCCAGCATAAATACCATGTGGGGAAAAAAGTAAAACTATCATTTTTTCCTTATGTGAAAAATACATAGAAAAGTAAACAAAATATAATGCTGAGGGAATGAAACCAAAATGGTTGAATAAGAGGATCCTTAAATTAATAAAATCAAAGAAACATATATTATACAGTATCTCAAAACAAAAGACCCTGCTGTCTGGTTGAAATATAATGAGACACTAAAAAATGTAAAAATACAATTAAACAAATAACATATGGAATATCAAATGGCAACAAACTGCATGAAAAATAACAAAGCAGTTTTACAGCTATGTTAATTCCTTAAAAATTTCTAGTTCAGTTTTATGCTCTATAACCATAGAGGGTAAACAAATTAAAACCTGAATGAAATGTCAAATATTTTTTAATCAATATTTTTGCTCTATATTCCACAAAGATTCTAATGTCACTAGAGCATGCTATAGTTGGGAAATGAGTAATTCTGAATTATCTTTAATAACTGAAAAATACATTATTAATAGAATTAGTAAACTCAAAAAATAAAGTTTCACAGGACCTGATGGTATTTCCACGCATACACTTAAAATACTAACATAAAAAAATTGCATATCCACTGGAAGTATTATTCCAGGCATCTGTAAAGCACGGGGTCCTACCATGTGATTGGTTAACAGACAATGTTATACCAATCCACAAGAAGGGTAACAAGGCTGACTATCACAACTGTGGACCAATAAGCCTTACTTCAGTCCATGGAAAGTTACTGGAATCCATTCTGAAATACATGATTAAGGAACATCTTCCAAATACAGGCACAACTGACATAGATCAACACAGCTTCACTGCTGGGAGACCCTGTATTACAAATCTCCTAAGTTTTTATGAAAAGGTATCAGGTAATCTAAAGAAACACAGACCAGTGAATTGTGCCTTTCAATCAATCAGTCAATCAATCAATCAAAACTTTATTGATAAAATAGCACTAGTCCCAAAGGATCATAGCACTAGTGCACAAGCAGTAAAACAAATTCACATAAAAAACAACTGCTGCAGCTTATGTAATATCAGAAAATGCCAAATTAAATAAATAAGTTTTCAAAGCGGATTTGAAGCTCTCCACCGTCAGGTACTGTCATATCTGATGAGGTAGAGAGTTCCACAGGGATGGTGCCACAAATTCAAATGCTTGTCCCCGGATGATTTTAAATGGACCCTGGGAATCTCTAGCAATCCCTCATCAGTAAAGCGAAGTGGCCAAGAGGGGCAGTAGGGATGAAGAAGATCTTGCAAATAAGTTGGTCCCTTTCCATTAGGGCCTTGTAGATCAGGCTGGCAGTATTGCCTAGAGGTTAGAAGAATGAGGTGTGAACAAGCTTGATAAATCCAGCAGACCAGACATGAGTTTGAGTCTCACAATCTCCATACTGCATACTGTTTGACTCTAAGCAAGTCACTTAACCACCCAGTGCTCCCAGGCTGCCCCTGAAAACAGGCACTTGTGCCTAGTGGGCCTTACCAAGAGTAAAAAAAAAAAAAATCAACCTAAAAGGTGATCTGCCACTGAATAGGCAGCCAGTGAAGATCGTGCAGCACCAGCATGACATGGCAACTGCGAGGCAGCCCAGTCAACAGCCCAGCTGCTTTCTGCACCGGCTGCAAGTGGCAGATATCAGCCCCTGGAAACCCTAGGTAAAGGGCATTACAGTAATCAAGGCTCAAGGTTACAAAGGAATGAACCAAGACTGGCAGGTCATCAGGCAGAACTAGATGCTTGATCTGGGCTACATTTCTTAGATGGTAAAAGGCAGTCTTGACAATGGACTTTGCAAAAGCATTTGATACTGTCCCACACTGGGCAATTATAGAAAAACTAAATAATATTGTGGCCTATGCACGATGATGCAGAGTGCCTATGTGGTGCAGATGCACAGCCCATAGCCACTATGCACCATTGCACCTACTGCACAGGATGCATGACACGGGGCATGCAGCCCCTATGCACCTGATCCCCCAGCTGCATAGACAGCAATGCACTAGTGGATGGGCAGAGGGTAAGCAGTGAGCATGCCAGCACTACAGGCCATTCACTGAGGAACACAGTGCTGTCCACAGGGGTGTGGAAAGGGTACTGGTTATGGCAGGAGGGACCCTGTCATAATTCCTGTATGAGCCCTGCACACACAGCCCCCACCAGGTCATTGTGGATTGTCCCAATCACCCACAACAGGACCCCTGCTCTGAGATCCCAAGCCAGCACACTCCAGCACAAAGTGGATCCCTGCACCTAACTGAAAGCATACCACCCTCACCTCACACATAATGAGGTGCATGCCAAAGTCCTGACATTCTCCAGGTGGCCCTGCCAATGTGCGCAAGTAATCAAGCCATGGGACCATGCCCCCCCACACCACACACACATCTGTTCCCTGGACTCATAATGGCAGCCGCCCCACATATCGCTGTCCACACCTCTTTCCTGCACCATAAGCCCCCCACTGTACCAGCAACATCGCCCCAACCCTGGTACCATTCCGTCAGTGCCACAGCTAGGAACAGCCAGTGGTACAGCCCTCCACACACATCCTCAGCCACCAGCTGTCCATATGATACTGAGAGCACAGCTGTATGAATAGGCAGGGTGCTCCTAGCATCAGTCTGATACCTGGTGGCCAAGAAGCTGTGTGGAGGGTTGTGCTGCTGGCCATTGCTAGCTGTGGCACCGTTGGGACAGTACAGGGGATGGGGCAGTGTTATCAGTGCTGCGGGGGGGAATGATTGACCATAAATGCTGGGGTGGACCAATCTGGATTGGGGCCAGGAGGGGCCGGTTGGGTAGGGTATGCATTCCTGGGCAGTGCCAGGTTGCAGTTTCCCTGCTGTGGAGGGTGAGGGAGTACACTGCGGATGGAGATGGGGACAGAGACATGCTGGTTAGGGGGTTTCTGGTACTGCACTGGGGTCTGGGCTGATGTGTAAGGGGGGGCACTTGCAATGCAGTACCGGGGTTGGGACTGCCTTGTGTTGGGATGGGGGCATTACTGACAGGAACAGGGATGGGGCAGCATTGTGTTGGGATGGGAGATCCTCTCCACAATTGGGGGTTGGGGCCACAGTTTTTTGGGTGGTGGACCTCTAGCATGGACCATGGTGCCAGTAGAGCTCAGCTGGGAGGACTCTGGCAAACACAGCCATGTGGGTCTGGGTGTCCGCTGATGCTATGCACCCGGACCCATGCCCTACCACACCAGTGATCCACTTGAGACCCAGGACAGGCATCTGATTGGCTACCCGACTGGGTCTGCTACTCCACCCCCGGCCACCCTGCATGGCCCTCTGCACCAAGGGGGTGGGGCCATGGACAGGTGGCCGCTGTTGGTGAATACTGGCTTGTGCACACCTGTCTGTAGGTGCAGAGCTATGCAGGGCTCAAGAGGAAGGGCGATACCACAGCAAACAGTAGCTGGAAGCAGTAGCATTTTGGATGCCAAATAAAAAATACAAACATTGTAATTGGGAATGTAAATGGACTGCTGAACACTAGCATCGAGAGTAGCAAAAGGTAATGAGGAACAGCTCACTTACTTGCAGTTGAATATTGTATCAAAAGCATAAATTAAACTAAATAATGGTCAAACAAGAGCATAGTCTCAGTATTGCATCACCTTATGTATTGCAGGCCTTAAACAGTAAACCAGCAATATAGTTATAAAACAAGCCAAACCTGGTTAATACAAACAATCTTCATTTTGCAAGGTATGTGCTCTGGCAAGGGGAATCAGTTTTTTCAGAAGTTACAAAAAACTGTTGCTTTGCTCACAGTGTGGGATGAACTAATCAAGGATGTAAAATGTATAAAGCTGCAGAACAACTAAAACAATTTCATTTGAATGTTCACAAGTAGCAAGTTAAATGAATGTAAAATTGGAAGTAATTGAATATTAGGAATATTTCTTCAGTTCATGCAATAAATACCAGCTAAGATATTTGTTAAAAGGAGAAAACAAACTTTAATTTTTGAATGAAAATATTGAAAAGCAACAATGAAACTAAGAATGTATATATATTTGTTAACTGACATAAATCCCTGTGATCAAACTCCCTAAGAGAGCAAAACGTAGAGGAAGAAAATAAGTGAAATTTGAACCAAACTTTTTTGAAGTGAGAATCTTCTGTATGTATTTTGAGCTCCCACCATATCTATTTCTTGATAGAACACAGACAGTCAATATACAGGGCCATCATTCTCAGCTACAGCAAGTGAGTGGAGCTCCACAGGGATTTGTGCTTGATCCAGTACTTTTCTAAATCTTTGTATCAGACATGCTTAATAATGTCCAGAATTGGCCTCCAAAGATACATACTGTATGATACCAAATTAGGTGGGACAGTTTGCAATACATCATAAATGGAGTCAATATACAATCAGATCTAGATCATATCACTAGATGAGCATTGAAGTGAGAAATATGTTTTATTATGGATAAATGTTGTGTCATACATTTTTGTCCCCAGTCCATTCCTCACATTTACATATTATGCAATACTGCAATGAAATTGTTGATATAGAAAAAACACTTGGGGGTCCAAATAGATAAAAAATTAGAGTTCAATGATCAATGAACTTCAGCTATTGCTAAAGTTAATAGGATTTTATGAACAATTAAAAAATGTAATTAGTAGAAAGGTGGAGGTGATAATGCCCCTTTAAAGGGCTTATGTGAGACCCATACTAGACTATCGGAGTCAACTGTGGTGCCCCTGCTAAAAGAAGGCTGTCTTGAAGATGGACAGTATCCACCACAGAGCAACAAAAATGGTTTACAGTGAAAAAAAACAGCAACTCGCCTAAAATAATCTAAGACTGATGTTACATAAAACTAGAAGGCTCAGAGGAGTTGTTGCTTATCTACAATATCTATAGAGATACATAATTTATTAAGGAATTACAATTGAAATTTAAGAATGATAACAAAGGGGTTAGAGGGCATCCATTATAGTTCACAAAACTGAAGTTTAATACAAACAAAAGGAAATATTACTATACATGGCAAGTTATCAATCCATTAAATAGACTGCCATTAGATATTATTCTAAGTGAAAATAAAACAGAGTTTAAAAAAGATCAGACAACTATATCATTAATGGAGCACAGTTACACTGTTAATATATTGGTGCTAAAATGGGCTAATGCCTCCTTTGTCCTATACTTCTTTAATATTAACCTTTGTATGAACAAGAAGATCTCAACAAAATAATCACTCGCACAGATCACAGACTGATGCAAGACAAATTAACCTTACTAGTGAGTGATCTCTCATTTGTTTTTACACTTGCTATTGGTGAGTTTAAGCTTCAAGTGAATATTTATAAATTGATTAGAAATATTAAGCTGAAGTTATTTTCTGCTAATAACTCTAGTTACACAAATGTTGAGCTGCTGTAGAAATGATGGACCCTTTATAAGATAATGACCTCAGTGTGGGACTGGCATAAGCAAATGAGAATAAGTTGATTGTGCTGGTTGATTTGATGCAGAAACATTTGGAAGGTGATATGGAAACACAGTGATATTCAAGACCCTATTACTACTTATGATATTACTTTTGGCAAAGGATATGAGAACATAGGAACATAGCTGTTTGACTCTGTGAACTTCAGATGGCACTTGAATATGGATCCAGGGAATAAGAGTAATATCAGGACTGAACAGGGAGACAAACAAACTAGGTTTACCTAGGTCCATTTTTTCCCATGAAATTTTGTATATCACCATTATGACATTTGCAAAGATGTTGCATTGTGAGATAGATAAGTTGATTCTAAATCATTCGTATCCACAAAATAAACTGAGCTCTCACCTTCCTAATATAAAAAAAAGTTCTCAGGCTCTGGCAGTGTAACTTGAATGGGGCACTCTTTTAGCTAACACATTTAAAGCAGAAGAAAAGTGGGGGTTGTGGGGTCTTTAGCTGCTTTCTTCTGTTTTTCTGTTCTTCTGCTTTTAGCTATACATTAGCAATTCTTTTTTTTTTTACAATCTCTTTATTCCCCCATGGCTGGTCACTGCTCCCATCTGCCATGCTTACCTGACTCTGAGTCATTTGAGATCTTCTGGGTGCTTTGCGCATCCTGGCAGAACTCCAAAACCATCCCGGAAGCATCATCCTGTAGGCATCCCTGCTTTTTCCATTGTTTTCTCCCCTTAGCTACCCAGGCCCCCAGAAGCAGTGATGCATGCACACCGCAGCTCCAGCTGACAGCCCTATCTGCCCTCCCCAGCTTGATGCCAGGGCTTCTTGGTTGCGATGTTGCCACCAAGCCCCCACCAGGGGACAGCCAAGCTCCAAGGAGGCCCTCCTAAACCCTCCCAAGGAGGAAAGATGCCAGCCAGCAGCTAATCAATGTCCTTTCCCTCCTCCCTCCTGACCTCCAATGGCCTGGGATTGTTCTCAAACCCAGGTCACTGGTGTGGCATGAGGTGTGGCATCCAGCATCTCAACCCTCAGTGCCATTGGGCTGTCTGCATTTTATATTCTTAACTGGAGTATGTGTGATGTCATTGCAGAAGATGGTGGTTTTATAATTAATATAGAAGTCCTGCCAATTGATTGTCACAACATTGTAAATAATGCACTGTAACTTTAAAAACATTAACTAAAATAGTGTCTCACTCCAGTTCTTGCTATGCCTTAAAAATGTGAGAATGGTGCAAAACTGTCAGCATGAGTCTGGAAAGGTCTATGCACTGCTTTGTAAACGTTTTACTATGTTGCACTTCTATTCATTCTTTGACATAAAGTTTACAAACATTACATTGCCAGAGACTGAGGACTTTTTTGATATCAGGAGGGTGAGTGCTCGGTTTATTTTATGGATATAAATACACTGTCTGACCCATAGTGCCTGGTACAAACTGAGCTGGCCACTCGAAACTGTTTGTGATTCAAAATGATAGTGGAACATACAGTAGACTTTAATATCCCTTCATCTGAGGGGATTGCTTAGACAACTTAAAACTAAAAGGATTACGCTGAAGAGATGAATAATGTTACCTTATTTACTTAATTAATTAATTTATTTCAAAAGTTTCACCAGGAGAGACATGCCGCGCTGTATACAACTCGATTCCAGATGTGTCCTGGGGGGAGGGTAGAAGGCATACATACATGTGCAACAGAGTAAAAACATAATTAAAGAGTGAAAAATATTTATAGGGTATAAAAAATGCAATTATATACATTATAACATAAATGATGCATCAAAAATATACAATGAAATGTACAAAGCCTTTACAAAAAGAAATGTTCAGAGATAAGTAGCAGATAAAAAGTGAATTCAGTAGCCTTCAGATCGTTGGTGAGTGGAACACTGGGAAGACAAAACAGCCAAAAGGAAAACTTGTAAGGGAGAAGGATCGAGAAGAGGAGATGGGAGATGGGAGAGATAGGGGCAGGGTGTCATGGGAGGTCAGGAGGCATGAGTAGAGTATGGAAGAGATGGTGGAAGATCAAAGTGAAGGTATGGAAGAGGGAAGAGGGAGTACATTCTGAGGATGAGAAACAGGAGGGGAAGGGGAGAATTAGGAGAGATAGAGTGAGGGAAGAGAGAGAGTGCACTGGGGCAGATGCATGAGGGAGGGAGTCAGGGGTAGTTACTGGAGGGACTGGTGTAATCATGTAGAAGACTGGAGTGGGAGCTAATAGAGCCGGCAGAGTGTATAGAGAGACAGGGGGGGGTCATCTTGTCATTAAGATGTACCAACACCTTTTGTTTATAATCCATTGCCTCCATTGTGAAAATGTTTTCCCCTTCATCTGAGGGCTTGATAACTATTTGTGTACATGTTTGTACATAGAAATGGATGTTTCTGTATGTTTCTATTTAAAAATGCATTTGCAAAGAGTTATCAGACCCTCAGGCATAGAAACTTAAAATATAGAAACAGAGAATTTGACAGCAGATAAGGACCGCTTGGCCCACCTAGTCTGCCCATTTCCCTATCTGATGGATAAGCAGCAGATCCTAGTTAACCAAAAGCCTATTTTCTCCTACCCCCCACCAGAATTGCCTTATGTCTGTCCCATCCATTCTTGAATTCCCCACTGTTCTTGATTCCATGGCCTCCTCAGGAAGGCTGTTTCATTCATCCACAACCTTCTCAGTGAAAAAATACTTCCTTACATTACCTCTGAGCTGTCCTCTCTATCTTCAAATTGTGCCCCCTTGTTCTTGCACATCTCTTTTTCTGAAAGATGCTCCCCTCTTGGACTTTGTTGATTCCCTTGAGGTACTTAAAAGTTTCTATCATGTCCATTCTCTCCATCCTTTCCTCGAGGGTATTTATATCAAGCTCCTTTAGTCTCTCTTCATATGTATTCTGGAGCAGACCCTGCATCATTTTGGTGCCCTCTTCTGGACAGCCTCCACTCTGTCTATGTCTTTCAGGAGATGGGGTCTCCTGAACTGCATACGATACTCCAGATGGGGTCTCACCAACTGTCTGTACAGAGAGATAACAACTTCCTGTTTTCTACTGTTGATGCCTCTCCCTATGCATCCCAATATCCCCCCAGTCCTCCTTACTGCCTTCTTACATTACTTTCCCACCTTTAGGTCATCTGATATAATTATCCCCAGGTCTCTTTTCATTTTTGTTGTTGTTGGTATCTCATCCCCCCACTGTGTACTCTTCCCCTGGGTTTTTGTTTCCCAGGTGTCTTACCTTGCACTTCTTTGTGTTGAATCTGAGCTGCCATACATTTGACCATTCTTCCGACCTTGCCAAGTCCCTTCTCATTCTTTCCACCCCACCATGTGTATCAACCCTTTTTGCAGATCTTTGTATTGTTTGCAAAGAGACATACTTTTCCTTCCAGTTGCTCTGCAATGTCACTTATATTGACATTAAAGAGGACCAATCCAAGTACTGAACCCTGCGGTACCCTGTTAATAATGCTCCTTTCTTCACTGTGGACTCCGTTTAATATTAACCCTTTGTGTCCTGTTGTCCAGCCAATTTTTTATCCAGGCTATCACCTTGGAACCCACTCCAAAGCTGGCTAACTTGTATATTAATCTTTTGTGTGGGACCGTGTCAAATGCCTTGATAAAATCTAGGTAGGCCATGTCCATAGCCCCTCCCTGGTCTATTACTTTGGTCACCCAGTCAAATAACTCTATTAGGTTCATCTGACACAACCTTCCCACTGTGACTCCGTGTTGCCTTGGGTCCTGTGTCCCACTGGCCTCTAGGCACTCAACAATTCTTTCCTTCAGAAGTGATTCCATCATTTTCACTATCACTGAGATCAAACTAACAGGTCTGCAGTTTCGTGCCTCTGTCCTGCTCCCACTTTTGTGAAGTGGAATCACATCTGCCATCCTCCAGTTCTCAGGTACCATCCCCATGCTCCCATGATTTGTTAAAGAGAGTAGTCGGTGGTAGGGTAGACAAAGCAGAACATAGTCATAATGAAGGTAGCAGATTACAAACAAAAGTATTTGTACATCCTAATGATAGAGGACATTATTCTTTGCTTCAGTGTAATCCTGTTTCAAGATTTAAAGTAAAACTTTTTGATTAAGTAGATTCAGCTGTTCATTGTGAGTAGATTACAGAACAGGAGGCTAAATTAATTTCTGAAGCCAGATTTTCCTGTGATACACACAAATATGTTCTTCTGAAGATTCCTTAAAAATAGGACTAATCTAAAGTAGAGATGTTGCAAAGTTTTAATTCACTGATGAAGTTCTGGTGAAGTTACTGACTCTGCTGGTGCACCTTGGACAAACGGAGTAGTGGAGGTGGACTGCTGGATAGAGGAGCTGCTGCTGGATCCAGAATCTGGAGCTCTGCTCCTAAATATTTTGGGGCTTTTTTTTCATTTCTAGCAGGTATGCCATCATTGCCCCAGCATTTTAAATTTATACATTGAAATTACTCACTACCTGCAGCTGTTTTCATCAGAGAGTATTTCTCTCTATTTGATTTTCCCCTCCTGTTACAGAGAGACCCACCAGTGGGCAGAGGACGGTGATTGAGAAGAACCCAAAATATTGGGAGAAGTCAGGCCACTGAAGTGGTTGTGACTACTGAAGTGCTTCTAGATTTGAAAGCCTTTATCTAAGGAGGAATACAGACAACTTGCTGTTTTAATCTGGTTTTCCATTGTGATAATTTTTTTTTTATATTTCAAAACCTACACCTTTACCCTAGGTCTAAAAAAAGTCCCATGGGGTGTATAGACATACAGAGATTAAGTTATCAAATATTGAAAGAAAATGTATTTTATAATTAATTTGAAGTACATTAAAATTACAATTTCCTTTATCACATAGGCTTTCATGGATTTAGTGGCTCGGTTCATTTACTAATTGGTCACACAGGTTACACCTGCTAATTAATTGACATTCTCATGCTATTTGCATGTAGTTATTGCAGTTATTGCATTCCTGCAAGGCTCATGTGGAATGCCTTTAAAAACTTGGAGATCTGATCTTCACACTAAAGTCTGCTGTTCACTTCGGCATTTAAAGCAACAAATCACTGTTTGCATTTTCAGCATTAAAAAACCTTGTTAACTTACCTTCTGATAAGCACTGACACCATAAAAGCAAACTCTTCAGACCAACTTCTTTTTAAAAATAATGGGACATTATAACTGACCTTATCTAAAAACGGCAATATGCTGAGTAAGTTGCTTTTAAAAGCTTTAAAAAAATGTTTTTAATTAGATAAAACAATTTTTACTAAATTATTTTATTTTGTATTATTTTGTATTACTCCTATTATGTTAATCAATGTAATTACAGCAGTACATTTTTTATATTTTATTTTGAACAAATTTCTCTCTAGCTGATCACTAGTACATGGCATTGTACCCTCCCCCCCACAAACACACATACTTTTGAGTAGTGCCTGATTTAGAGGATTTGAGGTGTGCGTTTGGGACAGAGGTTTTTTTTAAAGTGTGTTTTTATGTATTACAGTCAGTGCCACCTCTTGTACTGAAAAATCGGCAGCAAAGGCATACTGGGATAATTGTGGGGCCAAACAGAAATAAACTCCACAATTACATTCCTACAGAAACAGTAGATTATGAATGTTCTGACTGTGTGGATATGGTTCACTGCTTTTTTTCAACTCTGCTGACAGAAGCCTGAAACTGTTACAGAAGCTTTACCTAAAGTAAAAGGTTACATAACATTGAATAATGTTTATTACTTTACCTTCTAAACTTAAAATGTTTAAGAACTTAATATGATCTTGTGTTAAAGTGACAAAGAACTGCAGTGTCGGATGTATTATTGTGCAATACAGTAGGAAACAATGTTACTTATGCAATAAAGTACAATATATATATAAAGTATAGAGTTAAATCATAAGAGAGCAGTTGTGCATCAAGACTATTGTGAAATAATCTTGACTTAAGGTGCAACAGTGTAAAAGTGCAACAAGTGGAAAATTACCTAGAAGGGCCCCTTGAAATAGAGTCCAGTGCAATATCATCTGTGCAATGGAGTTGTAATACTACTATGCAATATCAAGTGTGCAACAGTGTAACGTGCACTAGAATAATGGCAGAACAGGGCCACAACGCAATATTTTGAACTAAAGAGCAATAGTATGTAGTAGGTGAAACTGTGCAAAAGGACCCATTAAGAGAATTAATAGTATTAAGGCAATAGTGCAATGGTGCAATTTCATCAAACTACAATAGGACTAAAGTGCAATATAAAAGAAATGTTTATCAAGTACACCAACTTAGCAGTTAGTATTGCAAGTGCATTTTGGTTATCTTTAAAAATTGAAAGTGTTGTCTTTACTTTACCTACAGTATATGTACAATTGATATTTATTGTTATACTCGTGAAAAATTGTCTCTTTACTTGCAGGCAAGGAATTATTAGATACATTTAATAAGTCAAAGGTACAGTAACTATGAAAGATAGAGAAAGATGGTTGTGATTACAAGGGGACAAAAAGCAAATGGAATGAATCTGGATTTGAACTTGGACTTGCCCCATTCACCCTAGGAGAAAATCCTAGAAGTACATCAGATAAACCTGATAGAAGTAGGAAAAAAATCCAATTTACAGGTTGCTTCAGCTAATGACAAACTTTCTTACCAAAGTAATACTAGTAAAAATTAAGTTAATTTGCAAAGGAAAGAACAAAATAAAATTAAGCAAACCCTAATAAATAGATCTCTGTGTACATCTACCCCCCCATTACATAAAGAGGTATTAGATTCTGCACAAGTTATCTCAGCATCTAATGAGGAAAAGGTAATTATTCAATGAAAACATGTAGGGAAGCAAAGGCTGCCCCTAGAAATGGTTCATTAAATGTAAATTTGTATATAGAAGATGGATCCGCTGAGGGTAAATTAGGCATGCAAGTTCAATCTTCATCATATAATGAGGCGAATAAGGTAGCAAATGAAAAACTTCCTACACCCACAGAATTTGAATGTGAATCATTTCCTGAATCTATCACTCAAATTTAATCACTCAGTTTCTTGTTTGGAAAAAATCACCAATTTTAAATCAGGAGAAGTCTACTGTAAATAATAATAACACAGTTCAAGCAAGAGAAGCACCCACCACAACATACGGTCCACAAACGGTTTTGAAAAAAATCTTACCATTTATTTTTTCACACACAAAAAGCAGTTAAAATCCCTCTAAACACAGCAGTGGAAAAAAACGAAGACCACAGACTAGTGAAAATGCTGAAAAGACTGACATTTCACTTGGTGTAATTCCATGCTTCCTCAAAGTAATCAAAATGTACCAAAAGCTTTAAATAGATAGTGACATCAATAAGATTTCTTAATTACATAAAATCAAGTTAGACAATGAAAAACTAACTTGACAACCAACAAATTAGTTAATCAATGGACCAACCAAGTTGGTTGTCAGACACATCAGTGTGTTTTGCGTGTTTAGCGTTATTAAGTGTAAGACGGAGCTTAGTACAGCAGCTGTTAACGCAGTACTTTCTGCCGTCCAGGTAGTTTCTATGCTCACTCTCCTGGTAGGTAATATCAGGGGCGATAGGTACACATTACACATTGTTTACTGCAGCTCTGAAGTACTCGGCAGATGGAGGCTTTTGCCTGCACTTCTGTGTATCATTATACAGCATTTAATTACACTCCCGTCTTAGGGAGTAGCCCTTGGTATTT
This sequence comes from Neoceratodus forsteri, assembly GCA_016271365.2. Classification (NCBI taxonomy): domain Eukaryota; kingdom Metazoa; phylum Chordata; order Ceratodontiformes; family Ceratodontidae; genus Neoceratodus; species Neoceratodus forsteri. The sequence goes on from CM057458.1 coordinate 552,771,521, forward strand.
CGGTGACTGCATCAGTGATACCTATAATTAGTTAATGTTTATACATTGAGTTCTGTTTGTATTTCTTTTGTTTTGACCTTATATGAGATAATTTTCTGTGCTTATAAATATAATCATTTGTTTGGTGCTCTATTTCCTACTAAGACTCAGGAAGAGACTTTACCTATGTTGTGTTTGTTAAAATAAATTATAAACTAATAATCTGATTTACCTCTTCTGGAGCTTAGAGTTGCTGAAAATGACTAACTTATAGTTTGAAATAGCTAAGCTCTATTAACGCTTGTCTGTATGTGTTTCTAAATCTTTAAAAAGTGTACTGTCTATCGCAGTGAATGTAACCTGAAAGTTATTATTTCTGGGTTAAAAACTAAGCATTTAAATCACTACTTTGGTAAGCAGCATACATTACCTATCAAACAGATTCCATTTGGAATCTGGAACTTTATTTCCTTAGTACGAATCAGGAAGTGAGTTTTTCTTGGTATTCTGATGTGTAATTGATAGAATTATAACTACCAAACTTGGCATTATTTTCTACATCCCTCTATTTTGTTCGCTTCTTGCTTGTGATTTTAACAACTTATACGACAATACCATGGAAATATTCATACAAACTAAATGGTGAAAAAGCCATACTATGTAAATCATGTAATATGTATATTACTTGTGCAGGCGTCGGCCGCAGGACAGCGGCCACAGATGAGCCAGTGCTTCCATAGCCGCCCGCTCGAGACCACAGCCCCGGATCCCTACAGCTAGGCAGGGACTTGTGCAGCGTCGGCCGCGGGGCAGCGGCCACGGGCGGGCCGGCGCTTCCCGCCGCGCCGCTCGAGACCACAGCCCCGGATCCCTACAGCTAGGCAGGGACTTGTGCAGGCATCAGCCGCAGGACGAGTGGCCACCGGGCGGACTGCACTTCCATAGCCGCTGCTCAAGACCACAGCCTCGGATCCCTACAGCTAGGCAGGGACTTGTGCAGGCATCGGCCGCAGGACGAGCGGCCACCAGGCGGACGGCGCTTCCATAGCCGCCGCTCGAGACCACAGCCCTGGATCCCTACAGATAGGCAGGGACTTGTGCAGGCATCGGCCGCAGGACGAGCGGCTACCGGGCGGACTGCACTTCCATAGCTGCCGCTCGAGACCACAGCCCCGGATCCCTACCGCTAGGCAGGGACTTGTGCAGGCGTCGGCCGCAGGACGAGGCAGCCGCCACCGCGGATGGCGCTTCCATAGCAGCCGCTCGAGACCACAGCCCCAGATCCCTACAGCTAGGCAGGGACTTGTGCAGGTGTCGGCCGCAGGACAAGCGGCCACCGGGCAGACGGCACTTCCATAGCCACCGCTCGAGACCACAGCCCCGGATCCCTACAGCTAGGCAGGGATTTGTGCAGGCGTCAGCCGCAGGATGAGCAGCCACTGGGTGGACGGCGCTTCCATAGCCGCCGCTTGAGACCACAGCCCCAGATCCCTACAGCTAGGCAGGGACTCGTGCAGGCATCGGCCTTAGGATGAGCGGCCTCTGGGCGGACGGTGCTTCCATAGCTGCCGCTCGAGACCACAGCCCCGGATCCCTACAGCTAGGAAGGGACTTGTGCAGGCGTCGGCCGCAGGACGAGCGGCCACTGGGTGGACAGCGCTTCCATAGCCACCGCTCGAGACCACAGCCCCGGATCCCTACAGCTAGGCAGGTACGGCAAAGCCGCAGCCAATCGGAGCGCGAGCGCTATTCTATGGCAGCTTCCGATTGGTCCCACTGCTAAAACTGCATTTTCAACCTGAATTTTGACAAAAAAGGAGCTGTTTTCTACTGTGTTTTTATTGTTTAAAAATTGAACTGTCTGTGTTAAGAGAATTGTTAGCTACAGGTGTTAGGGGAGGGTTCAGATCGCAGTCATACAGCCCTTTTTAGGTTGGCTATAGAGAAGCGAGACACAGGGGTGCCCAGGAAATTGCCTCCTTTGTCCTGCTAATTCTGTCCACTGTAACACCTCTGGACTGCCTGCCCTCTGACGACTGGGACAGTAAATAACTAGTCCCACCTTCTGTCTCCTCAGGGACTTGTGCAGGCGTAGGCCGCAGGACGAGCAGCCACTGGGCAGACGGCGCTTCCATAGCCTCTGCTCGAGACCACAGCCCCAGATCCCTACAGCTAGGCAGGTATGGCAAAGCCGCAGCCAATTGGAGCGCGAGCGCTATTCTATGGTGGCTTCCGATTGGTCCCACTGCTAAAACTGCATTTTCAACCTGAATTTTGACAAAAAAGGAGCTGTTTTCTACTGTGTTTTTATTGTTTAAAAATTGAACTGTCTGTGTTAAGAGAATTGTTAGCTACAGGTGTTGGGGAGGTTCAGATCGCGATCATACAGCCCTTTTAGGTTGGCTATGAAAGCGAGACACAGGGCGCCCAGGAAATTGCCTCCTTTGTCCTGCTAATTCTGTCACTGTAACACCTCTGGACTGCCCGCCCTCTGACGACTGGGACAGTAAATAACTAGTCCCACCTTCTGTCTCCTCAGGGACTTGTGCAGGTGTCGGCCGCAGGATGAGCGTCCACCAGGCGGACGGCGCTTCCATAGCCGCCGCTCGAGACCACAGCCCCAGATCCTAAAGCTAGGCAGGTGCGGCAAAGCCACAATTTTATGCCCACCCGCCCATCCCCTCCCGAGTGTTATCTTATAGCCCAATTGCTCCGCCCACAGTCTGTTTCCCTCTCTCTTATTGGCCGGCTCCTTAAAAGAATAATTCCATATATATTTAACAACCGCCCCTGTGTTAATTAAACATGGGAAGCCTCAAGTGGCTTTGTCTAACAGCCATTACCCTTCTGCTATGTGATAGGGCTGGCCCCCATGACAGCCATATTATTACTATAGAGACCTGTCCCAAGCTAACATTATACCCATATATTAACAATAGCTACTTATTTTACTGCCCTTGTCTGCCCATAGTTCTACCGAAGCTTATTGAAACCCCAGACAGTGGCACAGCAACCAGTTCCTCTAAACATGTCATCAAACCCCAGTCTATTAAACTCTGCTTTGGCTGCTACTGCCCTACCTGGCTCCTAAGCTATATATCTACAGGGCTTAACAAGTATATGACCCGATCTATGGACCCATGCACTCTAAACTGTAAAAGATACAGAAAGAATCATGTTTTTAAAAACTTCTTCCACAACCTGAAAAGTATTCTCCTCCTCTTGCTACTCTGTTGGGTGACATTGAACTCAATCCTGGTCCACCAAGAATGTCTCATCACCAGCTGAAATTAAGCAGCTGAAGGTATCAGTTTCCTACATGCCAATGTTTGCAGCCTGTTAAAAAGCTGGAGTCTGTCCAGGCTTGGATTATACACACTGCACCAGACATTTTGGTGATATCAGAATCTTGGCTCCGAGCATCTACACGGACAGCGAGTTAATATCCTAATTACCTCCTTTTCAGAGCAGATAGAAGGACCAGGGGAATAGCCATTTATGTTAAAGCGTACACAGTATCTGTATTAGATGCCACATCCATTGCAGGAGGTTTCGAATGCCTGTCTCTTAAAGTCGAGCCACCTCATTCAAGGGCCTTTCGTGTGATAGGCTGCTATAGACCACCAGCAGGACCTCAACTCCTAACTCAGCTGACTGGACAAATGGGCGCTTCCTCATAGAGACAATTATATTAGGCGATCTAAACTATGATTGGTTATCTAGTGGGTCATTACCCTGAAACATTTCTGTGATTCACATGGATTCACTCAACTAATTTCTGAACCTACGGCCATCAACAAAAATCCAACGAGCAGCCTTCTGGATGTGATACTTGTCAATGAACCTCATCATTTCTCTCATTCCGGTATTCTTCCAGCTGATGTTAGTGACCACTGCCTCATAGCTGGCATTAGAACGATCCCAAATCCACTATCCACATCAAAGTTCTCCAACAAAAGATCAAGATGTAATTTTGACCCCCTGGCCTATTTCAACTACCTAAAAGTCTCTATAAAATGGCAGAGTTTTTACCTAGCTAAATCAGTGAGTGATGCCTATGATGTACTGCACGAAATCATAACTGGTGCCCTAGATGTCCATGCCCCCATAATCAAAGCTAGAATAAAAACCCGGCCCTGCCTCTGGTTCTCACCAAACTTGAAGAAAGCCCTACTGAAACAAGATCTACTGTGGAAAAAGGCCAGGAAGTCACATACAGAATCGGACTGGTGTATTTTCAGAGCAGCTAGGAATGCCTGCACAAAAATGATTAGAGAGGCAAAGGCTACTTTTTATCAATCTGAACTGCTCTCTGCATCTAATAACCCCACCAAGTTCTGGTCCACTATTAAGGAAGTCTCGGGCCACTCACCAAGTAGTGTGCTCCATCCAAAATTACCATTGACAATGTCACTGTCACTGATAAATTTGAAATCCTGCAAGCCTTCAATAATCACTTTGCCACAGCTGGCCTGGCTTTGATAAAGCACCAGTAAGCAGTCTTCGGCCACAGATCAAAGCACAATCCCTAGAAACAATCAACAATGGCAGGACATTTGCCTTTTCATTAATCACCTTGAAAGAAGTTGAAGACCTTCTGCTACAGTTAGACATTAGAAAGAGCGCAGGAGCTGACTCGCTTGACCCATACTTTCTGAAAATAGCCTATCATATACTAGCAGCACCAATAATGCATTTATTTAACCTGTCTCTAATCCAAGGCTCCCTTCCTGCAGAATGGAAAACTGCTCATGTTATTCCACTATACAAAGCAGGGGACCCAAGTGATCTGAACAACTATAGGCCAATCTCCCTACTGCCTATACTTTCGAAAATGTTGGAAAGAATTGTGGATACACAGTTGAGATCCTTCCTGGATAACACAGAATTTCTTAATCCCATGCAGTCTGGATTTAGAACCAAACACAGCACCATCACTGCACTGGCCAAAGTTACTGACGACTGGCATCAGGACCTGGACAAGAAAAAATTTGTTTGTGCAGTGTTCTTAGATCTTAGCAAGGCCTTTGATACCGTCGACCATTGTCTACTTCTTTCAGCGCTAAACAACTTAGGAATGGACTCAATAGCACAGGCCTGGTTCCAGAACTACCTCACAGACAGACAGCAACAAATAAAGGCAGAAGGAGAGCTTTCACCACTTAAATCAATAAAGAGAGGAGTCCCACAGGGTTCTATACTGGGTCCACTACTGTTCAACATCTATATTAACAATCTGAACTTAGGAATCACAGAAGCCAAAATCCATTTATTCGCCGATGACACAGTGCTATACCTAAGCCGAGACTCCCCTGGAGCCGCATGCGCTGCAATACAAGATGAATTCAATAAACTGCAAAACCAGCTCATCGACAAAAAGCTTTTGCTAAATGCAAAAAAAACCAAGGCAATGCTGTTTGCCCCATCTAACACCGGGGCCATCTCTACAGCCTATAACAATGTTCCTCCTGTATCCACTCTACTTGGTGAAAATCTTGAGTTTGTGCCAAATTTCAAATACCTGGGTATTTGGCTGGATAACAAACTCTCTTTTAAAGTGCATATTGAAGAATTACTGAAAAAACTTAGGCAAAGGCTTGGCCTCTTCTTCAGAATTAAACATCTTCTTACTGAGGCGGCAAAAGACAGCTTATTAATTCTACATTCCTATCATTAATTGATTATGCTGACATTATATATGCCAATGTCTGCCTCTCATCTTGCTAAATTGGACGTATTGTACCACAGAGCCCTAAGATTTATAACTGGCCTTCCATCCTCCATGCACCACTACGAGCTATATACTGCAGTAGGTGGTCATCGCTTCAATTCAGAAGGCATAGAAATGCAGCCATCTGGACATTTGAGCTCTCTCAACAAACTCCCGGACTACATTGCTGCCTGCCTTCCTTTAAGTCCACCTAGTAGCTACGGCATAAGAAGTCACTCACTAATTTCCCTTAAAATTCCCAGGATTAACAACCACTTTGGTAGGGCTGCCATAAGTCATGCTTGGCCCACACTATGGAGAAGGAGCCAAAGCTCTTTGAAACTCAGCACTCCTGTCAGTATTGCTATGTTCAGGCATCTTTACGACAAAACTTTTACTGAACTTTGTAAATGTTACCTTAGCTTCTAGTGGTTCTATTAGTGGTCTCATCTCTAAATCTACCTCTCTCATTTATATACCCTACCCTGTAAATCCCTCCCTATCATGTTAAGTAGCCAACAGTCTTGTTTGGCCTTCGGAGCCTCTAGCACCTTCCCTACCTAATCCTACATGACACTTAATTAGTTGTTCTGTTGGTTTTTTGGATCTTTGGGCCATCTCTAAGCCATGGCCAATTTCCTAGCCAGCGACCCCGTATAAGCTAGATTTAGTTCCTGGGGGGATGTAATGGTTGTGATCTGCCTTCCCTTGGCTAATACTAGTATTAAATCAACACCTTCAAACATGTATAAGAAAGAATGTACTTTGTACAATTAACGCATGTGATGATATTTACCTGTTCCCCACTAGTGCAATGGAATGTTTATACTGTACCTTTCACACGTAAATCTGTATTCCCAAATCCTACTTTTTATGTAATATATGTATGTTTATCCATCTCTGACTAACTGCAGGTCCACCTTGTAAATGAGCTTGCTCAACGGTGATCGCCTGGATAAATAAAGAGTTGATTGATTGATTGATTGATTGATTGATAATAGTCTCTGAGCACCCATTAAACAATTTATTTGCATGCACTAAATGTATTGACAATTATGAAATGTCAGTCTTACTAGAGTAGTTTAACAAAAGGATTAGTGAAATTGAGACGTCAGAAGGACATGGCATCCCGCTCTCAGGCCTGACTCCAAACTGACACACAACAATCTGACACTATTATCAGGCCTGTACTGAAAAACACAATTTGTACTGATGTTCTTGTTCCCATAAATAATACCCCCCCAACCAAAAAAAGGGGAAGGGAAGAAGAAGAAAGTACTGATCCTGAGGATGCCTAGTATCAAGTTCAACACTTGAAACATCATGAAAAAAAAGAGAGAGTAAGGAAAGCCAAACAATTCAATCTTGAAATCACTAATTCATTTGACCCCTTAAACTTAGACATCACCCAAGAAGAGTCAATGGGTATGACTACTTCTATAAAGGAAGTGATGACACCAGACTCACCTATACCATTAAATGATGAAATACAATCTATAGGCATGAAACAGAATATTACTTTAGACCCACCCTTAATAACATTCGTTACTACTTCTACTATTCATCAGCAAGTAGAGCAAAATATGGAACTTCAGGTTACTCAGCCCAGAGAAACTGAAATATATGTGTTAGGTGATTCTATAATCAAAGTACTTGACCAAGCAATATGCGATAGAGACAAAGCACATTGAACCCTGTCATGTTTTAGGGGTGCCAAAATATCACACATCACGAAAATGATTAACGACATAGTTTGTCTAACAAATTCTAGAAAATTAGTGGTTATCCATGCAGGAGCCAATAATGTTCTACATCAAAACCCTCACCAAATCAAGCAGGAATTTGTCAAGTTAACAAACAAGCTAGTAGATTTGGGCTGTAACTTTCTATTTTCTGAGATACTTCCTATTCCTAGAGCAACATACAAACAAAACTGTATGTTAAAAGAAACAAACAATTAGCTCAGACAATGGTGCCTGAGGCAAAATCTTAAATGCATAACACATTGGGAAGAATTCAATGGAAATCCTGATATGTACAGTCAAGATAGACTACACCTAAACAAAGTAGGGTCACAATTTCTTAGCTACCAGTTTAATAACTCAATAGATGCAAATTTAAACTATTAAATGGGAGGAAGGGTGGAACTGCTATACATAAAACACTATCAGCAGAACATACTTCTGTAAGCAACATGTGGAATAATAATTATAATGGCAAAAACAATAAAAACGTAAAACTCAGAAAGTAAAAAAGAAGAGGATATCAAAATCTGGATTGAAAAATCAAAAAAAAATCCATCTAATCAGGAAAATACTGTATACAGTGAAATCCATATTAACAAAGTTAAAGTCAAGGGAATTAGAATTTTATTAGCCAATGCTCATAGTTTAACAAATAAATTAGATGAATTAAGATATATTCTTGCTAATAAAAAAATTGACATCTGCTGTATTACTGAAACATGGCTGACAGATAATGATTGGAACTCCGATATAATTGGTTATAAAACATTTTTAAAAAACAGACAGAATGTTAAAGGTGGGGGGTTAGCATTATATATATCTAATAAATTTAATTGTCATGAGATAGTGTATGAAGACTCTCCAGCTGAGATACTCGGGCCAAAATCGAACTAGGTCATGAAACCTTAACTGTAGGTCTTTGTTATAGATCACCTAGTTTAAACCATGAAGATAATTTAGTCTTCTTGAAGCAGCTGGATAATATTGAAGTGAACGGAGGTTTAATAATTCTTGATTTTAATTTCCCCAATATAAATTGGGCAACACTAGATACCTACAGTACTATTGAGTGGCAGTTTCTAGAAATCACATTTAAACTTGGACTGGACCAGCTAGTAACTATTCCCACTAGGAAAAATAATAAACTTGACCTTCTTTTTACAAATAATGCTGACCTTCTCTCTACCTCCGTTATCATACCCCCTTTGGGAGACAGTGATCATAATATGATTGTATGTGATGTCTTAAGACAAGCGAACTGTAACAAAGGGATAAGTAAGTTTAAAAATTATTACAAAGCTGAATATAAAAATATAAAACAGTTCTTGACTTCATGGAAATGGTTAAATGACCTAGGATATCTTGATTTTGAGCAGGTGTGGGAAACAATAAAGGCCAAAATAGATTATTGTATAAATGCCTGGGTACCTAAGAGGGTAAAATATAATAATAATAACAAACAAAGAGTTCCCATGTGGTGGTCTAAAGATATAACGTGTGTAATAAAAAAGAAATTTTGTGCCTATAACAAATACAGTAAGACCAAAAAGGCTTCTGATTGGTGCAAGTCTAAGATACTTGCCAAAAAAACAAAAAAATTTAAAAATCAAAACAAAATTTGAAAATAAACTTAGCCAAAAATATCAAAGACAATAATAAAAAGTTTTATAGTTATATTGGTTCATTAAAACAAACACATACAGGAATTGGACCATTAAAGGTAAATGACAAATTAATCACTAGTGAAAATGAAATGGCTACCAAATTTAACCACTATTTTACAAGTATATTTAATCCCACGGACTTTATACATCTTGATACATCACAAACATCAAACATTAAACTATTCTTCTCCAAACAGGACACTTTAGAGGTCATTAACAAAATTAAATGCAATACATCTCCTGGACCTGACTCTATTTACCCTAAGTTCTTGAAAGAAGTATCAAAAGAACTTACAGGACCTTTTACTTATTTGTTTAATATGTCCATAAATCATGGTAAGGTTCTTCAATCCTGGAGAGAGGCAAATATAACCCATATTCTCAAGGGAGGCAATAAGCAGTTAATATCTAATTATAGGCCTAACCACACTTATCAGTAAAATTATTGAAAGGTTAATACATGCTAAAATCTCCAATCACATTAAAAGTACAGATTGTACAGACATTTCCAAGAACGGTTTTACTACTGGCAGGTCATACCTAACAAACCCCATTAGTTTTTTTGAGCCAGTCAGCGATGCCCTGGAAAAGGGCTTTCCAGTAGATATCATATTCCTAGATTTTGAAAAAGCATTTGATCCTTTTTCCACAAAATTTGATAGAACAACTTCATAATATATATCTGGATATGCACTTAATTAAATGGATATCAGCATGGTTGTACAACAGACATCAAAGGGTGGTTGTACGTGGGCATGAATCCAACTGGAGTCTTGTCACTAGTGGAGTACTGCAGGGATCTGTTCTTGGGCCTTTACTTTTTAATATATTGATAGCCAGTATGCAAACAACTAAAGAAGTTTGGATAAATAAATATACGGATGATTGTAAATTAGGCTGCATTGTGAACACAATTGTGTCTGCAAACACTCTTCAAGAAAACTTAAATAAATTCACATATTGGGCAGTAAATAATAATATGAAATTGAATCCGACAAAGTGCAAGGTAATGCATAAGGGGAATAATAAGAAGAAGCACCCATATTCAATACAAAATGTGAAATTAATGTACACAACAGAGGAAAGAGATTTGGGTATAACAATAATTGACAATTTAAAATGTAATACCCATACCAACAAAACTGTTAAAAAATGTCACAAGATTATAAGTTGTATATTGAGACATATCAAAAGCAGGGAACCATCTGTCATCTTGCACCTATACACAAGCCTGGTTCATCCACATTTGGACTACTGTGTCTCATTCTGTGCTCCAACTTCTATCGGCTATTTAAATATGACAGAAAGGGTCCAACGTAGAATAACTAAAAGGATTGATAATATGTCTGAAATAGATTATGGTTCTAGATTAAAATCTTTAGAGTTTTACTCTCTGAAGTATAGAATACTAAGAGGTGACTTAATCTATACTTATAATGCGTACCATAATGCAATTGGATTAGAAAGGCTCTCAGTAAATAATTACACTAGATCCCATAATTTGAAACCGAAATCATCCTTATGCAAAACTAACAAACATTCCAGATTTTTTACACAGAGAATACCTCCACTATGGAATATACTACCTGTTAACATCATAAACAGTGAAAATATAGAACAATTTAAGAAAAGTCTTTACAAATATATGGGTGATAAGAAATTTTCTTTCCACTGCTAATTTAGCTGGTGGTGAGTTCATAAGTGGGCATTTTGCCTTCTGAACTTGCATCAATCTATGATTCTATGATTCTATGATTCTATGATCAGTTAATGTTCCAAGACTTTAAAATTGGAGTGAATCACATCTAGTTAGTAAATAGAAATATGCACATCCAATGTAATGAAACAGTCAGTAAATACTTTTTAGAATACAACTGATTCAAGTTTCCAACAAGAATTACTTAAATTAAGATAATTTACAATTCCTTGCATTTCCAGATACTTGAAGACCTGCTGATTGTATTATCCATTTTTATGAATAAGATATGCATGTATGTGATTTTATGAATATTTTTATGGATATACTTACAACGCTATGGGCTTTTTGGAATAGTGTTTTATAAATACATTTTGCTTTGCTTTGCTTCTTCAGAAAGGCAGCTAGGTCTATCTTTTTATTTAACCCTTTGTCTGTAAATAATAATAGCAAAATGGAACACTGATTTACATATTCCAGGAACAATGGTTATTCTGATTTAGTTAAATATTATCCAATACCTTTTACCCCACGTTAATACATGTGTTAAAAGATCAGCATATGGTGAATATTTTGTTTTTGGAACAATTATATATTTTAAGAGATGGAGTTACTGTAATCAAAACCACACTAGCACATCACGAAGGTCTGATTAGAAATCTCTATAGAGAGAGAGAGCTGATAAAAACTGAGTTAGGATCAGATGAAGATTCCATGGAAATTGGTCTATTAAATGCTTCTAATAAGGATCATGCTATTTTACCTGTAAATATGAGAAATCAAGTTTCATCTGTTCCAAATTGGGATAATTTAGTTAGAGAAAAAAGGGGAAGAAGACAAAAGGGGAATCAAAAAAACATTCTAACATTATGGAGGGCATTGGAAAAAACTGTCCCATTTCTCAGCCACGCATTGTGAAAAATAAAGGGGGAAAAACCTTGAGTAAAAATCTCATTGTTTATAAATCAAGAACTCCCCCACCCCAAAAAATCTATTAACTGAATCTGTATTGGAAAAATTGGACTCAGCTAAACAGGGATTCAGCTAAACAATCAAAAAATAGAAAAAGACAACACATATCTTCACCTAGGGGTGGACACAGTGGATGCTGGGTGATGCCACCCAGAGCCTTTATAGTCATAAATGTGATACACTCTCACTGGTTTAGTGGGGACACCATTTGGGTTTGGTCTGTCTTGTTCAGAAATGGCAAGAAGTGACTGGATTTAGAATTTCCAAGGTCCCTAGCTCCAGTAATAACCTCTGGTTGAGTAGGATGAAGGACTGCTATGCCTCTTAGGTAGTATTTAAACTCTATACATGAGACTTCGAGCATATACTGTATGTAACATTTGGTTTTGTTGAGTTTACTGTCTTTCTTTTCCTTTCCTGTATGCTACAGGATGTAAATTCTCTGTACCCAAGGTTTTTTTGTTCTTTTTAGTAAAGATGCAGTTGCAAAAATATAGAAAAAGACATCAGGAAGGAAATTCCACACCCCACTCCCACAAAAATGATGAGTTTAAATCCTGCAGATGAGATTTAATTAGTACCATATCTGCATACAACAACTCAATCTAATCCAGAAAATAATAAAGACATTTTAGATAGTCTGTGATTTTCAGGAAACAAAACTGTTATAAAAATTCATGGAATTCCTCAAAACACCAGTGAAACTCCAGACTCATTAATCAATCTGGTGATACCATTACTGGAAAGGGAACTAGCTATTCCAAATGGTAGGAATAACCTAGTTTATGTAACCAGAGATCCTGTAGTGTATTGTAAGTTTGCTTCTTTCGGATATGGAAATTGCTAAATAGATTTGGAGACAGACATTTTCACTTCAGTACTTAGGTCTAACTGTAGAGTTACCCATTATTATAATGAATTATCTACATGAATCAAACAAGCTTTTTTTTTACAATGCAAATTCATCTCCAAAACTGATTTAGAACATCAGTTAAGGTCAGATAATATCAATATTTATAAGACTCTAAAGGAAAGAGATCAATATCTTTTAACACTGCATGGAATTGAAAAATCAAGAAATGAGACACAATATTCTCTCACAAAAACAGTTAGTTACATTGTAACAAACATATTGAGAGTAAGATTGGGTTACAAGAGAGTGGACGGGGTTTGGAGGGAAAATGGATGTACAGATCAAGGACAAATCACTTTTGCTGTTCAGGACATTATTTTGTATAATTTAATATTAACCAAAGCCTTTAAATTGGACAGGCTGAATATGCTTCTATGCAAATGGCCTGATTTTCAGAACCAGGGCTCCCAGGGTGGTAAACCTTCTTATGATAGGGCTGGAGTTTCCTCAAAGTGGTTACCATCCAGAATCAAAATCAATCAAAAACATTTTTCCCCATGTCTTGGAACAGCCCCTCCAGTTGCAAATTAATATTCCAACTCAAAACCGTTACCAGTGTTTAGCTGATAAGGAACAGGACTGATTGCATGAACATTCGATAATAACTCTTGAATAAGAAAGTGCTACAGAAAATACTGACGAAAAACTATTAGATTCAATTCTATCATGGAATGCAGCATGCTATTCAGGAAGTATTATTGACCCAGAATAAAAAAAACACGTGATCTTTCAAAACACATTGTGATCTGTCTGTGGGAATCTTGGGCAATGGATAATTTATACCTAGAAGGTTGTACATGTCTTTCAGATAAAGCAAAAAAAGCCAGCTGAATATGGCAGACCAGTAGGGAGTCTGGAGATCTTTACTAAAACACAGAAGAACATAGACATAAAAGCTTATTTTGTAGTCACACCAGATTTAATAATTCTACCAATATAGTGGAACAAGGACCTGCTTTATGTGTGTAATAGATATGTACCTTTTCAAAACATGAGTTATTATGACATACAAATTTGGTAAGACCCAGAGTTGCAACTTCAGAAAGCCAGAACAGCTTTACCAGAAGCTGGAATATTGTTTATGGGTTACTTTAATTATAGACTAAGTACTATGTCTTCACTTCTTTCATAGAGGATGGGATTCCAATTTCAAACAGAACATAATGCACAATTTATAATGCCATTCACGATGTTGAGACAGTGTCTGATTCTTCCACCCTCTCAGGCTCGTTTGAGGATCTCACAATGTGACATCACACATACCCAACATGTGATACCATCATCATGTTCCTGCAACTGCAGGACAGGATGACAAGCAACTCTAACTCCATTGTCAAACAAGCCTGAAAGGGTGGAAGGATCAGACGTCATCTCTACATCATGAACGGCATTATGAATTGTGCATTTTAAATTCAACCATAAGATTAATAGGGAAGATTATTCCACTTATTCTAAATATCAAAACACCTAAGTATATAAAATGGTTCCATGTCAAAATAGTGATTGCAAAACAGTGATCAGTATTATGACGAGTGTATATCACCGAAAAGCAAATCAGTGATATACACATGCCTGCGAGAAGACATCCAGCAACAACACTAAGGGTTTTTTGCAGGGGGAGGGCTATGCCCCTGCACCCCCCTGACTATAGATTCCTAACTCCAGGGAGGTGCATTTTGGAGAGAGGGTGACACTCCCATTGTGGCACAAAAAATTAAGGCAGCCACAAACAGTGGCAAAATAGTGTCCCCCAGTCCCCAGTCACAAACTCAGTACCTGCTGCACCAGAGCTAGCCATCCTCACCACCATACCACACAGTTAGCTCCACTGCAGCAGGCTTACCACTCCCCTACAAACCCCTTCCCTATCCCTCCCCTTCCTCTCAGTATCCCCTCTTCAGGTCGCCCTTTCCTATGCTCACTTTCATGTAGGGTAGCTACCCTTGCAGGATAGCCAATGGGGATAGTGCTGAATATGAGTTGCCACTTTGACAGTCACTCATATTCAATCACTATACTCACTGGATACCATATAAAATATCACATCGATTTTTGGAAGAGTAAAGATTGAGTTATACTTCATTTATTACAGAAGCCTTACAAGGCTCTTATCTGAAGGGCTAAAAAGTACAGATGATTGGTATTAACTGACTAAAAATACCAAGAAGATATATATGGTATGTTTAAATCCTTCATTACAAGATGGGGGAATGTTAATATGACATATATTACTGGTGTGCATAAAAGGAAAGCATGGTGGCACTGTGGTGTTTTCTTTATATGATTCAAAGTTATTAATGAAGAAATATTAAAAAGTGATTTTTACTTGTGCGCAGGTTGTAAGTGTATACTACTGAGATTATTTGTTCCTGAAGCAGAAGCTAAATGAATAAAACACAGTGACTGAAGGTATTAGACTGCAGGTTATTTAAAATAATTTAAAATATGGATTCAAATATATATGGTCTTAAATTATGATATATTTATGTGTAATTTTTATTTATAAAACAATTACACAGATCCTTGAAAAAGTTTGATGGACAGAGCAAACATAAGGGCATTCAATAAAAAAAGAAATAATATTATTGGAGGATGGAATCCATTTATTTACATGAAGGTTGTGCATCCCCACCTGAGAGAATTGCTCACATACTTTAATAATATTCCCTTAGAGATGGCCTCTAGTTATCACTTTTTTTAGCATTGTCAGTGGCTCAGAAGGTTGCACACTTACCTATGAGGCTGGAAAATCAGAAGGTTGTGGGTTCTATCCCTACATCAGGCACTTGGGTTAAATCCCAATACTAACACTGTGGTGCAGCATGAGGTACCATCTTTTGGATGGGACATTAAACTGAGGTCCCATCTGCCTGTTCTGGTTATAGTTCAGGTGGATGTTGAAGATCCCATGGCACTTCTCAAAAAGAGCAGGGGAGTTTTTATTTCAATAAACACAACAAATCATCATACATATTTTACAGCAGACAAATAGGTAAACATACAACAGATAACATACTTGAATGAACAACATATAAGTACACATATTAGTAATTCTTTACACCAATTCATTATATCTAATAATCCCAATATTTTCAATCTCACATTATTCTGTCCCCCCTCCCTTTCCCTCTTCAAAACCTTGACCCCCTCTCCTTGTATCCCCCAGAATTATACTATCCCCTGTATACCTCTCAAGTTTTCCCCTTTTTTTTCTAGTCAAGGCATCTGCCGCTTTCCTGGATTTAAAGTTTATTCATATTTCACGAAGTAAATTAAACCTTTCCACCACATTTCCACTTTCTTCCTCGGGCGATATTTACGGTCATTATTATACACTTTTTTTAATTCTCTACTACACATTTTCTCAATTATCTCATAAGACATTTCTTTCTGCTGTAGTAGAAATTGACATCTCCTCTGCCATAGGTAGTACTTTATACAGGCAAAAAGAATATGTACAGTTGCCCAATGATACAATTCCAATAGCTCAGAAAAAATTCCCAGCACCACATTTTTATAAGAAATCTTTTTCAACCACGGCATCTTCCACTTTTCTGACAAAAAAATCCATAAGCCCCCTGCATAGCTACACTGGAGCAAAAAATGCTCCTGAGTTTCCAGATCACACCCACATCCTGGATATAAGCAATTCCTTTTTTCCACCGCCTTATGTTTGTGATTCCCTCTTAACCCCCACCCTCCCATGTGCCATTATCCATTGCAAATCCTTCATTTTTTTGGTTCTCTTGGCTTGTTTAACATTTTATACACATGCTTATTTTCTCTCATTATACTTCCTTTAAACTCTATCTCACCAACCCCTGTTTCCTTCATTATTTGCCTGTACATTACTTTTCCTTGCAAACTTAACATTTGTTCTCTTGTTTTTTTCCATTTCATAATTTTTTTTAAGTTCCCTCATAATACTTTGGTATTTCCTTTCTTTTGAACATTTTAGAAACATCTTCTCTCCATTCTTCCCACCAGTTTCCCAATACATTTTTCCCCCACTTCTCAATAATATTATCTTTACCCTTCAACATTACCCCAATGTTCTTATACCAAAAGATCGAGTGAAAAAATACTATTGGGTTTATCATCCTTAACCCACCTTGTTTTACTGGTTTATATGTTATTTCTCTCTTAACAGGGTTAAGTCTGCTATCTCACAACAGCTGAAAGAAAATCCCTAGTATTCTAGATTCTAAAGTTACTGGTAGAGGGAAAACTCCTGCAATATATAAAAAGCAAGGTAACAAAAACTGTTTAATAACAAATACTCTTTTATATTTGGACATTTTCCAAGCTTTTAATCTAGCCACTTTTTTCACTCCCCGTTCTATTGCTTCTTTCCAATTTTCTAACCCCATGTCCCCCTTCCCATACTTTATTCCAAGAATTTTCCTACTATTAGTCATGATTCTTAGATTCCTACACCTCCTTTCCCCTTTGACAGCTGTCCCTATCCACAAACCCTTACTCTTTTCTAAATTAATTTCTGCCCCAGACACTTTTGAATACCTTTCTAATTGAATCATGACCTTCTCTATCCCTTCCTGTGAGGATATATATATATATATATATATATATTCAGATAAATCTGCATAGGTCATTATTTTAACTTCATCCTTCACCTGCCTTCCTTTTATTCCTACTATTTCTTGGTCTCCTATAATCATTCTGATTAATGGATCCTGCATAAATGTATATAATACTGGGCTCAGGGGACACCATTTCCTCACCCCCCTTTTTATTTTTATTTCTCTACCCTGAACCCCTCCTATTTCTGTTTTTAGGACCGCATTTTTATATAACAGTCCCACCCATCTACAAAACTTCTTTGGAATCCCATATTCCTCCAATACTTTTAGTAGGAAATCGTGATTCATTAGATCAAATGCTTTCCTCTGGTCTATTGTTAAAATACATGCCTCCTTCTTTTGTTGTTGACAATACTCAATTATGTCCCTAATTATTACAAGGTTCTCCTTTATGTTCAACCCTGGAATAGCACATGTTTGTGCAGGTTCAATCAGGACCTTTGCCACCTCTCTTAATCTTTTCTGCAGAACTTGTGCTAACATTTTAAAATCAGAGTTCAAAAGACTTATTGGTCTCCAATTTGTCAACTCTTTGCCTGTCTCCATTCTTGTACAAAAATATCACAATTCCTGCTGTGAACTTTACTGGAATGTTTTGCTCTTGCAACGTATAGTTAAATACCCTTGTTAGAAAAGCTGCCATAGTCTCTGAGAATTCTCTGTAAAACTCATTTGGGATCCCATCTTCCCCTGCTACCACCCCCCTTTTAAGTTCTGTATCACCTTGTACACTTCTATTTCTTCTGTCTCTTTTTTAATAAGTCTTTCTCAATCTCCTTTAAAACAGGTATCTGCAAGTCCTGTAAATATTCCTTTATTTTCTTTCCTGTTCGCTTTTATTTCCCTCTAATAATTCTGCTAGCTGTTTTTCTACCATTTCATTTAACTCTGTTGACTTATTAATAATATTTCCATTTTTACCCCTTAAAGACATTATTCTAGATCTGTTTTTTTTCCCTTTAATGCCTCACAGGGATCTGAATATGGACTTTTCTGGATTCCCCAGTTTAATTCATTCACAACAGTCTTTGCTCTATTATATTCAAGGCCCTTGGAATTCTACGGTTTTGCGGTTGTGGAATTTGCTGCAGAATTTGCATCATGCCACAGAATATATATAGTGCTGCAGAATTCATTGCTTTTGGTGAATTTTCATATAAATATGCTGTTTTTCCATAGTGTCAGGCTTTCTTTCCTACCTCGTTTATCCTGAAGCCCCTCCTCTATGCTCAGCATATGATGTCATCGATGACATCACATCATATTTAGCCAATGACAGGATTGCATTCTGCCAGAGAAATGAATAAATCATGCTGCAGAAATCAGAAAATACTGCCACAGAACACCCGGGGCCCTGATTATATTGTGTTTCTTTCATTTCTTCTTGCAGTTTCTCAATCTGTCTTGACACATCCACCCTACTTGCATAAAAGGCTTCATATACCTTAAGTAGCTTATTTCTTAACTTTAGATATTTAAAAAACTGGTCATTCCCCTTCCTTTTTCCATAGTTTTTAAAACAAGTGCTTAACTCCTTCTTCACTTCACGCTGCCATAATTCCAAATCTACATAGACCCTGATTACAGAAGAACTACATAGAAAAATATCCATTACTTGTATTTTAACTATATCCTCCCTTAAAGCTGCTGTTTTCATTTTCCATCTTACTTTCAGTTGCACAATACCAGACTCCGTGCTTATTATACTTCTTATACTTAAATGGTCAGAAAATGCATTAAGGAACACTTTAACCTTCACTATCTCTACCCTATCTGACACAAAGACATGAGTAAGTTTTGAAAAATGTTTTCCGCATTTATATGTAAATTGACAGTCAATTCCCTCTTTACTAAATACATTTTTAACTCTGTTTGTTTTATTACTTTCTCAAGAGCAAAGGAATTGCAATGCACTTTCTTTCCTGCTTTTTTCCTATCAATTATATCTAGCATGTAATTGAAATCCCCCTAAATAAATATTCCTTGCAGTACATAAATATGGCTGCAACTGTTCGAATAGTTGTACTCTTTCAAACTTAATCTGTGAAGCATACATCACAATAAACTTACTTGGGTCACCATACCATAACCCATCCACTATCAGGGCCCTTTCTGGGGCTATGTCAATCAGCTTCTGAAATTGTAACCCTTTACCAGAGAACAATATGCCTACCCCATCTGCCCTCTTCCCTCCAAAGGAAAAATATGCCGGTCCCCATATCCACCCCCTTTTGGCTAACTTAACTTATTCTATAGAGTTTAACCAAGTTTCCTGAATCAACACCACTTCACAAGCTAATTCCCTTAACTCATTCCATACTTGCCCCATTTCCCTTCTGTTTAGTATGCTATTCACATTCACAGATGCTATTGAAAACAACACCGTAATTCAATTTATTATGATGTCCCCCTTCCCTCCTTTTCCTCTTCTCCTTTCCCCTTTTTTCCTCTCTCATATTATCTTTCTTCTTTTCTTCTACTTCTTCTTCTTTGAAGTATTCTACACTTCCACTCTGTCCTCTCTTCTTCCTTGCCCCTCTGTTACAGCTTCCATGGGGCATCAGACTCCTCCTCCCTCCTACTGTCCTCTATTTGTTGTACCTCTAAGACTTCGAAGGCATTACTCAAAGTTATTTCAGGGTGTATCTCCTTTTCACTTCTCAGAGTCATTTTATTATACTTCCCTTGAGAACTTTCTTGCTCCTGCCATGGGGGGGTCCTGTCCCATCTTCTTTTCTTCCAGACCCTTTTGTCTTTCTTCCATATCAGTTTTTTTTATTCTTTATTTCCCCCCTCTTTTATTGCCTCTCTCTGGGGTTCTACATTACCCTCCTCTTCTCCTTGTATGACCTCCTCCATTCCCAGACCTAAAGGGCTTTGCACCTCCTTACTGGGGATCCACTGGGTGGGGTAGGGGGTTTGGGGGTGGATATCTTTTCCTTCTCCTGCATTTGTTTCCTTCTCTCTCTCTCTCTTTTTTTTGTCCACTTTTTCTGTGCTTTGTTTATCAAATCCCCTGGGTCAATGCTGCGTGAGTTATTCCTAGCTGCCCAGTGACAATCCTGGTACATGTGACCATATTCCTCACACAGATTGCATCTCACATGATTACAGCATTGTGAGTTACTGTGCCCTATCTCTCCACATAACCCACACCTGATACTATCACATACATTCAACAGGTGACTTCTTGACCCACATCTATAACATGCCTTAGGCTGGCCTAGGTAAAAGACCACCCCCGGCCCGCCCTAAGTAAAAACTATTAGGTATGTGGTCAATACCTACTTCGCTTTGATGCAATCGTGCCTTGAATTTCCACCCGCCTGTCCATAACAATTCTGAATCTATGATAGCCTCAGGGGGTCCTAACACCTCACATTTTGAATTTAACCACTGTTGAATATCGCCCACATGCACACACTCATTCCTAAACATGACAGTGATTAACCTAATTGTTGGCTTTGTGAGAGGCACTGCCAAAAAAGGAGTCCACACTGGAGAAATTTTAACAAACTGTATTTCTGCCCAGATCTTTCCAATCCTCTCATTGTCCTGAAGCTTATGTCGAATACATCCTCCCCAGATAAATGGATCAAAGCATAAATTTCTGTTGCAATGAACTTCATGGATTCTTTTAATAAAGCCTTTCCCACATGGTATCTATCCAGAAAGTTCTTCAACCTTCCTTTATACCTTAATCTAACTGCAAAACACCTCAGTGGAGCCTCTGTATAACTTGGCCTTGGGGGTGGGGTTCCAGCTCTGCCCCATTCCCTGAAGTAAAAGTCCTATCTCCTTGCTTGTTTCTCCTTCCCCTACCCCTCACTACTTCTGAGAAAGATCTAATCTCTCTCTCCCTCCTGACTTCTCCTGTATCTCAACAGAGGATTCCACCACTCTTTCCCTTTCTTTTCCATTGTTTGCTGTTATATTCTGTATGTTTCCATTTCCTACCCCTATGTCCCCTTCTCCATTCCTTATGTCTCTTCTTTGCATTTCTTTCCCCACAATTTTCTGTGAACCCTGCTGTTCACTCATATTACTTCTTTCTTCAGTTTGTTTTGTTACCCCCAGTTCTGTTTGTATCCATACATTACCACTGCACCTTCCAGAAATCCACTCCTCCTCTGGCTCCCAAGTCCCATCTTGCTATTGTTTTCAACCCACACCAGACAACACCGGACCAGGTTTCCAATCTTCTCCCTTGCTAGAGTCATCCAGTAACCCAAAAGCTCACACCATGACTTCCTTAGTTGAGAGCTGCTTGCATCTGTCTGAATCAACACTCCCCCAGGCACTTCTTGTTGTTGTCCTTAACTCTTTCTGCTAGTACTTGGTTCCTGGTCCTCGCATTTCCTGTATTCACATCTCCTCTCTTCCATTCACCTCTCGTCCTCCTCCTCCAGCTGCTTCTGTACGATTTCTCTTTTTGCCAGAAAAATTTGCTCCAGGTGAGCCGACGCTCTATTTTTGTCACTCTCTGATGTTTGACATAATATCCTGCCACCACTGTCTGGCTCCTCAGATACATCCACAGCTAGGAGCTTTTCAGATACATCCATGGCTGGCACTGATTCAAACATTTCATCTTTCTCACCCTCTGAATTCCTGCCATCGGTAGGGTTTCCAATTTCTGTTTCCATTTTTTTGCTTAAGTCTGTCTACTCCACCTCCTGCTCCTTCACTCACAAGGCTTGTACTGAACTGACCATCCTCCTCAGTTGAATGGTAACCCCTACAGCACAGTAAGGGAATTTCCCTGGTGTCCAGACTAGATTTCCCCCATTCACTAACAAATACCACCAACAGCTTAATCAGGTTCAATGTAAGCTGTTATCCATCTGTAACCCCCTCCTCCCAGGACAAAGCTGAAAATAGGAAGAATTGTCTAGTCATCCTTTCCCAGTCAACAAAAACTAAATTAAAAAAATTAAAATAAATATTTAGGTTTCTATTTTTCCAACAATTGAAAAGACAGCAAAACACAATGAGTCAGATATTTAGAAATGCTCCAAAGGCTGGCGCAAGTCCAGCGCAGCACAAATCTGATGTGCCGTGGCACAACAGGAGCCATATTCAGAGGTTGCACTGGCCATACTGAGCCAGTGCAACACAGCTGAATATGACACAGTTGCACCATTGTGCAACCATGGATGTGCCATGGCACAACCGTGGATGCACCATGGTTCAACCACAGGTGTGCCATGGTACAACCACAGGTGCACCATGGGCAGACACAGAAGCCCCAGGGCAACCATGGGAGCAGAGCACCAGAGCAACTGAGGGGGGAATGGCACAGAGAGGAGACCCAGGACAGAGCCAGGGAAGCAGAGTGACAGGCCACAGGAGACCACCACCAGCAAGGCACAAAAGGGTGCACACAGACACCCAGACCCCCACCCCAGAACACAATAGTGGCACAGACAGGAGGCAACAGGGGGTGCCAATGGGGGATGGAGGGCCACCAAGGGAGGCCCCCCTGCAGGCAGCAGACCATGCTCCCCTGCACATCCAGACCAGGCCAGGCCACACCCAAGACCATGTAGCCAAGCAGACACACCCACCATACAACCTTGACAGCCACTGCTAGGGCACCCCAAGACACAGCTATCAACTGAGGGGAGGGACACCACCACCATGGGACACACAGTGGCACACAGCAGTGATCCACAGAAGCACAACACACATCCCAGCAGAAGCACACCACATGGACAGGCACTGGGGAACTGCAGCATGGCTCCACACACCACCTGCAAAGCAGACACAGTCACAGACACAGGCACAGGCAGTTAAGTCAAAATAGATAAATATTCAAAAAACTATATACAGTAACAAGGGGGTGGGAAAAGGTAGAATAGTGAGGGAAGGGGACAAAGAACAGGGACTGTACAGTGGGACAAGGGACTGGGGGGAGGTATGGCTGGGGAAACAGGGGAACACAAAGTTGAGCTAGCGGCGGCCACATCCTGCCACTCCCTGCTGCTGTTGGTGCCTTCTGACCACCAGGAGCAGTCTCTGGACCCGGAATATGGCCTCCATAGTAGTCAAGATTATTAAGATGAGCTGCCTCAGGAGCCTACGGTGCAGGGGCCTCTGACACTGTCAGCTGACACCTAGGACAAGGGACAGGACTGGTGATCAGTGCAATGTCCCAAGGAACACAGTCTAACCATGGTGCATACCAGGCAGGGGGAACACACATCCCCAGAGGGCCCATACAGGTCACCCACAGGGGCATGGGCCAATGCCTGCCAACAAGGCAGTACACCACAGCAGTGGTCCTTGCCACACAGTGGCCATCCAACTGTGCCATGGAAGTCACATGGCACAGTGCCCTGGCTGCACCACAGCCAGGTGCACACTCACCCCACCAGCAGCTGGCACACATGAACAATGGATGCACCACAGTGGCAGGTACCACACACAGTGTGACACAGACAGCTGCCATAGCACAGGTGGCCATGCATGCACCCATGCCTCTGCCACCCCCAAATGATTGTGCACAGAACAATGTCAGTGCCTACCTGCTCTCTGTGGCCACACTGGCACTGGAGCTGCTCCTCCTCCTCCTTGGGCTGCTGCGGCCTGGTGTCCTGCCAGTGCTGCCCGACATCTGTCCTCAGGTCCTGGGAACAGAACAGAAACAGGTACACATCAATAACCAACAACATCAGCTGCCCACCACCCCCACCCATGTGCACAGGGTGAGCCCCTAACCGACATGTCCCACAGAGTGGCAGTGCAATGCAAGAGGTGGAGGGTGATGCCACTCTGCAGTGCACATGATGATAGTACTCCACCCTGCAGGACATGCCAGGCAGCCTAGCCAACACCACAGTACAGCACCAGGGCACACAGGCATGATGGGCCTACTCACCTGGCTGTGGCACAGCCCCATGCCTGACACATGCCTCCATCCTTCTGAAGCACTCTGGGTCCCTCTGCGCCAGGTCCCAATATCAGTGGTGGCACTGCTCACCGGTTCTGGCCACCCCTGTGTGCTGAGTGAGTGAGGCAGCAATTGCCTGCCACATAGCCACCCAGGGCTGCTGCAGTGGTGCCTGCTCAAACAGCTGGGGTGCATGTGGCTGGGCGCAGGCCATGAGGTTGGCCAGCTCCACCTGCTTCCAGTTGGCCACCCATCCACATCACTGCTGTTGCACCATCACTGTGGTGTGAGCCTCAGAACAAAATGGTGGCAGGAGGTGCACATGGCCAGTGCATATGCCAGATGCACAGGCTGAGGGGCATGCACTGCATCCAGCCATCATGCAGTTACAGAGATGTGTGACATGGGTGTGGCTAGGTGGAGTCATGGGTATGGGGTCACATGTGGCAGAGGTCACAGCAGGGGTCAGGGGTCAGCCACATATTGTGCGCACGTTCACAATAGCAGGTATGGTGCACCGTGTGCCACAGTCCCTATTGCGCAGTGGGTGCACTGTGCATAATAGGTGGCAGCATACTGACTGGTGCATACTCACTGATGTCCTGCACAGTGCACATGTGTGCACATTGCACCATAACTTGCTCCCTAGCAATCTCACTGCACATAGAGCAAATTCGCGATATTCAGCCACATGCGTTGTGCCATAAAAGTGCCACGGACCTGCACGGGCCATGGACCAGTATTGCAACCATCTGAGGTAAGTTGTGCATGCTGCTGGAGCATGCTGAGCCCAGCCAGCACAGCAGGGAGGATAGAATAGGGTGCTGCTGACACTGTCACACTGTGCTATCTATGTCCATAGGTAGCAACATATTGGAACATGAGGAGGGCGAAGGGCGTGGGCCTACACACAAGCGCAGTCATAATTTCATGAAGGCAGAGGCCCTGTTTGAGGCCTACCTTGACAGGAAGCCACTGTTGAGTGGAGCCATGGGCACACCACAGGCCAGGGAGCAGGTGGTGGCATACGTGAACCAGCAGGGCAGCCACCAGTGGTCAGTGCAGGAGTGCCATAAGAAGGTGGCACAGATAAGTGGCACATTAAAGAGAAGGTGGCAGCCATCTGTGTAGCCCAGAAAGCCACCAGAGGGGGGCCTGCTGATGTGCCCAGCTCATGGCGTAGGAGGAGTTGGTGGCAGTCACCATGTGCCGCAGCACCGTGGAGGGTGTGCCAGGTGGTGGATTCCAGATGGGTGACAGCCCATCACTGCATGGTACATATTTCAGGCATGCAAAGCATGCAGTGGCTGTGGGGAGTGGGCACTCATGAGCCTTGCATCACTGACACACCTGTTTTCTCTTTCAGCACCAACATGCCTCTGTGCAGAGGATGGAGCACCAGCAGCAGCCATGGAGGCAGCACCAGCCCCGGAGAACCAGCCATCCACCTCCACAGGCATCTGGGGGCCTGATAGGCTGCAGCACACCACCACTGTCTAGACGGATGTCCTGGTCATGGGGTCGGATGAGGCCCTGGATGTGTTTCTACAGGATGCCAGTCTCGGCGTCATCTGCATGGAGACACAGATTGGGGCAGGGTCCGACACTGATGATGACCTAACCATAATCCTGGACAGCATGGGTGGTGTTGTGGGGGAGATGCCCATACCAGACACCAACACAGGCAGTACGCCCAGTGGCCTGACAGTGGTGGAACAGCTGCCCGCTGCCACTGTGGGTGCTGCTGTGTGCATTGCCGCAACTGTGCCATGTGGTGGTGGTTGTGTGGCCATGCTGGCACTGGGCAGTGTTCAGTGGCCATATGGGCAATGGCAGCAGGCTGCAGGGGCCACAGGGAAGCCAGACATGGGGTCCACTGCCAGGGTGCCTGCTAGGGACTTACCCCATGAGGATCCCACTGTGCAGCATCCACCTGAGCGAGGTGCTGTTCAGCATGATCAGGCAGCACAGGATGGTCAGTGCCATGCCCAGGTTCCCCAGAGTGCCAACCCATTAGCAGAGCACACCCATTTGCTGTGGGCCTCCATGGAGCAACAGGTGCTGCTTGCCACTGCGGTGCATGCACTGAGCACAGAGGTGTGCCAGGCAGCTGAGCAGTACGAGAGGGGCACTGCGCAGCTCCTGGTGGCTATACAGCACTTGTGGGAGGACACGACCACATCCCAGGATTGTATTTCCAATGCGATCATGGATGACTTTGCACTGCTGGCTGCTACAGGGCATGGCTGGCCACCATGGACCCCATGCAGTGCACTGTTCACCACATGATCCCGGCGTCAGGTGACACCCTCACTGTCGATGCCAGGCTCTGCTGTTGGCATCCCAGGCATGCCTGAGGCAGGCCTGTTTGGGTGCCTACACACCCCTGTGCAGACCCAGTCATGGTCCTGCAGTTCAACCCCTGGGGGGCTGTTGCTAACACCCCTGTGGCCGATGAGCAGCCTGTGACTGCTGATTGGCCCTGGCGTGGCTGCCTAGATGGCCGCAGTGGCCATGGTTCCATGTGTGGCACTGATGTGCATGCTGCCCTGACTGCAGTCTGCAGCCACTGCCCTGTGCATGCATGGGTGGTGTGTGTGTGTGCATACTACTGGTGTGGCACCTGTGTGTCGTGCTGCACACTGCCTGTGTGCATGCCTGCCCAGCTGCTGGCCCATGTGGCATGATGAGGGCAGTTCTGCACTGGTTGTGCCTGTGCACCAGTGCAATGCATCTGATCCCTGCCACTTGCCAGTGCCTGGGCACATGGGTGTGTGTGTTGCTGTGTGATGCTGTGTACAGTTGTGTGTGGATGCGAGCCACTGACTCCCCTACCCCTGCACCATGCCTCTGTGTGTGCATGTCCATTGCCATGCATACCCCTGCCTCTGTGCTGTACCTGTGTGTGTGGACTTTGCATGGGTTTGGTGCCACCTACCTGCGTGCACCATAGTGCTCCTGTGCGATGGTGTCTCGATGCCGCCATGTCATCCTTTGCAGCCGGAGATCTCTCCCCCTGGGAGGGCTGTCCACCACCCTCCAGCCCATTGCCTTCATCGTCCCCACTACTGTCACCCTCATCAGCCTCAACAGCTATCCCATGGTCGATGGCCAAGTTGTGCAGTATGCAGCAGGCCAGGAATAGACCACAGACTTTTGAGGGACTGTACTGTAGGGCATCACCAGACCTGTTTAGGTAATGGAACCATGCCTTCAGTATGTCTAATACACACTCAATGTTGTTTCATGTGCTGGCGTGTGCCTCATTGTATCATTCCTCTGCTGGGGACGACAGGTGCCAATATGGGGTGAGCAGCCAGGGCCTCAGTGGACAGCCACTATCACCTGAGTGGATAATGACATGGTTAGCCTTGTGACATCCTTTGCTGTGCTCCTTGCCTGTCCCTGGCACCCTTGCCAGCACACCAACCCTGCATGCCCCCATACCTTAGCCTGCTCTGCCCGGCCCCCCCCACCTGGCCCATACTCACCCACTAGGTGGTCCATGGGGATGTCTTCACACTCAAACCTGTGGCACAGCACAGAGCTCTGCCAGATGAATGCATCAAGTGCACTCCCAGGGTGTGTGGCACAGACATTGGTGATGCACCCCTTGGCATCGCACTCCACCTGGCAGTTCATGCTTAGGAACCCCTTCCTATTGGTGTAGGCCACACCCTCAGGGCCAGGTGGCATGCAGATGCCCATATGGGTGCAGTCAATGGCCCCAAGCATGCCAGGCATACATGCTACCCTGTGGAAGTCCTGCATGGTTGCTGGGGAAATGGATGTATTCTGAAGCACGTGGTAGCAGAACGTTGAGGAACTGTGTGAGGCAGTATTACGTGGCTGATTGGGTTATGCCTGTGGCGTCCCCTGTTGGTCTCTGAAAGATGCCTGTGGTGAACAGGCACATGACAGCTGTCACTTTTGTCTCCACAGACATTGTGTGGCTCCGTCTTGTGGGCACCTGCATCTCCTCCCTGCATAGCTTGCAGAGCTGCCTCAGAATGGCCCTATTCAGACAGTACAGTCCCACAATCTCCATGTCAGTGTAGTTCTCAAAGGTGGTGTGGGCATGGTACCAACTGTTCTGGGCATACCACTGATGGGCCCTTCCTTGGCCATGTTGCTGTTCCTCCTGCCCCCTCACACCATTCATTACAGCCTCCATCAGGAAGGGTGCACTATCCATGGTCCCTGATGTTCTGTCTCCCCCTGAGCAGTTGGCTGCTGTGGGCTGTGTGCCAGCCTGGTACATTGCCTGGCACTGTGCCTGCCTGTCACTCTCGCTGTCTCTGCCCAAGGCTCCCTCTCCACTGCAACCTCTTTCCCTGTCCTCCTGTGGCTGCCTGTGACAGTTCTTCTCTCTCTCACTCACTCTGTCTCCCTTGGTCTGTCTTTCTGTCTGTCTGTCCTTCCTTCCTTCTTGCTGTGTTTTGCCGCTCTCTCTCTCTCTCTCTCTCTCTCCCCCCTCTCACCTGGTGCAAGTGCTGTCTGTGTGCTTGTGTACTGTATTTATAGGTTGAAGTCAGCTCTATGCATCCAGGTTTTGCTCTGCACTTGCACCATGGTTCCATGGTTGAATATTGCACTGCACCAGATATTCATGGGCACACCCCCGGCTCTTGCACCTGCATTCATTATAGTTGCACATTGGTGCACTGGGATTTGTGCTGCACATTGGCTCCCGCTGAATATCTCTCCTTGGTACATGTGTACACTTGCACTGGTGCACCTCAGTTGTGCCATGCATAACTGCTTTGAATATCCCAGCATTTATGTATATACTAAATAAGCTATCTCAGACAAAGAATGCTTTATAAAGATTTAATGCCAGGTACGGGAGATATTCAGTAGCGTCTACAGTGGTAATTGCACAAACGTTGACCAGTACCAAGCAGGGTGCATCAATGCACGGTACCTCTATACATGATTTTCAGTGGGTTCTGCAATTGCACAACACTTCGTATACTGCACTACTGGTCATCTTTTGTGAGACTACTACTGTATTTTATGCACTGCAGAAATAAAGATGAACCCAGTAGCTCTCTATGAGGTTGAGATATGGTATTGTAAAAATATTGAATTGGAAAAGCCTTTTACCCAGTTATATAGATCTATATTACAAATACCTAGATCAACAGCTTGTGAAATAGCCAGGGCAGAGTTAGGCTGGGTAAAAATGAAATATCTAGCACTCTCAGCTAAAATAACTTTTTAGATTAAATGTACAAGCATGGATTCTAATAGGCTAATTAAAAATATGTGGATGAAAAGGCATCTTGGATAACCAGAGATTATTCTATGCCATGGCTGAAAGATGTATTGGATACATTAAAACTCCTGAAACTGGAACATTTATGGACTGTTTCCCTTAAAAAGATAGCCATATCTCATGATTATCCAAGATTAATTAAAATAAACTGAAACAAATTTCATTTAACAATGAAATGGACAAAATTAGAGTATTGAAATTACATGGGTGGTACAGTATGCTAATAATAAAATTAATAATGCTGTGAAACCATGTTTACCTTTCCTTCCCACAAAAAGGATATGGATATATTTACAAAGTTTCAACTTGAATTATATCCATCTAAATTTCTTCAGTACATTTTCTGTAAAAAAAAATCTATTATACAAGACCTATATTGTGATTGTGGAAAAGATGAGTTGGAAACCCTTACACATAATCTCCTCTATTGTCCAAGATATATAAGAAATGTCTCCATTGGTTATTAATTTTCAATGAATGTATTCACAAAGGAAGAGACTCTTAGGATTCTTACTGATCCACCTCTTGACTTTGTTACGAAATCCTTAAAATGAATTTATTTAGTAATGTTACACAGCAACCAGCAAGTTAACTTACAAGATAATTGCCAACATGTTTTGGTTCAATATTTTCCACGGGAATGATAGCTTTTTATACATAGATACATAGACAGTGTTGGCAGATAAGGGCCTATGGCCCACCCAGTCTGCCCATTTGAGCTTGTAATTTCAGTTTATGTTTTCCTAGAAGTCTGTTGCCCCTTACCCCTGACCTCCAGAATTCCTTTATGTCTATCCTATGCATTCTTAAATCCAGTGATTGTTTCAGCCCCTGCCGCTTCCTCTGGCAGGGTATTCCACTTGTCCACCACCCGTTCTGTGAAGAAATTCTTCCTCATGTTTCCTCTGAATCGTTCTCCCTGCAACTTCATCCCATGCCCTCTAGTCCTGGAACATCTTTTTCACTTAAAAATAGTGTATTCCTGCACCCTGTTCCTCCCTGTAAGGTTGCTTAGTTTCAACTAGTGATTGTCATACCATAGTATATGGTGGAACACTGCTGAACATGAAAATCCATGCTCAGCACAGTGTTGTTGTGCTGTCTTGACTACATCACGATGTTGTCATGCTGCACTGTCTACGTCAACAGTGCATCATAACAACATGGAATGTAGTCACACATATGGGATAAAGGGGCCGCAGTGGTGACAGAACAAAAGGAGGTTACAAGCATCGGAGTGATGAGCCACAGTAAGGTTTTCCAAATTGAGACAACCCCTCCAGATATCCAGTATTACTGGGTAATTTTGGTGATTATAAACTACATTACATCGATGCTATTCTCGGGTAGAAGATGTCTTGTTTACATTCTATGTTACCTTAAATTAGGGCAGTGCATTATATAAAGCCTTACCCAATGGAACGTAGAAACTCATTGAAGTGCATCAATATACAGTTTATTTGCTGTACTGGTTATTTGCAGGAACTTCACCTATGACTTGATGTCCCTTAGAAAAGGCACTTTATCCTTGCTTGTAAGTTACTGTATTATTGAATTTGCAATCAATATAAATATGTGAATAGGTTGATAACAAAAGCTATGTATACATTACATAATCTATTGCACAGATTGGAACACAATTTCACTCTGCAAGTAAAAATTTACAGACATGTATTTGTATACTTCATTTTCAGCTCTGAGATGTATGTATTGTATTTCATAAAATGGTTGTGTACATTAATGTTGTAATGGCTCATCAAGAGTCAAACAAATAAAGCATTTGAAACTTGAAGTCTTTTGAGCAATTGGTTTAAATGCTTCATTGGCAAGCTTTTAAACTAGTCAAGGAGGGAGGCACTGATGAGAAGCAGGAAAATCCCAGCCTCTCCCTACAAAACAGGGTACTAAATGAGAAAAAGACCGAGGTAGAAAGGTCAGTGGGGGATGCTGCAACAGAAAGTAAAGCCATCAAAAAATGGAGAGCAATGAGTACCAATGCACGTAGTCTGAGTAACAAGCTTCCTGAATTAGTGGCCTTGATGGAGGAAACATCTGGATATCGTGGCAGTCACAGAAACATGGTTCGCACAAAACCATGACTGGGACATAAACATACCAGGATACACTATCTACAGGAGGGACAGGGAGGGTAAAAGGAGGAGGTAGCTCTTTACATAAGGAAGGAATCAAAGTAACAGAACAAGAGAAAACAGGGAGGAGAAGAAGCACTGTGGGTAAATTTGGAGACCGGCAATGGCACCACAATCCGCACAGGGGTTGTATACAGACCCCCTTCTCAGGGGGAGGAAATGGACAAGGAAATGATAGAAAGTATACTTAGTATGGCAAAAAAAGGGGAGATATTGCTGATGGGTGATCTGAATATGCCAGATGTTAACTGGAGTGCAGTTGCCACAGCCACTTCGAAGAGTGGGGTTATTCTAGATGCCCTACAGGGGCATGCCTTAGACAACTAGTATTGGAGCCCACTCGAGAGGAATCTTAGACCTGGTTCTCTCAAATGGAGATGAAGAGGATCACAGATGTGAAGTGGGTAGCCATCTGAGGAACTAGCGACCATCGAACAGTATGGTTCACAATAAACACAGCAATAGAGTCAAGCCATACAAAGGCAAAGGTACTGGACTTTAGGAGGGCTGACTTTGCCAAAATGGGTAAGTGCCTAAGGAATGCACTAGCACATGGGCAGGAAGGAGGGGTGGAAGAACAATGGGGAATAATAAAAACTGCCATCACAGAGGCAACAAGCCTTTGTGTGAAGCAAATAAACAAAACTAAATGATGTAAGAAACCACTATGGTTCTCAAAGGAAGTGGCAGTGAAGGTTCAAGAGAAAAAGAAAGCTTTCAGGAAGTACAAGGAATCGCAGAAGGAGCAGGACAGAGAACTGTATCAGTTAAAGCAAAAGGAAGCTGGGAAGGCAGTCAGAACAGCAAAGGCCCAAACCAAGGAAAAGATAGCCAACTCAGTTAAGAGGGGATAAAACCTTTTATAGGTACATCAGGGGCGAATGAAGACCAAGGGAGGATAGTGAGGCTTAATAAAGGGGAGGGGGCAGAGGAGACTGTGAAAAGGCAGAGATACTAAACAAATATTTTGCTCAGTATTTACAAAGGAAGAGGGGGTACCTAGAACAAACAGTAGAAACACACTGGATACGAAGTTGATACCAGCCCATTTACAGAAGAAAGGGTTCTGAAAGAACTCTTAAAACTGAAGGTGGACAAAGCAATGGGGCCTGATGGGATTCATCCCAGAATTCTAAAAGAACTAAGGGTAGAATTAGTGACACCACTGACTACCCTGTTTAATAAATCATGGGAGGATGGGGTGGTACCCGACGACTGGAGGAGGGCAGATGTGATTCCCCTTCACAAAAGTGGGAGCAAGGCAGAAGCAGGAAACTACAGACCTGTTAGTTTAACCTCAGTGGTAGGGAAAATGATGGAATCACTTCTGAAGGAAAGAATTGTCAAGTATCTAGAGGCCAGAGGGCACAGGACCCAAGGCAGCATGGATTCACAGCGGGAAGGTCATGCCGAGACAAATCTGATAGATTTCTTTGACTGGGTGACCAAAGTAGTAGATCAGGGAGGGCTGTGGACATGGCCTACCTAGACTTTAGCAAGGCATTTGACACAGTCCCACACAAAGATTAATATACAAGTTAGCTAGCCTGGGAGTGGGTCCCAAGATGACAGCCTGGGTAAAAATTGGCTGGAAAATGGGACACAGAGTAATAGTAAATGGAGTCACTCTGATGAAAGGGGGTTACTATTGAGGGTACCGCGGGAGTTCATATTAGGACCAGTCCTCTTCAATGTCTTTATAAGCGACATTGCAGAGGGACTGGAAGGAAAAGTATGTCTCTTTGCAGATGACACAAAGATATACAACAGAGTTGATGCACAAGGTGGAGGTGGAAAGGATGAAAAGGGACTTGGCAAGGTTAGAAGAATGGTCAAATGTATGGCAGCTTAGATTCAATGCTAAGAAGTGCAGGTAATGCACCTGGGAAACAAAACCCAGGGAAGAGTACACAATGGGGGGTGAGATACTAACAACAACAAAAATGGAAAGGGACCTGGGGTTAGTCATATCAGATGACCTAAAGGTGGGCAAGCAATGTGAGAGGGCAACAATGAGGGCTGGGGGGATATTGGGATGCATAGGGAGAGGCATCACCAGTAGAAAACAGGAAGTTATTATCCCTCTGTACAGACAGCTGGTCAGACCCCATCTGGAGAACTGCGTGCAGTTCTGGAGACCCAGTCTTAGCAAAGACATAGACAGGATGGAAGCTGTCCAGAGGAGGGCAACTAAAATGGTGCAGGGTCTGCACCGGAGACATATGAAGAGAGATCAAGAAGCTTAATATGTATAGCCTTGAGGAAAGGAGGAGAGGGGGACATGATAGAAACTTTCAAGTACCTCAAGGGAATCAACAAAGTCCAAGAGGGTAGCATCTTTCAAAAAGAGGTGTGCAAGAACAAGGGGCACAATTTGAAGATAGAGGGCTCAGAGGTAATTTATGGAAGTATTTTTCACAGAGAGGTTGTGGATGCATGGAGCGGCCTTCCGGAGGAGGTCGTGGAGTCAAAAACAGTGGTGGAATTCAAGCATGCATGGGACAGTCATAAGGCAATTCTAGGGGATGGGGGTAGGAAAAAGTAGGCTGCTGGTTAACTAGGATCTGCAGCTTATCCAGTAGGCAGGGAAATAGGCAGACTGGGTGGGCCAAGCGGTCCTTATCTGCTGTCAAATTCTATGTTTCTATGTTTCTATGAATCCACAAATTTTTTCCATCAGCTTGTAAATTGTTGCTGACTTTGCTTCACCATAGAGACAGGCAAAGTCTGTTCAAAACAAGGACACTGATGGCGAACAAGTTCTTGAGGTCACATGGCAACAACTTCTGTAGGTCACATGCTACTCTTCAGTGTACTGACTCATCCTTAGTTTCACATTGCAGTCTGATCTAGTCAGTGGAAGAGGACAGATCTGCTCTTTCTATTGTAAAATCTAGTCCCCAAAAATATTGTTTCTGCCTTCTTTTGCTGTTTCATTTTATTTTACTGTACAGTTTGTGAGTCTTCACTTAGTTGTTCTTTAGCTGTTATTTTCTTTCTACTGAATACTTTTATTTGTGTTATTTTCATCTCATTTAGTGTGTTTTTTTATCTCTGTTTTTTTAGTCTGTGTTTTTGGGGGATTTAAAATGAGTGGAATTGTCAGGAGGAGGGGGTGCAGGCAACAGATGGGAGACACCATGTTTTTTGCATCAAGAGAGCCTGGTCCATGGCACTGGCAGTAGGAGGAGACAGCAGCAGCACCAATTCCCCCAAAAGTGCAGTACCCCTAGCAAGAAGATGAGGCAAGGGCACTAGAACCTCCAACAGCAAAGGAAGCTCCAGCCCAGCCAGCTGTTGTACACAACCATCACCCCCACCACTAACTGTGCACCATGAGGAGGAGGAGGTGATGCAGTCAGGACCTTCTTGCTCCTCCCCTCATCAGCAGCAGCCAAAGTCCCTTGTCTGGGACTTTTTTGATATTAACCCCACCGACAACAGTGTGGTCACCTGCAAACTATACCACACTGTTGTTAGGTGTGTGATACAGGGGAGCCATCTGAGGACAGTTGGGCAGCACACGTACCTTAAAGGGAGGCATTACAAGGAGAGGGAGGAGCATCTGATAAATCAAGTTGGTGACAGGGGTACAGGTGGTGCCACCCCTACTGGTTCTTCTCTGTTAGCAAGAGAAAGAAATGTGATGCACAGGTGCTGGAGGGGGAGATGGAGGGGACTGGGAGAGAGAGACTTGCACTCAGACTCGAGTGCTGTGGGGGGGCACCTGAGAGACTGGCCTTAGATTCTCTTCCCACATTCATCCATGTGGAAGTGCAACAGCTTCTCAGGGAGGTAGGAGAGCTCTCCCAGCAAGTTATAGGGATGAAGGTGCTGTTGGAGGTGATTCTGCAAAATCAGCAAACCATTATGGAGGGTTTGGCAGAACTGCGAAGTGGCAGTGCACCCTCTGTCCCCAGGCCATAGTCCTTTAAACCAGATATTGTCTTTTATCTTTCTCTTTTACCATATGTTAAACCCTAAAAATAAAAAAAAGAATAACAACTTAAGAAAATAAATTGTTCATCTATCATTATTTCTCTGTCTGATAGTATTTCTTTATATCTGTTACTGCTGTGCTGTTAAAGCCTAAAAATGAAAACAATGAACTTAAAAAGAAAAACAATTGTTCATCCATGTTTATTTCTCTGTGTCTATCTGTATTTCTTGATTTCTGCTGCTACTTTGATCTATCTATTGAAATTAGTTTAGTCTCATCAATTCAAAAGAAAAAAATCTAATTTCAACTGTATTGTTGTCTTTCTTGAGCAACTGCACAGTCCTTACACTGTCAATACAATTATTCTCAACTACTGCTGCTACAGTGTGCTGCACTGTGTGTCTCCCTCACCACCCCACCACAAGAAGTTCTTCCTGTAATTCACTGCACAACAGTAGCACAAATGTTCCAGAAAAACAAAGTAGGAAAAATGTTGCTACCTCACTTTAGTACACACAACTGTGAAGCACAATGTATAAATTTCTCACGTCTGGAAATTCTCTCCCAAACCAGAAATCAGCAATGCTGCTAATAGACTGCTGCTGCTGCTGCTGCTACTATGCTGTTTAAGATGCCCTCTCAGACAGCCTGAGCTAGCCAGTGGAAGGGGACATATCTTCTCTTTTCAGTTCACCCCTATCAGTGTGACAGTCATTTTTTTGACACCAATGTGGACACAGATTGTACACCACCTGGCTCTGCAGCATCAGGCATTGCAGATCCCTGGAGCCAGAGCACCAAAGCACCATCCAGAAAAACAATCCTGTTTTGTGGGGGGTGAACACCCAATCCAGGGGGCTCCATCCCATGAACCGCCCTGCAGATAAATATAACAAACTCCAGGATGGGCAGGCCCCCAGAAGGGAGGAAAATTGTTAGGGTGTCAAAGACAATGTGAGTGCAGGGTGATCAAAAATCAAGATCACCCCTGTCAGTCTCACCCTTGTCACAGTGCCAAAATTCAGTCACCTCGTTAATGGGCTACCCTCTTTCAGAGATGTAAAACCTAGCCAACAAAAAAAAATTAGTTTTCTTTTGCTCATTCTTCATCTTATGTTTACTGTACAGTTTGTGAGTTTTTGTTTAGTTGTTATTTAGTTGTTATTCTCTTTGTATTAAACACTGTAATTTGTGCTATTTTTCATCTCTTTTAGTGTGTTTTTTACTCTGCTTTTTTGGGGGGCTTCAAAATCAGTGGTAATGGTCAGGAGGAGGGGGGTGCAGGCAGCAGATGGGACACACTGTGCTTTTTGTATCAAGATGCCTATGACACTGGCAGTAGGAGGCTGCAGCAGTACCCAGCCCCCTCACAGTGTAGCACCCCCAGCAGTAAGATGAGGCAAGGGCACCACCATCAATGGCAAAGGAAGCTCCAGCTCAACCAGCTGTTGTACCACCACCATCACCATCACCACCTGCACACCATGAGGAGGAGGAGGAGACACAGCCAGGACCATCATCTTCCTCCCCTCATTGTCAGCAGCTAAAGTCCCTTGTCTGGGACTTTTTGATATTGACCCCACTGACAACAGCATGGCCACCTGTAAATGATGCCACACTGTTGCTCAGCATGGGAAATGGTTGAGCCATTTGGGACAGGTGGTCAGCACACCCACCTTAGAGTGAGGCACTTCAAGGAGTGGAAGGAACATCTGCAAAATAAAGTTGCTGAGAGGAGTGGAGGTGGTGGTGCCACCCCTAATAGTTTTTCTTTGCCAGGTAAGAGAAAGGAATATGGTACACAGATGTAAGGGGGATATGGAGAGGACTAGGACAGGGACCTGCATTTGAACTTGGGTGCTGGGGGGACACCTAAGAGACCAGTTTTAGATCCTTCTTCCACATCCATCCTTGTGGAAGTACAACAGCTCTGCAAGGAGGTAGGGGAGCTCTCCTGGCAGTTGCAGAGATAAAGGAGCTATTGGAGGTGGTGCTGCAAAATCAGCAAACCATTCTGGAGGGTTTGGCTGAACTGTGAGGTTGCAGTACACCCTCATGCTCCTGAAATAGGAGTGTTGTATATTTTAAATTCATGGGTGCATTATAGCAAAATTCACTTGCAACAGACTTTGTAGAGGTTTTGCATAGTGGGCATGTCATGATTTACTGCAACTGTGCAAGTTTTACTACACAAACTGATATAATTTATCACTTTGCAGTGAATTTGTGCCCTGAAGTGTGTCAATTAAAGTACAGTAAAGTAAAGGGGCCACTATTCATATAAGTGTGATCTACAGACCTCCAGCACGGGGGTGGGGGGAGAGATGAATAAGGACAAGATACATAGATGCATACATAGATACATAGACAGTGTCAGCAGATAAGGGCCTATGGCCCACCCAGTCTGCCCATTTGAGCTTGTAAGTTCAGTTTGTTTTTCTAGAAGTCTGTTGCCCCTTACCCCTGACCTCCAGAATTCCTTTATGTCTATCCCATGCATTCTTAAATCCGTGATTGTTTCAGCCCCACCACTTCCTCTGGCAGGGTGTTCCCTTGTCCACCACCTGTTCTGTGAAGAATTCTTTCTCATGTTTCCTCTGAATCGTCCTCCTCAACTTCATCCATGCCCTCTAGTCCTGGAACATCTTTTAACGCTTAAAATAGTGTTTTCCTGCACCCTGTTCGTCCCTGTAAGATACTTGTATGTCTCTATCATATCCCTCTCCCTCCCTCCTCTCCTCCAGGAGTACAGGTTCAGTTCCTTCAACCTGTCTTCATAGGACTTGTGATGCAATCCATGCACCATCTTTGTTGCCCTCCTCTGAACCTTCTCTACCCTGTCTATGTCCTTACGTGAGTATGGTCTCCAGAACTATGCACTGTACTCCAGGTGGGGCCTCACTAGTGTCTTGTATAGCGGAATTATGACCTCCCTTTTCCTGCTGGTGATGCCCCTGCCTATACATCCCAGCATCCTATTTGCTTTACCTGCTGCCTTGTCACACTGTTTCCCTACCTTGAGGTCATCAGAGATGATAACCCCAAGATCCCTTTCCTGCTTGGTGCATGCTATATCCTCACCCCAACTGATATATTGTGCCAGGGTTTTTGTGCCCCATATGCATTATCTTGCACTTCTTTGCATTGAATTTCAACTGCCAAACCCCTGACCATTCTTCAAGTTTCTGCAGGTCATCTCATTCTGTCTACACCCTCTGGTGTGTCTACTCTGTTACAGAGTTTTGTGTCATCAGCGAACAGTGAAATTCTGCCTTCTAGGTCCTGCACAATGTCACTGATG
The DNA here is from genome assembly GCA_016271365.2 of Neoceratodus forsteri. Classification (NCBI taxonomy): domain Eukaryota; kingdom Metazoa; phylum Chordata; order Ceratodontiformes; family Ceratodontidae; genus Neoceratodus; species Neoceratodus forsteri. The sequence continues at coordinate 552,810,362 of CM057458.1, forward strand.
AAGATGTTGAATAGGACTGGTCCCAGCACTGATCCCTGTGGTACCCCACTGGTCACTCTTCCCTCTGTGGAGTGACAGCCATTTACCACCACCCTCTGTGTCCAGATGAAAGCCATCCAAAGAATGGCATGGAAGGGGGAGGTGTTGCTGATGGGGGACCTCAGTCTGCCATATGTGGATTGGACCCTACCAGCTGCAGCAACAGTCAGAAGTAGGGACATCCTGGACTCTCTACAAGAGGCATTCCTGAGGCAACTAGTTAAGGAACTCCCTCATGGGGGGGGGTGATGCTGGATCTAGTACTGACAAATAGGGACCATGTGGCAGACATCAAGATGCATGACAACCTGGGGTCCAGTGATCACTGTACAGTACGGTTCAAAATAAGGACTGGCCCAGAATGAAGCAACATTAAAACAAGGGTCATGGACTTTGGGAGGGCCGATTTCAGGAAAATGGGAGAATGCCTCAGGGATGCAATAGCAGGGATAGAGGATTTAGGGGGAATAAAGAAACTGTGAGCAAAAATAAAAGGGGGCATTGAAAAAGTAACAAACCTCTGTCTCAGGCAGGTTAACAAGGACAAGAGAAAAATGAAACTACTATTGTTCTCTAAGAATGTAGCAGAAAAAATAAGGGCAAAAAAACTAGCATTTAGGAAGTACAAAAGAACACAGAAGGACGAGGATAGGGAAAATTACCAGAGGAAACAGAGGGAGCCAGGGAAGTCAGTTAGATGCACAAAGCCAAAAAAGGGGATATAACTTTCTTTAGATATATAAATGATAAGAGGAAGACCAAACAGGGGATAGTAAGGATAAAAGGGAAAGAAGGGGTTGTGAGGAGGAGGACCAAAAGAAGGAAGACATATTGACCAAATACTTATGTGCAGTATTTACAGAAGAAGGAGTAGGTGATGGGCCAAAGTTAAGGTACAAGGGAAAAATTGGTAGGGAGGTGGACACTAGTACTTTTACAGAGAAGAAAGTCCTCAAGGTACTAACACAATCAAAAGTGGACAAAGCAATGGGACCAGATGGGGTTCACCCTAGGATACTGATGGAGCTCAAAGAGGTGCTGGTTGCACCTCTGACCCCTCTGTTCAACTTATCTCTAGAAACAGAGGAGGTTCCAAGGGATTGAAGAAGGGCAGATGTGGTCCCACTTCACAAAAGTGGAAACAAGGAGGAGGTAGAACAATACAGACCTGACAGCTTGACTTCAGTAGTGGGTAAAGTAATGGAATCACCACTGAACAAAAAGATAGTGGAATACCTTGTAACCAGTGGATTACTGGATCCAAGGCAACATGGTTTCACGGGGGGAGGTCTTGCCAGACAAACCTGATCCAGTACTTCAACTGGGTGACCAGGGAAGTGGATTAGGGAGGAGTGGTAGATGTGGCCTACCTGGATTTCAGCAAGACCTTTGACACTGTTCCATGTAGAAGACTGGTGAACAAGCTAGCCTGTCTGGGAGTAGGCCAAAAAATAGTAAACTGGGTATGAAGTTGGTTAAGCAACAGGAGTCAGAGGGTGGTGGTAATGGAGTCCACTCTGGAGAAGGCAAAGTGACCAGCGGGATGCCTCAAGGCTCAGTACTAGGCCCTGTCCTCTTCATTGTCTTTATTAGCAACATTGCAGAAGGGCAAGAATGTGAAGTATGCCTGTTCATGGATGACACAAAAATCTGCAAGGGGGTGGAAAAATTGAGGGAGAAAATGAAAAAGTTGGAAAATTGGTCAAGGGTTTGGCAGCTGGGTTTCAATGGAAAAAAGTGCAAAATCATGCACTTGGGGCACAGGAACCCAGAGGCTACATACCAGTTGGGAGGAGAGGTACTGGCAACCACTAAACAGGAAAGGGATCTCAGGGTAATCATCTCTGATGATCTGAAGGTAGCCAAGCAAAGTGGTATGGCAGTGGGGAAGGCTAGCAGGGAGGGGTGTCACCAGTAAGAAGAAGGAGGTAATATTACCCTTGCATAGATCACCTCCAGTAATTTGTCCAGTTCTGGATGCCCCACCTCCAGAAGGACATAGATAGAGTTGAGGCAGTACAAAGGAGGGCAACCAAAATGGTGCATGGCCTGCATCAAAAGCCCTATGAGGAGACACTCAAGGAACTAACATCCAAATACCTAATGGGTATAAGTAAGGTGCAGGAAGGTAACATCTTCCACAGAAAAAGAAGCTCAAGGACAAGGGGTCACACTATGAAGCTGGGAGGGGGGCTCAGAGGAAATGTGAGGAAATGTTTCTTCACAGAGAGGGTGGTGAGCATCTGGAATGGCCTATCAGTGGAGGTGATGGGTGCCAAAATGGTCATAGGGTTCAAGCATGCATGGGACAGATACAAGGGACCTTGGAAGTAAAGCAAAGGGTTGAGACAACTGGAGATTGAATAGGGTATGTGGTGGCACAGCAGGTAGGGAAAATTGGCAGAGGGGTGGGCCAAGAGGTCCTTATCGGCTAACAACTTCTATGTTTCTATGTAGTAAAATTCACCACTAAATAGGTGGCCAAATTGCAAAGTCATATAGCAAGAAACTATGTGAATCGACACACTTCACAGCAAACTCTAAAAATTGTGGAATTAAAAAAATACAGCTAGCTTGAAGGTTCAAAGACAAATGTCTTGTCTCCATTCCTTAAGAGTCTTTATTCCCCACACATTTTCTAACCTTCACACACACAATATGGACAAGAAATCACCCCTGCACATGAAGAACAAGCTGGTTCTCACACAGTGGAGGGACCATGATGTCATGAAGCATGAAAGTGAAGCCCAAATTTTCACAATTGCACTGTCCTTCCAAGGCGTGAGAACAAGAGGGGTGATCTGTTGTATATAATATATTGTGAGCATCTTTTTTTAAATAAAAGCCATCACATAGCTCTCATCAGTCAATATTTTATCTAGATGAAATATCAGTATGTAGAGATATTGATTGTCTGTTTTTGGTTTCACTTTCAGCAGCTCCCGCTTACCAGTGCTGCTGATTAACATTCAGCATTAAAAGCTAATTAGCAGCATGAACATAAAGTTGTTCTCAATGTTCAAGCATTAAGAACAACTTTTAAGAACCATAGAAAAATATGCTTAAAGCATATTATATTTATTTTGGATTATCCCCTTCAAATCACTGCATTCTGTCATTTTCCTATGTGCTTTCAGTCATTTCCTTGTTTCTTTTCATTTAGTTTGCACTCTCGCTTTCTTCTCATTTTAATCTGTGCTTCCTATGTCATTTTTCTTTATGTTCATTAATTTTCCTCATCTCCTTAATTTGTTTCCCTGCCTTGATTCTGCCCAGGCTACAGTGAATTAATCCTATATTATTTTCTTCCATGCACAGTAGCACTAATGAACTAACTAAATCCACAACTGTTCACAGTTGTGGTTGCTACAATAGTACAATTACTGCTACTAGTGCCTGGGGAAAATACTGTAATATTAAATCACAGTTCCTGGCAATTCAACATGGTAATTGAATCATACACAGAGCCGATTGGCTAATTTTTTTGTTATACAATAATGGGTCAAATGATTACTGCCAGCTGAATATTATCTTATGATGCTTTTTCAGGCAAAGTCTTTGAAAGACAGGAAGAGTAGAGGTTGCTATTGGGAGAGTGTAATGCTTGCAGTGCAATTAAGGGCATAAGATGAATGACTATTAGGTTGCAAATTACATTTGTGACAAGATAGCATGCATTACTGCCAAAATTAAGAAAAAGTAAAAAGAAACATTTTTAAAACCATCATGTAATTTTATGTATTGATGCAAAATATAGCTTTAATATTGTCTACAGATGCAAAATAATTTATTGCCACTCTGTGTTTGTCAATGTTTTGGCTTTGTCACAGTAAAAAATATGTATCAATAATATACAGTACTCATAAACTGCTTGAAATTGTATTGATACATATAGAATAGTATCAACATACAGTATAAAAACTGCATCCTTCTTAATGATCTGCTCCAAGCTTTCATTAGGAAAAAATATTAGGTTTCTAGCCCTAAAGGTTCAAAAAAAGACCTTTTCAGGTATACTCTCTTTAAAAGGGATAACTTGGGGGCATGGCTTGGCCAGGCAAAATGGCAGATGTGGTCCAGTTGAGCTCCCACATGTCACTTACCTTAATTGGTAATTAAACCATTTTCTGGAGACACTTTTATTAACACACTACAGTGGTATGAATATTTTGCTTATGGCTACTCAGCAATCACAAAACAAACAAAAAAAACAAACTACCTTATCATCTGAATCTGCAAGAGCCATCTCCAATTTTGCAGCACAAGTGAAGGGAAGAACAAGGGCACTGGAACTGTACGAAATTGGAAAATTCCACCTAGCAAAATATTTTACGTAATTACGGCATTACACAAAATTTTTCACCTAGGCGAAATGTAATATTGCCTTGAATGGTGATTTCACATAACGTGAAATTTCGCAAAACTTTGCCAATTTTGCCTGCAGGTTTGCAATGCATTGTGGGTAAATAGCTGAAATATCATGTGCCGGCTGTTTCCTGCACAATATATTATCTGTTGAGTTGGAGAGCAGTTCAGTGTGGTGCACCACAGCCAATAAACCCTTCAGAAACCTCTTTATTTGTTATTTGTGAGGGCTAATTGCTCCCAGAATCTAAATTTTGTTCCTAGTGCTACTAGTGAACATTTTTTTTTGTTTTGGTATCTTTGGATAATACTTAGTTAAAGTTAGGTAGTGTTTTCAGTTTTCTGTATGTCTGTGAGGGAGCTGACTGAGGGAGGGTTGACCATGTGATGTGTGTATGTGTGTATGTACGTGAAAGCTGAGCAGGCTAGTTTCTAATATTTGACAGATTTTTCATAAGTTGCAAGTGAGTTTCTATTATTTCTTTAAAGCCTTAATATTTTTGTTGGTGAGCTACTTATTTGCAATATTGTTCTTACATATTGACCCTTTCTGGGTAACTTTATCTGAATAGTTACTCATTCTGAGTAGTTCTGTTTATGTTTCACTTTGTTTAATCACTTTTCTGCTTTATTTTTGCATTGGAAGTATTCGTGGACATTGAACACTTGTCCATATCCAGGTACACTGCATTGTTGAATTGCTTATAGAAATTAATAGTGTGATCTAGCCTCTGCATTGCAGCGTTCCTGTTTTTCTGTTTAATTTGCTTGCCATATTAACACTTTCCTCCCTGTTACACTACTGGTGTTTACTACCTGACCCGTACTATACAAAAAACTACATAGTTTTCAAGAGAGTGGAGGTCCCTGCAAGATTGTTGGAGGTGACTTTGTTGGTTCATTTCAAATCTTGTTGTCCCTTCTATCTGATATACTGTAGCTATAAGCAAAATTTGTATTTAGTAAGTACTAATACATTGCAGTGCTTGCCTTCTCCAGACACCACTAATCTGGACTGTAGATTGTACTGGGTTTTTTTTTGGTTTTGTTTTTTTTAATCATACTTTGATTTTGTACCTACTGCAGTGCTCCGGTGGGGGCATCCAGCCACCGGCCCCCACCAACCCAGAGGACAGCAGGCTCACTCAATATGTGAGGGTCTGGGATGGCCATTACTGGACCCCCGAGGAGATTCCATGACAGGCCTCCAGGTCAGCGGGAGCATGGCCATCAAGCTGCACAGTCATACACAGATCTTTTCCACCTTAATTTTGTCCCCAGGAGCCGGCAGTGCAATGACACACAGTGCATACCCAGGCATCTTGCTGAACTCCTCCCATTCTGGCACCGTGCCTTGTGCCACACCCAGTCATCACTAGGGGCCACCCAAGCGTGATGCAATCCCACAGACCCACTTCAGAGGAGGGAGAGCAGTTCTGGGACACTCGATCAAACCTTTCCCCTGCCTGCTCCAGCTGTCCAAGTCTGTTCCTGAACCCAGGTCACCAGTGTGGTGTGAGGCGTGGCGTCCAGTGCCTCAACCCTCAGCGCCACTGGGCCAGCTCTGTAGATCGTATTGTGACTGTGAGGTGTTCTGTGTGATTGGTTTACAATTTAGTTTAGTAAATTGAAAAACCAGCAGCAGGAGGAAGCAAGTGCAAGTAGCAGGACCATTTTGCAGGAAGATTTATTTTTCTCAGTGTGGCATACTGGCTATGCCATCCCCTTTGCCTATTTCATAATTCACTAAATAATTGTATCTCCCTTCTGTCACAGTTTTGCCATTTGGTTGTTCTTGACTTATGTATAAGGCCAGTTTTGCACACAACAACAGCAGCTAGCAGCAGCAAGATTAGGCCTGAAATCATTGGTAAACACTGTCAGAAGCTTCATTTTGAGGTCCATGAGGTGGGGTGACACCGTATAACAGCATGACTGACACTAGATTTCTGTCTCAATTTACTGTAACCTTTTTGGTAAACATTTTTGAACTTCTGGGCACGTTAGGCAGTGGCAGCACCAAGATTAGGCTTGAAAACCATTGTAAACAGTGCAGAGAACAACAGATTTCAATCCTATTGGTGGATGTGAACCATCTAACAGCATGACTGACACCAGATTTCTGTCTCAATTTACTGTAACATTTTTTGGGAAACATTTCAGGACTTCCACGGCATGTTTGGCAGTGGCAGCACCAAGATTAGGCCTGAAAACTGTTGTAAACAGTACAGAAAACAGCAGATTTAGGTCCTGGCGGTTGATGCAAACCATCTAACAGCATGACTGACACCAGTTTTCTGTCTCAATTTAATGTAACCTTTATTGGGGAACATTTCTGGACTTCTTGGGCATGTCCAGCAGTGTCCATCAAGGCACCATACTTCATGATATATAAAAGGGTATGTCACACCTGACACGTTTCACACATGCGTGCTTTCTCACACAAAAAGCAAGCATGTGAAAAATGTGTGTGACATAACCTGTAACATATAAGGAATGAGGGTGCCTTGGGGGAGTGGGCGTTTTTATCTTAGTTATATGGAAGCACTTTTTACATTGTTTACTTGCCACACTTGAATAAAGAATGATCACATTATGGACATGTGCTGTGGTGAGTACTTCTAACTTTGAGTTGAAGCAACTCACACGAGGTATTTGAATTCAAAAAATTACACATTCCATGCACAAGGCCCACATGGGTGACAATCTTTGGTAGGAGCTGGCCTTTCATTTCCAAACTCCATATATATGGAATGCAACTGCATTACACATCATTATGGTGTTAAAAGTAATCTTGGAGGTGTAACCAGCTCTAAGGAGTAACACACACCACAAATAATAAGAGAATAAGGTGTTTATTAGGAGAGGGGTACACGGATACAGTACAGAGTAAGTATAACAAATGACAGGCAGGATCAGGATGACAAGGGTAATACAACAATGAGCGGGGAGAAGTAATAGAGAGAGAACAAGAAAAGGGACTGAGTTATATAGGGAGCATAAGACAGTAGCAAACACAACAGCAATGGTCAAACAAATTATTTTAAACAAAAAAAAGAAACAGGAGGACTTAAGGATGTAGATGAAAGAGGACAGAACAGATTTTTTTTTTTTTTTTTTTTTTGGGGGAGGGAACATACAAACAACAGAATAGAGGACAGAAAAATAAAAACAAAAAATACATATTAATTTATGCTGCCGTATTACATGCCAGTGGGACCACTGTGTAGTTCAGACAGGATGCCCATGATTTTGTCGATATCACCCTGGAGTTTAGTAATCTCCTCCTGGGCATCATTAAATTCCTGTCTGAAATCATTTAACTTCTGTTGAAGCTGGTGGACTTCTGACAGGACAGGTGATGAGTCTGCATGTGTCACTGCTGGCAGGGCAGGGGCTGCCAGTGCTGCTGGCTCTGGACAAGGGGACCCTGGTGGGGTCTTGCTACTGCAACTGCTGCTGTTTTCTGGTCCAGTGAGCCCAGCGAGGATGCTTAACAGGTCTAGCCATGCCTCCCTCCTGCTCACCCCCACTTCAGTGCTCACACCTGCACTGCTCCCCATAGCTGCAGTTGATGCTGCCATCACCTCCTGCAGTTTGAGGTCCCATTAAAGCAGGTGTTGGTGCAGCATGTAGCTCCGCTGGCTGCTTGTCCTGAAGTGGGAACAAGACTTACTGCGATGCAGTTCCTGCCAATATAGATTGCAGGTGACCACTAGATCACCTGACGCACTTGCATAAAAAAAATCCCAGGCAGGAGAACTTCAGGAATGATGGGGATGTGGGGTGTGTGGCAGATGATGCCCCAGGCACTGACTCCTCCTGCTGCTTGAGAGGGGGCTTGGTCTCCTGATGCTGGGGTGGAGGAACAGTATCCTGGTGCTGGGGAGGGGGCACTGTTTCCTGCTGCTGCTGCAGTGGAGGAGCCATGGTTGCCTCCTGGTTCCAGGGAGGGGGCACTGTCTTCTGCTTTGGTGGAGGGGCCATGGTCACCTCCTGCTTCTGGGGATAGGGCACAGTTGTTTGCTGCTGGGTGCTGGTGCTGGGGCCAACAGCCTGCTGCCACTGTGGTATTTCATTTTTAATGGACATCTGAAACACACACCTGTCAAGCAGCTTACAGGTGCCCCACTGCCTATACACTTTTCCATTATGCCCAACACCACCACCAAGTCAAACAAACAAAAAAAAAGAAACAGAGACAGAGACTCTGAGATAGAGAGGCAGGGGGGATCACACACACACACACACACACACACACCCTCCACAGGTACTAAAATATGAAATAGGACAAAGACAAACAAGAAAAAGTTAGATAAAATAACACTAATTAAGTAGTTTATGTATCAAAGTGCACTCTGCAGTCACATAACTCTGACTCTGAGTCTAGATGCTGCCTGCTTCCTCGAGATATGTAGCACAGAAATGAACCACTCACTTACTGCCTGTTTAGACTCAACCATGTGACCACCAGCAGAGAGAAAAGGTGAATTTCACCAAATTTTGCCTTATAGAAGTGCAAGGCAAAATTGGGTGGTGAACGTTCACTGAAAGGCCATAATTATGCAAAATGATTCTTTGGGTGAAATTGGCAATTTCACTGGCAAAATTAAATTTAGCTGCATCTCTAGAGGGCACAGAGCATGGCAGTTGCAGGAAGCAGACGTGGAGGGCACCCACCAATTGAAAGCTCTCTTGCTACCTTGACTGGCATGATAATGAACTTTCAAAACAAGGTGAAGGCAGATTTTACTAATATAACTGCACAAATGTAGCACTTGCAAAATACTGTATCTGGGCTCTTGAAAACTACAGCTACACATGCCATGTGGCTTGACAAAGCTGATAAATGGATTGGTGAGTTGGAAGATACAGTGGCCAACCTGACAACAGAAAGGATTTAGGTAAAGAAAAATGTGGCAGCCTTACTGGAAAAAGTCTACAAGAGCCAGGAAATCCAACTTCAGGTGGTGGGACTGTACGTGCTCATTGACAGCTCAGTTGATGGCCGTCAACGCTGGTGAGCAGAGGGTTGTGCCAATCGTTGGCTCAGGGTTGGGATAAGGGGGAGTGGGGTGGTGGGGCAATAGATGCCAAGGTGGGGGGGGTCCACTAGACACTGAGGATTAATATGTATTTTAGAAAATGGGCCAATAAATCACTGAGCTCTGACTGGCTGATAACCCTACCAAGGTAGGCATCTATCAGACAACAGAGCCCGGGTATTAAAAGTGCCAGGCTAAACTGACCTCATCACTGGTATCGATGGGCAATTCAAATTTTCAAATGACAGACCCACCATTTTTTTTCCTTACTGGTAACAGAGATTTCCAAGCAAAAGGTTAGGCCACAGTTCTCCCCCACCACCACGTATACCCAAACCATCAAAAAAACATGTGCCACACACTTTCCATATTTTAATTAAAATTACAGACCCAAATGCAGATGAGCAGTTTAAATTTTAAACTAACAGCATTAGTATGCCATGTGTTCAGCGCTACTGCAGACAACTTTCCCAGCTCAGCCAGTCTCCACCCCCTCTCCACTCCCCATCCCCATTGCTCATCATAAAAGAAACGTAGAAAAATTGTAGGCACACATGAAAGAAAAGAAGAAATTAAAAACAAGTCACTCATGCCTTCTTCACTGAAAAACAACTAAATCAGCCAAGAGAGAGCACCATCTCCGGTACTGCTATGTATGAGAGCAGTGATACTTTCTTTGTTTTTCATACTGCAGATGGATGTCCATCTGCAATCTGAAAAATGAAAAAACTACTGCTCCTATGACACATACTAGCAGTACCGCAGATAGTGGTCTCACTCTCTCTTTCTTTGCCACCCGCTCATCACCACCTCTCCTCAAATTGACTCTCCCAATGTCAGTCCCCCATGGCAAAAATAACAGCAAGTAGAAAAGTGGAAATTGAAGAAACAAGCACTCCTCGAACAGATAGTAGTGGTACCAGAGCTAGCGGTCTGTTTCTTCCTCAGCCACCTGCCAGCCACCAACCCTCCTCAGCTTGACTGTCCCAGTGTCAATCCCCCATGTAAAAAAATGAAGAAAAAAACCCACAGCAAGCAAAATGGAATAGAAAATGAAGAAAGGACGGTTCCTACCCGACCCAAATGCTGTACCAGAGCTAACAGTCTCTCTCTTCCTCAACCACCCGCCCGCCACCACTGCTCCTCAGCTTGATGCTCACAATGTCATCCCATGTAAAAAATGGGAGGGGGAAACAAACCACAGCAAGCAGAGAAATTTATCGTTTTTTTTTCAGCCACTCTTCCTCTCAGTTCCCCTAAGTTCCTTTGTAGTTCCATAGTGCTGCCTCACCTGCAACCTTTCGAGTTCTAAGTCAGTGTCGTCCCTACCCGCAACCTTTTCAGTTCAATCTCTGAAGCTACAACACCATAAAGTAAAACTAAAACACTGAGTGAAAAAAATAAAAAAAGTATTTTAACCATTTTAACTGTGTGTGTGCGTGTGTGTGTAACCATAGCAATCACCTCCAAATTCACACCTAAACATAATCATAATGAAGGCAGAGGAACTATTTTATTACAAAACTTAATTTAAACTATTTTTTATTAACATTTTTTATTAAACTTATTTTTTTTGTACAGAGACCATTTTCTAAGTGCAATAATACCCTCCAGAGTGGGCGGTATTGTGCTATACTGGACCTTCCAGGGGCTATAAGGCTCTCTGCCTATGGTGTCAGGCCTCATTAAGCCCCTGGGTGGTCCAATATAGCACAATACCATCCACCCTGTCGGGTATTATTGTTTACTTATGTTATGGGCAGCTTGGACATAGGAAGAGGGGACCACTAGACAACAGGGAATGGTGTATCTATTATTGGCAGGGGATCAGGATCAGGATGGGGGAACCACTTGACCCCAGAGAACATTACAGTTGTTACACGAGGTCCCTGCACCCTAATTGATACCCTCAGAGGTACACCGTAGACAGCTAATGCTTAGGTATAGATTATACTAATACTTAGGGCTAAGGGCATCTACCGTACAAGAGTAGATGTCAGGATATGAATGCATATTGTTGTAATCCACTTTGCTAGCTAATGCATATATATTTTACCATGTATTTTCTGTCTATTTCTTACTTGTTAGATGCCAAGACACCTGTCCTTGAAGTAATTATAATATGTAAGACAGTATTGCCATCTTTTGATAATGTGCACCACTACACTTAGTTATGTAAGACTCTGTATAAGAACTTCTTTGTTCTAAAACTGATGACTCTACAGAATCATATAATGTCATCTTGGGCCATGGAGCCACCTCTAATTTAGCCAATAGGGCTAATCTCTGTAACTAGAAATGTTTCTATCTTTTGGTAACCCTAGTAATTATCATAGGTATATAATGTTATGCACAGGTTTTACACCTTGGAGACCCAAGAGATCCCAAGAGACTACAGAGAAACCTCAAGGTGTAGGGAACGCTTAGCATTGGCTCCCGGTTCGTAATGGTAAGAACTGCTTAGGGCAACTGTGATTTATCCCTTTTGTAGTAATAAACTTGTTTATTACTCTAATGTAACGTGTTTCTGATTGCTTACATTCCCAATAGCGACAAGAATCTGAAAGTGAGGTTTAGACCTCCTGACAAATTGGCGACCGTGAGCAGGCGATACTTGGTTTTTGTAAGTTTTCACTTGTTGCTGAAAATTTTCCTTTCCCCACAGGGACAGTAGGTGTACATTCCTGTATCACTTCTCCCATTTAAAATTAAGTTGTAGCTACTTGCAAAGTCTGGCTGACTTTTTGGGTGTGGTCAATGCCGACTTGACCCACTCCATAGCAGCTTTGAATTGCAAGCCTATAACTAATACAATAGCCTGGCTGTGTTTTAAGTACTCGTGCTGTGGATCAATACGCAGCACGCTGTCTTTTTCACAGTTTGAATTTTCATTCCCTCCCACATAATGGCCACAGTATCAGATATCTGCGCAGAACTGAGACTCAATGTCTCTAACTTCCTTGCCTCCCATGGAGGATGGGCTGACTTCGCGAAGGATGCAAGTCAATCCGAAAACCCTGTACTGGGGATCTCAACCCAGTGCGCAGAGATGCGACAATCAACCAATAAGCGACACGCTAAAGGGTTGATGGTAGCCGCTCTCTGCGCTGCTTTGGAAGCCTCCGAGGTGAGGTTTTGAACCCTTGATCTGCAGATTTGGTCTCTTAAGCAAGAGATGGGTTTACAGGAAACAGAATGTATCAGATTGCAGCAGAACTTGGAGTCTGAACTCCAAACTCTGCAGAATGAAAAGGATTCACTATTGCATCATTCAGCCCAGACTGGTGAACAAGAACTATGTATATTGAAGTTGGAGTGTGAAAGTCTGAGACAGGATAAGAGTCAGGTTGTGCAAATGAATGATTTGCTAAGTGCTGTGAATGCTCAGTTGAGTGACGAAATGGGTGAGCTTCAGGATGAGATCAACCAGGTACGTAATGATTTAGAGGTAGCCTATAGGGACAATCGCGAATTGATCGCCGCGAATCGTGTTTTGCAGAAGCAAAAGCAAGATGAGGTTGATATGGATGTTGCAAGTGTGAATCATGATGAATGTAGAACTAAGATGGCGACACTGCGCCATCAGCGAGAGGTTCTGGCTGGACATGTAAAGGCAATGGGAGGCATAGCCCCTGCCTTTCACTTGTCATCAGAGTGGGAGTTATCTGATGATGTCGTTTCACAGTACATCAGCCAGTCATGCCCCTACTATGGCCCAGACTCCCCAACCAGCCATCCACAGCTGTGGGTCCCCGCCCACAACTCTCCAGGTCAGACGACGACGACGTCGCGATGCTCATCATGGGAAATGCCAACATGGCGGCGCCCATGATGGGGGGAAGCAGGCTCAAGCCTGGTCCTAACGGCGCCTCCGGTAGCTGTTATTAGTGTGGAAGACAGGCAAGAGATAGAAACTATGATTGAAAGAGTTTTAGGCAATGTACCCCTTCCTGAGAGAAGCATGAAGGCTATTAAAACTCAGATGAGGCAGTTTTTCCAAGAAGCCTGCACTCAGGAAAGTATTGTCCGTACTGCGGCTGAAGCTGCAGCTCGTGCAGCCCTGGATGGTGCTCGAGACAATCTACCTTTGCCTGATCGACCCACTAATCACCTACAAATGGCCTACTCTGATCAGCAAATTGCTGACAGTATCGGTCGGATGAGCCCGTCCGACAACCTCAGCTGTCACTTGGAAAAGGTGCATTCTAAATACGAGATGCTCAGCCTCGCTGCAGAATATCAGGTCCAAATACTACGCCAGACCATCTATCCTGGTTTGTGGGCCAAACTCCCCGAAGCTGTTCGCCAGGATGGAACCGCTACCTTTGACGAGGTTGCAGCTGAGCTAATTTCTTCTCACAGTCCAGGTGTTGTAGGAGCGATGCTTGCATATCCTGTGAAGCAGAATGCAAAAGAAAGTCTAACGACTTACCACCAGAGACTCTGGATGGCCTACTGAGCAGGGAAGCACCTGGCACAACAAAGCTGCGGATGTAGATCTTATCGAATATAAGACCTTGTTCCTTAGGAACATGATTCCAGCAGTACGAGAAAAGGTAGAGCCAACCACCTACCCAAATACGGACAGGTTTGCCGATATTCTTCGGAAAACTGAGAGGGTGTACCAACTGTATATCCATGATTTGGGCTCCGGTTCCAAAAAGGTAGCTGCCGTGGAACCCTTCAGGGACCACAACACACTACACAGTGGAAGGGCAGGCTCAGCGCCAACAGGCTCAGCATACCCCAGCCCCTCCAGCCACTAACCAACACCTCCAATGGGCCCAACAACAACCGCACCAACAACAGCAATGGGATGGGAACCGGAATTGGCACAAGAACAGGAAGCATAAGGGTAGAGGTAAACCACAACAAAGAGCGGGTCCCTCATATAGGGAGATAGCTGAAGAGAATTGGAAATTTAGAGAGCTCCTGGGAAAAGTGCGCTCCATGGCAGATGCTGTACCTGCTCAGACCCTGCGGCAGTACAACCGGCAACCCAGGCCACAACCGGCCATGGAGACACCGGAAGTACAGGCCCTCAGGCCCATACAGGCCTGAACCCAGAAGCTCCTCCCTATATAGCATCAGTGCAGCATGGTGAAGTTATTCATGCAAGTCAGGCCCAACCTCTGCACACTTCCAGCAATACGGATTGACAACTACAGGCCCCAGTCCGTAGTGTAAACAAGCTGGTCTTGGATACAAATGGAAGGCCCTGCACTGAGGCCGAGGTCGGGGGCCACCAACTGGTAGTCTTATTAGACACAGGTGCAGCTGTATCTGTGCTAACATAGAAACATAGACTTTGACAGCAGATAAGGACCGCTTGGCCCATCTAGTCTGCCCATTTCCCTACCTACAGGATAGGCCGTAGATCCTAGTTAACCAACAGCCTATTTCTTCCTACCCCCCAAAAGAATTGCCTTATGTCTGTCCCATGCATTCTTGAATTCTCCCACAGTTTTAGACACCACAACCTCCTCAGGAAGGCTGTTCCATGCATCCACTACCCTCTCTGTGAAATAATACTTCCTCACATTGCCTCTGAACTGCCCTCCTCTATCTTTAAATTGTGTCCCTTGTTCTTGCAAGTCTCTTTTCTGAAAGATGCTACCCTCTTGGACTTTGTTGATTCCACTGAGGTACTTAAAGTTTCTATCATGTCCCCTCCCTTCTTTCCTCAAGGGTATACATATTAAGCTCCTTAGTCTCTCCTCATATAGGCTTCTCCTGCAGACCCTGCACCATTTAATTGCCCTCCTCTGGACTACCTCTATCCGGTCTATGTCCTTGCGGAGATGGGGTCTCCAGAACTGGACACAGTACTCCAGATGGGGTCTCACCAACTGTCTGTACAGAGGATAACAACTTCCTGTTTTCTGCTGGTGATGCCTCTCCTATACATTCCAGTATACCCCAGCCCTCCCTACTGCCTTCTCACATTGCTTGCTAACCTTAAGGTCATCTGATATGATTACCCCAGGTCCATTTCCTTTTTATTGTTGTTACTACCTCCCACCCATTGTGTATTCTTCCCTGGGTTCTTGTTTCCCAGGTGCATTATTTGCACTTCTTTGCATTGAATCCTAGCTGCCATACTTCTGACCATTCCTCCAACCTTGCCAAGTCCTTTTCATCCTTTCCGCCTCCTTGTGCATCAACCCTGTTGCAGATCTTTGTGTCATCTGCAAAAAGGCATACTTTTCCTTCCAGTCCCTCTGCAATGTCACTGATGAAGACATTAAAAAGGACTGGACCCAATACTGAACCCTGCGGTACCCCACTAGTAACCTCTCTTTCTTCAGAGTGGACTCCATTTACAATTACCTTCTGCGTCCTGTTGTGCAGCCAATGTTTTACCCAGGCTACCACCCTGGGACCCACTCCCAGGCTGGTTAATTTGACTATTAATCTTTTGTGTGGAACTGTGTCAAATGCCTTGCTAAAGTCTAGGTAGGTCATTTCCACAGCCCCTTCCTGGTCTACTACTTTGGTCACCCAGTCAAAGAAATCTATTAGATTCATCTGACATGAGCCTTCCACTGTGAATCCATGCTGCCTTGGGTCCCGTGCTCACTGGCCTCTAGGTACTCAACTATTCTTTCCTTCGAAGTGACTCCATCATTATCCCTACAGAGGTCAGACTGACAGGTCTGTAGTTTCCTACTCTGTCTTGGTCCCACTTTGTGAAGGGAATCACATCTGCCTTCCTCCAGTCCTTGGGTACCACACCATCCTCCCATGATTTATTAAAAAGTAGCCAGTGGTTTCACTAGTTCCTCCTTAATTCTTTTAGATTCTGGGGTGAATTCCATCAGGACCCATTGCTTTGTCCACCTTCAGTTTTAGGAGTTCTTGCAGAACCCTTTCTTCTGTGAAAGGACTGGGATCATGACGAACACCCGGACACATCCCCTTGGTCTACTGGACGGAAGACCAACATGTCAGGAGTCGATGGTACTAGGCTGCCTGCATACCGTTCTCTATCCTTACCGGTAGAATTAGGCCATTTAAAAGCCTCACATACCTTCCAACTCATGGTACTGCATGATCATCCTAGTATCATAGGTATTGACTTCCTCGTGCCACACGGCTATGTGGTGGACCTAGCTAATATGTTATTGATACAGATTCAAGGTCAATACCATACCATTTTGATTCCTGACTCACATGTTATAGCAACGATATCTGCCAATAACAAAGAGTATGACGTCATAGATTTGTTCAAGAATCATGAATTCTTTCCAAAACTCCTACCTATTCTGCAACAACATTTAGAAGCATTTGCAGTTAACAAGCATGACTGTGGAAGAATGCATACCATCATTGAAGTGCCAGGCCCGGCACATGAGAGGCAAAGGCAATATCCTTTCCGAACTGAGGCCTTGCCTTCCCTTAGAGAAATGATCAAGTCACTCCTTAAGCAAGGAGTAATCAGAACTTGTGTTTCCACTGCCAACTCCCCAGTGTGGCCCGTGAAGAAACCCACAGGCACCTGGAGACTTACTATTGACTACAGGACACTGAATCAGGTCACTCCCAGTTGTTCCCCAACTGTCGCATCAGCACCAGATGTGCTCCACCTTCTAACACCTGACCAGAAATGGTTCAGTGCCCTGGACATTTCCAATGGTTTTTGGTCATTGCCATTGGCCCTTAAGAGTCAATATAAGTTTGCCTTCACCTTTGAAGGAAGACAGTACACCTGGACTTGCTTGCCGCAAGGATTCCATAACAGTCCATCCCTCTTCCATCTCCACATGATGGATGCCCTCGAGAGTTTCTCTACCCCCCAATGTCTCCTACAGAATGTGAATGACCTGTTGTTGGCCACAGCCACACAAGAACAACATCTGGATCTCTTGGACGAACTATTGACTCTCATTCAGAGAGAAGGTTTGAAATGCAACCCAGCAAAAGCACAGTTGTGTCAGGAAAAAGTACTTTTTCTTGGTCTAAAAATAACTGATCAAGGTTGAAGCCCTACCTGGAAGAAGGTACAGGGATTGCAAGACTTGCCATTACCTACCAATGTGGCAACTCTTTGGAGATTTCTAGGTATGGTGAACTATTCAAGAGATTTTATTTGTGATTTTGCTCAGGAAGCTGCTCCTCTGTATGAGCTACTCAAAAAGGATGTACCATGGACTTGGGGCCCTATTCACACCCAGGCTGTGACATCACTGAAGCAGGCCTTGGCCTCCGCCCCAGTTCTGGTTAACCCCAATCCAGCACTACAATTCCATCTGGAGTGTGCCACCTCTGACATCGCCATGTCAGCAGTGCTGGCCCAGAAGGTGCATGGCACCTTGAGACCCACTGCATATGCCTTGCAGCTCTTGACCCCAGTGGAACAGAAGTATGGCCTTTGTGAAAGGACCCTTCTAGCCACCTACTGGGCTGTCAAGCACTTCCTGTATATCATTGGGTACTCACCACTGATCATTAATACTAACCATACACCGACCACCTTTTTGCTCTCAGACATAGTGAAGGATGGATCAGTCTCTAACACTAGGCTGACACACTGGTCACTTCTTCTCCAGGACAGAGACATACAGGTCCACCCGACTAAAGTTCCATCTATGCTAGCTCATGGTCTCCTTTTTCAGGGAGAACCCCACGACTGTACACTACAGTCACCTGACCTTCCGGATCCAGGTCCTTTCTTCCCTGCCACGCCACAAGTACCGAGTACCTCTTTGTGCCGTATCTTTACTGATGGTTCAGCATCTTACTATCAGGGAGAACAGATTGCAGGGATGGGTATTTTGGTGATCTACCCTTATGGGAACACTGTTAAGATATCTAAATGCTGTAGTGTAGCTTCATCACAGTATGCAGAGCTAGCAGCGGTGGCCTGTGCCCTTGAGTTCATCCAACATGGAACCCAGGATACCATCATTTTTACAGACTCTAATTGGGTTTGTTGTTCCCTTACAGAATTTCTTCCCTTCTGGCAGAAGAACTCCTTCCTCTCTTCTGATGGCAGTCCAGTGAAGTATAAAGAATTGGTAATATACATGCATGCACTGGCACAGAAATTTGCACACAAACTCTATGTACACAAAGTCAAAGCTCATTCTCTTCATGACCCCTATCATGCCTTCAATGACACAGCAGATACCCTTGCTAAGGAGGGGACCTGGGGGGGATGTCTGGATGATGGAACATCCAGAGGCTAATGCAGCTGTACACATTGCAGCACTCAAAAAGAAATCTGAATCTTTTTCTCCCTTGGACCTCTCTGCAGCCCAACAGCTGGACACTGAACTCAAAGAGGTGTTCAGATTCCTTGACAAAGGTGCTGAAGAAAAACTTCCTACACATAACCCTTATCGGAGGCATGAAGGTAAGTTACGCCTATCACCAGATGGCAAGCTCATTTGGTTTCAACCAGACGACTCCCCCAACAAGTTGTGGGTTGTCCCCAGACACCTAAGATCTGAATTCTTGCACCAAGTGCATGACACTCCTACTGGTGGACATCAGGGAGCAGAGAATACCCTCCAATGACTCAAGACCACTGCCTGGTGGCTGGGTATCACCAAAGATGTTAAACAATACATAGACAATTGTCTTGTTTGTGCACAAAACAGCCCCATCCCAACCAAACTAAATGCCAAACTTCTACCACAAAGACATTCTGGCCCTTGGCATGCCATCTAAATTGATTTTATTGGCCCTCTGACCAATACCAGCAGAAACAATAAGTATGCTCTTGTGGTAACTGATCTTTTCTCAAAGTGGGTGGAGGCTTTCCCCACTAAGACATGTACAGCGAAGACTACTGCCAAAATCCTGGTGGAACAGATTTTCTCCAGGTGGGGCCTACCCCTTAAAGTAGACTCTGACAAAGGAACCAGTTTTACAAGTGAGTTGATGAAAGAATCCCTTGAACTCCTAGGAGTTCAACAGAAGTTCCACATACCTTACCATCCCCAATCCTCAGGTCAAGTAGAAAGAGTCAATAGACGGATCAAGCAAATGCTTTCCAAATTCATCAAAGACCATCTCAAAACCTGGGATTTCCTATTGCCTTTACTCCTTATGGCAATTAGGGGCACACCCTCAGCCACCACCCAGCTTACACCCTTTGAGGTGATGACTGGTAGACAGATGAGATTACCTGAACACCTTGTTTGATCTGCACACCCCCACTGCAGACCGTGTGTCTGTGGACCAGTATGTGGAAAAACTCAGAAAAGACCTCATACACACACACTGGTATGCCACCAACTGCATGGACAAAGCCCAGCAACAATCCAAAATGCAGTTGGACAAACATGCACAAGAAGTGGATTGGCAAGTTGGAGATCAGGTGATGGTACTCTGATTTGCACATCCCACTCACTCCTTCTCCAATAAGTGGGAAGACCCATACCCTATCATCAGCAAGCTCAGTCTGGCAGTCTATCAAGTTAGACTCTTTCACAACAACAAACTGACTGACAAAAGGTTACATGCAAACCAGCTGAAACTGTATAAAGGAGCTTAACTTACTTTTCCTCACCCCATTGGCAGAATTGTACTAACAAACTAATCTTTGATCTTCCTTTTTCAGATGCACTGACAAGATGGCTATCTTTTTCCTTTATTTCCTCCTCTCAGGAGTGATCCCCTGCATCCAAGGCATGGTACCGGACCTCCCACGACAACTTGACCCTCCAGCACCTCCTTCAGAGGGAGTATCCATCAAAATACCTGATACCATGATCACTGTCCAGGAAGGTTCTGATGCTTACCTCACTGCCTTGGTTATTGCTCCTGATAAATCTACCCTTCAAATTGAGTGGCAAACCACATCACAAGGACAAATTCTCCCTGTGGCCAAACTCTGCAATGGAACTTTTCAGGGTTGGCCCATTGCTAAATTATCCCCAAATGGTTCACTGTCCTTGTTACAAACTGCATTAAGACATTCTGGTGTGTACAATATAACTGCCTTAACAGACCCTTCTTACTGTAATTCTTTGTCCAAAGATTCTGCTCACAGATTTTGTGTTATACACCACATGGCTTCTGCAGCCATGTACCTCTCTGTATTGCCACTTACTGATAAACAGCTTTTGGAATGTCCAAAGCACAACCCTGGTCCCCGTAGTGGTCTCACAGCCACTGCCCTCCCAGGTTCTTTAATAATTTAGTTTATGCATGTACCTGTTTTGTTTAATCTTACTTACTAGAATATGAAGGAGTTTGGTATGTGTCATAACTCTAATACATCAGCAATTTATAGTTCATTATTGCTTGATAGTTTAGCTGCATTTCAAATTCGTACGCTGGATCCTTTCACTGGTGTTTATTAAACTGAACTTAGAGGCAATTTCAGGAGTAAGACTCCTCCTGGTAATTACAATCATAAATGTAACAAACGTGAAGTTGACAGTTCTGATGTCACAGGTGCAACAGGTACTGTCACAGGTCTTTTTGGTACGGCTATGTCTATCTGGAATAAAGCTGACATTGCTGCTATCAAAAGTCATTCTGCTAAGTTCTCTACTGGCTTGGTTAATAACATTTTACCTCCTTTATTGCATGGTGTGGATGGCCTTAGTCAGGAAGAAAGATACACTGTATACAACATGCACGACATTGCCAAGGCATTCACTGATTCTAAAGATAAGATTAATGCACTCATACAACAGAATAACAGAGAAGCAGATAAACAATACATTGCTAGGGAAATACTCTGCTCTGCTTATGGCTCCTACATTATCACTACCATCAACAATCTCTTCCGTGATCTAGAATCTGGAAGAATCCCTGACATCATACATGATAGACGCCTCTCCAAATGGTATTGTCCAAAATGTAAAACCTCTACCTGTGTTTCCATGTGTATGCAACAGACTTTGTCTATTCCTCTCTCGACAGCTAGAAATTTGGGGTTCGTGACCAGACACCCTAATACTGGTCCTTGTTTCACTACTAAGAAATGTTCTATAACAGATACCATGTTTGTTTCTTTCACTGTCTCCTTACCACGTTTTGATCCTACTACAGCTTTGTTCAACAAGCTTGCGCTAGTTCACTCCATAGGGCATTTGGATGAAGACATCTACAGAGAACGACTGGATCTACCATCCCTACTGGTCTATCATTCCTTCCTTGATGCCTGGGTGGCTCCGCACATGAACTGCTGTGCAAAAAGCAATATATCTATCTGTGCCATTGTGATGTGTTTGACGTAATCCGGCCCATTTGTGGCTACTCTCCAGATAGCATTGATTGGACTTTCACTATGGATGATGACATCACTGAGAATGGCACCAACTCCTTTGACTCAACTTTGGCTCCAGATCAGCTGTACCGATCCTACCATGAGGAGGCTCATCGACTGTCAACACAGAATTCGAAGACAACCTACACCTGCCCTGTCCAGTTGCAAAAGTGGAGACTGCCTACTGTACGTTCACAGTACAATTCCGATGGCAAGTACTGTGTGGTTACTAATTACAAGACTTATACATATGGTTCTGTTACTTGTGCAATTGATTACCCCAATTTTTGTTTTGTTCCTCACCAGAAGACTGTTATTGGACATACTGTCATAACCCCCATACCCCTTATGGATGCAGACATTATTGATGGTAACCCAGATTATCTACTCACACTATCAGAGTACTCGCCATACTTTAATGTACACATAGACCCACTTACACTTACACTGAAATCACTTTTAGATAGGAAAGACACACACCTCATCCACATCAGCAATAATATTACCAAAGCCAATGACGCAATTCTTGAGCTAATTAATGATGGAGATATGAATAAGACTTTAACTAACACCTGGTTAGAAATTACTTTTAAAGGTTTTGTTATTATACAAGCATTTTTAATTTTCACTTTGATTATTATGCTTTGCTGCCTACGATGTACACTACGACAACACCATGAGCAGCTCGAGTTCCTTTACAAGGCTCGTGCATCAGGATAGTAAACGACCACTGCTCCTGTCCTTTCCCTAGACATTTGTCTGTGTTGCCCTTGGAGGCAACAAGGGGGGAATTGTTACACGAGGTTCCTGCACCCTAATTGATACCCTCAGAGGTACACCATAGATAGCTAATGCTTAGGTATAGATTATACTAATACTTAGGGCTAAGGGCATCTACCGTACAAGAGTAAATGTCAGGATATGAATGCATATTGTTGTAATCCACTTTGCTTGCTAATGCATAAATATTTTACCATGTATTTTCTGTCTATTTCTTACTTGTTAGATGCCAAGACACCTGTCCTTGAAGTAATTATAATATATAAGACAGTATTGCCATCTTTTGGTAATGTGCACCACTGCACTTAGTTATGTAAGACTCTGTATAAGAACTTCTTTGTTCTAAAACTGATGACTCTACAGAATCATATAATGTTATCTTGGACTGTGGAGCCACCTCTAATTTAGCCAATAAGGCTTATCTCTGTAACTAGAAATGTTTCTATCTTTTGGTAACCATAGTAATTATCATAGGCATATAATGTTATGCACAGGCTTTACACCTTGGAGACCCAAGAGATCACAAGAGACTACAGAGAAACCTCGAGGTGTAGGAGCACAACACTTGGCTCCAGTTCATATTGTAAGAACTGCTTAGGGCAACTGTGATTTATCCCTTTTGTAGTAATAAACTTGTTTATTACTCTAATGCAACGTGTTTGTGATTGCTTACATTCCCAATTTCGACAAGAATCTGAAAGTGAGGTTTAGACCTCCTGACACAGTGATATACCAGGCGGGTGTCAGGTGGAGGGAGGGACCACTAGCCAGCAGGGAAAAATAATACTGTACATGGGGACAGTGATTGGTGGGAGAGGGACCACTTGCCACCAGGGAAGTTTAATACTGTACATTGGAATAGTGATCAGTGGGGGGAGGGACCACTAGCCACCAGGGAAGTTTGATACTGTACATGGGAACAGTGATCGGTAAGGGGAAGAACCACTAGCACCAGGGAATTTAATACTATATATGGAACAGCTATAGATGGGGGGAAGGATCACTAGCCACAAGGGACTACTGTGTTGGGGTGAGGGGGCTACCATACTTCTTCCACCAACTACTAGGGTTGCACAGGAGTAAGTCAGGGTTTCAATCAATGGTATGTGCACCTCTTTAGGGAGCTGGGCAGAAAAGTCTTGCACGGAACACATACTCTGAATATTAGACTGCACCAATATTCAGGTCCCAGACCCTTTATTTATATTAGACCCCACCCCCTGAACCATGCCCAGTTGCAGGACTCTGCCTCCGTTAACCAGGCTTTTCAATATTGAGCATCCAGGAAAAACCCAGTTTGTGTGGACAAACTCAGATTTGCACCCAAGCAATCTTTTGAATACCAGGCCTCTGATAGGATAAAACAAGAAAACACCAACATTTTAAAAAAGTATAACAGAATTTCAAAAGTGTCAATTGAACAAAAATGACCAGTTACTATAAGAAGAAAGCTGTAGGTAAATCTGAGCCAGCAGTGTCTATAAAGCATTTCCAGTTCATACTAATTTAACAAAAACAGAAACTGCATGCACAACAGTGACATTTACTTGTTCTTATATAAGACAGAAAATGTAAACTTGGATAGATAGTGCAGCACTGACTGTTTTATTATGAGGGAAGAGGACAGGGAATATTTGTGAACTTGGTACGGGTATGAATATCATATGAGTAAAAGGTGAACTGCTTCAATGTGGGTTTGAGTACTGCTCCAGCCTGTGAATGAAACAATACTAAAAAAACACATTTTATTTGTATATTTAACCATATTCTTTCTCTGTAATTTATATGTGATAGCAGGAATCCACCTTTGGTTGAATTCTCCCTCTCCTTCCAAACCACAAAAAACAAACAAAAAAAGCCTGTAAGAATGATTGGATCTTTCTACCTCCACTGATTGACATAGATATAGATTATCATAGCTAGATATTGAGTGTGCATGTAAATACCACCCAGCTGATTATGATGCAAATAGCAATTAGCGATCAGACTAAAATACAGTTTTACAATATGTACTGTATCTAATTAAAATGTTGGTAAAATTTGAATAACC
The DNA here is from genome assembly GCA_016271365.2 of Neoceratodus forsteri. Lineage (NCBI taxonomy): Eukaryota > Metazoa > Chordata > Ceratodontiformes > Ceratodontidae > Neoceratodus > Neoceratodus forsteri. The sequence continues at coordinate 552,834,867 of CM057458.1, forward strand.
GATTGCACTCTCTTCTCTAACAGAAACTGACACTGCTCAGGAGAAGACACTGTAACACAACTGTAGATCTGGATCAAATTTTCACACCGTAACACTTGCTGGAGGGCAACCTGGAGGGGAGGGGTACAAAGAACCAGTATCGGGGTGGGCACCCCTGTTCACTTATTTATTTATTTGTACATCGGTTTACAACCTTTGAGCCAGAGGCTCATTTCCAAAGGTACCTTGTCACATTGAGAACAAACAGACAGTAAATTTTGGTTACAGCAAAGTGTTACATACATACATAGAAAGACAATACATTTTTTTTTTGGTTACAGCATAAGTGTTACAGACTTAGAGTTACATAGAGTGGTTGCATACATTTTAAACAATTTGGTAGATATTACAATGATACAGCTGATGACATGCTGGTAAAATAGCAGAGGCATTAGGCTATGGTGGGGAGAGTAGGGGAGGGTGAGTTTGAGTGCTGCCAAGTGGCATTGTCAAGTGTGTTTAGGTCAAGGCGCTGTTTACAGACAGGCACAGCTGCAAGTGCTTAACATTTGGCTCCGAAGGGCATTTTTGAAGGTGGAGATAGTGGGGGCTTTGGAGATGGATGCAGAGAGAGAGTTAAACCAGGATGGGCCTCTGTAGCAGAAGGACCTCTGTCCATGGGTGGTCCTGTATCTGGGGACCAGAAGACTGGACTTGCTAGAGGTTCGGGTTGGGATTGAGGGCTGGTAAAGGTGGATGGAGGCTGTCACCCAAGGAAGGGACAGCCCGAGTAGGGTTTTTTTAGTGAGAAGGCAGATTTGATAGCGTAGTCTTTCATCAAGGTTTAGTAATTTTGCTTCATCATAGAGAAGACAAGTATGTATGAGCCTGGGGGCACCAGTAATCAGTCTGCAGGCCTTATTTAGGTTGAGTAGAATTTTGTTGAGGGCGGTGGTGTCAGCCGCACCATATACTGGCAGGCCATAGTCAATGAGTGACAGCACTGAGGATGTAACTGCTAGTCAGAGAGCATCAGGTGGGAGGCAGTTTTTATGGCGGTAGAGGATGCAAAGCCGTGTGTTGGGGGCAGAGACAAGGGCATCAATGTGGCTGTGGTAGGCAAGGGCTGAGTCGAAAGTGACCCCAAGGTATTTGTAGGAGCTGACTTCCTCAAGCGGTTGATTGGTAGTAGGGAGGATATGGAGTGGGAAGTTGCGGGCTTTGTTTTGGGGGTGGGTGAAAAACATAGTTTTGTTTTTTTTAAGAATAATGACTAGTCTATGCTCTTTAAACCATGCCTCAGCATCATCGTAGGATTTTTGCAGAGTGTCCTGTAGTGAGATGGGATTGCGGTGGGTGGCAAAAATGACAGCATCATCGGCATACATAAGAATATTGCCAGAGCAGGCATTAGGAAGGGTGTTTAGATAGACAGAGAAGAGTAGAGGCCTCAGGATGGAGCCCTGAGGTACCCCTGAGTGGATGGGTCAGGTTCTGGAGAGTGTTCCATTGATTTTTACACATTGGGAGTGAGCGGATAGACAGCTTGCACACCAGGCGAGGGGCCCAGTGGAGAAACCAGTGTGGTCTAGGGCATTCAGAAGAAGGGGTGGGAGACAGTGTCAAAGGCCTTTGAAAGGTCAATGAACACTGCACTGGCTAGTGAGCTAGCATCCAGGGAGGAGTGTAGAAAATTGGAGAACTTAACTAGCACAGAGCTGGTACTATGATCAGCATGGAAGCCGTGCTGCTCTGGGCATAGGATGTTATGTTTAGTAAGATATTCTGTAATTTGTATGGACATGATTTTTTCCAGGGCTTTGGAGAGGGGAGGAAGGATGGAGATAGGTCGGTAGTTCCTGGTGGAGGACCTGTCACCCCCTTTATGGATGGGTGTGACTGTGGCTGTTTTCCATGCAGTGAGGAATTGCCCCAGGCAGAGAGATCGGTGGAGTAAGCTGGTGAGTGGGTCAAGGACTTCATCCAGCACCAGTCGGAGAATGCTGGGGTCCAAGGAATCGCTGCCGAGACTATTGCCTTTTAAAACTTTAATTAGGAGTGGTCTGGCTTCCTGGGCAGATACCCTACGTAGATGGAAACTGGGGCATTGGAGGTCAGGGGGAAGTAGGGTACGAGAAGGGTCAAAGAAATTATTATGGAGGACAGAGCTAAGGTCGGTGAAGGTGGTATTTAGGTGGTTAGGTATGCAAGCAGGGTCGGTGAAGGTGGTGCCATCAATTGTGAGCTGGGATGGGGGAGCGTGGTTTCCCATTTCATTGTTTAGCATTGTCCCAGAAAGTACAGGCACACCCCCAGGAGGAGGTAAGGGTGGCCTGGTAATGGTCAGCCTTAGCTTTGCAGATGGCCCATATGCATTTATTCTGGGCAGCATTGTAGGCCTGTCTATCTGTCAACCATCCCATTTCAGCACAAGGTGCCAGAGGTTATCTCTGTTTCTGAGCATTTGTAGTATGGCAGGGGTAACCCAGAGTGCATTACATTTTTTGGGTCGACCTCCTGTGAGTGCTGCATAGAGTTCACAGGCATTGTTGAAGGTATGGGAGACAAAGGCGAGGGCAGTGTCTATGTTGGGTGTGAGGCGAATGGGGCACCAATTGATCTGGGTGAGAAAATGCTTGAGATTCATCAGGCCGTCAGGGCGGAGGCACCTGCGGTATGTGGTCAGGACTGTGGGTTTGGGAGTAGGGGCTGTCCAAAGGAATAGGATAGGGGAGTGGTCACTTAGTGAGTCTGGGAGGACATGGATGTTATGAATTTTATTGGGGCCGTTGGCGATAACGACGTCCAGAAGGGTACTGGTACCTCTCTTTGGGTCTACTCTGGTGGGTTGGGAAATGAGTTGTGTCAGGTCTAGGGTGGCAAAAGAATCTTGGGTAGTAGATGAGGAGGAGCTGAGCCAGTTCATGTTTAGGTCCCCCACTAGGATTTGTTCCACCTTGTGGTGGTGGGTCACGAGATATTCTGTTAAGGATATCAGTGCCGGGCTCTGGTTCTTTGGGGGAATGTAGGTGGTGATGAGATATAGAGAACCCCTGGAGGGGTCAGGAGCAAGTTTGAGGGTGAGGGCCTGGGCCCCATTTACAAGAGCAGGGGCAGGGAGCACTTATCTGATGATTGTGTCACTGGTATAGATTGCACAGCCACCCCCGCGTTTGCCTACTCAGTCCTCACAGTATAAGGTATAGCCTGGGAGGGAGACAAAGAAATTGGGATGGATTTGGACAGCCAGGTTTCAACCAGGGTTATGATGTCTGGTTGATGCAGCATCACCCAGCACTAGAGGGCATCACATTTTTTCACTATGCTGTATATGTTCATGGAGGCTATGTGGAGACCATTGTGCCTGGCTGGTGGGTTGGAGGAGACTGGGCCTGGGTTTGGATGTATATTACCCGATAGGAGTAGTAGGAAGACAAAGGCCCTGACCAGGGGGTGGTAGTGTGTAAGCTTATGGTGGGTAAGCAGGGATGGGAAGGAGGCCATGGGGGAACAAGGAGTGGACAGGGTTCGAAGGGTAGGGAGGGCAAGGACAAGAAACGGCCATGTGGAGATAGGGTAGGCAGTGGAAAGGTTTCCAGGGGGTGGATGCCGTGGACCAGGGTACATGGACGGTGTCGGGTTGGATCGGCCAAAGTCAGGGAGAGTAGAGGGTGCTGGTACATGTGGGTCAGGCGAGATGTTTGGCTGATGGGATGTGGGTACTAGCATGAAGAAGAGGGGGAGACATTTGAGGAGGAGGTGCGCAAACATGGTGCCTGAGTAGTAGCAGGGTGGAGAGTTTCAAATATCTTGGCTGCCCCTCAGAAAGCGTAGATACCACTTTGGAGTAGTGGTACTGTCACGGACTCTGGTGGATAGGGTACAAGGTTCAAGACCCTGGCAGGGCAGTTGAAATATGACCTGGCTGAGAGCAGGGATCCAGGTTCTAGGTGACTTAATTGGGCAGGATTTGTGCCAGAAATCAGGGCTGAAATAGTGGCTCCTAGTGGTCACTGGGATTAGTAGCACTGAGTAGGGCTAGCCAGACAGCTGGGTTAGGTGAGGTATGGGCAGAGGCAGAGATGGGAGTAGGGAGAGAAGTGGCCTAGCAGATAGAGAGGTTCCAGGAAGTAGGAGGGGAGGGATTCTGGTGGGGAGACTGAGGTGGACTGGTCAGAGGGTTCCTCTAGTGGCTAGCAGGTATAACCTGCAAATGGAGAAGTGGGGACTTAGAAAAACAACCAACAGGATGTGATGTCACAGGAAAGTGCCTATAAAGGAAATGCTGAGCCAGGCTGGGTGGGGCAGTCGATGCATGCAGTGTGTCGATGGGCTAACCCCCCTCACAAGGGTGCTGCAGCTGGAGGTAGTTTATTATCTCTCTGCAGACCCGCATGGTGTCTGCTCCTGGAAGGAGCTCGGTGGGGAATCCTGCCATCGGGGGTCGGGAATCCTGTGGTCATAAGATTTAAAAACTGCATTTGTTTGGGGTGCAGGCAACAAGGAAGGAAGTGGGTACAAAGAGCCTGTACTGGGGGGGGGGTGTCCCAGTCTGTTTAACAGTGTTTTACTCTCCCAACTCAGAGGAATTACAGGGCTGACAGCCTTTTCTTTAATGCTACCCCTCTCCATCCAACCTGCACTTCATTTTCTAGACTGGCTCCACTTTCACCAGGAGCTCAATCAGACAACAGGGTTGCCAATCAAAAGATAGATAGATAGATAGATAGATAGACAGACAGACAGACAGACAGACATGAGGGTGACTGGGATAGACAGACAGACAGACATGAGGGTGACTGAAGCCAGCAGCAGCACTCCATCTGCAGCTGCAAGAATCAAGAAAGTGCTGCTGTTCTCATATAGAGAATGTGGGTGAACGACTCTTCTCACTGAGCTGAGCACCCTGGATTTTGGGGTGCCCTGAAATGGTATTTCTGGAATATTAAAAAAAGCAGACACTGGAATCCAGCTAAATGGTCCCAATTTAGTGAGGTTCAGGTGTTTGTTTTTCTAAAAAATACATTATTTTTATGTATTTCTCGTGTTTTTTTACTTTGGGGGAAAAAAACAAGATGGTGGCTGTCATGATACAAAAAAAAAATTATACATTCTGAGAAGCAAGCGGTGAGAAACCAAAAATGGTCTCATGATACAGATGTTTTTATTATGTCGTATCAGAACAGTGCCCAAAACACCCTACTGAGCGTGCTGAGAACAGCGAAAGTCTAAAACTTGAAAGCCTATAACACTGAAATGGTTTAATATTTTTTCATGAAAACTTTGCCACAGCACGCTTCTACCCTGAAAGTTACAGAAACAAATCCATCCCGTCTAGGCTCTACATGAAAGCAAAAGCAAAAACCCATGTTAAGTGCAGGAAAAAAATTAGATGTCTACAGGAAAAGAAAATATTTCGATCTCAGAAACTGCACAAGCTGCATCACAGAACTTTCCACACATTTAGACCTTTCCTACTAGAGAATACATGACAAATTTCTGGCAATTTTGTTGAACAATGCCCATGCAATTAAGATGCAAACTCAACCCTAACTGTACTGGTGCTACTGCACCAGTCTAATATAATACGAACATATGAATTTGCCAGCAGAAATAGGCCACCTCGTCTATCAAGTCTGCTCGAGTGTGCAGCTAGCACCCTCACCTTGCAGCTGCCCTGCCCCCTCCCTTCCCATTTACCCCCCTCACTTTGTCCCATTCCCTTTTGAAACTACCCACTGTCTTACAGGCTACCACCTCCTCTGGTACAGCATTCCATTCTGCCACAACCCTCTCCATGAAAAAGTGTCTCTTAATTTCCATCCTAAATCTTCCCCCGTCTAATCTAAGGCCATGCCCTTTCATGTTCCTCCCCCTCCTCAGCCTGAGTATCCCTTCAGTACCTGCCCTGTTTATCCCCTTTATGTACTTAAAGGTTTCAATCATATTCCCCCGGTCCCTTCTCCCCTTCAAGGAGTACATGTTCAACCATCTCAGCCTCTCTCATATAGTCTGTCCTCCAATCCCTGGATCATCCTTGTTGCCCTGTGTTGTACCTCTTCCAGTAATTTCACATCGTTCTTCAGATATGGGCACCAGAATTGTACACAGTACTCCAGGTGCGGCCTGACCAGTGCCCTGTAAAGAGACAGGATAACCTCCCTGCTTCTGGAGGAGATCCCTCTCATGATACAACCCAGCATCCTGTTGGCTTTCCCTGCTGCCCTCCTACACTGCTCTGTATTGTTCATCTTCCCAATTACAACCACCCCAAGACCCTTCTCCTCCACAGTGGAACCTAGCTGCACCCCTCCCAGCTGGTAACCCCTCCCTGGGTTCTTTGCACCAAAGTGCAGGACTTTGCACTTTTTCGCATTGAACCCCAACTGCCACGCTTCCGACCACTCCACCAGATTGTTCAGGTCATCCTGCAGCCCCTGCCAACCTGCTATATCATCCACCACCGCCTCCAATTTGGTATTGTCAGTGAATAAAACTGATCTTATTCCTGATGCCATGCGAGATGTCCGCTATGAATATTCCAAACAGCGCTGGCCCCAGTACTGACCCCTGCAGCACCCCGCTCATCACAGCCCTTGGAGATGAGAGTCCCCCACACCACTATCCTCTGCTGTCTCCCCTACAGCCAATTCTCAGTCCATTTAACCATCTTATTCCCCACCCCCACGTATCTCAACTTCCCTCCCAACCTCCTATGTGCCAACCAATCGAAGGCCTTACTGAAATCCAAGTATATGACATCCATCACATGACCCTTGTTCAATTTCCTTATGACCCAGTCATAATACTCAACTAGGTTCATCTGGCAGGATTTTCCAGTGACAGACCCATACCGGTGACTCCTGAAGCCCATTGTCTTCCATAAAGGTCACCAGCCTTTCCTTAAGTATTAGCTCCATCAGTTTCTCCATGATGGAAATTAAGCTTACTGGCCAGTAATTATCCACCTCATCCTTTGGTTCACTTTTATGGATGGGTGCCACATGGGCCATCCTCCAGTTATACAGTATGCTCCCTTTGTCCAGGGAGGTATTGAATAGTTTTACCAGGGGTCTAGTCAGAATCTTGTCCATTTCTGTCAACACCCTGGGGTGTATGCTGTCCAGTCCTGGTGCCTTATCCACCCTCAGAGCCCTTAACCCCTCCAATACCCTTCCATCAGTGATCACCCCATCCATTACCCCCTTTCCCCCACTGCCCACCCCTGCTGCAGCTGCCCTTCTTTCTCCCTAATGAACACAGAACAGAAGTACTAATGGGCTGGCAGTATAGCCTAGAGGTTGAGTAATGAGCTGTGAATGAGCTTGGTACATCCAGAAGACCAGACCTTGGTTTGATTCTCACAACCTCCACTTGCATACTGTGCGACTCTGAGCAAGTCACTTAACCACCCAGTGCTCCCAGGTTACCCCTGAAAACAGGCACTTGTGCCTAGTGGGTGGTGGGTCTTACCCGGTTACCAAAATGACTAAAATAAAAAAAAGTACTCATTCAGTGCTTCTGCCTGTTCTACCCCTTTTTTTGCCCATCCCACATCCTTCCTGATCCTCACTATCTGGTCTTTGCAGCTTCTTCTCTCCCGTATGTATCTGAAGAAGTCCTTTTCCCCATCCCTGATGCCCTGCACCAGCCTCAATTCCCTGGAAGCCTTAGCTGCTCTGACTCCCCTGGTAACTTCCTTGGACCACTTCACATACCCCTCCCTATCCTCCCCTTCCCGTATTTCTTGTATTTCTTGAATGCTGCTTTTTTGCCCTAACCATTTCTATGACCCCTCTACTTAATCAGCTCATTTTTTTAAGCCTCCCCTTTTTGCTCTGCATTTTGGTACATGTCTCAGTAGCCTCCACTATCCCCATTTTGATTTTTCCCCATTTCTGAGTCGCATCCCAGCATGGCTATATTCCTTCCAGATGCCCCTTTAAGATTTCACCCATCCTACCAAAGCCAGCCTGTCTGAAGTCCACCACCTTGGTCCCTGTACCCACTGCTTCTCTGCTCATATTAAGTGTGAATCACATCAAGTGATGGCAACTAGGGCTGTGCGAATTCCTTTTTTTGAATATTTGACTGAATATTTATTTGGTGCTGAAATATTCATTATTCTGTATTTATTATTCGGATGGCTGGGAGAGGGTATTTAAAAATAAAAGAGCACTCCTCTCCTGGCCAGCATTAAATAAATGTTTTATCCCTGGTGTCTAGTGGTCCCACCCCACCCCTGGCTGATCGCTGGTCCAAAATAAAGAATCCCTCCACCCCTGCCCAGACTCTCAGCAATATCCCCAGCCCCCAGCCCCAAATGTATAAAAATAAAAACATTCCCTAATTTCCCTGGTGTCTATTGGACCTCCCACCCTGTCAGGAAGTGCCTCCTCCCCTCTCCCCCACCCATGACCCTGAGCAGACCACCAGCACAGCCTCCACCACCCACCGCCATCAGCCCTCATTCATTCACTGAAATCTCAGTCGGGCTGCCGCCATGGAGATGAATGGAGGGCTGCCGGTGGCCTACCTGGGCTCAAGGCAGTGGGTAGAGGGGTGGGAGGCACTTCCTGACAGGTGGGAGGGGGGAGGTCCACTAGACACCAGAGAAATTAGGAAATGTTTTTATTTTTATACATTTGGTTATGGGGGACTGGGGAGTATTGCTGAGGGTCTGGAGAGGGGGCTATTCTTCATTTTGACAGGGATTGATGGGGTGGGATTCACTAGACGCCAGGGCTAAAATATTTATTTAATGTTGGCCATGAGGTGGGAAATACTCTTTTTTTCCCTTGCACACAGCCGAATACCGAATACCAGCTGAGTAGTGGACTATCCGGTATTCAGTTCTGAATATTTGGATAGCCCATTATTCATGGTATTCGGAAAGTAATATTCGGTATTTGCACAGCCCTAGTGGTCACTCCCAGCCAACGGGTCCTCCACTCCACCTCCCTTACAGCCTCCCCATTATCCAGAACTAGATCCAGTGTATTCCCCAACCTAGTCGGCTCAGTGACCATCTGTGTCAGGAACCAGTGCTGGAAGGCATCCAGGAGTATTTGCTCCCTAGCACTTGAGGTGGCTGTGGTACCCCAATCCACTTGTGATAGATTGAAGTCCCCCACGGTCACTGTGTTACCTTTCCCACACACCTTCCTAATTTTCCACCAGCTCCCTGTCCAGGTCCCTTGAGTCGATGGCCTGTATACTACCTCCATCTGGAGAATCCTATTCCTCATGTCCTGGAATTGCATCCATGAGGCCTCTGCCCTACCCTCTCCCCCTCTTCCCTTGCACACTTTATCCATTCCCTTACATACATCGCTACCCCTCCCCCTTTCCCTTTGCCTCTATCCTTCCTGTAAATCCTATACCTGGCATCATCAGGTCCCAGTCCTGGTATTGGTTGGCCCATGTTTCTGTGATGGCAGCTGTGTCCACCATCCTTTCTGCCAACAGAGCCTGTTGTTCTATGGTTTTGTTCCTCAGACTCCTTGCATTCAAGTAGACAACCCTCCAAGATGTTCCCTTACACTCCTTTCCCAGTTTCCCATCCTTCTCAGTCCCACCCTTTGATCCATCCCTGCTTCCTACCCAGTTTGTACAGGGGGTAGGCTCATTTTTCTCCCCTCTCCAGAGAGCCTTCCCTTTAGCAACCCACCCTCCACCCCACACCTAGTTTAAATTAACATTTGTTACTATGCATTCTTCTAACCTCTGTTTTAACATCCCTTTCCCCTTCCTGCTCAAATGTAATCTGTCCCCTGCATACAGATCCCTGTTGTCCCAGACCCTGCCCCAGCCTCTCCCTACCATGTACCCCTTGGATCGACACCAATTTCCCAGCCAACTGTTGAATTCAACTATCTTTACCCTTCCTTGCCATACTTGCCCTGGGTACTGGGAGTACCTCAGAAAAGGCCACTGAGTCTCTACCGCCTTACTTAACTTACCCAACTTACCCAGTTCCATGAAACTCTCCTAGCCACCTCTATGATTTCCCCTGCCAAGTCATTTGTGTCCACATGCGCCACCATCACCTCCCTACCTCATCACTCAACTTACCCAGTTCCAAGAACCTCTCCCTAACCACCTCCACCATTTCCCCTGCCAGGTCATTTGTGCCACGTGCACCACCACATGTGGTTTATGCCTTCCATTCTTTGCACACTTGAGCATAGCCTGTTCTGCTTTATCTGCCATCAACCCAGGTACAGACTCTACCCATATGTGACTGTGTCTTTCTCCTTTACTTCCCCATCTGACCACTTTTAGTATGAAATCACACAGCACTAGCACATTCCCCCCCCTTGTTTCTCATCCCTCCCCCAAACTCTCTTTCCTTGTGGCTGCTCCGAGAGTCCATGCTACCCTGCACATTTGCCTCCATATCTGTACCCTCAACTCCACCCCAGCTGCCTCCCCAAATCCTGCCCCTTCCCCTAACACTCTCTGTACCTTACTTGGCCCCCTTCCCACCTGGAGCTCCCTCATCCTCAATGCCATTCCTACCCTTTGTTCTTAACCCCCCTTTCATCCCCCTGTACTTTAACCTCTACATCCACCACCACAGCTGGACCCTTTTTTCCCCTTACCCAGGATCCGCTCCCCCTCCCTCAGAGCTGTGCCTCCTGGGAGACACATTACCTCCCAAAGGGAGGAGGAGGACAGGGAGGGGTACTTAGAGTGTCTAAGGGAAGCATGAAAGGCAGTAAGGAGAGCAAAGGCACAGACTGAGGAAGGTTTAGCACAGTCAGTTAAGAAAGGGGACAAGCCATTCTTTAGGTACATCAATGAAAGGAGGAAAAATTAAAGGGGATTGCAAGGCTCAAAGGAGAGGGAGGGGAATGCAAGAAGGGTGACATGGAAAAGGCAGAAATACTGAATAAATATTTATGTTCAGTATTCACAGAAGAGGGGGAAGGGTAAGGGCAACAGCAGTACAGCAGTTGCCAAGGGGGTGAAGAAGAGGACAATAGTCCATTCACAGGGGAAAGAGTCCTGTAGGAGCTCACTAAATTGAAGGTGGACAAAGTGATGGTACCAGATGGCATACACCCAAGGATATTAAGAGAACTGTGAAGGGAAATAGCAGAACCTCTGTTAGCCATGTTCATTGAGTCATTCAACACAGGGGTGGTACCAGAGGGTTGGAGGAGAGCACATGTGGTCCCTCTACACAAATCCATAAGTAGGGAAGAGGCAGGGAACTATAGGCCGGTCAGCCTCACCTCAGTAGTGGGGAAGATCATGGAGACTTTGCTTAAAGAAAGGATAGTAGGGCATCTAGAAGACATCAGAGCCCAGGACCATAAGCAACAAGGATATACATCAGGGAGGTCATGTCAGACAAATCTGGTTGATTTCTTTAGCTGCGTAACAAAGAAAGTAAATCAGGGTGGGGCAGTGAATGTCACTTACCTTGATTTCTGCAAAGCCTTTGACACCATCCCACATAGGAGGCTGATAAACAAGCTGGGTAGACTGGGCATGGGGACAGGGTGATAAACTGGGTTAGAAACTAGCTAACAGACAGGAGCAGAGGGTAGTGGTAAATGGGGTGCAGTCTGGGGAGAGGGAGCTACCCAGTGAGGGGGCCTTAGGGATCCGTCCTGGGGCCAGTCCTGGTCAATGTCTTCATTAGTGACATTGCAGAAGGGCTGGAGGGAAAGGTCTGCCTGTTTACAGATGACACCAAGATCTGTAAAAGAGTGGATACCCCAGATGGGGTGGAGAAAATGAGGAGGGACCTGGGGAAGCTTGAAAAGTGGTCTGAGGATTGACAGCTGAAGTTTAATTCAAAAAAGTGTAAAATTATGTACCTGGGACACAGAAACCCTGGGAAAAGCTACAGGATGGGGGGGTGGTGTTGCTGACAGTCACAAAGGAGGAAAAGGACCTGGGGGTTTTTATTTCAGACCACCTGAAAATGTCAAAGCAGAGTGCTAAGGCAGCTGGAAGGGTCAGTGTCATGCTGGGGTGCATAGGCAGGGATTTCACCAGCAGAAGGAGGGAGGTAGTGATGCCATTATATAAAACCATAGTCAGGCCTCATTTGGTGTACTATGTGTAGTTCTGTAGGCCACACCTTCATAAGGACATTAACAGGCTGGAGACAGTCCAGAGAAGGGTGACTAAGATGATACAGGGCTTGCAAGACAAGACTTATGAGGAGAGATGAAGGGACCTCAATATGTACTCGCTGGAAGAGAGAAGGGAAAGAGAGGACATGATAGAAACATTGAAATACCTCAAGGGTACAAACAAGGTGCAGAAGGAAGACATTTTCTAATACAGGAGGAGCACAAGAAAGAAGGGGCATGACATGAAACTGGAAGGTGGGAGGTTAAGAGGGAATGTGAGGAAGTTCTTCTCAGAGACCATGGTGGATGCATGGAACGGTCTGTCTCAGGAGGTGGTAGGAGCGAGCACTGTGGATGGATTCAAGCATGCTTGGGACAAGCATAAGGGAACCATAGAGGTACAGCAGTGGGTGGGTCGGAAGCAGTAATCCAGTTCAAGAGCTTATGGGCAGACTAGATGGGTCAGGCGGTCCTTAACTGCTAACAATTTCTATGTTTCTCTCTCTCTCTCTCTCTCCCCCTCCTGATGCCTGATACTATTTCCATACCCCAAACTATTAAGTCCCCCACTAGGAGAAGCTTCCTGCTCTCCTGGGATTCTCTGGCCCCATCCCACGTGCCCCCCACCTGGTGGGTCTGCCCTTCACCCCTAGTCACAACCTTGGGTTCCCTTTTGGGCTCTCCCTCTCCTTGAGAACATCATATTTGTTCTTTAGTTGTACCTGGTGGGGGGGGAGGTTGCTTGAACTCCACCTTCCTTGACCTCCCTAAGCCCACTGTAGTCCATCCAGGCCTCGGACTGAGTACCCTGTGTGGTAGTGGCTGGTAGTATGGTGGTCCCTGGGTGGGCGCAAAAGTCCCCAGTTCTCCTGCCAACTGTGCTTGAAGCCTGACAACCTCCTCCCTCAGCCCAGAGAGGTGCCTACAAATGGGGCAGCACTGCAGTTCCCAGAAGGTTCTTCTGAACATTGCTGTTCAACACCCACTGCACTGCATCACTCCTTGTGCCATCCTATGTACTCCTTAAGTATGCTTCTACCCTCTTTTAGCATTTTTAATTTTTTTGCAATCTCTCTCTCTTTTACAGAGTTTCTTTGTTTATGACCCTGATATGGTTCTATAGCCCTTGCCCCTTTCTGTTCTGTGCCCCTGTCAAACTTACCCTGTTCCTAACAGAGTGAAATTGAGAAGATCATGCAATTTTAATGTACAGATATTCACTTATGTGATATAATCAGCAGCTCCTCCTCCTTTTGATTTTATTTGCTCTTTAGCTATCAGCCTGCCCCTGTGCAGAGCCTATATGCTCCTCCCAACTAACTAAGCACTTAATAATGTGTGGAGGTGGGGCTGACTGGGAGAGCAAAAAATCTTAGAAACAAAATGCCTCCTGGACAGATTCAAACTCACACTCCTGACTCTTCCAGAAGCAAGCAGAATGAACAGACAAAGTACCTACTTGAACAGTTAAACAGAGATTCAAACTAGTAACTCCTACTTGACTGACTCCTCTGCTTCTGGGCAAACATTCCCCTTCCCCAGCAGCCAGTAACAGTTAAACAGTTAAAGAAAGATTCAAGCTAATCTTCCACTAGACAAAATGCCTCTTGGACAGTTGAAGAAAGATTCAAACTCACCAAAAATCTTAGAGATAAAAAAAAGAAAATCTCAGAGACAAAATGCCTCCTGGACAGATTCAAACTCACACTCCTGCCTCTCTCAGCAGCAAGCAGAATGAACAGACAAAATGCCTCCTTGATCAGTTAAAGAGAGAGATTCAAATGAGCAACTCCTACTTGATTGACTCCTCTATTTCTGGGAAAAGAATCCCCTCCCCCAGCGGCTAGCAACAGTTAGACAGTTAAAGAAAGATTCAAGCTAATCCTCCTCCAGACAAGCCAGCAACAATTAAAGAGTTAAAGAAAGATTCAAGCTAATTCTCTACCAGACAAAATGCCTCCTGGACAGTTGAAGAAAGATTCTAACTCACAAAAGATCTCAGATAAAATGCCTTCTGGACAGATTCAAACTCACACTCCTACCTCTGCCAGCAGCAAGCAGAATAATAGAGTTTCTTGCCTCCATCTCCATCCTCCCCTTCCAATTTCCTTTCCATCCCCACTGCCCTGTCCACACACTCCACATCCACATACCCTAACCTCTTCCCAGCACCCTTTTTCCCTTCACTTCCCTTTGTGTCATATGTCGTATGTCTTGTGTAAGTTTTTCATATATTGTGAGGATTTGCTAAAATGTTCAGAAGTGATTCTTTTTTATCTTAAGCCTTTTTACAGCTTTTATTCACTGAGTGCTTTTTATGTATGTATTGCTTGCAACTGCACTTCATTCACATGTAGGGAAGGTAAATTGTAGCACTGCCTCTAATTATGCATATAAAAGAGGTGGATTTCTGCTGGTACGTCGCTCTGAGAAAGCACACCTACATGTGTGCAAAAACATTTGGCAGATTGAGGGGTTAATTGCTGCTCATGATTTATATCACACTAAATAAATTTTTGCACAATTGTCCTGTGGCAACACTGTTGCCTTTATAGCTGTTTTGATGTCTGTGAACCAGCTATTTAGAAGTTTTTTACTTTCAGGACTTTGCCCAGTACTGACGTAAGGCCAATCAACCTGTATTTGCTGGGGTCTGACCTTGCCTTCTTCTTAAAGATGAGGACTATAATTGCCATATTCCAGTCTCTGACACTACATCTCTCTGGACAGACTCCTGAAAGATTACTGCAAGCAACCCCCAGTAATTGTCTATGTTCCACTAGGATCCTAGGGAGTAACCCATTCACCCCTTGATATTTAACTGGATGTATTTTCACAAAATAATCAGGAACCAAGGGGTGTGATGCCTGAAGGCTGCAACATAACTTCTCCTGATGCATGGGCCCCTTCCAGTGAGCATGCATCCTCCCATGGGGGTACCGTGGACACCAAAGTGAAGTTTTTATTCGACATTTCAGACATCACCCCTGGCTGTCTTGCTGGTTCCTCCCTATTCCCCTGGCTTTAGAGGCCCAATCCCCTCCTTTACTTCCCTCTTTCCATTTATACAGTGGAGCCAGCTTGGATGCAATGCAGTACATTACAGTAAATGGCATGTCACAAAATACTGTATGACAAAAGGGATTAACTGAACTTGAATTGCACTGTTCCCTGCAGCATACTGCAGAACTCTGAAGTAATACTCCAAGGTATTACAATGCATCCTAACTGGTACCATTGGATATATGGTATATTAGGGTTGAGTAGGCAGTATAATGTTAATTATCAATCTTTGCAGCTTAATAACATAGTCATCCCTGGACAAAAAAGCCTACATTTTAGCCTGTGTGTGGTTAGTGACATAAACTCTGCATCATGCAAATTTGGTAATGGTTGGTTCAGCAGTGGAAAAGTTTTAGAAGGCTGCAAACTGAAACTGCTAACAAAATGGAAATTAAGGTATTTTCTTTGCTCACTGATAGCACAAAAATGACTGGGAACTGAAAGCTTAAACTTTTAATTTCATTAGATATTGGTCCAAGGATAATTTTTAATAGGTTGTTTTACTGAAAAATGTGTAGTTTTTAAATTATCAAAAAAGAATATAGTACAATTCTGGCACAAGCCGAATATCTCACAGCATTCTACTCATAATTTTATTTTTCAAAACAGATGAACAGTATGACAGTTTTGTGAAGGGGGGCTCTTTTGTGACACAAAACTGCAGTTTTTGTGCAGTGTTAAGTCACAAAAATAGCCCTTCCATTTGATTACATTGTTTGCGGTCAGGTGTTCATCTCCACCACCCACACTGAACTCTCCCAAGTTTCTCTGGTGGTTGCGTGCCCAACCCTGCCACTGGTGTCCACCCTCCTAGCCACCTGATGGTCAAAGATCCAAGGGGTGGGTGCCCAACATCACTGCCGGTATCCCTCTCTGCTGCCACCTGATGTTTGAAGAACCTGGCAGTGGGTGCCCAACCCTCCACACTATACCTTCTACCACCTGCCTGATATTGGCTGTACCATGCCAGTTTGACATCCTTTATGTCAATCGGCATCTTGCCAACAGGAATCATGTCGACTGCAAGTTGCAGTCTACGTGATTCCTTTGTGTCTCCTGGTCCTGTTTTTTTCATCGAGTGGATTTGACCCCCAAATCCCCCATGTGGGGGGGTTTGCCCCTGCCCCCCCATCTTTAGAATTCTCAACTCCAGTCAGAGTTGATTCAGGGTGGGGGTGCAGGACCAGGAGACAGCATGCCTCTGTCTCGGGCACACCAACACAGCGACCTGTCGGCAAAGTGTCGATTTTGCCAACAGGTGTGTATTTTGCTGTGTTGGTGTCACTGTAAGGGTGGCATACTCCTGATATTTACAGAATCTGTTGGTAGGTGCCAAACTCTGCCACTGGTATCCCCATACATGATGTTTAAAGAATCAGTTGGCTGGTGCCCAAGCCTGCCGCTGGTACCACTACCTCCAAATTCCTGATCTCTTAGTACACTGATGGGTGCCCAGTCCCACACAGATGCCCCCTCAAGCCCACCAGTTACTTTAGCTCCACCCACCCACCCTCGTGTACCCTATAACACCAACACCACTCTCCTCCCACCCATTGGGTACCCACTTTTCTGTAATCTGAATCCTCAATGTTCCACATTGAGAATCCTTTATGTACCTAAATGTTCTCCACCACCTGAAGCTCAGAATAACAGTATGATGAAACCTAAGTCCTGAAATGCAGGTACTTTCTTTTCTTTCTTTTTTTTTTTTTACTTTTTTCCTTTGATCTTTCCCTGTCCAGTTTTGGGCCAACATTTTCAAGGTATCATAGTTATCACCCCATCTCAGGACTGTGTAATTGGTACCTTGTAAATCAGACCTGAAATGTGTTTTTTGAGGATTTACAAGCTTCCAATTATGTGATCATGAAGCTGGATAGAAGCTTGGTCACCCTGAAAATGTGGACCCAAAATAGTGAAAAATTGGCAGGTTATGACCAAAAGAAAAAAAAATACTGAAAAAAACAGGTCCTCACATATGTACAAAATGTGCATTTCAGGATTTAAGTTTTTGAGGTTTTATTCTTTTACTCTTAATTTGGCCATTTTTGGCCCTTTTGGGCACATGTTTTTGAGCTGACAAAGCCACCATGCCTCGAATGCCCACCTAAATGGCATCATTTCTAAATCTGACACAAAATGCTTTGGGGGAGTCAACACTGAAAAACACATTTCAGATTACATTTACAATGTGCAACTTATGTAATCATGAGTTTTTTTTTTTTGGCTATTATTTTTCTTTGGTAACAGAGTAAGGCCCACTAGGAACAAATGCCTGTTTTCAGTAGTGACCCCGGAGCACTGGGGAGGTTAAATGACTTTACTCACTCACATAGTATGAAAGTGTAGGTTGTGGGAATCAAACTCAGGTCCGCTAGATTCACCAAGCTCATTCACAGCTCATTACACTAACATTAAGGCTATGCTGTCAGCTCCCCCACCTGGTAGGATGATAACCTGGGCATCTTGAAAATGTGGGCCAAAATTTGCCAAGTTATGTACAAAAGAAAAAAAAATAGAAACACCCTATGTCCATACTCAGCATGGCTTGAATTGTTTTTCTTTTTACTTTAGTAGACGGTGACTGGCTGAGGTAAGGGAGGGCTGTGCCAGTTACACAATGTTGGATTTTACTTAATAAATGGGTGCAGGGTAGGTTGATATGGGTGTTAAGTGGGCTGGGGAATGTGGAGAACGTTTTATATGCATGATGGGAGGAAGGTGGCATAGGTGTTAGTTGGTGGGGAGTCTGATTTTTGTATGATTGCCTGACATCAGGATAAGGCACCTGTCATTGGGAAACCAAAATGGGGGAAGCTGTTATGGCCATTTGTGGTCTGGTGCACTGGACATTATTATGAAGCTGCTTTGCAAGTGACCAGCAGGGCCACTCATGAAGCAAGCTGCAGGTTTAGTGCTGTAAGTGTCACTATGCAATGTATGTTGGGGGGGAGGGGTTGTAAACTAAAGGTGTCAGTTCTCATACATTATATCTTTTTCCAAAAGTATGGAAGATTAACTGCAAAAAAACTACACTAGCACATCAATTATGGTGGAATTGTAAAACATACATAGAAAGGAAACAAAAAGTTAGGGTTAGAAATCTGGATCCTTGACAAATCAGTGTGAAGCAGGGTTGACATTTCCCTAATATCAGTACTCTTTTGTCACACAAAGTAAATGGCACAAGAAATGCCTACATAGAGAGTGTGGATATCAAATGAATGCCAACCCTACCAGTTACATGACCATTGAAACTAGGGACGGGAGGGTCAGCTGCGACCAGGTTTTGATTCTGACTGATTTATTTCCAAAAAGTTCTGATTTACTCTGATGAAATGTAGATATGTTTTAGTCTATTTGAGTATGAGAAATGCATTAGTATTATTCTTTTAGATTCCTCTGTTAAAAAAAAAAAAAACTTTATTAAATACGTAAATGTCTGTATTTTCTTGTAGTTTCAAGGTCAGCAAGCAGCCAACAGCAATGCAAATAATTATATAACATTCACCAGTACTGCAGTAGTGAGTTACTGAACAAGGTGGTCAGGGCATGGTACCAAAAAACAACAACATTTTTTTAATCTCTTACCGAATACTCCCTGGACACTCACAACCAACAAATGAGCAAACTGTATGAACAGCAGCACTTGTGAGACACTGGGGCACTGTAGGGAACCAATCACTTAGGGTCTTTTTTGTTTGATTGACTGTTGTTCTCACCAATCCTGTATGTCAGACACCATGTGACATTCATAGGAAACAATGGACTGGATTCACAAAACTCTTGAAACTCCCACAGCTGTGGGAAAAACTTGGCACCAGTGGTTTGCCAGTTGTGGAACCACAGTTTTTCCCACAGCTACGATATTCTCAAAACTGGAGCCGGTTTATGACCAGCTTCATGATTTATGGCAGCTAGTGGATGGTGTTACTGTGGAAATCCTCACAGCTACTGAAAAATGGTGTATGGCCAGTGGGACCAGCCATAACATCTTCCACAGCTATTGTGGATGTAAATAGCAATCTCTGCAGCTGTGGAGATTTCATCCACAACTGGAGTGGCAGTGTGTGATTTAGTCACAAAAATGTTTATGAATCCAGCCCAGTGTATGCAGCTCATTTGGGGCTTTGCAGTGAATGGAGGAAGTGTACAAATGTTAAAAAGACAGAGAGAAAGAAGAGAGAGAGAGAGAGACAGAGAGAAAAAGTGACCAACAAATTCAGCAGCAGATAGACAACAACAGAGTGTAGACCTTCACTGAGTATGGCATGCTTTTTTGGTGGGAGACAGGTGGCATGCGCAGGATATGTGATGGGGCCCCAGCCATCCCTCCCACCCTTTTAACTTGAGATGTTATTTTTTTTTATTTGTAATTATTTTGCTTGCCTACAGGGTACTTGGTATTATAGCAAGCGTCATGGGTCCCAAAACCATCCCACATACTCCTGCCTCATTGACCAATTATTTTATCACTTGTGTTATATAACTTTCTTTTTATCTGGTTGACGTTGAACCCCTCCCTCACCCTGCATTGCAGTTTTTGGATGTAACCTACAAACTTCTACAACTAATAATTGCAGTAAACTATGGTATACTTTTTTTATAGAGGTGGCCGTGCGCAGCCAACTATGGTATACATTTTTGTTTGTTTGTATAGAGCTGTTTGGCCTCAACTGCCACCTGCTCCTGCCATGTGGCCCACCTCCCAGTTCCGAGCAATGTTACCACTCCTCCCATTGTCAAGTCAGTGGTTATCTGCATGGTGTGGGACCTGAGGACCATGGGGCCAGCACTCACGGTGACCAAGCACAGTCAACTACGGTATAAATACTTTTTTTTTTATAGAGCAGTTTGGCCCCAACTACCACCTACTTCTGCCATAAGGCCCGCTTGTCAGTCCCCAGCCCCGTTGCCGCTCCCCCCATCTTCAAGCCAGCAGGGATCCTAATGGTGTGGGACTGGTGGCTGTGCACACAGTTTTTTTCCTTTGTGTCCCCCCTGCCTTGCTCCTGCCTTCCACTCCAGATGTCCAGTAATTCACTGCTCATTTGTGTTTTTAACTTGCTGAATAAACATTAAACTCCACCTTGGTTCTCAAACTGAATGTGAAAAACACATACAGCAATACATTTAATATACACCGTGACTTCACAAGAAATAATTTTCTTTACTTGATCTTTCTGTTATGGTTGCTGAACTTTGTCCTCTGAATTCCAAGAACTAAATCATTAGATTAAATATCATCACTATCATCTTCAAACACCACCAAGGAAACACCCTTATTATTAGACACCTGTTGCAGCCATTCATCATCATCACTTATATGTTCTTGCCACTGTTCACTGAACTGGTAAGAGAATTTGCTGAGATTGACATTTAGGAAGGTAATGTGCTGTACATTTTCAGGAGTCAGAGTTGTACAGCTACCAGACATAACATTTCCAGCCATGCTAAATATATACTCACAATAAAAACTAGTAGGAAGGCAGCTAATAAGCTTTAAAGCAAGGGCAGATAGTGCAGGCCATATATTTTTCTTTCCCAGCCAGTAATCAAAAGGGTCATCAATTATATTAATGAGTGGTTCTTGTAAATAGGCACCCACAATATCAGGCAAAGACAAAGAAGAGGGCTCCATGGCAAACAGATCTGAATTATCAGTTTCCATGAGTTTTGACCAAAAAGTGTAAGTCATCTGTGTGTTTTTCAGGGTTCCAACACTGGAATGTGCCAACAGTACGGCACCAGGCAATTAGGGCACCAATCAGCAATGTCGCCAATTATGTTTTTTGTAAGGGATTGCACTCCTGCACCATGCCTTGTGGGGGGGGGGTGCGCCCCCACAGCCCCCTACTTATAAATTATAACTCCTGGGATGGTCAGACCTTGGGGAGGGGGTGCATCCCACATTTGGCACCCTGATTGCCCAGTGCCATAATGCCTGCACTCTGAGCACTGAAAGGGTTTTTTCAGAATGACATGCCTTTTTCAAGGGCCATGAAAGCAGACTTTGTGCAGGACTACCCAGTGTTGATGAAGGAGTACGTGGTGGCACTAAGTGGAAATTATTGTTGTTACCACCAATATATAATGCATCATTAGATGCAGTAGCCACATCATGTGATTCACTTACATTGTCAAATATAGTTCTTCCCTTTCCTGTGCAGTTGTAGAAATCAGCATGTTTTCGTATTCAAGAAGAGAGTCACTGAGCTCTGAAGGAGGCAGCTGTTGCAACTGAAATCGAGGGTCAAGAAGAGTCAAAAAAGAAACTGTTGTCTGTCTTCATATTGTGAAATCTTCTACAATTTTGGAATTGCTGTATCAGTTGGTCCAAAAGAGACACACCATATTTGTTTCCTTTTTGCTCAAAACCTCTGTGCAGCCTCCTGAGTTCCTTGTTTAAAAAATTCATAATGAGAATAACTTGGCTTATGTAAGCCCCCTCTCATTTGAGAGGAGCTTATGATTCCATTAGAGACCCCTCCCCCTTTCTTTTTAGCCCCCAGAGTTTATGAAATTAGTGCTCTGGGGTGCTATTCTGCTGACCACCACTTGGTGGCAGTGGTCTTCAGAGTATAAAAGGGTAGGTTTCAGGTTTCGGCAGGGAGTGCTGCTGAGGGAGAGGATAGGATTGAGTCAGTGGGCTCTGCAAGGCAGTTTGGAGGTGGGGACCTCCCCTCTGCTGCAAGTAGGTCTGCCTTATCTGTGGCAATGAGTCAGGTCACCCAGGAGGCATTCCAGGAGAGGGCTGTAGCTAGACAGCTGAAATTGTAGGTTCAGGGTCCTGGGTACTGGGGGTTTTAGTGAGATCCATCGTAGACCAGGAGAGTGAGGATAGTTAGGCTCCGGGGTCTAGGTGTAGGCCTCAGCCTTGGAAAGTGTGTTCCTGGGCCATTGGGGGGTGCAGCTGGTTGAGGCAGAGCCACTGCAGTTTGGGTGGCAAGGCAGCCTGGGGATCCTGGTGAGGGGGATGCAAGGGGGAGCTCGACCTGGTTAAGGGCCTGTTGGAGGTACAGGCCTCAGGACTGCCTGGTCTCACCCTAGTGGGCTGCAGAATGCTTAAGAGTTTCCCTCTCTGGCCTGGCTGTTCATATTTCTGGGCAGTGAGAGTGGACTTGGAGGCAATGAGGGTTTCAACTGTCCTTTAATCTGAGAGTCTGATTCCACCCAGACTCCAGCCAAAAATTTGGATGCTAGGAAGGACAGACCCAGTGAGTCAGGCAGCTACATCAGTAGGGACAGCAGGGTGAATGAGCGATGTATTTTCAGCAGAAATGGTGGCAGCTATGGTACTGGTCAGGCTGCAGCATCCGTTGTCCCTTGGGCTAGTACAGCCAGGGAATGGGAGTTTGGGGATGCTTTTTGCTTCCCCATGGTGGAGTGGCTTAGTAAAATACTAGTCGAGCACTCTGGGAGAGAGATGTCTGATGATGGAAGTCCTGTGTTTAGGGAGATCTGTGAAGCTAATAAAGTTAGGTACTTGCTCAGTGCCGATGGGAGATCGATGAAATAAGGGAGCTTCATGGTCCTGTAATATCTGGTAAAACCTGTGCCCTGGTATAGTCACTGCTGTATTAAAGTTTGGAGACATAACAATCTTTCTCTGCCTAATGCAGCACTGCTGTTTTCTCTGTAAAAATGTTTTGGCCCATGGAGCAGGTTGTTGAGAGTTCAAGTCAAGAAAGGAACCCCTGTAGCCTTAAAATAATTTGGGCTCAGGAGTAAATAAAGTGATTTTGTTTTAGAAAAGACAAGTTGTGGTCAAGAATCAAGTTGTACACAAGGATGTAAATGAAATGTTTAATCCTAAGTTTTCAAGTCTCTTTGAGTTTCCTCCAGGGTCTTTTATCCAGATAGGCCTGTGTCTCCATGCCCTGGGGTTTGTGGCGGTGGACCCAAGAAAGAAAGCTGAAGAAGAATTGAGCCAGGATCCTTCATCGAGGGTCTTTGGCAAGGCCCCTAGAATTCTGCAGCTGCAGAATTTTGCAGAGAACTTGCAACCTGCCACAGAATATCTGCAGTGTCACAGAATTCTCTGTTCTTGGCGATTCTTTATTAACATTTCCAGTTTATCTGTAGCACCTGGTTTCCTTCCCATTCTTTTATATCCAAAACCCCTCTATGTTCAGCATGTGATGTTATCAGTGCTATCACATCATACATTAGCTAATCACAGGGCTGCAGTCTGTCACAGAAATGAATAGTCACTTATCTACCACAGCTCCCACTCACAGAGGAAGCAGCACAGCACATCAAGTACTGTGATATTTTCTCAACCTGTACTACAGCCTAATAAAATGTTCAGTCTTAAGATATTACTCTAGGGCCAACTTAAACAAATGCCTGACAATAGCATAGACCTGTTAACTCCATACCTTACCCTGTACAGAATGATTTGTGCCTTTAAATATAGGGATGCCATCTGAAATTAATAATTGGCAAAATTAATTAACCTGTCTTTTTTAAGAAAAATAATTAGGGCCAAAAAAGGTGGAATAAAATAATGTGTTGACCTGTTGAAAGAACAGATCTACTAAATGAATAATTGCACTGTACACATCTTTGCCAGGGTTATTGATTACATGTTATCGTGGATTGATAGAATTACCTAAAAGTTATGGAGAAATGCTGTGTGCAGGGCCAGCCATTGTGCTAGTGGGTAGAATGTTGTGTTCCTGTGCCGGTGACTCAGGTACAAGGACAAGCTCTGGAAACTGGCTGGGTAGCACAAGGATGGAGGGAGGGGAGCTCTGTCACACACCACCGCTCTGAGCCTGGGAAAATATGGTGCAGTGTTCTGTCACATGGTTGACACCTCATGATGGGATGGGAAGCTTTTTGTCACAAGGGGTTCAGATGCATGTCATGGCCTGATAAGGTTACGTAGTGTGTCTGGAGAAGTGGGTTGACATGAAAACATCAGTCTTGCAATATCTCCTCTATTCTGTTTTTTCCACTTCCAAAGGGACCTGTATGGATGTGGATACAATTTCACTGTCACAAAAAGAGAAATTTATTGAAAAAAATTATGTTACAGATTGTATGTAAATATATAAATGATACACAGTGGGGACCTCACGAGTGGTGTAAACAGTATGAGTATATAGATAACTTATTTATCACATAAGGTCCCCTCTGCGTATTTCATTTATGCAATAGGGATCAGACCTTAAGTGATAGATTTTTTATTCAGTTTTTTAAAAAAATTATTTCTATAAGTCTATGTTTTTTTTTAAACTAGGGTTACTGTACGTTCCCCCATTGTGATTGCCATAGCCATTGCAATGGTCACGAAGTTAGGATGACAAGCTGAGGCTGTGGTGTGGCACTTCATTGGTGCTGCTGAACTTCTGCAGAAATTACAAACCACCACCGCATAAGTTGTGCAGCAAATGGTAATCCTGCCACTGAACTTGGTCCCAAAGTGCCACAGAAATGTAAGGGCCTTGGTCTTTAGGGGTGCACCAGTTCCTTCTGTGGTGGGCTATCCTGGTTCCAGCCATTTCAGAAGACAACAGCAGGTAGACTGTATCATTTCAGTTTTTTATGTGTTCTGGCCTGGGAGAAGTGATTTTCAGTTGGAGTGTCTATGATTGTGGGCTCCCTCCCCTGGCCCACCAACGATATTATGTTAAGTCCCTAGACATTTGGGGAGGGGCGGCTACATGTGGGGGCTTGTCTGGGATTCTTTCTTGCACTCCAAAAAGCTACATCCCAGTGAAGTCCCAGGATCAGAGGTGCTGGTAGGTCTCCCATGCCCAAATAGGCCATGTGGTGTAGTTTCAAAATCGCCTGTAGTGTGGTGGTGGTGTCACCTGTGTGTTAGGCCGCAATCCCTGCTCTTGTGAAGTGCTGTCATGTGACTTGCAGGTCATATGTCATGAGCTCAGCAACTTTATTGGCTGGAGGCTCAGATGAGGGGAAAGTAGTGTGGGAGCAGGCACCATTTTGCAGTGCAGAGGAGTGGTGGAGCAGGAGCAGTTCAAGCAATCAGCGTGTTGCAAAACTAATGTCTGGAGGCAGCGATCTGTAGCAAAAGAATAAAGAAATTCTTAGTGGTCCCCTAATCCCTGGAGAAGTAAGTGTTGGGGCCTGGCTCATGAAGCCATTCTCCCAAATGGCTGGGTGGGGGTTTAAGGCTGAAGACATACCACCCCTGGAGGAGTCTTTCTCCACTGTGCCATCATCATTATTGGCCTGGTTATGGAACAATGTTGGGAGAGGGCAATCTGAGGAGTGATGCATATGCTGTGGATTCTGAGGGGAAAGTATAGCCAGGCTGCCCGTATGTAGTATCTGCTCAAGCTTGGCAACCCGGTGGTATTTTTGACCAGGCCCCACTAATGTTTTATTGGGGATATCATCACTGTGCATCAGAAGGCCCATCCTTGATGTGGGCACAGGGAAGCTTGGAAAGAAGAGGACCTCTTGAGTGGCTCTCCCTGGAAGATCAGTCCCCTAGACAAGAAAAAGAAAGGAAGCTCTCCCCAGATGTAGTAGTAGAAGCAGTGGAAGAGGAGGGTGATGCTGCAGCACCTGAAACAAAAGGGCAATAAGAAGCACAGACATCTGCAGAGTCCCTTACCATCTGCTGCCCTCTATCCCAGAGGGAGAGGCAGGGGCCTTTGTAAACTGATGAGTGAACCCCTAGGGCCCAGGGGATCACTGTCTTGGTCCCTGTCAAGGGGCAGTCCACCAGTCTAGAGAGAATGGCTGTTTTTTCCTGTCTCTGTAAAATTTAAGACAGCTGCAGTAGGACTGGGGCTCATGGGAAAGAAGGGTGAGCGTAAGCCAGGAACAGGATTGCTGGCTGCAGATGAGGAGTTTAATGAGTAGAGGTTCCTTGGACAGATATTTCAGTTTGCTGATTTAGATGTGTATTGTGCTATCCCCAAGCCATTCCACCATCCTGTGATCACATCTATAGACTGCACCCCATGCATGCCAGTTTGCTCTCATACCTACAGGATCCGTATGGATGTACTCAATTGTGGTGACCCACTAAATGCTGAATACCATAAAGGGGTCTGGTTGGAGTCAGGCCATGCCCACTGGGCAAGTGTAGGGGACCTGCCACAATGGAGCCAGGCAGAAAGATGGGTGCGGTGCAGGTTGAAGATGGAGTATGAACACTTGGGCTACCCCTACATTTCAGAAAGGCAATGGGACACCATTGAGAAGATGCGAGAGGAGTGACTTTTCTGTGAACAACTGGAGAGACTGAAGCATCATCCAGGAAACTACAGACCTGTCAGTTTGACCTCTGTGGTAGGGAAAGTAATGGAATCACTTCTGAAGTAAAGAATTGTTGAATACCTAGAGGTCAGTGGGGCAAAGGACCCAAGCCAGCATGGGTTCACAGCAGAAAGGTCATGTCAGATGAATCTAATTGATTTCTTTGACTGGGTGACCAAAATAGTAGACCAGGGAGGGGCTGTGGACTTGGCATATCTTGACTTTAGCAAGGCATTTGACACAGTCCAACACAAAAGACTAATAATCAAATTAACCAGCCTGGGAGTGGGTCCCAAGGTGGTAGCCTGGGTAAAACATTGGCTGGACAACAGGACACAGAAGGTAATTGTAAATGGAGTCCACAATGAAAAAAGAGGGGTTACTAGTGGGCTACCGCAGGGTTCAGTACTGGGTCCAGCCCTTTTTGATGTCTTTATAAGTGACATTGCAGAGGGATTGGAAGGAAAAGTATGCATCTTTGCAGATGACACAAGGATCTGCAACAAGGTTGATACACAAGAAGGTGTGGAAAGGATGAGAAGGGACTTGACAAGGTTGGAGAAATGGTCAGAAGTATGGCAGCTTGGATTCAATGCAAAGAAGTGCAAAATAATGCACCTGGGAAACAAAGATCCAGGGGAAGATTACACAGTGGGGGAGGGGTAGTAACAATAACAAAAATGGAAAGGGACCTGGGGGTAATCATATCAGATGACCTTAAGGTTAGCAAGCAATGTGAAAAGGCAGTAGGGAGGGCTGGTGGGATACTGGGATGTATAGGGTGAGGCATCACCAGCAGAAAACCCTCTGTACAGACAGTTGGTGAGACCCCATCTGGAGTACTGCATCCAGTTCTGGAGACCCCATCTCTGCAAGGACATAGACAGGATGGAGGCAGTCCAGAGGAGGGCAACTAAAATGGTGCAGGGTCTGCAAGAGAAGCCATACGAGGAGAGACTAAAGGAGCTTAATATGTATACCCTTGAGGAAAGGAGGGAGAGGGGGACATGACAGAAATGTCTAAGTATCTCAGTGGAATCAACAAAGTCCAAGAGAGTAGCATCTTTCAGAAAAAGAGATGTGCAAGAACAAGGGGACACAATCTGAAGATGGAGGAGGGATGGCTTGGGGCAATGTGAAGAAGCATTTTTTCACAGAGAGGGTGGTGGACACATGGAACAGCCTTCCTGAGAAGGTTGTGGGGTGTAAAACTGTGAGAGAATTCAAGAATGCATGGAACAGACATAAGGCAATTCTTGTAGGGGGTAGGAAGAAATAGGCTTTTGGTTAACTAGGATCTGCAGCTTATCCTGTAGGTAGGGAAATGGGCAGACTGGGTGGGCCAAGCGGTCCTTATCTACCATCAAAGTATATGTTTCTATGTTTCTATGGTGCAGGAAGCCGTCCATCTCATGAACTTTTTCCAAAGGCAAGAGCTTTGTGTCACACAGTCCCATGGACCAGGTTAACCTTATTCAAACATTTTGCCCTGGTACAGAATCTGGCTGGCTGCTGCACCAAGTATTACATGGTGGTGAAATACTCTTTTAAGGACATTACCACAAAGCCTGATACTGAATTCTATTTCCCTACCGGTGGGGGGCCAGCCACCTAAAATCCTGGCGCTCTTGTCTTGGAACTCAGAAAATTGTGACTGGGACTTTGCTCTTTGAAGCTGGTAACATAAACTTTTGTTCGATCACTGGCTACTTGATTTTTATGATGTAAACTGTCTTCACTTCAATCAGTAATACAAGGGTGTGCTGATGTCTGAGACTGAGACTGTGCGAGTGTGTGTATTGTGAGAGCTGGAAAGATCATGTTTTAATGTACATAGTGTTACTAAAGATATTGTGGGGTAACCAGCTTGGAGGACTTTTGGGAGGTATAATCCAGGGACAAAATGGGGAGTGGTAACTGCATGCTCTACTTTAATTGCAAGTCATTTGCCAAAAACTAATAACTGCTGTATTTGATTTGGTAACTGTTAGTATTTTGCTACCTAAATTCATAGGCCCAGATATTCAAACTGCGCCCAAAATGAGCGCAACAGCAGGAGCAAGCACAAACCAATTGCGCATATGCGCAACAGGTGCGATATTCAAACATGGATCAGAACAAATTGCGCAAGCAACCAACGTCTGAATATCGCACTTACTGCGCCATAGCACAACCAGGAAGGAGAAGCTGAGCAGAAATGTTGCGCTATGGCGCAACCAGGGCAGCCCAGCTGAGCAGTCCAGAGGTGCCATAGCGCAAGCAGAGCCCCCCAGAGCAATGGAACTGCACAACCAGGGAGGCAGGCTGGGGCCCACCGCCAGCCATGCCACACATGGGCACAGGAACACACTGCAGAACCAACACCACACCTGCACACCCCAAGCACAGCATCACTGGGGTGTGGACGGATGATCTACTGGCCCATGGGACAAGCCAACAAAGCATAGCAGAGCCATGACACCTCAGCACAACCACTGGCAGGCTGAGAGTGCCACACACAGGGGGTTGACAACCACAGTGCACATCAGCCCCCCGTACGCACAGCACACCCTGCACTGTGACCCCAAGATACCACCTATGTGCAGTGACTGGCACTGCAGGAAACCATGCATCCCCCCAGCACGTCAACCCCGTGCAGCACAGAAGCATACAAGCCAGACACACCCTGTGCACCCAGCAGTGGGTGGCAGCAGACGGCAAGACCAACAGAAAGTCACTGCAATGCTGGAGATACCTCCCCATGCACACACATGCACACACACACACACACACACACACACATACCCAGGACCATACCACCCCAGATGGCATGTACACCCCTGCAACTGAGCACCCATAGCCAGCTGCAAATCAGAGACCAACACAGTATTCATATCAAAATAGAAATGTATATTTAAATATCCAAATAGTAAAGAACCAAAACAATAACAACTATTTACAAGGGGGGGGGGACGGGTACAAGGTAGGGGTGTTCAAGGGGTAGGGATGAACAACTTGGAGAGGGAAGGCAGGGTGGTAGGGATGGGAGAAGTGGGAAGGGTATCATCAGCTATGGCCCAGCCAGCTGCTCATCCTCTTCCTGGTTCCGCACCATCCTGTGCTGCCTCCTCCGAAGGCCATGGCGCCTGATGGACTGGAGGATGGCCTGGTTCTCCATCGACACTTGTGTGAGGCCCCGAATATCCCGTCTAATCCTCCTGAGAACCTCGAGGCCTAGGAAAATGGGAACATAGTCAATGGCTGTGACTGACCACAACCCTGAACACCACCCAACCTGCAAGCCATATAGCCCAATGTCCCGCACCTGTGATGGCATGCACCCACCCACAGTGAACATGCACATGGCCATCACAAACAGGCGGCACCAGCTATGTGCACCACTGCACACACACTGCCCATGTCCATCACAGCACAAACAAGGCTGTCAAGTGACGTGGCAACGTGGTGCGATGCCAGTTACACAGCTATGTGCCCAGTGCATGCATGGACCACCAGTGACGCATACACAGACGTGCTGTGATACTGGACAGTGATGCATGTCACCTGTGTCGTGCATACATACATAGATACATAGACAGTGTCGGCAGATAAGGGCCTATGGCCCACCCAGTCTGTCCATTTGAGCTTGTAAGTTCACTTTGTTTTCCTATAAGTCTGTTGCCCCTTACCCCTGACCTCCAGAATTCCTTTATGTCTATCCCATGCATTCTGAAATCCCGTGATTGTTTCAGCCCCCACCACTTCCTCTGGCAGGGTGTTCCACTTGTCCACCACCCATTCTGTGAAGAAATTCTTTCCATGTTTCCTCTGAATCGTCCTCCCTCCAACTTCATCCCATGCCCTCTAGTCCTGGAACATCTTTTTCACTTAAAAATAGTGTTTTCCTGCACCCTGTTCCTCCCTGTAAGATACTTGTATGTCTCTATCATATCCCCTCTCTCCTCCTCTCCTCCAGGGAGTACATGTTCAGTTCCTTCAACCTGTCTTCATAGGACTTGTGATGCAAGCCATGCACCATCTTTGTTGCCCTCCTCTGAACCTTCTCTGCCCAGTCTATGTCCTTACGTAGGTATGGTCTCCAGAACTGTACACTGTACTCCAGGTGGGGCCTCACTAGTGTCTTGTATAGTGGAATTATGACCTCCCCTTTCCTGCATGGTTGTATTGTGCAGGGCTAGTGGTCTCCCCCAGCATGCAATAGCATCCATGAAGTCATGATACTCACACTGCTCAAGCAGCTGTGTCTGCCGCTGCTGCTGCTGCTGCTGCTGCTGCTGGGGTGCAACTCCCACTGGCACCAGGGCCCTGGCACGGCCCTCCTCAACCCGGGCCTGCATCCTCACATCCCGGCCTGTGGGAGACATATGTTGAGACAAACATCAGTGTGACTCCAAGCAGACTGCCCCTGCCCCAGTGAGAGTGCCTGCTCACACAGCCAGACCCATTCATCTCACAGCTGCACACACTGACACAGCCAACCATGGCAGAGCCATCACCTAAGCACAGCCACCAAAACACACTCACACCCCTACAGAGAATACAGGTGCAAAGATGGTACACCCACCTGGCCTAGGCACCACGCCCCACCTGGCATGTGACCACAGCCTCTCCAAAAGGTCCAGATCCCTCCGGCGGAGGTCACTGTACCGGTGCCGGCACTGCTCATCAGACCAGCACTGTCCAGTGACCCCCACCAGGTCAGTGGCCACTTGATGCCACACCTGTGTGCAGGCAATGGTGAGGGGCACCTCACCATAAAGTGCCCCATAGTGGGGCTCTACTAGGGCCACCAAGTTGGCCAGTTCCAATTGGCTCCAGGTAACAGCTCTTCTCCTAGCCATGGTACCAACTTTACAGCAGGCAATATGGTGCCCCTCTGCGCCGTAACCCCACGTGGAGATGTTGCGCAATAGACCACCACATGCTCCAATCGCGCTGTTCGAACAACACCGTCACTTCACATAGCGCTGTCACCAGACAGTGCAATAGGGCCATACACATGGCAGGCGAACAGCGCCAGGGGGCAAAGGTCGGACACAAGGTCATGGGCCATGATGCAGGGCCACGCAGAGCGCCATCTGACGTATAGGCATCCTGCGCGACCGACCAGCTGCGTACCAGTGCCACAGTGGACTATTGCGCAGTAGTGCCACAGCACCATATAGTGCCCATTGCTGTAGCGCCACTGGCACAATGGTGGCCATGGCCCGAATTGCCGATCGTGCACAGCACGTCAGCAGCGCGGCAGACGCCTGCGTAAGCTATCTGGGCACGTGCAATGCAGTGTACCACACAGTCACAGATCTGCGCCATTGGCTCAGCTGACTCAACCGTATTGCGCAAAGAAGTACAGATTCGCGATATTCGGCCGACACATGCAAATCATCTGATCAGCCATTCAAAGGCGCAGTAGCGCACGATATGCATGTCATTATAGTTGCTCCACTCCTAATTTGCATGCATTGCGCTATAAATGTGCGATAGCTGGGCTGCGCTGGCCAGATTCGGTTACTGCAGGTGAGAGGTGAGTTGCATGCTGTGTGGTGGTTCTGGACAATGGTCATGGGAAAATGCTGTAGACTGCACAGTGACAGGTGTCCACTTCCCCATACAGATCGCCATGACCGAGCAGAGCCAAGGTGAGGTGAGGATGGTGGGCGTAGGAGGAGGCCCAACTTTACAGCAGCAGAGACAGAGGCCTCTTCCAGGCCTACCTGGATGAGGAGCCTGTACTGAGTGGACGGAGGGGCACCCCTCAGTCCCGTGCGGCTGCATGGGAGGGGGTAGCTCGGGCTGTTAACCTGCATGGAAGCCACCAGCGCTCCGTGCAGGAATGCAAGAAGAAGATGGGGACAGACCGCAGGAGGTTGAAGGAGAAGGTGGCAACCTTCAGGGCAGCACGTGCTGGCACTGGCGGGGGCCCGCCAGTGGTGTTGGAGCTGACCCCGACTGAGGAGACACTGGTCGCATCAATGCAGCGGAGTGCTATTGAGGGCATGCCAGGAGGTGGATTCCAGACAGGTGGAAGCCCATCACTGCACGGTATGACATGGTGGTGGTGTTGGGGGGGGTTGGGGGGAAGGTTGTTCACATGCACTCACATGTACTCTCTTTCAGTTACAGATCCTGTTCGTCTTCAGGAGACGGTGGTGGTGGGTCCAGGCAGGGATGATGACCTGCTGGACATGGAGGAGGTCCATCCACCTCTATCACCAGCCAGCAGGCACTGCAGCAGCATGCGCTGGGCCGCCAACTCTGGTGTCGGTGATTGGTGCGGGGTGCCCAGCCTGTGTCTCAGCAGTCTGGCATGCAAGCATGCCAGCACGCTGTGACTATGGCTGTAGCACGTACCTGCACCATTGATGATGCAAGGACTGCAATGGGCAGTGATAGGTGTGTGTCCCATGACGGACACACAGCAGGCCAGCACGTGCACCTGGGCCTTTCTGGTTCCAACTTGTGTACCAGCATGCTGGCACAGTCCCAGGCTGTGCCCGTCAGCACCAATGGGGCAGCACCAGTGGCTGTGCTGGTGTCTGGCACTGTTGCCAGCACAGCGGTGGAACGAGTGGACCCTGGGGCACAGCGGTTGGAGGGGCAGCAGCAGCAGTCACCCACCAGGTCTGGGGGTACAGTGTCAAGCGGTGGCACATGTCCGCCGCCCTTTGATCCGCCCATTCCTGGTCCTGGTGAACAGTGCCCACCCTCAAGGGGTGTTGTGCATCAGGACCTTCCACACCCTGGGGGACAGGATGCCGTTGGGGCACAGTACCCATTGAAGGAGCACACCCGCCTGCTGCAGGAATCAGTACATCTGCAGAGGCAGATTGCAATGTCCGTGGAGGCACTGCCTGTGTCTGTGGAGTGGCACAGCAGGGAGTGTGCTCTGGACCATGCCGAACTGGTTCGTATGCGGACCGATGTGACCACCGCCATTGACATGCTGACCGAGGCAGTGGTCTCTGTCGTGGATGCATTGGGCACACAGTCAGGTGCCCCTGTACCACACACAGTTCACTCTCCACTCCCCATTCCCGGCATCGTGCGACAGCAGGCCTGTCGACGCCGGGTTCTGCTGTGGCCATCCCGAGCACCCCTGGTGCAGGTTTGTTCGGCATGCTGCAGACCCCTGTGCGGGCAAGGTCGCGTTCGCACAGTGGGACCCCTGGTGGTGCAACAGTGCCACCCCATGTGGCCCCTGCTCAGCCTGCCAGTGCTGTTGGGTCACGGTGGGGCCGCCCATGCATCCATGGTGGCCGTGGGACAGTGCTACATGACTGAGCTGTCTCCCAGTGCGGGTCCTGTCTGGTGCTGCCATGTGTGCAATGTGTGTCATGGTGGGCAGTGCACTGCTGGGTGCTCTGCTCACCACGCTGACACACGGACCACCTGCACACCCTCCCAACTGCTGTCCACAGGTGCGTGTGCATGATGTATGCCTGCATTGTACTGTACACCAAGGTGCAAGGGTGCCCAGCATCTGACACACGCATTTGGACAGTACAGGTGGTGGGGTGGTCGGTGGTGCTGTGTGTTAGCAATGTCGGTTCTGCTGCTGGTGCATCTGCCCATGTACGCTCTGTGCCTGGTGTGTGTGTGTCCATATGAGTGCTCACCCCTCCCTGATGGTGTGTTTGTATGCCTGGACCCTTCCACTCCCCTGACCGTCTTGCACCCCTGGTGTGTTCCCCTGTGTTCCTGTGGTTTGTGCATGGACAGTGTTGGTTGCACATGTCCCCTTGACTTACCTGTGTTCTGCATAGTGCTCCTCTGTGATGGTGTCCCAGTGCAGCTAGGCCTGCCGGATTAGTCGGGGGTCCCGCTGTCCTGGGGGGGGCTGCTCATCACCATCAACACCGGCGCCACTGGCGTCCCCATCGCTGTCCCCCTCTTCAACCTGTATGGCTATCCCATAGTCTTTGGCCATGTTGTGCAGGATGCAACAGGCCAGGAATATCCCACAGGCCTTTTGGGGGCAGTACTGTAGGGCACCGCCGGAGGTGTCTAGGCATCAGAAGCGTGCCTTGAGCATCCCAAACACCCGCTCTATGATGTTGCGTGTGGAAACATGTGCCTCATTATAGCTTTGCTGCGATGGGGTCATGGGGTGCCGGTACGGTGTGAGCAGCCAGGGACGGAGTGGGTATCTGCTGTCACCTGTGTGGAGATAGTGGAGATCAGTCTCATGTTCAGGTCCATATTGCCCATATCCCTGTATGCCACTACCATGGCACCTGTGGCATTCCCACCCCTTGCCCGAGTTTGCATTCCATACATGTACTCACCCACTAGATGGCCTGTGGGGATGTCCCACTCGAATCGATGGCACAGTGCAGACTGATACCATATGAAGGCATCATGTGCTCCGCCGCCAGGTGTGTGGCACAGACATTGATTATGTGCCCAGTGGCATCACACACCACCTGGCAGTTGACACTAGAGAATCCTTTCTGTTCCGACATGCGAGCCCATCGGGGCCAGGTGGCATGCGAATGGCCACATGGGTGCAGTCTATGGCCCTTAGCACACCAGGCATACGTGCTACCCTGTGGAACTCCTGCATGTTTGTTGTACGCCTGCGCGGTGTGCTGGGGAAATGGATGTACTCCATGGCATGTGGCAGCAGTGCGCTGAGGAATTGGGTGAGGATGCGTGATGTGGCCGACTGTGTGATGCCTGTGGTGTCCCCTGTCAGCTTCTGGAAGGTGCCCGCTGGCAGCAGGCACATGCAGGCTGTCACCTTGGTCTCCACCGACAGAGCGTGACTCCGTCATGAGGGTGCCTGCATCACAACACTGCACAGCTCACAGAGCCGTCTCAGTATTGCCCTGTTCAGGTGGTACCAGCCCACGATCTCTACATCTGTGTACAGCTCAAAGCTGATGCGGGCACGGTACTGCCTGTTGGGGGCATACCGCCGACAGGCCCTTCCATCGCTACATCCCCCTGCAGCATGCTTTCACTCACCTCATTACAGCTTCCATGTGGAAGCTGGCACTGTCCATCTCCCTGGCTTCTGCCCCCGGCTGGTGTTGCTGTGTTACCCCGCTGTCCCTCACTGCTACTTCCACTGCACGGGCACCCCCGCTGGCCTCTACAGCCTATGGCCCACGCTTTCCTTGCCTGCCTAGCCTGTCTGTTGTCTGTCTGTCTGTCTCTCTCTCTCCCCCACACTTGGCAGCCTTTGTAGCATTCTTGCGCCGCTTCCTTGAGCCTTTTTATTTTGGCTCATTTCCACGCTAGTGCTAATTTCCGGCTGTCTAGCTATTGCACATCGCGAAGTCTTTGAATATCGTGACGTGTTTTTTATGCATGGATCCACCCTTTGGTTGCGCATGCCTTCATTTACATTGCGCTGTTGCTCAGCATGTTTTCGGGGGTGCAACTGCCTCCTTCTAAATATCTCTAAATGGCGCATTTTGGGACTTGTGCATGCGCAACCCTGTTGCGCATGGCGAAACCCTTTTGAATATCCGGGCCATAGTGTTTTCATCTGCTTTTCTAATGGTTCTTTAAGTGTGCAGTGTCCCTGGCACAGGTAAGCTTAGATTCTTTCTTTAGTAGTCTTGAATAGGTTAGGGTAGCTAGTATTGGGATGGTGCCCTTTGGCCCAAATCTTGGGAGGCCTCTGTCTAGTATGGTTGGGGAGTTATGCATACCAGGCCTGCTGGATGGGGTCCCCCTGGGGCCCTCTGCCATCATTCCCAGGAGGGAATGATTTCCTGGGTAGGAAGAGAGTGTAAGCCTCCTCTCATTTGAGAGGGCCTTATGCTTCTGTTAGGGAAACCCTCCTCCTTTCTTTTTAGCCCCCAGAGTTTAGGAGTTAGTGCTCTGGGATTCTTTTCTGCAGACTGCCACTTGGAGGCAGCAGTCTTTAGAATTTAAAAGGGTAGGTTTCAGGTTTTGGTGGTGAGTGCCGCTGGGGGAGAGGATAAGATCAGATCAGTGGGCTCTGCAGGGCAATTCAGAGGGGGGCCCCCCTCCACTGTAGGCAGGTCAGCCTTATCTGTGGCAACTAGTCAGGTCCCCCAGGAGGCATTCCAAGGGAGGGCTGTAGATAGGCAGCTGTGGCCATACATTCAGGATCCTTGGCCCTGGGGGGTTACAGGCAGATCCATAATAGACTAGAGGAATCAGGAGAGGTTGGCCCCAGAGTCTCAGTGTAGGCCTCAGCCTTGGAGAATGCATTCCTGGGCCATCGGGGCTGCAGCTGGTTGTAGCAGGGCCACTGCATTTCAGGTGGTGAGGTGACCTGGGGATCCTGGTGAGGGGGCTGTGAGGGGGAGCTTGACCTGGTTAAGGGCCTGTTGGAGGTACAGGCCTTGGGACTGCCGGGCCTCACCTGAGTGAGCCGCAGTGTGCTTAAGAGTTTCCTTATCGGGCCTGGCCGCTTATATTTCTAAGCAGTGTGAGTGGACTTGGGGGCATGGTAGGTTTCAGCTGTTCTTTAATCTGAGAGTCTGATTCCACCCAGACTCTGGCCAAAAGTTTGGATGCCAGGAAGGACAGACCCAGTAGGGCAGGCAGCTACATCAATGTGGACAGCAGGGTGAATGAGAGGTGTATTTTCAGCAGAAATGGTGGCAGCTATGGTACTGGTTAGGCTGCAGCATCCGTTGTCCCTTGGGCCAGTAGAGCCAGTGAATGGGAGTTTGGGGATGCTGTTGACTTCCTCACAGTGGAGTGGCTCAGTGAAATACCAGTTGAGCACTCTGGGAGAGAAAAGTCTGATGATGAAGCCCTGTGTTTAGGGAGATTTGTGTAGCTAATAAAATTAGGAACTTGCTCAGTGCTGGTGGGAGATCAATGGAATAAGAAAGCTTCATGGTCCTGTAAAATCTGGTAAAACCTGTGCCCTGGTATAATCGTTGCTGTACTGAAGTTTGGAGCAGTAACAATCTTGCTCTGCCTAATGCAGTACTGCCGTTTTCTCTGTAAAAGTGTTTTGATCCCATGTAGCAGGTTTTTTGCATGTTTAAATCAAGAAATTAACCCCTGTAGCCTTAAAATCATTTGGGCTCAGGAGTAAATAAAGTGATTTTGTTTTAAAAAAGACGAGTTGTGGTCATTGTGGTGAGTTAGCCAACTGCCAGTCATTATTTGCAGATATAATTCTGTTATTTATATATTTTTACATGAGTCTGTGTATATGTACATGCCACAAGAATGCCAATGTTAATGCAAGGGGCACATGAAGAGAGAGACTGGATTTCTTTGAAAAATGTTTGAACTTCCTCTGTCCTTAGGGGCAGCTGCTTGCCAAGAAGCTAAGATTGCATTTCCAGGTCCCTTAACAGAGATATGCCAACATTCATTTTCCTGTCATAAACCATTCATTTCAGAGCACAGGATGTGTTAAACAGGATTTTGGAAAATAGCCATTCTTGACAGGACACTGTGACTTAGCTTACAGGGTGGTATGCTGAGACATCAAAGTTTTAATTCTGAAGTCATGTTCATGATTATTATATGTGCCAGGAAGTTGTGATGTCAGAACCTTAAAAAGACGTTTGTTGGGAGAGTGCAAGAGTGACATCCACTGGCCTAAAAGAGAAGGCCCCTTTGGGAATTAGACAGTTCTTTTTCTTCAGGCTTCCTCCAGCTATTTAAAGAGCTGACACAGAGCAAACTCTCTCTCATTTGTGCTGAGACTCTACCAGGGACACTTTTCTCCTGACAATACAAGAAGCAAGACTGCTGCCACAAAGGGAACTGAATCTATCATTTACTTCCTTTGGAATTCAGTTTACTAGAGACTTAAGGTAGACTTTAGATAACAATTAGAGTGCATTTTCCATGTATATTTTTCCACTTTTATATCTGTTATTCTGTGACCAAATTAGTTTATCTTTTAGTTGTAACTGTATGATTATTATGTAAGTATTTTCGTAAAAACATTTGTTTTTAAGAAAAATGCCTGAGTAAGATTTCTAAATTGTGTGTGAATTGTGGGACAGTTATTAATAATCTGTGACAAACTGTTATTGCTAAGGAGTGCCTCCATAGGCTATCAATCAGACAAGGGTCTGTAAGGGACATCTGGGTAGAGATAGGGAGAATACCAATGTCTGAAGGAAGAGTCTGTTGGGATTTTGAACCAGGTTGTCACATGTCCTGTTGGAGAAGATGAAATCAGGAGTACACTGAAACCCCGAAGAGAGTGTTATGCCTGGATCTTTCCCATTTGTGTAACAACCAAGAAGGGTTCATATTTGGCTACAAGACTCAAGACTGGTATTGTGCCCTTATCCAGAGTTTAGAGGGATGCCCTGGGTCCTCGTGGTGGGTGTTCAGTCGTGACCTTGGCAAGCATTCTAAAAGGTCACAAGGAGGGGTTCTCTGTTCTTTCCCCGTCACAGATTGCACTTAGGGGTGGGCACTGTGAGCTCAGTGGACCTGACCCTCAGGAGTAGGTTTGTGACAGATCTAGTGCGTAACTTTGGGATCTGAAAGATCTGGTTCCATAGCGTTATGATTCAAGAGCTATTGGTGGCACAGGTATAACAGTTGGATTTGAGGCCAGTGTATCAGATTGATAAACTGAAAGCAATCCACACACAATCAAGGCAGAGATTTGGAAAAATATAGTTTGGTTTCATTATAAAGTTCCCTACCTGTTTTCTTTTTTTCTCAGGTGTAAGCTAGTGTAACAGTACTTAGGGAAGACGATGGCTTCCACCTACAGTGAATACACTACAGACTACAGTACCTAAGGCAGTTGTGTCAGAAAAGAATGGTCCAGTGTGAGGGGTGAACCAAAAAGCACATCATGGAGGCTCTTGTGGCAGCTGATGAGCAAGCAACTGCCCAGGACCTTGAGTCATAGCCAGTGACTGAGAAGGACCAGACCTTGGGCATGGGGGTGCCAAAGGACATCACAGAGTCCAGTCACAGGGAGGAGGACAGCAAGACTGGAGGGAACCCAGGGCCACAGCACCAAGGGAAGGTCACCACAAATCTGGAGTCAGAAGGGATCAGGCTGCAGCTGGAGTTGAAGAAATTGGAGCTGGAATTTGAGCAGAGGAAGTTCAAGATAGAATTGCAGGAAAAGCAGTGACAGACAGAGGCTGAGGAAAGAGAAAAGCAGCTTCAGAGAGAGGCCAAGGAAAGAGAAAAATGGCCTCAGAGAGAGGCTGAGAGAGAGGAAAAAGGAGCGCCAGAGGGAATTCAAATTGGAGAAGCTAAGACTCCAACAACCAGCACCAGAGGAGGTAAGTGGTGGGGTGGACCTTAAAGTCCAGGGCTGGGGTATAAGTTAAATTCAAAATAAATAGCTGAATTTAAAGAGAGGGAGGATATGGATACATTTTTAAATTAGTTTAAAAAGGTCTGTATCCAGGTCTGAATACCCAGGGGGTCCTGGAGCTTCCCGCTATCCCCACTGCTTACTGGTAAAGTGCATGAGACACTAGGCCAAATGGACAATCATGATAGTCAAGATTATGAGAAACTTAAAACTGCTTTACTTAAAAAGCATGAACTCCTAAAGCATACAGGGTTAAGTTCTGTAAGCTCCAGAGAAGCCCTGACAAGAGCTATGAGGAACTCGCCACAAAGCAATGTCAGTTTTTTAAACTTTGGTGGGAGGAAATAGAAGCAACTTCTGTGGAAAAAATTGAGGAGGTTATGCTGTTAGGGCAGTTCATATGGGCTTGCCCAGCAGAGCTAAAAACCTGGTTAGAGAACCGAGATCCAAAAACAGTGCAGCAGAATGCTGAGCTCTTGGACCGCTATGCCAGGAGCAGGCCTGCCCTGAAAGAGAGTGGGGCAGGTGTGGCAGCACAGAAAGGGAAAGGTGCACCTTCAGGGCAGCTAAAACCCTCACTGCTTCCACAGAAAGGGGGAAGCCCCAGGTTACAAAAAAGGGATTTCTCAGATAAAAGAAATGGTGGCAAGGCAAGGCAATTTTTTATTTAAAAAGATGCCCAATCCCAGAGGCTCTGGGCACCATTCAAATAAAACAGAAGATAAATACAAATAGAAACTCAGAATAAATATCAATACACATTAAATTCCATAAATTATAAAATAAAATGATGATTATTGATTTTGCAAACAGCCAGGACATCTTGCTAGACAGTGTTCTAAAAAGGCACAGAGTGAACAAAGTGGTGCTCGAACGAAGTTTGGTGCACTGTGAATCCCTGGAAGCATGCATATAAACATAAGGGAGCACATACACTTGGTTACTGTAAATGGGGTGCAGAACCATGTGTTAAGGGACACAGAGGCATCTCTTTCCTTAGTAAAAGAGGATTTAGTTGGGCCTGAACAGCTTATACCTAACCAGTTTGTAACAGTAAAGGGATTCACTGGGGAGGAGAAAACTCTACCACTAGCTAGTGTTCTCTTGGATGGGGTGAGACAGGAGAGAGGGTGCAAAAAGTGACCATGGCAGACAACCTCACCCTGGATGCGATTATAGGTAACAATCTCCAGAAGGGGGTGGTTTGTGTGGTTACCCACAGTAAGAGGGCAAAGGCCACTTGTAGTTCCCTGGACCTGAAATTAGTGTAAATCTAAAAATGCTAACATGCCTGTTATTGATGAGTTTGTAAAACACTGATGTATTGTTTTGTACTTTTCTGTAACTTGTATTGTTATAAATGTACAGTTGTAATAATTTTGCATAATGTAAACAGGTAAGCCTTGTGAACAGGGATTTTCGGAACCCTAATGGCTATATCACTGTATAAATAAAATTTTACCATTACCATTACCATTACCATATAAGCCCCTGTGGAAAAAAATGGGAGGCTGGTTCCCCAGCCTGTGTCTCCAGAAATGGAGAGTAATGAAAGGGAAGTAGGACTTCCCCAAGTAGCAGTTCACAAAACAGTTACAGAAGGTTACTCCAAGGAGGGAGGGGTAACAAATGGTCAGAAAGTTAGGGATGGCAGTTACCCTGAATGCCCTGATGCTAGAACTATTGACCCCAGTTTAGGAACTGAGGGGGACATGCCCCATGCCTTGGGAAAATGTGAAGATTTTGCAGCTACTGAGAGAACTGCCCCTAGTTTGGAGAGGCTGAGGGCTTGTGCAGAATCTGATGGGATACAGGGAGGTGACATAAGACATAGGGCGTTCTGGGACAATGGACTTCTGTATATACTGGACATAAGGATAGAGGGAGGGGTGATGGGCAGGAGGCTTGTCATTCCCCAAGGGTACCGTGAGAGGTTGCTCAAGATAGCTCATGATATTCCCATGTACAGACATCTGGGCATCATGTGCACCATGCAGCGATTGGCCTAGAATTTTTATTGGCCTATCTTCACCCAGT
This sequence comes from Neoceratodus forsteri, assembly GCA_016271365.2. NCBI lineage: Eukaryota > Metazoa > Chordata > Ceratodontiformes > Ceratodontidae > Neoceratodus > Neoceratodus forsteri. The sequence continues at coordinate 552,876,525 of CM057458.1, forward strand.
AGGTGAAGGAATATTGCAGGTCTTGTCACCGGTGCCAACAAATAGGAAAGACGGGCAATACAATCAAAGCTGCCCTAATTCCCTAGCCCATCATGGAGAAGCCATTCCAGAGAGTAGGAATGGATGTTGTGGGAGCTTTGAGTACCCCCAGCTCCTCCGGGAAAAAGTTTATCCTGATAGTGGTTGATTACACCACTCAATACCCAGAGGTGGTCGCCCTCTCCTCACTTAGGACAGACAAAGAGGCAGACACCTTGCTAGAGATTTTCTCCCATGTCAGGTTTCCGCAGGAGGTTGTCACTGATCAAGAGGGTACCTTCATGTTGGACCTGATGAAGTGTTTGTGGGAGAAGCGTGGGGTGGTGCAGAGATGCATGACAGCTTATCATCCACAAGTCAATGGGCTTATGGAAAGGTTTAATGGTACCCTAAAATCAATACTCAAAGCATTTGCTGAACATCATGGGAAGGACTGGGAAAAATACCTTCCCCACCTGTTGTTCGCATACATGGAGGCGCCCCAAGAGTGGACAGGATTGTCCCCTTTTGAACTCTTATATGTACGTAGGGTGAGTGGGTCCCTAGACCTGATCTGGGAAGATTGGGAAGGCAAGCATGGCACCCAGGAAACCCCCATAGTGGAGTATGTCCAAAGGTTTAGGGAGAAGCTGAAGGAGCTTATGGGAGTGGCCCAGAGCAACCTTTCAGCTGCCCAACAGAAGCAAAAGGTCTGGTATGACTGTACAGCCAGAGCTCACTTGTACAGTATAGGTCAGGGAGTCATGGTCCTAATCCTGGCTGCAGGCGGAGTGGGCGGGACCATATAAGGTAGTCTGACAGGTAAATGATGTAAATTGTATTGTAGAGCTGCTGGACAGGAGACATACCCATAGGATGTACCATATCAACATGATGAAGCCATAGGCCGCCAAAGAGCTGAGGCTGCCTCGGGGCATAAGAGAAGGGGAGAAGGAATTCTTCAAATATGTGAGGGAAAAAAAGGAACTGAAAGGACCAGATAAGTTCAGATTAAGAAGGGGTGGATGGAGAAGAAGGGAGAACAGGCAGAGGTACTGAATGAATACTTCTGCTCTGTGTTAATGAGGGAGGTAGGAGGACCGGTACCTCCGTGAACTGGAGGGGTGAGGACGAGGGTGGAGGAGGTGATTGTTGAAGTAATTCATGAAATCAGGGTATTGGAAGGTCTGAAGGCACTTAGGGTGGATAAGGCACCAGATCCTGATGACATTCACCTTAGGGTGTTGAGGGAGATGGCGGATGTGTTGACTGAGCCACTGGCTGATCTGTTCAACACCTCCCTGGACAAGGGATGTGTAAGACTGGAGGTTGGCATGTGTGGTGTCTTTCCACAAGAGCAGACCAAAAGATGAGCCAAGCAACTACAGACCTGTCAGTCTCACTTCCATAGTGAGTAAGCTAATGGAATCAATCTTGGAGGAGAGACTGGTGACCTTCTTGGAGGTCAATGATTTACAGGATGGGCAGCAGCACAGGTTCATCTCAGGGAGATCATGCCAGACCAACCTGATAGAATACTATGACTGGGTGACAAGGGAACTAGACAATGGCTATGCAGTAGATGTCCTATATTTGGATTTCATCAAGGCCTTTGACTCGGTCCCTCATGGGCGACTGGGGCAAAGCTGAAACACATAGGGGTTGGGGCTAAGATGGCTGGATGGATCAAAAATTGGCTTGGGGATAGACTGCAATGGGTGGTGGGGGGGGTAGAACTCTCATCTCCCAAGCCAGTGACCAGTGGTGTGCCACAAGGCTTTGTGCTTGGGCCAGTATTGTTTGGATTGTTCATATTGGATATAGCGCATGTGGTAGAGAGCAGGATCAGTCTGTTTGCAGATGACACCAAGACCAGAGCTGTAGTGGATGACATAGAGGGGTGGCAGAGGCTACAGGGTGATGTCACCAGGCTTGAGAAGTGGTCAGCTAGGTGGCAACTGGGATTTAATGCATAGAAGTGCAAAATTATGCATTTTGGGGTGAGGAACCAGAGGAGGGAATATTGGCAGGGTGGGGTACAGTTAGGGGTCACTGAGGATGAGAAGTACCTTGGAGCTATAGTAACAGGGAGCATGAATAACTCTGCTCAGTGCAGGAGGGCAGCGGCTAGGGCCAATAGGATGCTGGGGTGCATTGTGCAGGAATTCTCATCTAGGCACAAAGAGGTGATCCTGTCACTGTACAGGTCCTTGATCAGGCTACAGTTGGGATACTGTGTGCAATATTGGCATCCGTGCCAGGAGAAGTGCCTCAAGGGTCTATCTTAGGACCACTGCTGTTTGCAGTCTATATCAACAACCTAAACAATGGAATAACAGATGCTAGAATTCACCTGTTTGCAGATGATACTGTGCTATACATAGATAGGCCCTCTATGGACCAGGCCTACAATGACCTCCAGTTTGAATTTAATCATTTGCAGGAAAACCTGCTGCATCTGAAGCTGCTATTAAATGTCAAAAAAAATGAAAACAAGGTTATGCTCTTTGCTTCAAATCTAGGTACAAATAAAACTGAGGATCTCTTCATAATCCCTACTATTCAGTCGCTACTAGGTAGCCCTTAGAGTTTGTGTCAAACTTCAAATACTTGGGGGTTTGGGCTGATGACAGGCTATCCTTCTCAGTCTATGTCAAAAATTTAGCTAAAAGACTAAGACAAAGACTTGGCATCTTCTTTTGGATAAAGCAGCTATTAACCCAGGAGGCAAAAATCCGCCTAGTACAAACTACATTCTTACCACTCCTAGACTATGCTGATATCCTGTATGGCCATGGGCCAAGTACTTCCCTAGGGAAACTTGACACCCTCTACCATTGGGCAATTAGATTCATTACTAATGTACCATATTCCACACATCATTGCACCCTTTACTCCATGCTTGGCTGGAACTCACTTAGTTACAGACAGCACAAAAATGCTATCCTATGGACACTCAGAACACTAACAAACAAGCTCCCTAAATACATCACTGACTGCCTGCTTCTCTGCCCTTCTGAGAAGTCTCTCATACTCTTCTTTCATAATTCCCAAGGTAAATTACACATTTTGGCAAAGCAGCCATAAGTCACTTTCTCCATGTCCTATTGAATAGAACGCAAAAAACTCTAAAAATCATTATTCCAGTGAAAATACCTTTTTTTAAAAGTATCTCTGCCAGAGCTTTTAATGAACTTAGCAACTGCCCTCACTAAATTAATTATTATGGAGCTCCTCCCCTTTTTAGTGTCCCAGTTACATCCTTTTTTTCCTACTAGTAAGATGAACGTGTCTTCTGGGTGACTGTCATACCATATGATTCATGTGCCCTCTTGTGTTCCATGTATATGCTGTACAAACCATAACTTATTTGCAAGATTGTACTTATTATGCTTTATATCATATGTTCTTAAATATTTTCCTTTTGTCTGTTATACACCTGTACCTGACCCAGGTCCACCTTGTCAATGAGCTGTCTCAATGGTGTTTCACCTGGATAAATAAAGATTGATTGACTGATATCAAGCTTCTTGAGGCAGTGCAATGCAGGGTGACAAAAATGATAGAGGGGATGGAGGGCAGAGCCTACGAGGAAAGGCTGAGTCATTTGAGTTTGTTCATCCTGGAGTAGAGAAGGGATGGGGGGATGTGATTGAGACTTTCAAATACTTGAGGGGGATAAACAAATGTGGTGCAGAGGGTCTATTTAAGCAGAGGAAGGGAAGGGACACTAGGGAGCATGGACTGAGATTGGAGGGAGACAGGTTCAGGAGGGAGATGTGAAGGCATTATTTCATCGAGAGGGTTGTGTCCAAATGAAATGTCCTGCCAGAGGGGGTGGTGATATGCAGGACAGGGGGAAGTTTCAAAAGAGCATGAGACAGAGCATGGAAGGGGGTCTGGGTAAAGGACACAGAGCAGTTCCAGGAGGTGAGTGGGATGGGTGGGGCAGCTGCAATATAGGGGTGCAAGCTGCACATATGAGCAGACTTGATAGACCGTAAGGCCTGTTTCTGCTGGCAAGTTTTGTTTGTTCATGTATGCAACTAGGGCTGACATGGTATTTGCAGTGTGTAGTCCTGGGGAGGGGATGAACGAAGAGGACCCCTACTGGACTTGCTAGAGAAAAGCAAGTGGGAGTCATCTGTAGAGGCAATCAAACTGTCACCCCAGTTGACCCCGGAACGCCTCCAGGAATTGAGGGAGGTTTTAGAGGACTTTGCCCCTTTGTTTACAGCCAGGCTTGGATGAACCCTCTTGGTGACACGTGATGCAGACACAGGAGTGCAAGCAACCATACGGTGGACAGCATACTGGGTGTCTGAGGCCATCCTAAAGTATACTAGGAGGGAGGTGAAAGAAATACTGGATTTAGGGGTAATCCAGAAATCCCACAGTCTCTGGGCCTCACCCGTAGTCCTCGTTCCAAAGCCAGATGGTTCTACTCACTTCTGTGTGGACTCATTATAGTCACGAAGTCTGACACCCACCTAATGCCATGGACAGACACACTCCTGAACAAGTTGGGAGGGTGACATTCCTCACCACAACTGACTTGATGAAAGTGTACTGGCAGATGAAGTTAACTGCCAGAGCTAGGGAGAGGTCCACCTTCACCTCTCCAATATGGTTATTCAAATTCAGGGTAATGCCTTTTGGAATGAGGAACACCCATGCCACCTTCCGAAGGTTGATCAACCAAATGTTACATGGTACTGAAAAGTACACAGTGACATATCTGGATGATATTGTCATCTTCGGTGTCAGTTGGAATTAACTCCTGTCCCACTTGAAGGAAGTGTTGGGCAGGATACAGAGAGCAGAGCTCACTGTCAAGGCTGAAAAGTTCCAGGTGGCTATAGCAGAGGTGGCATACCTAGGCCATGTAGTGAGGTGGGGGGGCAGCTTCATCCAAATCAAGCCAAGACTGAGGCAATAGAGGCATGGCCCAGGCCTGAAACTCAGAAGCAGATTAGGAGCTTCCTTGGGACCGCCGGGTACTATCAAATGTTTGTACCAAATTACAGTACCCTGGCAGCTCCCCTATTTGGCTTGCTAAAGAAAATAATGCCAAAAAAGGTAAAGTGGGAGCCAGCCTATGAACGAGTCTTCACATGGCTAAAGGAGGTACTGTGCAGTGCCCCTGTGTTGGCCAGTCCAGATTACAGTAAGCCATTTGTAGTCCAGACAGATGCCTCAGATGTGGGGATTGGAGCAGTCCTCAGTCAGACCTCTAATCAGGGAAAAGATCCACCAGTCATGTTCCTTAGCAAAAAGTTTCTTCCCCGAGAGCAGGCCTGTTCCAGATTTGAAAAGGAATGCCTCACACTGGTATGGGCCCTGAAGAAGTTAGAACTGTACCTCTATGGGAGGCATGTTGAAGTACAGACTGATCTTAACCCCCTGGTGTGGCTAAATCAGATGGGTAAAACAAATGGTCATCTCTTAAGGTGGAGTATTGCCCTACAGGCCTATAATTTGACCATTAGCCACAGGGCCTGATCAGCCAATGCCAACGCAGCTGGGCTATCTCACCAGTTAGAACAGTGACAGAATTTGTGAAATCCTTACCCTGCATTAGGAGGTGTGTTCCCAAAAATTCAATCTAGGAGGAATGTGCGAGCTAACCAACTGTCAGCCATTATTTGCAGATATAATTCTGTTATATATATATATATATATATATATATTTTTTTTTATATATGATTCTGTGTATATGTATATGCCACAAGAATGCCAGTGTTAATGCAAGGGGCACATGGAGATAGAGACTGGATTTCTTTTAAAAATGTTTAACCTTCCTCTCACCTGAAGGGCAGCTGCTTGACAAGATGCTAAGGCTGCATTTCCAGGTCCTTTAACACAAGTATGCCAAAATCCCTTTACCTATCATAAACCATGCACTTCAGAGCCCAGGATGTGTTAAACAGGATTTTGGGAAATAGCCATTCTTGACAGGACACTGTGACTTAGCTTACACAGTGTTATACTGAGACAGCAACATTTTAACTCTGAAGTCATGTTCATGATTATTATATGTGCTAGGAAGTTGTGATGTCAGAACCTTAATACGACAATTGTGGGGAAAGCACAAGAGTGACATCTACTGGTCTAAAACTGAAGGCTCCTTTGGGAATTAGACAGTTATTTTTTCTTCAGGCTTCTTCCAGCTATTTAAGGAGCTGACACAGAGCAAACTCTGCTGAGCATCTACCATAGACACTCTTCTCCTGACAATACAAGAAGCAAGACTGCCACTGCAAAGGAAAATGAATCTTTCCTTTACTTTCTTTGGACTTTAATTTACTACAGACGTAAGGTAGACTTTAAATAACAGTTATAGTGCATTTCCATGTATATTTTTCCACTTTTATTTCTGTTATTCTGTGACCAAATTGGTATATCTTTTAGTTGTAACTGCATAATTTTTATTTAAGTAGTTTAGTAAAAACATATGGGTTTTTTTCATATATACTGTACTTTATCATTTTTTTCAGTTTTCTTCCTGCCCACCCCAAGGCCATGGTGTACACATGCATGTGCATGTGTGGAGGTGCGTGCACATGCCAGGATCTGGTGGCCCCTTCCACCCCTCCCCTGACTTGCATTGCTGCACCATGCCACCTACACACCCACTGGACCTCCACTGGGAGCGGGACTATGGACGGGCGGGCATCCATCCCTTTGGAAGGGAGAGCCATGTCTCAATCCCACTCCAACCCACCCCTCCCTGAGCTGACACCCCGGTGACCCGAGGTCATTCCTTAACCTGGGTTGCCGGTGTAGCATGAGGTAAGGCACCAGTGCCTCAGTCCTCTGCACCACTGGGCCAGCAAAAACATTTATTTTTTTTATCATGTAAGGGTTTTTCTCACCTGCAGCCACTGCCCTGCTCATGTCTAGCTATCGCTTCTCCAACACCGAACCCAAAGCTGCCATGCCCAACTGGCAGAGGCAACTACACCATCAAAAGAGGCCCCCCCATGCCTCCACACCCGGTGAGGATCCAGTACCATCACACACCATCCAGGCATCATCGGCCAGTGAGGCTTGCAGCCATCAAGCTGATGCAGACTAATGCTGCCATTATCCCTGTTATATTCCCCAATGGGAGCATAGACGTGCAATTACATCCATGCACTGACATGCAGATGTCTTGCCATGCTCCTCCCCCTCAATGTAGCATGCGCGCTGTGGCAATACCGCTGGGTGTCCCCAGGGACCACTAGAGCATGGTGTGCACCCACCCCTTTCCCCAGGACTAGGAGAGTTGTGATCGAATGCTCAATCCTAGTCCTCCCCTGATGACCGCCGATGACCCAGGCTTGTTTCCGAACCTATGTTGCTGGCATAGAGTGAGGTGTGGTGTCCAGTGCCTCAACTGTCAGCGCCACCGGGCTGGCAGTAAAAACATTTATTTTTAAGAAAACTGCATGTGTGAGATTTTTAAATTGTGTGACTTGTAGGACAGCTATTAATAATCTGTGACAAACTGTTGTTGCTAAGGGGTGCCTCCAAAATGAACCAGTCAAGCAAGGGTCTGTAAGAGACATCTGGGTAGAGTTAGAAAGAATACCAAAGTCTCAAGGAACAGTCTGTAGGGATTTTGAACCAGGTAGGAGAAGACAAACTCAGGAGCACATTGCTACCCTGAAGAGAGCATGACACTTCTATCTGCCCCATTTGTGTAACAACCAAAAAGATTTTGTATTTGGCTACAAGACTCGAGACTGCTGCTGTGCCCTTATCCAGAGTTTTGAGGGATGCTCTGGGTCCTCATGGTGGATGTTCAGACATGACCTCAGCGAGCATTCTAAAAGGACACGAAGAGGGTATCCCTGTTCCCCCATCATGGATTGCACTTAGGGTTAGTCACTGTGTTCTCAGTGGACCTGACCCTCAGAAGTGGGTTCAAGACAGTCATGAATCAATTTGTAGATGAGGATGTAAATGAAATGTATAATCCTTAGTTTTAAGGTCTTTTTGAGTTCTTTCCAGGGTCTTTTTATCCAGTTTGGCTTACGTCTCCATGCCCTGGGGGTTGTGACTGTGGACCCAAGAAAGAAGGCTGAAGAAGAATCGAGCCGGGGGCCTTCCTCGATGGGCTTTGGGGGTGCACCAGTTCCTGCTACAGTGGGCTAACCTGTTTCCAGCCATTTCAGAAGACAGCACCAGGTAGGCCATAGCATTTCAGTTTTTCATGTGTTCTGGCCTGGGAGAAGTGATTTTTGGTTGGAGAGTCTATGGCTGTGAGCCCCTCCCCTGGCACACCAGCGATGTTGTGTCATGCTCCTAAACATTTGGAGAGGGGGTGGCTACACTTAGAGTAGCATTCTCTTTGCTAATCTGTTGAATTGCTTCCTCTAAGGGGGTTAAGAGCAATGTAAGATGCTCCACAAGGCCCCACTGGAATGAATTCAGCACAACACCATCTGCTATGTTGTGCTCCATGGTATATTAATGGACTGCCTTCTTTTGTGTGAGAAATCTCTCATATGTGTAAAACATTGATTTCCATCTTGTTGGAACATCTTGTTTTAGGAGTGTTGGCAAGCCATTTTTTCCGGTGGTCATCCAAGTTACCACATGATTTTACAGAGTGACTATATTTTAAAAGGGCTCTAAAGCCTTCTTCATTCTCCACCACAGAAAATGGTTGCAGGTCCTTGGTAATAGATGCAGCTATTAACTGATCAATTCTTAGTGTTACTAGATGTGATCTACTGTAGCCAGCCTTTCGTTCATGCATCGCAGTAATGGTCAGCTGTTTAGTTCTTGCAGGGGGAAGAAAATCATGAGATTGCAGTGGCAAAGCTTCAGCTTGTCCAAATACTTTTGTCAGTGAAGCCAAACATGTCTTTTTTTTCTACCCTGGCTCTCGGCCTCTTCACCATCACTATTGTCTGTAGGATTATTTTAATCACAGATATGTTTTCCTTGCTCATGACTTCTGCCCAGCCAAATGGCTGTATGTGCTTTTTGCAAATGCCATTTTAGTGATGTCCCGAACTGGCCCCCCCACTTTCCTCCTGCAGTCTTCCTGATGACAAAAGGTGGAGACAGCAAAACATACATTTTTGGAACTTATATGAAAATAGCCCCAACAACTGAGGTGTAACATTTTGTTGTCATGCCAGGAACTGCAGCAGTTTTGGTGGTTGGTGTGTCGGACCCTGATTCATGAACACTGTGGCTGTCCTCAGAAGAGCTACTATGATTTTTTTTCCACTACTGGCAATGGCTAGTGGTGGTGCTTGCTGCATGTGTTTTTGCTTTTTGTTTTTGGGTTTGGGAACCCAGGTGGAATCCTCTACCTCATTGGTATCAAATTATGATTCATCACCTTTAGAAGAACATAACTGTGATACATCGTGATCATGATCATGAGCTTGTTCTTGCTGATGAAGGAGCTGGGTATGCATGAGTGGCATATTGTGGAGTGGCACATCTAGACAGAGCCTTTTCCTTAATCATTGACTTTCTAGGTCTACCTGTTTTTGCTTCCTGTTTTTATGTTTAATCTGATTTTTCTGGCAATGCCGACAGTGCTGCATTACTTTGATCAGGGGATTAACCAACATGCTTTTCTTTTTCTGGTTGTGTTGCTTAATTTTCATCAGTTGTGTTCATTATATCTGCAGCAGTGAATTTCTTTTTTTTTCTGAATTTCTTTTTAGGAAATACTTTTATTGTTACATGTACCAATTTCAGCCATACTGCTGATGTTGGCCACATATTCAATAACAAATTCTGATTCTGAATCCATTTTTTGGGTCCAGCTTAATTACTTAATTAGTAGTAATAGTTTGGATGCAGAGATGGGCAATACGGAGTCTGAAATGTGACACACCCCCTCTCAAAATACGTGAGGTATTATGACTTAGTAGTAGTGCAGTCACAGAGATGGACAACACAGAGTCTAAGACATGACACCCCCCACTTAAAATACACGAGACACTGTGACCTAGTAGTAGTTCAGTCACAGGGAAGAGCAACACAGAGTCTGAGACATGGCCACCCCCCCTTCAAAATCTGTATGATATTATGACCTAGTAGAAGTTCAGGCACAGCGATGGGCAACACACAGTCTACAACAGTATGACCTAATAGAGGTTTAGGTACAGAGACAGGCAACATAGAGTCTGAGACGTGACATCCCCCCTTCAATATCTTTACTGCAGTATGACTGAGTAATAGTAGTTCAGGCACAGGGATGGGCAACACTGAGTCTGAGATGTGTAACCCCCTCTCAAAATTAGTGAGGCACTGTGTCCTTCATATAGAGTCCTCCTGTCTTGTCTGCTCTCCTTATTAGTTCTTACTTTCTTAATATTTTTTTAGTTTAGAAAAAAATTAAAAAAAAAAGAATTAAGATGCATGTGATATTTATAAACATTTTTTTTAATTTTGTTGATTTTGCAAGAAAAATGACTGAAACTAACCTAACCTATCACTACTATAATTTTTTTGATGCTGGATGATTTCATCGTTAGAACTGCGCCTGCCTCATAGCATTTCAGACTGCAGGCCAAGCTTTTTGTAGCACCCCTAAAATCGCTTTGCTGTTTCCTTTAGTTTATCTAAAACTAAGAAAATGTCTGCAATCTGCTGTTGTCTGCTGTTGAATTCATTGGTCTCTCTCTCTATCTCTTACCCTCTTTCTGACTAATGAAAAACAAAACTTTTTTTTTAATGTGGAGTCTGCACACACACAACTGTCTCCTTTCAATCAATCAATCAAGTCTTTATACAGGCGGTCACCATTGAGCAGAGCTCTTTTTCATGGTGGACCTGTTTGAAACATGGATACAGGTTATGCAAATGACGTACATTAGTTACAGTATACAGTGTGGACAATTCCCCAAAGTGGAATTTATCTACAGGTAGTAATACACATACATATATAAGAATTAGGGTACCAGTTAGGTCTGGTCAGTAAAAGATAATTGCATAACAACATTTGAGAACTACAGACCCCATATACGCTTAAAGCTGTATGCCAGCTGGTGCTAGGAGGTAAAGGATAATTTCACAACAGCATATAAGGATTACAGACCCCAAGTTGTGCTAGAAGCCATGGCTAACTGACTAGGAGAGAAGTACGGCAGCGCATTTAAATGGGGCAGAATATAGGGTGTGAAGTAGGTGCTTATAGTGTTGAAGCACAAGTTGGAAATTTTCTCAACATACAGACGATAAGACAGTAACAACCAGCATAATTTAGAGGTGGCTGTGGTCATGGTTCAGACCTGAAGGCAAGCCACAAGAGGTTTAGGAGCCATTTGAGGACAAGGAAAGCAGTTGCAGACTTCACTTAATGCACACGAGTATAGTGCCTTAAAGATGGGCAGAGGGACAAGGGCATCTAATTTAAGGGTCTTTCATAAGTTATTCCAAATGGTAGGGAGCGTGAAGCTAATTGCTGCTCTACCGAAACACAAGTTTACTCTGGGTATTGCAAGGGAGATGAAGGAATGGCTTCAGAGAGCATATTTTCTTATTGTGCATAGGGGTAGGCAATCAGAAATATATTGGGGTAGTTTGTTTGTGAAGGCAAGGTAAGTCCAGAGAGCAGCATTTTCATGGCATCTATGTTTAAGGGATGTCCATCCCACAGTATCATACAGGATGCAGTGATAAGTAAAATTTGGGAGACCTGTGATAAACCTTAGTGCACGGAGGTACAGCGTGTAGAATTTGGCTAGCTGGGAGATGGGGCACTGGCTATACAAGAAATCTACATAATCCACCAGAGATAGGAAAGTAGATTGGACCAGTCTTGTTTTGGCATCTATAGTAAGAAAATGGCTTAGCCTGAAGAAAAGTCCAAGCCTTTGCCGGAGTTTTTTCAACAAGTCTTCAATGTCTTCTGTGAAGGAAAGTCTGTTATCAATCCATACTCCCAGATATTTAAATTTGGTTGCAAATTCTAGTTTTTCACCTAGTATTGTAATGATTTCTGGAGTGAGGCCACCGTCTGTAGGGCTGGGTGTGTGGGCAAGCGGAGAAAAGAGCATTGCTTTTGTTTTTTTAGCATTCAATAATAGTTATTTGTGGATTAACTGGCTTTGCAGGAGGTCAAACTCATTTTGGAGGTCATTACAGGCAGCCTTTGTTGTGGGTCGGCTAATGTATAGGATGGTATCGTCTGCAAACAAGTGGATATTGGCATTTTTTATATAGTAGTCTATGTCATTTGTATATATTGCAAACAAGAGTGGACCTAGAGTAGATCCCTGAGGGACCCCTCTTAGGAGCAGTTTAAGAGGGGACAGCTCGCCTTCTGCTTTAACTTGCTGGGAACATCCTGAGAGGTAGTCAGTGAACCAGAGCAGTGAGGTAGAGTCCACTCCGATGGTTTGAAGTGAGATGAGGAGACGGTTGTGGTCAACAGTGTCAAAAGCTTTGCTTAGGTCCAAAAAGACCGCAAAGGTGAAGTTCCTTGTGTTAAGGGCTCTCAGTCACACATCAGTAACTTTGGACGGCGCTGTAATAGTGCTGTGTTCGGCTCTGAATCCTGACTGCATCGGGTTCAATAGATTTGTTACTTCGAGGTAGTTCCTTAGCTGTGTATTCACGATTTTCTCCAGTAATTTAGATAGCACTGGGAGTAGAGAAATGGGTCTATAATTGTTGAAGTCCCCTTGGTCACCTGATTTAAAAAGTGGTATGACATGGGCAGTCTTCCAGATGGGTGGTAGGGTGCCCTGTGAGAGGGACAGATTGAATAGGTGAGTGATGGGGATGGCGAGGACATGATATGTGATTTTAATAAAGTAGAGGTAAAACGAGTCAGCATCTGCACTTTTTTAGTGTCCAACCATAATAAAAGGTCTTCAACTTCTTTTAGCGAAGTGGATTGTAGCTTGAAGAGGTTGGAGGTACTGGAGGTATTTGAGGGGTGTAGTTTGACATAGAGCGTATCTTGCAAGCTGGGGAGTTGTCAAACGTCAGACCTGCAGTTGCGAAATGGTTATTGAACGAATCTAAGATCTATGCCCTGTCATTAATGATATTATTTCCTGAGATAACTTTGTTCTGGAGGGAGTTACCTGTAGGGTGACCCATCAGATTCTTGATAGTGCTCCAGAATTTGCATTGGTTCTTGGAAGAATCGTCAAATTCTGTGTGGTAGAAAGAAGCTTTTGCATCTTTAATAGATTTGGTGCATAGGTTACGTACCTTTCTGAATAGGTTCCAGTCGTTAGGCAGGTTAGATTGTCATGCCCTTTTCCATAGTTTGTCTCTTTTGAACAGCAGTGGTCTAACCTCAGGGGTGAACCGTTTGTTGGTTTTAATCTTTGTGCAAACTTTGGTCAGGGGGGTGTGTTTGTTGAGAGCCCCGGATAGTATATCATAAAAGATGTCGCAGGTGGTGGTGACTGTTTTAGCAAGGTAAAACTCCTGCCAACGCAAGGAGAATTTCAGGTCAGCAATGTATGCAGCTATGTTAAAATTTTGTCTTGATCTCTTCTGGCGAAAGTTAGAAGGAAAGGAAGCTTGCTGGTAGATCTTATCCCTCCAATGAAGCAATGATCACTGACATCCAAGAAAAAAGTGCCAGCATGGGAGAAAAGGTGGGGTTTGCTTACAAGCAATACATCCAGAATGGTACTCTTAGCAGGATTTTTAGTATTTGGTTGTGTCAGATTGTTGATGAGCTGGGTTAGTCCATGGTCATCACAAAAAGAAACAAGCGGTGCAGCTGCTTTGGACATCCAGTCAAGGTTAAAGTCACCGAGAATGATGGTTTCAAGAAATCCTTGTTCTAAGATATCACTTAGATAGGTTAGGAGCTTTAAGTTGGCAGAAGGGGGTCTGTAGCATCCTATAAGCTGGAGAACACATGACTGGGTGATTTCTACTTTATGGGTAAGGCACTCATACTCGGGAACGGAAGATGCAGTTGTACAGGAGACTGAGAATTTATCTTTGACATATATGGCCACACCACCTCCTCTATTGTGCCTATCTGCTCTGAATAGGGCATAATTAGGGATGTTTACTTCCATGTCAGTAGTTGTTGTTCTCAGCCAGGATTTAGAAATCACTAGTATATCGAGGGATGTATGGGATACCCATGCTTGGATCAGGGTTAGTTTTTTGAGCAGGCTACATATGTTGATGTTCAAGAAGCTCAGGCCCTTTAGCAAGGGCAGGTCTGAGGGTGAAAGGATTGTTGCCGGTGAGCCAGGGTTCAGTTCTACATTGCCTGAGCATAGGAGGAGGAGTATCAGTATTTTTATGAGAGTGGTAAAGGATAGCTTTGGAGACTTAGTCTTGTTCCATTTCTTGTATTTAGTAGTTCTGGGTGAGACATTATTCCCATTGCAGAAGGCGTCATCAGTAATTGCTGCCATTAGTACTCTGAGTGAATACAGCCTGGTGGTGCAGGAGTGTTGCGTGGTGGGGGTCGTGCCCTGAGATAAGTGTATCAAGCTTGTGCCACCTGAACTAGGAGGCCATATGTAATGGTGCACTTGAATGTCCATGATCATACGGGGCAGGTAGACTTTAAGGTGCCAGAGGATGTAAGGCACAGGAATGGATTATAATCCATGCAAGGTGTCGGTCTATTGGGTAGGTATAGGCCGACCGGGATTCTGAGTAGGAGAGGCAGCAGACCTAGCTGTAAAAGTCCCCACATCGTGAGGCTTAGTGGAGACAGAAGGAAGCCAATAGTAATAAGGGGTGGAGCAAGACGATCTATATAGAAATGTGCCGGGGATGGGCGGGTAGGTGAAAATTTGCAGCTTTGCCGTACCTCTCAGCGAGCTGTATCTGGCCTTGAGTTCTTGGGCATTGGTCTCTGCAGTGCTGACCACCTGGTGGCCCCAGTTCGAGTGGCGGAAGGGCTGGGAGCCCTAGGAGGGAAGGAGAGAGGAGCCAATTTTGTACTGGGGAGGACAAAAGAGTCTCACAAGCCAGTGACAAAACAAATTTCCACTTGAATAGGGGCGATTTCCTTGGCGCCTGGGAGTCTGGCTGCAGTACTAAGTCAAGGAAAGGGCTGTAATCACATTATCATTTAGGTAACTTTAGCAAGGTAAAACAGCTTTTTCAAGAAGATTTTAACAATTTCTAGGCAGATTAGACAATAAACAGTCTAGATAGTTAGATTACAGACAGGTTTGCAATTAAAATTGCACCTTTTCGCTCCACTAGATAGGAAGAATGGGTGATGTAAAAAGGGACCAATCGGAGTGAGCCTGGCGAAAGACGCTTGCACTCCGATTGGTTTGTGGCTTTGCTGTACCTCTCAGTGAGCTGTGTCCGGCCTTGTGGTCTCAGGCATCAGCCTCTGCAACGCTGACCACCCGGTGGCCGTGGTTCATGCAGCGGAAGGGCTGGGAGCCCTTGGAGGGTCTCGGCTGAGGAGGGAAGGAGAGAGGAGCCAATTTAATACTGGGGAGGACAAAAGAGTCACACAAGTCAGTGACAAAACAAATTTCCACTTGAATAGGGGCGATTTCCTTGGCGCCTGGGAGTCTGGCTGCAGTACTAAGTCAAGGAAATGGCTGTAATCACTCTATCATTTAGGTAACTTTAGCAATGTAAAACAGCTTTTTCAAGAAGATTTTAACAATTTTTAGGCAGATTAGGCAATAAACAGTCTAGATAGTTAGATTGCAGACAGGTTTGCTATTAAAATTGGGCCTTTTCGCTCCACTAGATAGGAAGAATGGGTGAAGTAAAAAGGGACCAATCGGAGTGAGCCTGGCGATAGGCGCTCTCACTCCGACTGATTTGCAGCTTTGCCGTACCTCTCAGCGAACTGTATCTGGCCCTGTGGTCTCGGGCATCAGCCTCTGCAGCGCCGACCACCCGGTGGCCATGGTTCGAGTGGCGGAAGGGCTGGGAGCCCTAGGAGGGTCTCAGCTCTCAGTGAGCTGTGTCCAGCCTTGTGGTCTCAGGCATCAGCCTCTGCAGTGCCAACCACCCTGTGACCATGGTTCAAGTGGCGAAAGGGCTGGGAGCCCTAGAAGGGGCTCAGCTCTCAGCGAGCTGTATCCAGCCTTGTGGTCTTGGGCATCGGCCTCTGCAGTTCCGACCACCCGGTGGCCACAGTTTGAGCGGCGGAAAAGCTGGGAACCCTAGGAGGGTCTCAGCTCTCAGCAAGCTATATCCAGCCTTGTGGTCTCTGGCATCAGCCTCTGCAGTGCCGACCACTCGGTGGCCATGGTTTGAGTGGCGGAAGGACTGGGAGCCCTAGGAGGGACTCAGCTCTCAGCGAGCTGTATCCAGCCTTGTGGTCTCGGACATCAGCCTCTGCAGCACTGATCACCCGGTGGCTGTGGTTCAAACAGCGGAAGGGCTGGGAGCCCTAGGAGGATCTCGGCTCTCAGTGAGCTGTATCCAGCCTTGTGGCCTCAGGCATCAGCCTCTGCAGCACCGACCACCCAGTGGCCATGGTTCGAGTGGCAGAGGGGCTGGGAGCTCTAGGAGGGTCTCGGCTCTCAGCGAGCTGTATCTGGCCTTGTGGTCTTGGGCATCAGCCTCTGCAGTGCCAACCACCCGGTGGCTCTGGTTCGAGTGGCAGATGGGCTGGGAGCCCTAGGAGGGTCTCAGCTCTCAGTGAGCTGTATCCAGCCCTGTGGACTCGGGCATCAGCCTCTGCAGTGCTGACCACCCAGTAGCCACGGTTCAAGCAGCAGAAGGGCTGGGAGCCCTAGGAGGGTCTCAGTGAGTTGTATCCGGCCTTGTGGTCTCTGGCATTGGCCTCTGCAGTGCCGGCCACCCGGTGGCTGTGGTTCAAGCGGAGGAAGGGCTGGGAACCCTAGGTAGGTCTCATCTCTCAGTGAGCTGTATCTGGCCTTGTGGTCTTGGACATCGGCCTTTCAATGCAAAGCACCAAATGAGCTGCACACACTGTTTCCTAGGGATGTCCTGTGGTGGCTAACACACAGGATTGGCTAAAACATGAGTCAATCACAGAAAAAAAAACATAATTGGTTGGCTCCTTTCAGTGCCCCAGTATCATAAGTCTTTGCCTTTGTTGGTCATGTGAGGGTCCAGGGACTCAGGATTATTCAGTAGAGATTGGGAAAGAAAAACTCTTTTTTTGATTTCTTTACCCTGCCCTGACCTTGTTTAGTGACTTGCATAGCAGTACTGATGGTGAGTGTTATTATTATTGTAATTTATTTTTTTTTGCTGCCTGCAACCTCTTGTTCTTCCAGGTTCCAGTACCCTCTTCCTTCTTCCAAGGCATGTACATGTCCCCATCCATGCCACACATATGTCTGTGGACAGGATCCTGCCTGTAATCCAGCTTCCCCATCTCATGCCATCAAGTTTCAAACCTGATCACACTTCAGAACCAAGCAAACTCACCAGCTCAGGTTGAGTAATGAAAGGCTCAGAATTCTTGAGAAGAGTCAAGTCAGCCCGGTCCAGGAAGGTTCAGAAGTGCTGCAGAGCTAGTCCTCCCATCCCTAGTTGAAACGCCAATGAACACCACACCACTCCAACATAGAAACATAGAATCTGACAACAGATAAGGACCACTTGGCCCACCCAATCTGCCCACTTTCTTTCTACCTGCATTTTTTCTGCAGACCCTACTTAATCTACAGCTCTTTCTCCTCCTCCTCTGTTCATCTCTATTATTTCCTTGTGCATGTCCCAAGCATTTTTAACCCCACCATTGTTTACACCTACACCACCTTGGCTGTAAAGCTGTTCCAGGAATCCTCCACTCTTTCTGTGAAGAAGTATTTCCTTACATCTCTCCTGAATTCACCCCTTCTAGCTTCATAGCACGTCCCCTTGTTATAGAGCACCTTCTGTTCAGAAAAATACACCCTTCCTGTACCTTATTTACTCCCTTGAGGTATTTAATGGTCCCTATCATATCGCCCCCTCGCTTCTCTCTTCCAGATGTACATATTGAGGTCCTTTAGCCTCTCTTCATAAGGTGTTTGATGCAGACCATGCACCATTTTATCCGCCCTTCTCTGGACTGCCTCCACTCCGTCTATATCCTTCCTGAAATGAGGTCTCCAGAACTGGACACAGTACTCAAGGTGGGGTCCTACCAGCAATCTATACTGGGCAACACCATCTCCCTATTTCTGCTGGTGATACCCCTTCCTATGCACCCCAGCATTCCACTAGCCCTCCCAACTGCTTTGTTGCACTGCCGGGTCACCTTTAGGTCATCCAATATGATGACTCTGAGCTCTCTCTCCTACTTGGTAGTTGCCAGTACCACTCCAATCATTTTGTACTCCACCCCTGGGTTTCTGTGCCTCAGGCATATTATTTTGTACTTTTTGCATTACAACCCAGCTTCCATACCTTTCACCACTCCTCCAGTTTCCTCATATTTCTGCTCATTCTTTATACCCCCCTTTGGAGTGTCCACCCTGTTGCAGATGTTGGTGTCATCTGCAAAGAGGCATACCTTCCCTTCTAACTCCTCTGCCATGTCACTTATAAAGACACTGAAAAGGACTGGTCCCAGTACTGAACCCTGAGGTACCCTGCTGGTCACCCTTCCTTTCTTGAAGCAAACTCCATTTACCACCACCCTCTGTCTCCTATCCTTGTTACCCACCCCTGAACTACCCAGCTTGCTCACTAGTCTCCTATGTGGAATGATGTTGAAAGCCTTTCTGAAATCTAGGTAGGCCATGTCCTCCAGTCCTCCCTGATCTAATTCCTTGGTCACCCAATTAAATAAATATATCAGATTCATTTGGCATGGCCTCCCCCCTGTGAATCGGTAGTGCATTGGATCCTGCAACCCACTGGATTCAAAGTATTCTACTATCCTTTCCTTTAGCACTGCTTCCATTAATTTTCCCACCGTTGATGTCAAGGCGACAGGTTACAATTGCCAGCCTCTTGCCTGCTACCACTTTTGTGAAGTGAGACTACATTTGCCCTCCTCCAGTCTTCCAGGACCACTCTGGTGTCCAGTGATCTGTTAACTAGACAAACCACACCACACCACTGATTTGCCAAAGTTCCAGACTCCCAACTTCAGTTTTTCTTTTCCTTATTTCTCATGCTTTGTTTTTCAACCCTAATATATGCCTTTACATATTTTTTTGCAATAATACTGTGGAATACAGTAGTGTCCTTAAATTAGGGTTGAGTAGGCAGCTTCATGGTAAATCCCAGTTTTTGCACCTTAATAATATAGCATCCCTGTATGGAATTGCCTGAAATGTTGCATGAGTGCAGTAAGTGCTAAGATTTCAGGATCCTGTAAATTTAGTTATAGTCAATTCAGTGGTTAAAATTTCTAAAAGGTTGAAAACTTATACAGGTCTAGAAATAACTTGTTTGCTCATTTATAGCACAAAATTGGTAGCAAGTTGAGACCTGAAACTTCCAGGTTCAGTAGAGTTTGGCTCAAGAAGGATTCTTTGATAGGAAACGTTACTGAATAGTGTGTAGTTTTTTAATTATTAAGGAAATAAAGTGCCATTGAGGTGCACACACAGAACATTTTTCAATGATATTTTAGAACAGATATTTTGAAAAACTGACCTGTATCTATTTTATGAGGGAAGTCCAATTTCTTGACTCAAAACTGCTGTTTTCATGCAACTTCAAATCAAGAATGTGGCTTTCATGTTTGTTTATATTGCCAGCCAACAGAAGCTCATTCCCACAGCTTGTACAGGATACCCCCATCCTTCTCCAGCAGTGAAGTGCCCAACCTTACTGCCAGAATAACCTATCCCCCAACTTGCTAGATCAGTAAAGAAATTGGTAGTGAAAGCCTGGCTCTGCCACAGGTATTCCCTCTCCTGCCTACCTGAGCTTTCAAGAAACCAGTTGCAGGTGCCTGTCTGCTACCAATATCACCTACTACCTGAAAGATCTATAAAGAAACTGTCAGTGGGTGCCCAGCCCTGCCATCAATACCCCCACCTACATGATCTTTCAAAAAACTAGCTGTGGGTGTGCAAGCCCTCCACAGGCACATACCTCCCAGCAGTATGGTCATTTAATATATCAGTGGGGGATACTCAACTCTGCTGCCAGTAATCACCCTGCTGCCCATTTGATCATTCACTAAACTGGCAGCAGGTGCCCAACCTCACTGCCAGCACCCACATTCCCAGCCATATAATCTTTCAAGAAAGCAGTAGCTGGTGCCAAAGCCCACCCTATTACCCCTCTCATGCTCACAAGATCATTAAAAAAACTGGCTGTTGGTGCTCAACCAAACATAGAAACAGTTTGGTAAACATCTAATTGGATGTTCGTGAAGGGGGGTGATGGTAATAACCAGAACCATCAAGTTTCTTGAAAAAGTACAAAAGTTATGGGTCTTAGAAAAAAATGCCCCACCCAAAAAACTTTGTTCTATGAAATGTGCACTGTGAGTGTAGAAAGATTTAGTTTTTTCTGACTTATCTCTTCTTATCAGAGCTTTTCTAACAAACATAATTGTTTTTATGTTTTATTTTTTTTCCCAAAATTTGAGACAGGTTACTTAGTACCTCTCACCATGAACCCCACATTGGTATGTTTTATACCTGCCCAAAGTATAGCATATGTTTTTTCTTGTAGGTCCTGCAGGGCCCTGTGTAAAGCAAGCTGTCTGGGGCTGTGCCTGATGGGTGTTGCTTCACATAGGGCCTACAGGGCCTACAAGACACAGGTTACAGGTCTGGTCCATACCTCACAGGACTTCTGCTTTGCATGTGGCCAAAAAGGCTCTGCGTGTAGCAAACTACAGGTCTGGTACAGTGCATTTTGCTATTATATTCGGCTGCTTCAAAAGTGGTAAATGGTTTTATCAGTAAATCCCATCAAGTACAGACAATGGAGGAAGCTTGGACTCATGCCTAGGCTCCCCTTACATATTATGTCCCACTTGTCAGTCCTTGAAGAATGTGCAACACATTTTAAAGCAACTGTCTACCACAATTTTAATTAGCTATGAGAGCCAATGTATATATGAGGTAAGTATAATGCATAAGCAATGACTGGACTTATCTGACAACATCATGACTTTTTTGTCTTAATAACTACTGTAGTAAGTGTTAAGTTCCTAAGCTGTTTTATTTCACTAAATACTAATGGATGTTTATATATCACCTGACCATGGCAAAAACTGTATATGAAAAAAACAATTAATATTTTTATTGGTAGGTAAGTTTAGGGGAGGCCCCTGTTTTACAATTGTGACCAAACATAAAATATTGCTTGTTGTTAATATTGTTGTTACACAATGTAACAGATTCAAGACATACATAATAAAATAATCATGTACAAAAATATATTCCATCATCTATATCAGTCACAGTGATTATACAGTATTTGTGATGTTAAAATTTTAAAATGAGTTATTGACAGCAGACTGTTCCATTTTGGACTTGTTTGAATTTGTGACCAAGTTTGAGGAATATAAGCAGAGTACACATTGTAGTATAAGTTTTGGGAATTAAATACAATAAGTCATTTTAAAGTATTCTGTGATCAATATATATTTTCTGTAAAATATCCATCAACTAAGACAATATCAGACCACGTAAGGTTTTGTACACCAACATGTACCAGTGTAGTATCCTTTCAGTCAGTAGTGAAACCCATCCCACTGTGGAATATAACACACAGTAATGAGATTGCCAAGGTAATATAGTGTCACCACAGTGAACTGAGGTATAGAGGGTTCAGAAAAATCAAAATAGTAGCAGAGGCATTCCGATATATATACATACATAGATACATAGACAGTGTCAGCAGATAAGGGCCTATGGCCCACCTAGTCTGCCCATTTGAGCTTGTAAGTTCAGTTTATGTTTTCCTAGAAGTCTGTTGCCCCTTAACCCTGACCTCTAGAATTCCTTTATGTCTATCCCATGCATTCTTAAATCCTGTGATTGTTTCAGCCCCCACCACTTCCTCTGGCAGGGTGTTCCACTTGTCCACCACCCGTTCTGTGAAGAAATTCTTCTCATGTTTCCTCTGAATCGTCCTCCCTCCAACTTCATCCCATGCCCTCTAGTCCTGAAACATCTTTTTCACTTAAAAATAGTGTTTTCCTGCACCCTGTTCCTCCCTGTAAGATACTTGTATGTCTCTATCATATCCCCGCTCTCCCTCCTCTCCTCCAGGGAGTACATGTTCAGTTCCTTCAACCTGTCTTCATAGGACTTGTGATGCAATCCATGCACCATCTTTGTTGCCCTCCTCTGAACCTTCTCTACCCTGTCTATGTCCTTACATAGGTATGGTCTCCAGAACTGTACACTGTACTCCAGGTGGGGCCTCACTAGTGTCTTGTATAGCGGAATTATGACCTCCCTTTTCCTGCTGGTGATGCCCCTGCCTATACATCCCAGCATCCTATTTGCTTTACATATATAGTCACTATAGTCTACAGGAGACAAATATAGAAGACATTTACTGCTTTCAGACAAATATACTGAACTAGGTTCTCTTTCAATGGAAAAAGGCAAGTAGTTTTTTTAACTTATTGGGTAAATGAGAACGATGACTTTTGAAAGTTAGAGTGTTGTCTAAAAAATACCCATGTATGTACTGTATATGTATCTACTAAAGTTAAAGCCATTCCATTTTGGAAGTAATTATCAAATTCATAGCATTGTTAAGGTTAACTCCACTAAATAGGATCCATGGTTTTGTTTTGTTTTTGCATTTAGAAGGAGTAACACAGAAACATAGACAATGACTACAGAAAAAGACCAATGCCCATCCATTCTGCCCATAGTTCCCAATTAACCCTATGACCTGCAGTACAGTTCACATTAAATTTATTGTGAAGCCAGGACCCAATCTTTGTATGTAACTGCAGTGAGTTGCCAACCAGTTGATTAATTTTCTCTTTTCAGTGATAGAATGTGGCTCTCAGCTAAAAGTGTATCCAAACAACTCAATTAGAGGTGAACAGAAACCAGCTAATAAACAGCTATAAATGATTGAGAGATTTCCTAATCAGAGTCATAACAGTTCAAATGCTGTCTGTTAACTGGTTGCACAATAAGCTTAATGTGAACTGTACTGTATCATTCATACAATGTTTTAGGCCTCACAGTCCAGCCCCTGCACACCTCTTTACTATTGCCACCCTGCATAACCACTAAACCAGGACAAAATAAGCAGGGCTGCTCACCTTGAATGTGGAGTACCACGGAAGGTAGCAAATACAGAGAAAGATAACTGGTGCAACTCACAGCATGCTGACCAAACACAGGAATGTAACCACAGCCAGTAGTATCATTCTTTTAGGTTAATGTAATTTTTATTTTAAGCAAGATGAACAGAGTGTGCAGCAAAACACTCATCATTTCACCCTCCCACTGAGGGCTTTGTCAAGAGTGAATCTTCTGGTTAACTCCTCCTTTTCTACCGGATTCAAATTGGTGGTGGGAGCTCATCCCTGAACTCTTCATTTAGACCCACCCAGGCTTGAAACCTTTAATGGTCTTGGTGCCCGCTACTGCAGCCAGCAGACTGCTTCACAGCTCCACCACCCTATCTATAAAATAGAACTTTCTCACATCCCTCTTGACCCTCCCCACATCAGTTTCCACTCATCAGTTTCCACTCATGCCTCCATGTTCTTGAGCTGTTACTCATGTTAAATGATTCCTTGCAGTTTAACATGTTTATTCCTTTCAGGAACTTGAAGGTCTCTATTATATCATTGCACTCCAGTATGGTCTCCAGCAAGTACACGTACAGTGCCTTGAGCCAATCTTCATTAAATCTGCCTGCTGGCCCTGAATCATAATGGTCACCTTTCATTGCACTGTCTCTAGCCTGTTCTTATATTTCATTAGGTGTGGACTCCAGAACTGGAGACTACACATCTGGTGCAGCCTCATCAGTGATCTATAGAGACATTGTAACACCTCTTTTCTTCTGCTGTCAAAACCCCTTCTGATACACCCCAGCATCCTATATGCATTACTATAGGCCTTGCTTTTTTATGGGAGTCACTAATGATGACTCCTAGGTCCATTTCCTCAGCTGTAGTGCTCAACTTTACCACTTCTATCCAAAACTCTGTCCTGAAGTTCTTGTTTCCAATATGTATCAGCTTGCATTTTTTGGCATTGAATTTCAGCTGCCACACCTTAGACCACCTCTCCAGCTTTTGTAGATTTCTTTGCTTTTCTCTACTGCTTCACTTGAGTTAAAGGGAATGAAAGATATAATAATTAAACCCTCACACAAGGGTGGAAATACAGTAGTTATGGCTAAGGAATATTATGAAATGGAAGCCCTCGGGCAACTGGCAGATACCACTATATATACATTGTTACAGCAGAATCCATTGAAGGAATTCAAATCACAACTTTTGGAATTTCTAATCTTAGCGTTAGAAGAAGGCTGGATCACAGTAACTGATTTTGACTTTTTAAATTGTCAGTTCCCCATAGTTCTGGTTTTCTACTATGTCCCTAAAATTCACAAGAACAGCCTGTCGCCCCCTTCCCCCAGTGACCCAATTGTCTTGGGATGTGGATCCCTAACTAAACCACTAGCTTTATATTTAGATAGTTTCCTATAGCAGGAGGTGCTCAGGCTTGACTCCCACCTCCAAGACACCATGACGGTGTTACAAGAGTTGGCTGGCTTTATATGGCAGGAATCATTTTGGTGGGTTACAATTGATGTAGCAGCACTTTATACCAGTAAAGAACATATTCTGCAAATTAATGCAGTTAGATCTATTTCAGAAAATTCACAATATAACTACTCTGTCGCATTCATTTTATTAGTATTGGATTTGATTTTGCACACAAATGACTTTATGGTTAATGGTTGCTATTTTCAATAAATTAAGGGCACAGCCATGTGGTTCTCAGTTGCGCCCTCATATGCCAACCTATTTAAGGGTTGGTGGGAGGGGGCACAATCCAGGACCCCATGGTCAATCCATTCTTTCATCACATTGTAAAGTACAAATGTTACATAGATAATTTATTAATTATATGGGGCAGCACTGAAGCAGAAACTGTGGCATGTTTGCAGTATTTAAATGGTAATGCTCTGGGTTTAAAATTCATAGCACAATATGGACACAGTGAGATGAACTATTTAGATTTAACATTGTAGGGTACTGCAGATACACCAGTAAAAAACAAAGTCCATAGAAAGGAAACTGCAGGAAGCAGTGTCCCGCATGGACGCAGCTCGGATCCAAAGCACACAATAGAGGCTTTGCAGTTTGGACAATTAATGTGCCTCAAAAGAAACTGCTCAGAGCCAGTGGACTTTATACTAGCAAAAGAGGATTTATTTGTTAGATTCAGACAACAGGGTTACAAAGAAGGCATTTTAAAGAAGGCATTGGAAAAAATGGAAGCTATACATTGAACGGAACTACTGCAATACAAACAAAAGGATATAAATGCAGACAGGGTGGTTTTTACCACAGAATATGGCCTGGGTTTCATGGATTTAAAAGCCATTTTTAATAAAAAAAAACATTGGCATGTTTTAGGCACAGATTGAGACCTCAAGGATATTTCGAACGTTGGATCTGTAGTGGCTTCTAAAAAGGGTAACAGCCTATGTCATTTGCTTGTTCACAGTGAATTTAAAAATCCTGCAATGAATAAAACATGGTTGTGGGATAAACCAGTGGACTTTTTTCCATGTAAATGCTGTAAAACCTGCAAATCAGCAGTTCAGGGAAATGTGTTCAAAAACTCTAGTAACTTAGGAGAAAGGGAAGTTAATACAAATGATTTTATTACATGTTCAAATAGGTTTGTGGTATATGCCTTGAGGTTCTCCTGTGGGAGGGTGTACATAGGACAGACTACCCACACCCTTAAGGAAAGAACACAGGAGCACCACAGGGCTATCCAAAAACAAGATCAGTCAAATCCAGTTGGCAAACATAGGGCAGACCTTTTGGACATTTCAAACCATCAGGTTTAATATAAAATACACAAGTTAGCCAGCCTTGGAGTGGGTCCCAAGGTGGTAGCCTGGATAAAAAATTGGCTAGACAACAGGACGCAAAGGGTAGTAGTAAAAGGAGTCCACAGTGAAGAAAGGAGGGTTACTAGCGGGGTACTGCAGGGTTCAGTACTGGGACCGGTCCTTTTTAATGTCTTTATAAGTGACATTGCAGAGGAACTGGAAGGAAACGTATGTCTCTTTGCAGGTGACACAAAGATCTGCAACAGGGTTGACACACCAGATGGAGTGGAAAGGATGAGAAGGGACTTGGCAAGGTTGGAGGAATGGTCAAATGTACGGCAGCTCAGATTCAATGCAAAGAAATGCAAGATAATGCACCTGGGAAACAAAACCCAGGGCAAGAGTACACAATGGGGTGAGATACTGACAACAGTAAAATGGAAAGGGACCAAGGGTAATTATATCAGATAACCTAAAGGTGGGCAAGCAATGTGAGAAGGTAGTAAGGAAGGCTGGGGATATTGGATGCATAGGGAGAGGCATCAATAGTAGAAAACAGGAAGTTGTTATCCCTCTGTACAGACAGTTGGTGAGACCCCATCTGGAGTACTTGTGTGCAGTTCTGGAGACCCCATCTCTGCAAAGACATATACAGAGTGGAGGCTGTCTAGAGGAGGGCAACCAAAATGGTGCAGGGTCTGCACCAGAAGACATACGAAGAAAGACTAAAGAAGCTTAATATGTATACTCTTGAGGAAAGGAGGGAGAGAGGAGACATGATAGAAACCTTCAAGTACCTCAAGGGAATCAACAAAGTCCAAGAGGGTGGCATCTTTCAGAAAAAGATATGTGGAAGAACAAGGGGGCACAATTTGAAGATAGAGGGGGGACGACTCAGAGGTAATGTGAGGAAGTATTTTTTCACAGAGAAGGTTGTGTATGCATGGAACAGCCTCCCTGAGGAGGTCGTGGAGTCAAGAACAGTGGGAGAATTCAAGAATGCATGGGACAGACATAAGGCAGTCCTAGTGGGGGGTAGGAGGAAGTAAGCTGTTGGTTAATTAGGATCTGTAGCTTATCTGTTAGGTAGGAAAATGGGCAGACTAGGTGGGCCAAGCGGTCCTTATCTGCCGTCAAATTCTATGTTTCTATGTTTCTATGTTTCTATGGGTACTGACTACATTCCCTACAGAACACGAGGAGGGAATAGATCCCTTCGGCCAAACAAGGCAGAATCAATGTGGATTTTCAGATTAAAAAGTCTGAAACCAGCAGGTTTCAATGACTTTATGGACTGGCAGCCATTATTTATTCATAACTAAAGATATCAAATGGGGACAAGTTTAATCCTGAAAAAAAGAAAAAGTGTAAAAAAATTAAAGAATAACATATTTATTAACTGTGTATTGCATTGTAGTGCTTCAGTATATTTTGTACATAATTTGTGTTTAATTTTCTCTGGTTCAAATTTTATATGCGTGTTGCAAATAATAAAAAACAACATATTTGCTGGTGGCAATTTAGCACTAGGCAAATCTAAAAATGTGCAATATGGAAAACAATGTACTGTATTTTATGTTGCTAATAATATTATCAGTTTCAAAACATTTGAAAACTATGGCGCCATAGTAATGTTGAAAATAAATTGCAATTTCTAAGTTTTTTATATAATTTTACACCAGTTTATGAGGACTGCCTACATCATACCTCAGCAGTGCTGAGTGTGCATATTATTAGGAACTCTCCTTTAAATTTATTAGCACACCAACATTAAGGAGAGCTGGGCTGGGCTACACTAATTCACTCAGCAAATGGTCAGGTGATGGAAATGTATTTATTTTTCACTAATGAATTAATTTGTTGCAACTGCACTTTAGGGGTATTTAAACACCTTCATGTAAAGTTGGGTCACACTTCCTGACAAAGGGTTGGCATAGCCCTAAGACATTAAGGATGGTTTAGAGGGACATGAAGTTGTAATTCTCTTATGTGTATTGATTTATTCTCACAATAGTAAGTATTGCACTTTTTTTGGCGATAAAAAACACTCTCACTGAATTTTTCTGGTTTCTGGAGTGCTGGGTTATTTTTTTCATGGCTATTATCTTATATTTTTCTAGCATCCTCTGGCTTGATGGAGCACAGCCTTCTCTGAACACATTGCTTTTCTCTAATCCTAATGTTGCTCTCTACCTCACCACAGAGCTTTGTGTCATCTGTGAAGGGGCACAACTTGCCCCAGATTCCTTTACTAGCATTGCTAATGAACATGTTGAACAGGAAAGATCCTAGAGCCGATCCCTGTAGTACCCTACTTGTGACCTTCCTCTCTTCTGATTTGAGACTGTTAATCATAACCCTCGGCTGCCACCCCTTCAACCAATTTCCTATCCATCTATGTTCCCTGTTGCACCCAGACCCTCCATCTTCTTCAACAATCTTCTGTGAGGCACCAAGTCAAAAGCCTTGCTGAAATTTAAATAGAGGAGATTGACAGTGTGCCCCTTATCCACAACTCTCATCACCCAGTGAAAGAAAACTATCAGGTTGGTTTGAAAAGACCTCCTTATCAAAAACCTATGCTGTTTCCTATCCCAGAGTCCTTTGCACTCCAGGTAGCCCATGATGTCTTCTTTCACCAGTGACTATCAGTTTACCAGCCATGGTCTGTAGTTCCCTGGTTTCTCCTTGTCTCCTCATTATGGAACAGGACTACATCTGCTACCCTCTAGTCTTTTCAAACTAGGTGTGTCTGAAACTACTAAATATCCCTACCAAGGGATCATCCAGTTCTGCTGCCAATTCCGTGAGCATCCTCAGATGCATCCCATCAGGCTCTGGGGCATTATCTATTTTTAAGGCTTCTGGCCCTTTCTGCCCATTTTAATGATCAATACTGGCTGCCTCATCTCCAGGATCCCCTTTATGGCTGCCTTGATGCCACTCTCTGGTAGGGGCCTGCTGTTTCCCCTTTTGAAGACAGAGCCAGAGTAATCATTACGGATGGCTGCTGTTTACCTGTCTTCCTCTAATACCCTACCTCCCTCTGATAGCTTAACAAATTCCCTTTCTTTCTTTCTTTCTTCTTTTTCTTTCTTTCTTTCTTTCTTTCTTTCTTTCTTTCTTTCTTTCTTTCTTTCTTTCTCTTTTCACTAATATATCTGATGAATTGTATTTTCTCACCCTTGACCCCTTCATAGTACATAGCTCTGTGCCTGCCTTTACCTCCCTTACTTCCCTCTTTGCCTCCTCAGTTCTCAACTGTACTGTCCCCATTCTTACACCTTTTTCTTTGTACCTGTTGAAGGCCTTTTTGGAGCAGATTGGGTGCAAAACTAACTACTGTACTTACTTTCTTCTCTACTTTCTCCCCGTTACCCTTCTCCCTCACTTTGATCCTCACCAACCCCTTATATTTGTCCTAATCCCTTTTAAAACTGTTCACTGTATCAGAATTGATGCTCTCTGTGCAAGCAGTTCTGTATGCCCACACTCCCTCTGTTAAAATGAATTTTTCACATTGATTTCGAATTCCCCACCAGTTTAAATTCATGCCTCCTGCTTACTGATCCCTCACACCACCTGAACAGTTCACCCTATTGATTCCCCATGGCAATTTTAATGTTTCTATCATGTCACCCCTCTCTGTTCTGGTCTCCAAAGTGTTAATGTTTAGGCTGTTTATTTGGTCTTCATAGGGTTTTCCTCCTGGCCTAGTTATATCTTCATTGCTGTCCTTTGGACTGTTTCTATACTTGCTCTGTCCTTTTTCAGATATAGCCCCAGAGCTGCATATAGTACTCCAGGTGTGGCCTAAACAGGGATTTATAGAAGGGCAACAATACCTCTTTCCTCCTGCTAGTGAAACCCCTTCCCTATGTACCTCAGTAGCCTTCTGGTCTTCCCATATGCTCTCACTGTACTGGGCAATTAGTTTAATTTTATTGCTTATGATGATCTTTATATCTGGCTAGCCTTCTCGTTTCTGTCCAGTAGTCCTTTTTCATATTTGTCCTTTGTGCATTACTTTGCATTACTTGACACTGAACTTGAGCTGCTAGGTCCTAGATCACTACTCCAATGTTTCTTGGTTACTGTTCATACTCCTAGTCACTAGTATGTAATAAAATAATATTTTTTTTAACTGAAGCAAAATTCAGATGTGATGTGATGGTTGCATGCAACCAACTCAGAAAAGAAAAAGGATTTTACTAGCAAATTTCCACACATCATGCCCCCATTGTTCTCCCTTTCCTGATTATGCTCATCCAGAATTTTACTTATTGTTGGCTGCAAAAGTAGGATTAGGCAACACTAACTATTTTCAGCTTCATCCCAGGGATGGGGGGAATATTGGTGCTAACCAACTGAAATTGAACCAGATTAATCTGTTGGTGGAATTTTAGTGAATGGGGGAAATTTGGCCAGGACTGCATAGAAATCCACCTTCACTTTTTGAAAAGTGCTGTAATGTTCACAAGAACAATCACCAGGAAAGGCAGTAAGGACCTTGATTTAATATCTCATCCAAATGATGTACCCCTGATAGTCCTGCATCCCTTTAGTACTGCACTTGGGTGTCAGCATTATTGGTATGATCCTAGTCCTGGTGTGGGACTAGAAGACACGATCCTCTGGACCAGAGGTAAATGTGCTACTAACTGAGCCACGCTGACATTTTGACAATATGTGTGGGTGCAATAAATTCTATGATAGCACATGTAGGTACAAAAGGTGTCTTATCTTGTCTGGATGATCAAATGTGGGCTGCAAAGAACCTATTCTTATATTCAAGCCCGACTCCACTACAGCTCCCTGTCCCAACCTCCCCAACAAAATGCATTCATCCAAGTTCAAATGTAAATAAAATTGAGAAAAATAAATATAAGCCCCCCTTCCCTACTGTTTAGGGGTGTCTGATAGTATGGAGGGGAAGGAGGCCCAGACCATAACTGCCATCCTGGACAATCTTCTGAACATACAAGTTGAAGTATGAAATGGCAACAGAGAGCATCCTACCTGTAGATGTCTTCATAAATGCACTAGATGCCTTTGAACCCCCTGGATAATGCTTACCCAGCAGGAGTACCTTGGAGCAGGAGCCGCTGTCTCTCACCCTTCCAACTCTCTGGGAATCAGGAAAATCAAAACAGGGATTACTCCAGAGTCTGTCCATTTGGGCCATGGGGAAATTAATTAACTTCTTGGAAACAGAACATAGTTAATTCATTTAAGTGCATTCTACAATCAAATGAGTTGGACACCTGATTGTGCCAAAAAACAGCAAATGTATTTACTGGGTTCCTATAATGATTTAAGGACCCACGAGCAAACCCACTCAAAAGTTAAACACAGCTCCATGGGGTTATTAACATAAATCAGAGTGAGAGAGAGAGAACACATGGCAGCACTTAGGCACAATTCTTAAATCAGCATACAACAGATTACTACAGCTTCTAGGACTAATTGACAGAGCCTGCATTTTTAGCAAGTACCCAGCTTCTTCCACAGAAATCTATATTTTCCTCTTTGCACAATTCAAAAATTCATTCCATGACTTAATTCCTCTGCAGGGGAGTGATTTACTCCTCTAGTGCCACCAGGGAGTGTGGTCCTTGGGGCGATGAGCAGTCTAACCTCCATGGCTGCTCCCACATAGTACAAATCCCTTTCATTCCTACCTTAGCTGTTACTAGTGCTCACAGTTATCTCAGACCTTCCAAACTTGAGTTCCCCACCAGAGCTGAGCAGCTCACATGAATAGTTGCAGTGGCTCCCTTCCTTGCCTTACTGGTTCCCAAGGAACCTCAGCCCTTTACAGCCTAAAGATCCACACCAGACACAGGCATGGTGGGTCCCAGGACCTGCTCCAGACATGGGCATGGCAGGCCATAACGAGTCCCAGTCTGCATTCCTCCCCTTTAGCTATACCTTCGGGCCAATGCACCACCCAGGAAAGGCACACCAGTGCTGCCACCAACCTATGGCCTCTGATGTAGTCCTACCACTACAGCAACAGCCCCACTGGCCCAGGACTCATATCTTGTGAGGGAAATCCAGGGCCCCCATTATCCTAATGAGCTCTTTTGTCCTCTCCAGATGTTTTTCTCCCTCCAACCTCCCCCAGGCCTACTACCTCCAGAAACAAGTGTTTACCCAAACTCCAACTGGGGAGGGTAGGCTTAAAAAACCCCTGGAACTCCAAATGACCGCTACTGCCTGAACTCGTTCCCTCCCTTTGGAGCCCCAAATGGACCAGCACATTGCTGCTCTAAGGCCAATCTGCCTAATCCTGGCCCCCCAGGAACTGCCCTGCTTCCCAACTGCCATCCACTGCCTCTCTCCTCTACTCAACTCCTCCCCAGACTTATATACTCCAGAAGCTGCTGTACCCTAATGGCAGAACACTGAAAATTCCTAAGATGCCTAAGATTCTTACCAGCACCAAAGGGAGGGGGGCTTTGTCAGAGCCAAGCAAGTCCCCCCCCCCGTCATGGGGACTTACAATCTTCCCCCACTTCAAAACCCATTTCCTTCTGGAAATGGTGGCAGAGACCCCAAAGTGGGCCCCCACAGCCAGGTCAGGTAATGCACACTCCCCAGCCCCACTGGGACGCCAACTCACCAGACTCACAACCCTACCCCCTACTTGTCCCTTAGTATTAACCCCTTAAACACTTTAAATCTGGAGAAAACATTTCACAACGTGCCAGGCTGCATAATAGTTAGAATTGTTAAAAAAATTTAAACACAGTAAAGTTTCAGTAACACACAAATCTTTAAGAACTTCAAAATTTAACCAATCAACAACCACTTTCACATCTTTCTCACACCATTCACTCCACTCACTCCAGAGCTAGGTTTACTCCTGGCTCTAAAATATTTAATGATTTCTTCAGTCAATTAAAAGTCTTTTAGAAGTCCTTAATTGCAGAAAGTAAATCTCTGCTGACTGCAGAGCTACTTAGTGAAGGAAAAAATGTCTCTTCCTTCGTTTTTCTCTTTATTCTCCAAACATCTCTGGGTGATTGGCCAAACATCTCCATTAGCTCGTTCAATGGCACAGTCCCTGGGTGCAAGTACTTTAATGAATTAGCAACTTCCTCAAACTTCAACAGTCTTGTGAGGGAATGAAACACTGTCTCAGAGGGCTACCTTCAGTTCTGGCACAGTCCACAGCTTTAAACGGAGGGCTCAAGAGGGTGGGACCTTCACCCAAAGGGAAGTAATAGTCAAGATCAGGCTTGGTGGTCAAATCTCCAAAAGAGTCCTTGGAAATTATATAGGATTTCACTGGTAGCCAGCCACATTTTGAAGCAGGGTGAAATGTTTAAAAAGAGTCAAGCCTGCCCAAGGCCCAGTGTGGCACATAGTGCACGCCTTTCGAATGAGTTGCTGTTGTGAGGGGTGGCCAGAGACTCCAGGCCAGGACTACAGCTTGTTTAGTTGTTCCCTGAATATCCAGTCACTCTGCATCTCCTCAATAACATCCCACATTCTTTCCGAGACATATGGTTATTCCAACTTGGGGTACTCTGCACGCATCCTTCACCTCACCCAGCAATCTGCCTGTGACCATTCAAGCAAGTCCAAGACACTGGTATGCAGCGCATTGCCTGGCTCCAGCCACACTCCAGTTTTATAAACTGCATTAACCAGATCATTGCTTAACAGTCCATCCATTCATGCCCACAGGGCCTTCAACTGTGCCACCAGGTGTAGGATTTTGTCAGGCAAACTGATGGCAGGACGATGATAGGACCTAGGGATGGTATGCTGAATTTCATGATCTGAGAATTGGTACCATTTAGGGGGACCCTCAACCACATCTGTGGCAGGTTCATCCTTAATTTCTTCATGCTCTACCCATACTCCAGAGACGCCAAACCAGATCACAGGGTGGGTACACATGGCCGGTGGGGCTTCTGCTGCTGCTGGAGTAGCGGGTACACTGTCTCTGAGCAGGGACCCTGCCTGGGATCCACTGGATCCTGAAAGTTCCCCCAATGCCTTTTGCAGGTCCCTGCCCCTCCCTCTGCCATGGGGGATAGCTCACAGTCAGGGAGGAGGAGCTGGGCAGACAGTTGTGCTCCCCCTCTATGCCCTCTTTTCCTTCCTCCACTGCCTCCACCTTAACATCTGGGGACCCCACTTTCCCTTCCTTTTCAGCCTCTCCACTTTCCTGCAGTTCTAATTTAGTATTGGTACCAACCTCCACACTACTTTAAGACAGCAAAGATGCAGTGCCAGCAGACAAACTGGCAGGGTACTCCCATGAAAAAGTAAATGGTGTGACTCCAAAAATGTCTCCAGGGGCAGCACTGGAGCATATTGAGCAAACTCAGCAGCCTTACAGCTCCTTCCCCATGATAGCCACATCTAACACAATGATCTCCAGCTTACCCCCTGCCTGCAGAATACCACAGCCCTGTAAGCAGGGATGCAGGAACCATTGCCTGAGGTTCCTCTTTTCGTGTGAAACCTTCTGCCATGTCTTCCACTAACACAGGCATCACCTCTACCTTGCAGTTCTTTTCAATTGTCTGGCTTTTCTGTACCACTGTCCAGATAAAACTGTCTCTAAATGTCTCTTTGCTTCTCTCTCTTTTGCTCTCACTACTCCCAGCAAAATGTCACCTCAACACCAGCTCCCCTTCAGCACATTGATCTCCAGCTAATCAGATTCTCCAAATCCATGCACATCATCATACCTCCACCACAATGCTGCAGGATCGAGAGTGCAAGCAGGCCTAGTGCCACCAGGGAGTGTGGTCCCTGGAGTGATGAACTGCCTAGCCTCCACGGCTACTACCTAATAGTACAAATCCCTTTCATTCCTTCCTTAGCTGTTACCAGTGCTCACAGTTATCTCAGGCTTTCCAAACTTGAATTCCCCACCAGAGCTGAGTGGCTCACATGAATAGTTACAGTGGCTCCCTTTCTTGTCTTACTGTTTCCTGAGGAACCTCAGCCTTTTATGGCCTAAAGACCCTCCCCAGACACAGGCATGGTGGGTCCCAGGACCTGCCCCAGACATGGGCATAGCAGGCCCCAATGAGTCCCTGGCTGTGTTCCTCCACTTTAACCATACACCCGGGCCAATGCACTACCAGCGAAAGGCATGCCAGTGCCATCACCAACTGATGGCCCCTGCTGTGGTCCTGCCACCACCCCAACAGCCCTACTGGCCCAGTACTCATACCTTGTGAGGAAATCCAGGGCCCCCATTTTCCTGCTGAGATCTTTTATCCTCTCCAGATGTCTCTCTCTTGCTCCAACCTCCCCTGGGCCTGTTAAATCCAGGAACAAGTGTTCACATGAACTCCCACCCAGGGGGG
Source organism: Neoceratodus forsteri (assembly GCA_016271365.2). NCBI lineage: Eukaryota > Metazoa > Chordata > Ceratodontiformes > Ceratodontidae > Neoceratodus > Neoceratodus forsteri. The sequence goes on from CM057458.1 coordinate 552,911,750, forward strand.
GTAGACTTAAAACAACTGGAACCCCAAATGACCGCTACTACCTGAACTTGCTTCCTCTCTCGGAGCCCCAAATGGACCGGTGCACCACTGCTTTAAGGCCAACTGCCTAAGGTGGGGAGGGTGCCCTAGGAACTGCCCTGTTTCTAAACCACTGATTGCTGCCTCTCTCCTCTACTCAGCTCCTCCCCAGACTTATATGTTCCCAAATGTGCTGCCCCCTAATGGCAGAGCACCAAAAATTCCTAAGGCACATAAGATCCTTACCAGCACCAAAGAGGGGGGCTTTGCCCAAGCCTAATAGCCCCCCCCATGAAGGGGACTTACATAAAAATACAACAAAATTAAAGAAATAAATTAAGTATTCAGATATCCAGACTGTGACATTTCTAAAAGGAACAAACAATCTATACAGTTTTACTGGATTAATACTATTCATGTAGATTTGTTAAAATCAGGAAAAAAAAATAATGGTTATTAAATTGTCCTGACTATTTGCTCCAAACAATATTCTATCCTTTAATGTTGCTGACACCACCTACTGATATTATTTAAGAAATAACATTTTCTTCAATTTTTAAAAAGTCTGGGCATTATTATAAATAAGTTGTGTAGATTTAAACTGCTGTGTCCCTCTAGGATTCAGCATTGCAATTGCATCAGCAATTCAGTCTGGCAAACTCTTGGAAATAAAAGATGCTGTTGTAAGTATTTTTCAAATAAAACACTCATGAGTTGGCACCTCACTGCTTATTAAAGTACTTCACCATCTTGACAAACAGGTTTCATCTAAAATCACCTGATTAGCTCAGTATGGTATTCTCAAGTGTAAAACAGACTAGGCAAAACATTAAGAATGTAGCCCTACATGACTTGAAATAAGTTCTTAAAGAAACTTAAAGCATGTATATCATGATTTTTATGTATATTGTGGAAAAGTCAGCAAAATATGCACCTTCTCCTTGTAAGGATAGTCGAGGTACATTTTAAACTCACAATATTGTGATTTGTTTTTAATAATTGTTGTTATGGTGCATTATGTGATGCTATAACACCAGCAGGCTTAGACTGTCTCTTAGTACCATAATGCTACAGCTCAGAAAGTTTAACCTGGTGAACAGTTCCTTTAAATGCAAGAAGCTATTCCTAAAAAACAAAATACTATAAGACGGGTTGCTAAATGTACTGTAGTAGTTGTAGTACAGCAGTAGTAGTAAATAATTTTATTCATCAACTACAAAATAGAATAGACAGTCCATGGCAATTCATATGTTACAGCGCTGTAACAACATTGATGGGTTCCATGATGTCATACACCTCGAGAACAAAGCACAAGAGGTGTCTGATGTCATGGAACCCCTAGATGTGTTACATGCACTGTATAATAGGGATTGCCATAGACTATTTTTTGTTATACATACTTTGAGACTCATTGAAAGGAGCAGGTGAAGCTTTTGTACATTATAGCAACCACTGTGTCTTCAGTCAGTGTGTACTATTTTCACTCTCTATCCATCACCATGGCAATGATGTGTGTATATGTAGAGTGTAGAGTGAGATGATGGGGAGGGGACACAACAAAGTGCTGGTAATCTATGCTCTGGCAGTTAGCTAGGAAACTGTTGGTAGACAGGGAGATGCCCCATAGGAAATTGCAGCTGCAAGTCATTCTCATCACACGGTTGCTGTAGCTGCCATCTAGGCCCAGTTATTCTCGTGGATCAGAGAGGTTTTATGTTTTCAATTTTGCTATTAGCATACAAACTGAATAAATCTTGATTTTAAAACTAAGACATACTACTCACTTCATGTAAGTGTTTTTTTATAATTGCACGGGCGGAGTCCTGCAGGTGTTTTGGGATCACTGGGGGGTCTGACAGAATAAGATGACTGTGTTCTTCCCCTGAATACTTCAGACTGGACATTACTCACAACTCTGCACATTCTCTGGATTTATTGCAGTGTTCTGTTTATGTCTGTCTTCACCCCCTGCCAGCACTAGATTGCAATATTTAATTGATGGACTGTGAGTTTCAGTTAGATGCTTTGACTGTCAGTTCCATGTAAGCCATTTTAGAACCCCTTCAATAAATGTGCCTGACTGATTTCCATAATATGAATATTTTTTTAATGGACTGTAAGTTTCAGTTAGATACTTCAACTATTAGTTCCTAGTCATTCCTTTTTTACTATTGAAATTCTATAGCTGCTGTTCAGTTGGTTCATGTTGCTTTCTGTCTGTCTCAGTGCATAGCTTTGATTTATTGCTCCCATGACCCCTGCTGGTCTCTTTATTGAACTGGACAGAAGTTTTAACCCTTGAGTATCATACTAGTATGTTGTATTTTATCAGTTCTTTGCTGCATCTGTCTGTTCAGATCAGACACATAAAGGCAATGTGTTTTAATAGAGTATTTTTAATTCTGCTCCTCTCAGTAAAAATGAGATACTGCATGTCAACTGATCTATCCTGGGTAACTACATTGTAAAAACCTATAAAAGCAGGACCCCAGTAAAAATGAGATTTTGCATTTTGGATGTGAGAAGTCTACTAAATACTCTGTAAAAATGTGAATAGCTGGACCCTACTGAAAAGGAAATATTGCAATTCAGCTGCTCAATCCTGCTGTTCTCACTCACACTCTATGTGTGCACAACTGTTGTAACAGTGCGTGTGTGTGTGTGTGTATTTTCAAGGAGCTGTGTAGGTCTAGAACTAAAACACTGTTCACTGCCTTTATGTTTATAGTTTTATTTTTTCATACTACTGCAGAGTATTATAGAGCCACTGACATGTCTGGTAAAACTTTAGGAAACCTACTATTTAGACAGAGTTCAGCATGCATGTTATATCTATTTCATAAATTTCTTCTACCTCTTACTTATTTTGAGGATGGCTTCAATGTATTGCTCCCATGACCCCTGCTGTTCTCTTTACTCAATAGACAGAAGTTTTAACCCTGAATATCCTAGTAGTGTATCTACAGCCCTTTTGTAACTCCTAGTGGTATACTGTATTTTCCTAGTACTTTGCTGCATCTCTCTGTTCAGATCAGACACATAAAGGCAATGTGTTTTAAAAGAGTATTTTAAGTTCCTCCCCTCTCAGTGAAAATGACATACTGCATGTTAACTGATCTATCCTGAGTAACTACATTGTAAAAATCTATAAAAGCAGGACCTCAGTAAAAATGAGATGTTGCATTTCAGCTGTGCTAGCTTTACTAAATACACTCTAAACATGAGTATAGCTGGACGCTGCCAAAAATAATATTTGCAGCTCAGCTGCCCAATCTTGCTATTCACACTGACACTCTTTATATGTGCATAACTGTTGTAACAGTGTATGTGTGTGTGTGTGTGTGTGTGTATTTTCATGCAGCTGTGAATGTCTAGAATTAAAAACACTGTTCACTGCCTTTATGTTTAGAGTTTTATTTTTCTACTACTGCAGGATATTAAAGATCCAGTGATGTGCCTGGTAAAACTTTAGAAAACCTACTATTTAGACACATTTCAGCTTGCATGTTATATATCTTTCATAGATTTCTTGTACCTCATATTCATTACTGAGGAACTTTCACAAAAACAGGATCTTCATCCCCAAGAGTTTGTTTCCCCCTACAGTTTATTCCCAAGTTAAGGTCTTAATCCTCTGTTGTAATTGTAATATCACAATCTGTTGTCAAGGGAGTAATTGTGATGTCACAAGCAGTGCATTATGCTATCAGGTAGGGAATAAGCAATTGGAGCTGATGTGCTCCCAAGGAACAAAGATCCTGCATTCCTACATATGACCTCAGTAGTAAATAGCTGATAGGAGAACTGCAGAGCTAATGTCAAATATAAGGTGAATTGTATCTAAATATGTTTTTCAAATTTCTCCTGGAGGCATCAGCCACTCTTTAAATAAGCTACAAAAACTAATTAGCAGTTTTGCACATCAAAATGCTAATCAATTGTGCAAATGTGTAGCACTACTTCAATTTGACTAGCAAAATTAAAAATACTGAACTGTATATATATATATATATATATATATATATATATATATATATATATATATACAATTTGTAAAAAAATATTTTAACCTGAATAAAATCATTTATTGACATTAGTTCTGCCTTTGCTTCATCTGTCTCAGTAAGCCCAACCCCTCCCTCACACACACACACACACACTCACTCACTCACTCACTCACCCTTACCTGTACTTATCTTTTAGGGATATGCAGACTGCTTTCAAGTACCCCCACAAAATGAGGCACCAGCTAACAAACCTCTCAATTGTTCCTAATTATGAGGGATGTCCCTCACTTTATGCCTTAAAAAAGGCTTTGTCCTTCACCCCTCCCTCACAGAAAATGTACTGTCCACACAAACTCAGGCTTTAATGTAAAATGTCATACTATTCTAAGATGCTGAATAAAAAAAATAAACTTTATTCAAGTACAGTACCTGCAATGGTTTTCCAAAGTGTTCTGAACATTTATCTTCATATTTAGAGATGTGTCCCTCACTTTGAGGCCTATGCCCCTCATTTAAGTGACAAAAGGTTAAGATATATGCCAGCTCATAATAGCCCAGATCCCATGTACTACAACATCTCCCCCCACCCATCTTAGTATTACCGCCTCAACACTCATGTCACTGCCAAAGCCCTGATCCCATGTATGCCAAAACCTTCCCCTGACCATACAAGTAAAACTAAGCCACACATTAATTCTGTATCTCCTCCTGCAGATGCAAAGGAATCTCTGCATCAGCAGCTTCAACAGTTAGTTGGAGGGCTGGTGCAGGGAGATGGGGTTTTGTTTCTTCGGGGACAGGGAACCCATCTGGAAGGATGCAAGCCTGTACAATGGCCATGGCCTTCATCCATCAAAGAAGGGGAGCTGCAGTCCTAAATGAAAGGTATAAATGTTTCATCAATGAGCATTTAAACTAACCAAGGGGGAGGGTGGATGGGAGCAGGGGAACACAAGAAGCCCACCCCCCACATGTTAGATAAGTCAATAAGGAAGATCAGGATGTCAGCTTCTTGACAGGTACACCTGAACCCATTTATAAGGAGAGTAACAGAGGTAGGGGGCAATGAAGGAAAGTAATTGGTTTTAGGAGGTGGAAAAAAGAAGACAGAAACAAGAATAAAATGAGATCAGGCAATGCTACATGGAGGGTCATGTATACAAATGCCCAAAGTCTGGGGGAAAAATAATACCAGATCTGGAGGCCTTGATGGCAGAGGCTGACCTGAACATAGTGGCAATAACAAAGACATTGTACTCTGTGAACCACGACTGGGAGGTAAATGTACCAGGTTGTGCTCTGTTCAGGAGGGAATGGGAGGATAAAAAGGGGAGTGGGGACCTGTACATCAGGGAAGGAATAAAAGCTACAGCAGTACAGGGTAGGCAGTGGGAGGTCAAGGTACTGTGGGTCACCCTTGAACCAGACAATGGCACAGCAGTTCACATGGGGGTGATCTACAGGCCTCCAGCCTAGGGGGAAGAGGCAGGTAGGAAGCTAGTGGAAGAAATACATAAGATGGCAACAAAAGGGAAGGGACTACTGCTGGGGGATTTTAATATGCCAAACATGGACTGCACCATCTTAGTGGCTACCTCAGCCAGGAGCTGAGACATCCTGGATTCCTTTCAGGGGCAGACCTCAGGCAGTTAGTGATTGAACCCATTAGGGACAAGGTAATTCTGGACCTAGTACTGACTAAAGGAGACAGAATCACAGAAGTCCATGTAGAAGGGCAGCTGGAGCCAGTGACCACAACACAATGTGGTTCAACATTGGAACAGGGTTGCAGTCGAATCGCACAAAAGCAAGGGTCTTGGATTTTTGGATGGAGGACTTTGCTAGGATGGGGATATGAATCAGAGAAGCCCTGGCAAACAAAGAGGCAGGAGGGGGGTAGAGAACCAGTGGGTATGCCTTAATGGAGCCATAGTGGAGGTGACAAGCCTGTGCATTAGGTTGAGAAACAAAGACAAGAGAAGGAAGAGACCAGTGTGGTTCTCAAAAGAAGTAGTGGAGAAAGTAAAGGCCAAAAAGGTGATTTATGAAGTGGGGTCATGATAACACTATGTTAAAAATTTGGGGTCAAAATATAAAAAAAAACAAAGAATTTATTAAGTAACGCTGTTTGCAGGGATTTCTGCTGCTCCACTGGGAAACATGCTGCCTTACCAAAGATGGCCACCTCGTCTTAGTGTGCAGGCATGAAGCAGTATGCATATGCACAGCACAGCAGCCATGTTGCACATGGAACACTTCTGTGCTGTGCCCTCCAGCTCCAGGTTGAGGGTCACCCAATGTCTCAATGCAACAGTGTTGGCTCTGATCAGAACTTGCTTTTTTCTGGCATTGAGTGTCTGTTACTGCTTGGACCCCATCAAATGCATATTTACTGGATACTGGATCATTTACTATGATAATGATATTATAGTGTCATTGTAGTATTTTTAACAAGTCAAATATTTTATTGAATGCTACAAGAGAGGGATGCTGATGGTGGAGCACAGCTTGCCAGAGATTTTCAGGTAGCAAAATTTGATTACTAACTGTAGTGCAGCTTTGAACATTGTGTGTCTCTCTTGTCATTTTCTCTCTGTTTTTTAAAAAAGAAAACTACAAAAAAAAAGTGGATCTGTGTGTACTAGCTGTCTGGCCTAGACATTGCATAGCAGGTGGCAAAGGATTCTGTGATACTTGAAGACCAAAAAGAATGCCTCCATGAAATTGACTCAGTAGGTTCTCACTCTTGTCTTCATAAAGGACATGAGCACTTACACATTTTAGAGCATTACCACACAATGGGAAGAAAGCATGCAATACAGATTTTTGGCCATTTAAACAAATTTGCTGAACTAGAAGCAGTACAAGCTGTCACTTCTGGTCTGACAAGGATATGTCAGAGGCTCTGGAGAGCACTCTAACTACTAGAGAAGGATGCTGATTGCAGAGCATAGTTTGCCAGTCATGTTCAGGCAGCAGAATTTTGTTACTAACTGTAGAGCAGTTTTGCACATTCTGTGTCTCTTTTGTCATTTTCTCTACATTTTTAAAACAAACTCTGGTCAGAGCCACACTGACTGCTAATATATTAATCTGAACAGAGATGTGGAAGAGATAGGAGGTATTACAATGAAGTTGTGTTCATCCAAAAAGTGACAGTGAAACCCCCATAGAATTGTATAAAAAAACCTTGAACTACAAAATCACTTTGTTGTAGTACTGTACACTTAGTTTACTTGAACAGGACTTTTGGACATCAGTTGTATTTGCCTAGATTAAGACAGTGGTTAATATTCATTAGTTTCATTTTAATAGTCATTAGTCTTATTTTAAACATAGTGCCCAGTTTAGTATAATAGTTTGGTATCCTCAGGAAACACTGCACTTCTGTGGAAAACTTACAAATGGTGCTGTGTACTGAGTCTTTCATTATATGCAAAAAGGTTTTTATTGCAGACAATTTAGAATGTAAGTTAGCTAGCAGTGTTACTAGCCACACTCACCCCAGCACATTGGGTCCAACAACCCTTCCTCAGATCACCTGCTGCTGCTAATCACAATGGCCTTATATTTTGTATTACAAACCCATACTTAGCACTGTGATACTAAAAACTGAGAGTCTGTCTTCGGAAAGTAGGGAAGAAGACACAGAGGATACTGGCTAATACTATTGGCTTGTAAATGGAAGCTCATTGCAATGAACAAATCATAAAAATATAAAAGATACAAAGAGAATAGTGGCCATCCAAATGTTATTAAATGCATAATGCAATTTCTCAGTTCATTTCTTTTAGCTGCTGCATTTGTGGCCCTCTGAAATAAAAACAAAAAGAATGGGGGGCAAGCTGCCAAATCACCCATTTTAAAGTTGTTTTGCAGATTTGCCAGTTAGCTAGCTGCAGTACCAATGGCAAATTAATGCCATTTTATTGTCAATGTCCAATTTAATTATGATTAATATAAATGGACTGAAAATATGTTTTATTTAATTGCAGATTGCAGACTTGGATACCATATAAACACCAGAGGACTAATAAAATGTCAGCAAAATGTAATCACAAATTTAGGCATATTAAAAAAGTAGGCCTCAGAACAAGATTTAAATGCACATTGCAAAATACTCACTTAATTTCAAAAGAGCTGCCACATTTGAGGACACTGAAGATTTAAGGGTGGGAAAGGAAGAGGAGAGTGGGGGAACCCCAAGGTACCAAATCACTAATTATGATGCTAAATTGCAAATGTTCTAACTAAACTAGCCACAACACTAAGTGCTGTTTGGTTGCCAATGCAGAGTTTAACCATAGATAACTAGATGGTTTATGAAAAAAGCCATGACTGTATTCTGTTTTGCAATACGCAAACTGCAGAAACTGGTAATGGGACTGGGGATGGGGGGTTGCTGCACTCCAGGGACTCAAGGAGTCAGAGAGGGAGGTGCTGGGCAAAGATGGGAGGAGCAGGTCACAGAATGAATGAGGTGTTGAAAGACAGTAGAGAGAGCCCTGCATCTAATGAAACTCACCAGCAGCCCTTAAGCAGTCAGTCAGCTGCCACGCCAGTCCTTTGTGTGGGTCAGAAGCTAGAAAATAGTGTAGTGGTGTGGGGGTACTAAATGGAGACAATGGAGTGCTTCAAGTAGCGGAGTGATTGTGGGGTGGTGGCAGTACTAAACAGAGACAGGGGAGTGCTTCAAGTAGCAGAGTGATTGTGCTTCAACTCCAACATTTTGTTCTTTTTTTTGAATCTGGTGATGTTCTTCCAGAGCTCCCTTCTGCATATGTGTAATAGCAAGACGCCATGCATAGCTCTGCTATGCAGCCATAAAATAAAAATACAAAAAAGATGCTTCACATGTACTAGCTATCTGGCCTTGACATCTTATAGCAGGTAACAAAGGATTCCAAGATACCGGGGGACCAAGTGTGCCTCCTCAAACTTGACTCACTAGGCACTCACTCTTGTCCTTATAAGGGAAATACACACTTGCACTATTAAAAGCATCACTGCACAGTGGGGAGGAAGCATCCAGTACAGCTTTTTGGCCATTTAATAAAATTCACTGACCAGAAGTAGAGCGAGCTGCACTTCCAGTCTGATGAGGATATACATCAGAGCCTCACGAACTTCAGCAAGTGCACAGCAAGGTGACACTGGCAGAAGCAAGCATGTCTTCCAGTGTCAGACAGGACTATCAGGGTGCCAGGCACCTATTCTTTGCATTTAACAAGAGTATTAAAAATTATGTTTAGTCAGGCATTTTGTACTATCATTAACACTCTTACTAAATGCAAAGAGTAGGTGCTGGCATCTGATAGAATGCCCTGGCACTTAGACCTGGTGCTACACAGCCAGGGAATGCTGCATCATTTTGGATAAACTTTCTGCAGGACTGCAATGCAGCAGACTAGCCCTATGAAGTGAATAATCAATGAAACACAGATTATAAAACCTATAATACCTTTGAATTTCTATGCTAAGCAACTTGAAAACCATTCACTGATTACCAGCTAGGTTGATGCTGCAAAACTGGTGTAATATGTTCTGTAGTGACTGCACCTGGTAGACCCTAGCTGCAATATCCTGCACCAACTGCACTACAACCTGCAGGTCAGTGTTTCAGGAAGAATCATATATGGCAAGTTTATATATTCTAGTTCTCATGAAATGAAGGTATGGAATATGCACATTCGCTGCAACTCATATGGCAGCCAGGAAAGGAGGTAAGAGGACAGATGTGCCAGTCAACTTACTGGGATGTGACCCATGTCCCTGGACATGTGGGTGAGGGTGGGTGATGTTCAGGGTGAAAGCAGGGTGGGTGGGGGCTGCTAGACTACCAATATTCATTCAGAGGAGTAGGGACAAGGGTGCCAATGGACACTATGGCTAATACAGGATTGCTGGTGGGGATGTGCCACTAAACACAAATTATGTGTGTCAACCATATGGGGTGGGTGACCATGAGTGGATTGTGCCACTAGACATCAGGGAGTTGTGTTACACTAGAGAATGGGTGATATGGGTGGGGGTTTCCAGTAGCTGCCAGTAAGAGGTAGCAGATTTGTACACTGGGTGATTGGGGATGGGCGGGGGCCACTAGACACCAGGAACTTATATAATCTCATGGGATGAGTGATGGTGGTGTCATTAGACATAAGGAAGCTGTGTGACACTATAGAATGAGTGGTCAGGGGTGCGAGGTACCACTAGACAAAAATGAGTTATATAATCTCATGGAATAGATGATCAGGAGTGGGGGATGATGCTAGACACCAGGAAGATAATATATAAGATCAAGGAGCAGGTATTTGGGGGTTGGCTGCCACTGGACACCAGAGAGATATATAATCTCATGGGAAAGGTGATTGGGGTGGTGTGTGCCACTAGACACCTGGGATATATGTCAACTATACAGGATGGATGATGGTAGATGGGGATGTCACTGGACACCAGGGAGTTATATAATGTCACAGGACAGGAGATCAGGAGGTGGGGGTGATGTTGTAGACCAGGGATATGATATATAAGATCACAGAATGGGATTTGGGGGGTGGAAGGTGCCACTGGACACTAGGGAGAGGTGGTAGACTTATAGCAGGGGTGATGGAGGGGTGGTGAGTGCCACTAGACACCAGGGAGTTATATAATCTCACAGGACAGGTGATTGAGAGGTGGGGGTGCTGCTAGACACCAAGGAGATATATAATCTCATGAGACATGTGATTGGGAGATGTGGGGTGGCACTGCACACCACGGAGATATCTACTTTCCTGGGACAGGAGTTTGGGTGAAGTGGGGGTGCTATTGGGCACCACAGATGGTATGGCAGGTGTCCACAGGATGATCACAAAAGGTCATCTATTTACTATGCAAATAAGCCCAGGGGGCATGCTAATGGACCCTTAGCACAGTGCATGCCTAATAGGTTCATTTGCATGTTGCAGCTGAAAATACCATCCTGGATCCCTGCATGATCCAGTCCTGGGGTGCAGTTCTCTGTGATACAGCCCATGTCCATGTCTGGGCAGTATAGTTTCACTTAGGGCTATGGTGACGTGGGTTGATGTTCGGTCAGATAGTGCCCGGTTTGCTATCTAGCTAATTGCAGTAACCTCTGTGTCAGGCAAAGTACAAACCACTGCGCCATGCCTGCACCCAATTTTTGATATCTGGGCCAAGAAGTCTATCCATATAACAAAAAATGAGAGCAGGAATGTACATTATTTAAAGAAAATCTAAAAATAGCAGGTATCATTGAAACCTGGAGGGGTACAGAATTTGATTGGAATAAGAGTATGAATGGATATAAGATATTTAATGAAGAGAAAAAAGAGTGGTGGTGTAGGCTTTTTATATGAAGAATTATATAGACTGTACACACACTGTACCCACTTTAGAAAATGAACAGAGTGAGGAACAGTTATGGATCAAACTCAGTGCTAACCATAGCAACAAATTCTTTATGGGCGTATGTTACAGACCACCAAAAACTAGTGACAGTGGGCTCAGTTCACAAAACTCAGATTTTGATGCAAGGTGCCTGTGTCAAACAGAATTGATGCAAGGGGTACCTTGTATTAAAACTTTTCAGAGTTTCAGATTCAGGAAGCCCAGCTGCAGCACGCCGAGGAACCCCTGCACCAGACTTGCTATGCATCAGGCATGGTCCGAGGTTGGGGTGCACCAGGGTGCTAGGGGGTTTGAGGCTGATGCTGACTGCCACATTCCCTTAAATTGGATTCTGACAGCCAGCAGGACCCACCTGGACTTAGACCACCCAACAGGTGTCTAACGGTCCTTGCACTACACCTGCAGACAGAGCGGGATGGGAGCAGTGGCTGACCTGGTGCCCAGAGAAGTGGGCAGTTGAGTGATCAGCATGGGGAGGACTGCAGCCATGTGGCCAAGTACAGACCACACCAGAATGGTACCACCCACACCCCTGACCTCAGTACTGCTCCTGTGGTTTGGTCATATCACAGCACCATGGGGTTCATGTTTAGACCCCCCCGATGGTCCTGCCCCTATGGAAAGGGTCTGGTACCACCTATTAAAAGGAGTTTCCTCTATGGGACTGCTGATGGTGCTGGACTTATCGAGTGCTGGGGCAGCTTGTGCGACTGGGCTGGAGGAAGCAGTGGCAGCCTATAATGGGGCTGTTATTGTGGCCTTTGATTGAATCGCAGCCATTCATGTCCACCCCTTGTCTTCTCGCTGGAGACCACCTTGGTATGAGGAGGATCTCTGGAGTTTAAAGGCTAAGGGGCAGAGGTTAGAGAGGTGCTGGAGGAATCTGGCCTGATGGAGGACAAACTGGCCCTGAGGATAAACTATGCTGACTATCAGGGGGCAATCTCCCGAAAGAAGGTGGAATTTCTGTCTAGGGAGATTGCTGTGGTGAGAAGCAGACCAGCTTAGCTCTTTTGCATGGTAGACAGCCTTTTACATCCTGTCTGTCTCTGTGCTGGGGGAGCAGGTTCTAGCAGTAGGTGCAAGGAGTTGGCACTATTCTTCCCCGACAAGGTGTCCTGTATCAGGGCTGAGGTCTCTTCAAGTATCCCTTGAAAGAGATGCAGGGTCCAGCCCGAGTCATGCCAAAACACTCCTCCTGTCTGGGATGAGTTTGAGCTGGTTGGGGTGGAGAAGGTGACAGGGATAATCTCAAAGCTGCAGCCTACACATTGTGATCTGAACCAAGGTCCAACCCACCTTTTGGTTGGATGTTCAGACCTGATTGGACCTGTGGTTGCTGAGGTTGTCTGGAGTTCCTTGAGGAGTGGGGTCTTCCCATTGTCCTTGAAAGATGCTCTAGTTAGACCCCTTTTGAAGAAGCCTTCTTTGGACCCTGACCGCCTCGGCAACTACAGGCCATTCTCAAACTTCCTAATTTTAGGGAAGGTTAAAGAAAAGGTGGTGGCCATTCAGCTTGAGTGACATCTTGTGTCTTCTACCTATGAGTCTTTCCAGTCTGGGTTCTGGGCATGGCATAGTATGGAGACTGTCTTGGTAAGGATACTTAATGATCTCCTGATGGCAAAAGACAGTGGAGCCCATACCATCTTGGTTCACCTGGACCACTCTGCGGCATTTGACACAGTGGACCATGAGGTGCTGCTTGACCACCTGTGGTTCTGGTGTGGCCTGTCCGGTAATGTCATCAGCTGGTTCAGGTCATACCTGACGGACAGAGTGCAGAAGGTAAAAATGGGACTTGTCTCATCTAGCCCAAAGCCTCTGAGCTGTGAGGTTCCACAGGTGTCAGTCTTGTCACTTTTATTGTTCACAGTATATATGCTGCCATTGGGAGACATTATCAGGTGGTACGGGGAAGGTTTTCACTGCTATATGATACCCAGCTGTATCTCTCCTGAGCACATGATGCTCAGGTGTTGGACTCCGTATTTAACAGCTGCCTTGAGGAAATCCAGTGGTGGATGACTCACAATTGGCTTAGGCTTAACCCAGACAAGACTGAGGTACTGGCGGTGGAACCAGGTTGTTGTGGAGGAGGAGGGGGATGGTGATTACCCCCCAGTCTAGTGTTGGGGGTTGTTCCCCTTGTCCCTTCTAGACAGGTGAACTATTTAGGTGTGATCCTAGATGATGGCCTGACACATGATGCTCAGGTGTCAGCCAGTGATCAAATGTGGATTCTATCACCTTAGAAATATCCCCCTAATCCGAGCCCTGATTCCTTCTGAGGACCTGACCACACTGGTGCATCCTTTCATCACTTCCAAGCTAGATTACTGTAATGCCCTGTACCTTGGGTTATCTGGAGGCAACCTCCACAGGCTGAAGCTGGTGCAGAACGTGGTGGCGAGACTTCTGACAGGGGTAAGTAGATGCGAGCATATTACCCATGTCCTCCGCTGACTGCACTGGCTGCCTGTCAGGTGGAAAATTGTCTTCAAGATGGGGCTCCTTACCTATAAGACCCAGCATGAATGGGGTCCTGTCTATTTGCAAGATCTACTTGTTCCTTACTATCTGGCCCGGGCACTCCGTTCTGCTGAGGAAGGCCTCTTTGGGGTTTCCCAGGGTTAGACTGTGGCATTTGGGGGATAGAGCATTTGCGGTGGCCACACCTACACTGTGGAACTCCTTACCTGATTATTTGAAGGGGGCCTTCTTGGTAGAATCATTTAAAAAGACATTAAGAGCTTATCTGTTTCAACTGGCTTTGATTGAATGATCTTGTTATGAATTATAGATAGATGGATGTCTGTATTTATAATGATGCTATTATATATGTGTTTTTTTAAATAATTGGATTTTGTATTGTTTTTATTGTATAGCACCCAGAGTCCCAGGAAGTGGGTGCTTCATAAATAAAATTATCTATCTATCTATCTGAAGTGTGCCTCATCTACCTACTGGACCTGCAGCAGACATGTCTGTTGGCAGTACTATGCAGGTCCTGAGCATGGCCCTGTTCCTCCCCCCTCCACCGCCTGTCCCTCCTGCAGCACTGTGGATAGTGTCAGCTCTATGGGACTTTTCTGTACCTCTATGCTGTGTGATGGGTTTCGTGATCCATGTCACCCTGTTGCACCCTCCACCAAAATCCTTCTGTGCATGGAAGCAGCTGCTGCAACCAGAAAATGTTTTGCACCTGGACCACGCCCACACCAGAACTGGGTCGGGGTCCCAAGTGCCGTGAGGATCAGTGCAGGCTGTGGCAGCTTGCAGCAATCTTTGAGAATCAAGCCCAGTGAGTCCAGAATGCTCTGTGAGTAGATTGAAGTAACTGTAAATCAACAGACATCATAGTGTTGGACAACTTTAACTATCCAAGCATTGACTGATAAAATATTACAGCAGGGAACAATGCTGAAAGAGAATTTTCAGATATGACATTAAGGAACAACATGGAAAAAATTTGTAATATGTATTTATTTTATTTAGTTTTTGGTAACTGGGAATGTGCACTAGACACAGAAGTGACTATTTTCAGGCACAAACTGGGAGGTCACAACATAGGGAGGTACAGGTGCAGGAACACTGGTACAAAGCAAGATACAGTGTCAAAAATATACAACATAGGAATTTCAGGAGGAGTGGATAACAGTTTTCACAGTTTCAGTCCCCATGGCACAGTAATACCAGCTAACACACACACACATATATATATATATATATATATATATATATATATATATATATATATAGACACACACACACAGTGGTTGTTACAGATAAGTTGCTCAGTACTGTGGTATATCTACTGGTGCGGCATTATACCGCTTGGTATTCCACTCAGTGCAGCACCTATTGTAAATCTGCAGTGAGGTATAACTAGCCTAATAGTGTATTTCATCCTTAATCCATGAGGTGGTAACAGTAACTCATCTGAAGCCCTGCAGTGCCATAATATTTTTCTCCACTGTTTGTACAGGTGCACCAGCAGGTGGAATTGTGCTAAAAAAACAAACACTCTCACTTTTTTGTCAAGCTTGATCCCCAGTGCCAATTAATATAAAAAAAGACTTTTCCCAGTTCACAAGTGATCCCCAATGCCACTTCAACTATTTGATTATTAAACTTTGCCTGGTAGTCTAGAGACCCCCCCCCCATATTGTTCTTGGAAACATGCTAATTTATTCTGCTCCAATAACTATGGGGGAATTTATTGTATTTGTTGAGGCCACTTTCTATTTTTCCCTTTTAATTCAGCATTGGACAAGTGCAGCAGATAGGTGACTGTTTGTTGCTGCACAAGCCCATGGAGAAATGCCATGAGCATTTATAGCTAATTTTGCAACTACATCAGATAACACCTTGCAGATTTTGAGTCGATATTTTCTGAATTTAATTAGCAACTAACAACTACCAAAATGAGCCTATTTTAATTATTTTTTTTGTGTGTGATTTTCCCGGCGACAGCAGTCAGACTTTTTCTATTTTTCTGTTGTGCTGCACATGGTTTTCTGGAGTGTTTCTCAGCAGCAGGTACTATAGAGGCAACAAGAAAGACTGATTTAAGAGAAACATACAATCTATTTCAGAATTGGCATATTGTGCAGTTGAACTTGCCCCCAGCTTGGGGTGATCATTAATTGCTCACGCATGCTATTATGAATTTTTCAGATTGTTGTACTAAGCCAGATTTGATTATTGATTCTTTCTTCTCGAATGTCTTTAATAACAAAACAAAACAAAAAAAATCATAGAGGAAAATGCATGATAGGTCAGTCTTATGTATCAGAAAATAACACCTACATTAATGCTAAGGTTTATTAAACCAAATCACAGAGCTACTGCACACTACTTCTTTTCATCAGAATGATCACAGAGCTTTTGCCTCAATTACTATGGAATGCCAGATCATGATCTCCTCTACATTTTATTTGGACTAAGCTTCTGCACCATAATGTATTCCCTACTTTGTTTTCAATATATTTTGCTCATTTGTATGTTTTGACATCCTATAACTTAAATGAGTGTTTATATTCACAATCCTTATACTGTGAGTTATAATGATTCACTGCCAAAGGCAGGGATTGAGTGGTCACACTATGAAAAGGCTTTGGTTAATTTACCCTCTAGGAGTGATATAGAGTAATAAAAGGTTGAAAGTATTGGGCAAGAGGAGAGGTACTGTAGCAGTGGAGTCTCTGAAGAAGTATTCTGAATGAATCAAACTACTTAGCAATAAAGTGAGACATGTATCCAAGGTGATAATATCAGTGAGGCAGTTTGATCAAATTTTTTTTTAACATTGACCAACATGAGTGCATTCAAACAAACTTGTGATTTAATTAAAACAAGCAGAAATAAATACATAAATAAATACAGTTAAAGAACTTTCCCCTAAAATTCTTATTTATTTATTTATGCTTGATTTCTTGTTTCAATGGTTTAGATTGTTTATGTTAGTGCCCCCCCCCAGTGTATTACAAAAAAATGCCTGCCTGCTTCTTCTCACACACACTGACTGCTATTAATTTAGGAACAATAGGTCTGAAGGGATTAGCCCACCCATCCCCCAACTGACTTCAGATCAGTGATTGACCATTTACTTATGAATAGCTTGTCCTCAGGGGATCTCATAAAAAGAAATAAAATACAATCTAGCCTTGTCAGATAGACACAGCAACATACCATATTATGAAAAAATATTACTGCAGAAACATTCAAACTGATACCTGAATTCCACCTACTGCTACTCTCCTGTACACAGCTGATCATCAGATATGTCATAGTTCTAAGACCCTAAGTAAAATGATGAGAGCAATCCCTTTAAGACAATTTTTTCTGGGTGTTTAGAAGCTGCATTGTATGGTGGTTCTGCAGTGTGAGAGAGAAAAATGTGCAAATGATGAAGTGCAAAATGAGGTTATTTGAATTAGTGAACACATAGAAGTATCACCAGGCAATGCAGCTTCCAACCAACGGAGAAAACATTTTCAAATTTCCCAGAAAGTCAAAGTACTCATAAACTGTGTTTAAATAAGCCCCACAATTGCAAAAATGCCCAGAGCATACAGCAGCCAGTATAAACACTCTGAATACATTGAAACTGGGAGCTAAAATATACAATATACAGGGGACCATCCTAGTATGCCTAAAACAGTCAGCTGCTATTGCTGATGATGTAATGCCACTCCACAAAAAGTTCCAAATCCAGAAACAATCTTGTAACTAAATCAGTTGAGGTCATCACCACATGACTAGCTTTGCTGGAGGATATACCTCCCTCAGTCCAGATGCACCAGACCTTCTTAGTTTAATCAGGAATGATCACAAATCAGTATATAGCACACAAAAAAGATCCCAAACAAAAAGATAAAGAAAAAGCTATCAGGCGGCAGAGCAGATGAACTAGTTTTTTTTGTGTAGCATGTCCAATGTTGATGTAGATGCCATAATTAGTGTCAGATATAGTTGGTAGTAACAAAGCTATATATCTATTTTTTTAAATGTATATTTTAGTCCAGTGGACCCTCCTTCCACAATCCCTGATACGCCACAACTAAGTGATTAAAAATAAAAAATAAACACTACGGGCCCCAACTGTGTAATTCATTTAGAAAAAAAACAACTTCCTCTCTTAGTGTAGCAGTCCCTCCCTCCCTAGTCCCCAATTTGCTCCAAATGTGTGATTAATAATAAAAATAAACTGATGGGCCCCAACTGTATAATTAATTAAACAAAAAAAAAAAAGAAACACTTTCTCTTGTAACCCAGTGGACTCTCCCTCCCTGATCCCAGATATGCCCCAATTATGTGATTAATAATAAAAACTGTGTAATTATTTAAAACTGTTCTCTCTAAACTATGATATATTTGGTAAATACAGCCTTTCCTAGTAAACAAATTTTAAATAAACAATTTGTATAGGTAGGATCACATTAAAATTAAGATATGACATTGCAGCACAGTTGTCATGGGTACACTTAGTGTAAAATGACTAAAAGCAGAACCACACTGAAAATTAGATGATGCATCTCAGATAGGCTATTCAGAGTACATACAGCCTAAAGATGGATAAATGCAAGACCCTACTGAAAATGGTATAATTATTTTAACTGAGCTTCCAATGTTACTAGATAAAATTTGTAAAAGCAGGACCCTACTGAAGATAATATATGCTTTTGCTCAGTATATAATGAAACTTAATATTTGGCATCATGCTATACTCAGGTAATCAATTAGAAGAGTACAGTATTAGTCAGACAACTGCACAGGATAAAAATCAAACAATTAAAAACAAAATAAATCACCAGGTCCAGATGGAATTATTCCAGGGTTATTAAGAAGCTAGCATCTTAAATAGGATCATAAACAAATGTTGGCAATTTTAAGCCAGTTTGTTTAACATTGCTGCTTGGTAAAATCTTTGAAGGAATAATAAAGGATACATTGGAAAATTTGTTTAAGGATAATGACAATATTGAAACCTCCCAACGTATGAGTCCTTGTTCCAAATGGAACTTAGATGGTCCCCCACCTTCAGTGTTCATTTTGTTTTCTGGATATAAAATGACTCACAGAAACAGCTAGCTAACAGATCAGTCCCTGGGAGCTACAGCTGATGAACGTATAAATCTTTTACTTCTTCTAGGTAACAGTCCTAGATGACCTGTATTTCTGTCTCTTCAGCTTCACAATACCTGCAGTGCCAGCTGGTATTGCATCCCATGGGTGTTCCTGGTAACCAATTGGGTGTATGTGTTTTCTCCACAGTGAGAAAACTTCACTAGCATGTCTCAGAAGGGTAGATCCTCTTCTAGTAACAATTTGTTTGGGAGGGGTTATAATTTGGTCCTAGCACCAACATTTGTCCCCCAAAGGGAAGGGCTAAGAGTCGGAGATACTGAACAATCAACAAAACTTCTCCAAGTGTGGCTGATTTTTAAAGCAGCAGTGCAACAATAAAAGTTTTTCTAAAAAGCTAATTTTCTGCTGTGGTTATTAAAAACATATTGGCAGAACTGTTGATTTGGGTTTTCTGGATGCTTCCTATGTGGTGTACTGTACATCTGCATTTTTGTCTGGATTCTTACCTTCTACAGGTCCTCAATATTATTTCAATGCAATAATGAGGCTGCCATCATTTTTTCTTGAGAAATTATTATTTTAAAGCTTTATAAAATTCTTAAATGATAACAGAAACCGAAAATTTCACCACCAAAATAAACTGGAAGATATTTAGCATCTATCTGTCTTTCAGATGAGACATTAAACCGAGGTCCCATCTGCCTGTTCTGGTGGTAGTTCAGGTGGATGTTAAAGATCCCATGGCACAACTTGAAAATAGTAGGGGAATTTTCCCCTGTGCCCTGGCCAAATTTCCCCCTTTCACTAAAAATACCACCAACAGCTTAATTCGGTTCAAAGTTAGTTGTCATTCATCTGTATCCCCCTGAAAATAGGCAGAATTTGTCTAGTGCACTTAGCCGGTCAACAAAAACTAAATAGATAAATATTAGGAAGAAAAAAGGTGGGGTCAAATTTTAGCCCATTTTTGTTGCACTGCTGCTTTAAAATCAATTGTATCGATTAAAATACAGTTTTAAAATTGATAAATGAAATTAAATTTAGTTGAATATAAATTCAGCAGATACCAAATCAAGTGAAATACAGGCATCTATGGAATCAAAACCATTATTTCAGAGCTCAATAGCTGTTAAATTTAAAACAAGCTTCCACGGTACATAAAGGTGTATTAATCTGTCATTAGGAAAGGTGTAATTAAACAGATATTGTACATGAACTTGAGGTCTTGGCTAATAGTAGAAAAGAAATGTCCCTTGTGTTGGAAAAGTAACTTTCAGTGGCAATAATGCCCTCAGTTATAACCAACTGTCAATCTTTTTTACTGTCAGGGCAATAGAAATATGGCACCTCAACAGTGTACTCCCCATGCTGCCCATGCTTCAGCACAGTCTGTACCAAAGTCTCAGTACTAGCTATCCCTTATGCCCACCCCAGTACTGCTTTCCAATCTCTTCCCCTCCTGGTCACCTGCCTCTTCTTCTGTTTTGTCAACAGGGTGAGAAAAAAATATTTAAATGAGAGTCATTCATAAAAACAGAAAACAAAAAACAAATATCTGCTTTCATGTCAGTAGATCATGCTGACTGCAAACTCCTGAATGCCTTTTACTCAATCTGTCACTTATTGGCTTATTCCTTTTGTGCTTTTTTTGTCAAAATGATTACAAACATGATTTACAGAAATGTATGTTGAAACTGCTATTTGCGAAATAGAGCTTGTTTTCAGCCAGCATGATCATGGGGAAACTGTTTACTGAAGCTCTCAAGTCCTGACTTATGCATAGTATTTAAAATTGCTGATTTTAGAAGAGGTTAAATGGCTGTAGCAGGTCAAACCACTGAAGAGCCACATAGGGGCTTCAATTAAATGAAAAATCCCCACTTTAAGCAGGGCTCAGCTCTTAGTTTTGATATGAGGGGCAGAGCAGGTGCAGCTGGTATCCGGACTTTATTTTCTTTATTCTTTATTTTATTTTCTTCAATGTCTCTCAGATTGTATTCAGCACAGGAAGAGTCTATAATATTTTCCAAGCTGGATTCAGTTTACTTTTACCCACTCCCAGAGGGTGCCTGCTAGGATATGAACATACGAACATATGAATCTGCCAGCAGAAACAGGCCTCATGGCCTATCAAGTCTGCTTGAATGTGTAACTAGCCCCCTACCTTGCAGCTGCCTCCTCCCCTTCCCCCCTCACATTTACCTCCCTCTCACCCTGTCCCATCCCCTTTTAAAACTGCCCACCATTCTATAGGATACCACCTCTTTGGGCAGAGTGTTCCACTTAGCCACCACTCTCTCTGTGAAAAAATGTCTCCTCATGTCTCTCCTATATCTTCCCCCCTCCAGTCTGAGACCATGACCTCTTGTGTCCCTCCCCCTCCTCAACTTAAATACCTCTTCTATACCTGTCTTGTTTATCACCATCATGTATTTAATGGACTCAATCATATCCCTCTGATCCCTTCTCCTCCAGTGAGTACATATTCAACTCCCTCAGCCTGCCCTCGTAGGGTCTGTCCTCCAAACCCTGGATCATCTTTATTGCCCTGCACTGTACCCCCTCCAGTAATCTGACATCCTTCTTCAGAAATAGGTGCCAGAACTACATGTAGTACTTCAGGTGTGGTCTGCCCAGTGACCTGTATAGAGGCAGGATCACCTCCCTCCTTCTGGAGGAGATTCGTCTTGCATTACACCCCAGCATCCTGTTGGCTTTAGCTGACACCTTCCTGCACTGAGTTGAGTTTTTTATATATTCCCAATTATAACCACCCCTAGATCCTTTTCTTCCTCGATGGTACCTAACTGAACCCCTCCCAACTGGTAGCTCCTCCCAGGGTTCCTTGCTCCGAAGTGCAGTACCTTGCACTTCTTAACATTAATCCCCAACTGCCATGTTTTTGACCACTCTTCCAATTTAGTTAGGTTGTCTTGTAGCCCTTGCCACTCTACTATGTTGTCCACCACCACCCCCATCTTGGTATCATCAGCGAACAAACTGAGCTTACTCCTGATGCCATATGAGATATCCGATATGAACATCCCAAACAGCACTGGGCACAGTGCTGAGCCTTGTGGAACCCTCCTCATCACAGCCCTTAGGGACAAGAGTTCCCCACCACCACCACCTTTTGCTGCCCCCCCCTTCAGCCAGTTCACAACCCAGTTCACCATCTTTGTCCCCACCCCACATACTCCAACTTCCCCCCCAACCACCTATGAGACACCAAATTAAAGGCCTTGCTGAAGTCCAAATACAGGACATCCACAGTATGGTCCTTGTCCAGTTCCCTCATCATCCAGTCATAATACTCAATTAGGTTGGTCTGCCAGGGTCTCCCTGAGATGAACCCATGTTGCTGACTGTCCTGGAGTCCACTGTCTTCCAAAAAGATCACCAACTTCTCTTTCAGAATTTTCTCCATTAGTTTCCTTACATTGGATATGAGGCTTACTGGCCTGTAATTGCCTGGTTCATCCTTTGGGCCATTTTTGTGGAGGGGCATCATGTGAGCCATCCTCCAGTCCTGTAGTATGCATCCCATGTCAAGGGAGGTATTATACAGGTCTGCCATAAGCCCAGCCAGGACCTCCACCAGTTCTTTCAGCATGCTAGGGTGAATGCCATCTGGTCCTGGTGCCTTATCCACCCTCAGAGCCTTCAGACCCTCCAGCACCCTGCTCTTTGTAATTACCTCATCTTTCACCCCCTCCCCAATCTTGCCCACCTTCCCCATCCCCTGAGGTAGCTGCCCACCCTTATCTTTCATGAATACAGAACATAAATACTCATTTAGTGCTTCTGCCTGCTCCACCTCTTTCTCCACCCTCCCCCCATTATTTATCATCCTCACTATCTGGTCCTTGCAGCTCTTTCTCTCCCTTACCTACTTGAAGAAGTCCTTTTCCCCATCCTTGATGCCCTTTGCCAGCCTCAGCTTTCTGTAAACCTTGGCTGCCCTGACTAGTCTGGTTACCTCTCTGGACTTCTTCACATACATTTCCCTGTCCTCCCCACTCCTGGATTTCCAGAATCTCCTAAATGCTGCTTTTTTTGCCCTCAACCCTTGCAAGACCTCCTGATTCAACCAGCTTGGTTTCTTGGACCTACCCTTTTTACTCTGTGTCTTGGTACATGGCCCAGTAGACTCCACTATCCGCAGCTTGATGATTTCCCATTTATGGAATGCATCCAAGTGTGGATGAATTCTTGCCAGGTGCCTCTCCAAAATGTCTCCCATCTTAAGAAAGTCATCCTTTCTGAAGTCAACCACCCTGGTTCCTGTACTTACTACATCCTTGCCCATATTGAACATGAACCACACCGAGTTATGGTCACTCCCAGCCAGCAGGTCTTCCACCTCCAGCTCCCTTACAGCCTCCCCATTAGACAATTCTAGGTCTAGAGTTTTTCCTAGCTGAGTCAGCTCATTAAACATGTGTGCCAGGAAGCGGTCTTGGAATGCATCCAGTAGGATCTGTTCCCTTGCACTTGAGGTAGCTGGGGTGCTCTGATCTACTCCTGGTAGATTGAAGTCCCCCCACGATCACTATGTTCTCCTTTCCACAGACCCTCCTGATCTGCTCCACTAATTCCATGTCTAAGCCTCAGCCTGAGCTGGTGGCCTGTACATCACTCCCATCTTAAGTGTCCTGCTTTTTGAATCCTGGAACTGCATCCATAATCATATCTGATTGACTCCCAAATGCTTATGTCTCAGTACACTATGATGTGTATAGTTAACTTGAGAATAAATGTTTTACTGTACCTACAATACCAGCCATCAATAGAGCTGTGCATTGTCATCTCCTTCACCTGTGTTACTGCTAACTATATCATATCTTCTCTCTGCTATTTGTTTACACAAAACCAACCTTTATTCCTGTCTTCCATCTGTGTTATGACTGTCAATCAAAACTAATCTGCTGAATAAATTTTTTTTAATTCTTTGGAAACTGGATTTGGTTAACCGGGCACAACACACATTTGCAGGGGCAACCAGGGCTGTAGAAAATGGTTGCAAAGTACAATACATGACATACACATAAACAAGAGTAGAATACATACTGTACAATTCACACAGAAAACTAGGCATTTTAGGAAACATGGTAATACTATTAGAATGATTCGGGTAAAACAACTAGTACATCTGGACTGCTCAAATAACTATGTCATAAGACCATTTCTGAAGGACTAAAGAATTCTCATTTCTCTTAAGCACATTGGCAATGAGTCTCAAGGCTTTGGAGCCACATAATGAGAAGAAATTATTTGGGTTTTACAGAAGGGGGTAGTTTGTTGATTATTTGCAGAGAACTTTAGAGTCAGAAATCTGTCAGGTGGCTTTAACAAAGCATCTAAGGAGTCTGGTGAACAGTAGCCAGGATTTTGTAGATGGAGCTATCCAGCAAAACCTTAAATCTGGCATCTAATGAGAGCCAGTTTAGGTCCCCATAAATTTTACAGTGTCGGTAAATATGCATGTTTATACTGCAGTATTGTTTCTGTGTTGTTTACATGATATATTTATTTATTTATTTAGTTTTTGTTGACTAGGTGAGTGCACTAGACAAATCCTGCCTATTTTCAGGCATGACCCAGGGAGGGGGATACAGATGAATGCCAACTGACCTTGAACCAGATGAAACTGTTGGTGCTATTTTTTTTAGTGAATGAGGGAAATTTGGCCAGGACACCGGGGAAATTCCCCTACTCATCAGTAGGGGGATCCATGTTGGACTGACTGCTGGATGTCAGTTGGAGCTTGGAGGTTGGAGGATTGAGGCATGTGGGAGATAGGCAAGAAGGTCTTCTCCCCTGTCTTGGATATCTCGAGAGGCATGGACAGTTTTGGTTGCTCTTATGGATCAGGGAGATCGGAGTACGGAGCCTGAGGAGGCTCGAAGACCAATTAAAATAATGGAGAATCACCTGGTTGAAGGTGGCCAGCAGAAAGTTTCAACATCACTCCCTCCAATGGAAACAGAGCATGTTTTAATAGCAGAACACAGCTCTAAGGAAGAGGATAAATCCCTGGTACAGGAGGAGGATACAGAATTACAAAAAGCTGAACAGAATTTAACGGACTGCATTTACAAACAGAAACAGGCACTTTTGGCAAAAATTTCAGCGCTGGAAATGAACTACAATATAGAAAAACAACAGCTTGAAGAAAAAAGTGAAAAAAGCTTGCGGGACATTCATTGAACATGGAAAATACTCCAAAAGTGTTTATTTTCAGTCCTGACTCAGAATTTTCAGCTGGTACTTCACAACAAACTGTAACAGATGCAGTAGGAACAAAAAATCAGGAATGGTCCCAGGGTGCAGCACTCTCAAAAACCGGCTGGATTCCAACAGGAATGGGAGGTTGGACACCGGACCCTGAGATTCCACTTCTGGGACAGCAACAAGCTCCAGAGGTAGTGACGGCGAATCCACAAAATCCCAAGGCGCCATACAAAACTTCAGATCCATCGACACCAGCAATTGTAGGAGTTCAGGAGCCAATTTCAGCAAACACCTTGACAGGTATTGTTCCAATTTTAAATGGCACTGGGCCCGAAATTTTTTTCAAGGCTTTAACTGAAGTGACTGAGGTAACACCTGTGGTAATTGAACAGCCACCAAATGACTCTATAGCTCCAATAGTTACATATACCAGCTTTTAAAAAAAAACCTTGGAGCAAGCAAAAAGATGCCACTCAGTTAGACTGCGGTATATGTGTGGGTTGGAGTACCATCTTGATAGATTTTTTGGGGGGAAGCAATTACTAAAACAAGACCTGGGCTTCACACCCTCAGAAGTATATGCTTTGATCCATGCACCTGGAGAGTCCACGTTTGATATCAGTTTTAGGACTGCCAAGCTGTTGGATAGATTCTGGACTTTATATACGGCCCAGAAAAAAATCCTTTGTGGACCCCCTTTCAGGCAATCCCCCTTACTAAGCCAACCTTAAAGATGGTAACCATTTTGTTTAGGAATGAAGGGATTAACATAACTGATGTGATGTGTTGGTTAGAAAAAAAATATGAAATACAGGGTACACCCAATCCCATAGTAGATGAAGAAGGTTTCTGGACAGGGGGTTGGAAAGTGAAAGTTAAATTAAAACAAGATGATGCAGGTATTTCCCATCTTCCTAACTGCTTTTACTTGGGGAAAGACAAAGGTATACTTTTTTTTATCAATGGCAACCTCGTTCTTGTTACAAGTGTGGGTCCCATAGGCATATTAGTAATTCTTGCGAGGTGACTAAATGCCTACAATGTGGTGAAATAGGTCACACAGGAGAAAACTGCATCTCGACTCCTGTATGTCACCTCTGTGAAGACACTGGTCATTCCTTTTTTTCTTGTCCATGGGCTTCCCATAATACAGATAATGCAAATTTTGCTGAACAGGATTTTTATATTAACAGAGCCACAAAACAAGGAATGGGTTCTAGAGGTACACCAGAGCCCCCTGTGCAGAAGCAAGGGACAGACAATACTCTGGAAATGGAGAGGTCTGTAACTGAGAAAGCTCCCTCCCGCCTGAAGAAAACTCAAGTAGTTCTGCAATGTTACCTCCTCCCCAACCCCCACCCTTGGCATCAGAAGAACAAGGTTTTCAAACAGTAGGGCCTAAAAAAAGTAAAGTAACAGAAACTCCCCTTACATCTGGAACTGCAGAAGGAATTCCTTTGCAAAATAAATACACTATTTTATCATGGGGAGATACAGAAATGGAAGAGGATTCTGATGTACTATCAGAGCAATCCTCACAAAAAGATGGAATGTCAGATGTGGAGGAACATCTCCCCACTCCTGAGGAAACAGCAAAAAATAAAAATAGGACAATGGGGAATAGACATAGTTTGAGGAAAAAAAGGCTCCAGATTAATATGAATGGCAACTGACATTTTTTTGGCCTCTCTTAATACCAATAGTCTGAAATCAGAGAGGAAAAGGAAATCTACGTTTGCCTACTTTAATAATCAGAAATATGATTTTGTTCTCTTCCAAGATACACGTATTACTACTTCTGCTGATATTCAAAAGTGTAAAGCAGATTGGATTTGGGGAGACACGTACTGGTCAGTCGAGGAAGATACCTGTAGTGGTTTAGGGATCTGTATCAATAATCCTCTAGTTATAGTGGCTAGGGTCTTAGATATATGGCCAGGCCAAGCCTTTCTTCTAGATACAAACCCTAGAAAAACAATATTTTAGAATCATTAATATGTATGCACCCCAAGATAAAGCTAAGCGAGTGCAATTATTTAGTCTAATACATCCACACCTTTTAATAGCAAAAGCGGTTCTTTTAGGGGGAGATTTTAATTGCAGCAGGTATAAAAAAAGATAGAGGGTCTAGATCTGAGAAAACCTATTGCGATGCAGGATTCCTCAATAAAATGCTGACATTAACCAAGCTAAAAGATGTTTTTTTAGATAATTCCTCAGAACCCCAGTTTACATATTTTGAAGGGATTCTAAAACTAGGATAGATTATTGGTTTATCTCTCCCTATTTACCAGTAACTTATGCTAAAGTGATTCCGGTAGCCACCTCTGATCATTCTATGTTAGAAATTAAGATTTCATATTCTCCAGAGGTTACAATAGGTAAATGTTATTGGAGATTAAACACTACACTGTTAGATGAGCAGGAGATCTGGCAGGGTATTTTAAATATTACAGCAGCACAAAAGTCTGTCTTTTTCCTTTATGATTCTCCTATAGAATGGTGGGAAAACAGTAAACAAGATTATACAGACTTTTTTAAAAAAGCAGGAAGAATCACAGGGAAATTCCGAAGTAGAAAATATGAAGATTTACGGAAACAATTATATCATCTTTTCTCTCCACAGGCTAACTCTGATCATGATTATTCTGCACAGATTAAAATTATTAAAACTGAACTGGCATCTTATCAATATGACAGAAGCTGCTCATTAGAGTTTGAGCAAAGATTCAATACCAAAGGGTCTCAGAAACATATTAACCCCTATGAGTCCTGTATTTCCAGTGCAAATAATAAAATTATTTCTTCTTTAAAAATTGGGAATGAGATTATTCAAGGCAACTCAAATATTACGGCTGCAGTAGGGAATTATACTAGTTCCCTATTCAGGAAAACTCATAAAAGTTCAGTAGAACCCATTGTGTGGCTGCAAAAGGGATTTTTACCAAAACTCTCCCCAGAAGATAGTTTATCACTTCAGCAGTCTATTTCTGAGGAAGAACTTGAAACTGTAATATTACAGCTTACGGTAGGCACATCACCAGGACCAGATGGATTACCACATGTTTTTTATAAAAAGCTTTTTCCTCGTTTACGAAAGGAATTTACTTCCCTCTATAATTTTATGAGAACACATAACATATTACCAAACAATATGTATTCTGGACTTATGATCCTTATTTATAAATCAGGAGATAAAGAATCCTTAACCAATTGGAGACCAATTTCCTTATTAAGTTCCGATTTCAAGATCTTAACTAAATTATTAAACAATAGGATACTTGCAGTGATACCCCATATAATACATCATACACAGACATGGTCCATACCAGAGCAGAAAATATCAGATATTTTGATAATGATAAGGGAAATTCTAGAAAAAGGAGATAATGGGGAACTTACGGGATACATTTTAAATATAGACCAATCAAAGGCTTTTGATAGGGTCTCACATGTGTACCTTTTGACATGTTTGGCTGAGTATGGATTCCTGGGAAAATGTATTAATTGGCTACAATTATGTTATAAAAAAGCTACATTATCCCCTTACGTAAATGGAAGAATAGGATCCTCATGTAGAATTAATATAGGGGTACATCAGGGATGCCCTTTAAGCCCTATTCTATATCTTTTATCCTTGGATCCACTTATTAGATGAAGTAATTCTCATCCAAGAATATGAGGTCTTTCCTTTTCTAGTCAAGACACTGAAATTAAGACCCTTGCTTAGGCAGACAATTTATGTATTTTTACTGCTGATCAAATATCAGCCCCTTATGTAGCCTGTATTTTTCAGGAATTCTCTGTGGTCTCAGGATCTCAAATTAACTTAAAAAAAAGGAAATGTATTCCCATTGGACAAATATCGGGGGATAAAGATCAGATTATTTATATCCCTATTACTTCTATGGGAACAAAAGTCCTGGGAATTTTTTTTGGTATCCAAACTCAGCACAATTTAATTGGTATTATACCATTAATATTGCATTAGATAGGATTACACGGTGGAACCAGTGGAGAATGAGTAAAAAGAAAAGAATATATATGATTCATACCTTCTTATTGCCAATGTTTCTGTATCTCAGTTATATATATCCTCCTCCTAAAAACCTGGGAAACTAGACTCCTCAGCTGTTTTTTTTCAAAGCATCTGGGGAAGTCATTTGAATCCAATAAAAAGAGGTGTATTATATTTAAAAATTTCTTTAGGAGGTTTAAAAATGATTAACCCTATAGTCTTTTATCATAGTATGTTTTTATATGCAAATATTAAGCCCATTCTAACAGGGGAATTTGGCCTTTTGGTGCCCGTGGGTGACAGATCACTGTGGAACCTTAGTGCAACATGGAAAGCAGCAGGAATTCTACCTAAACAAAGCTAGCAGCCTATCCAGTTTATGTACAGGATTGTTTTTATAAAATCAAAAATTGGAAAATCACACCAGCAGCCCTCACATTACAGGACAGAAAACAATTTTATTCATCTATACAACAGCAATTTTTTCTAGTTTTGCCCCCATATTTAGAGAGACCCAGGAGGGAAACAAAGAGAGATCTCAGATCAATTTCTGGATAAACGTATCTCCCCTTTAATGTGGGACATGGTATGGCGTTGTGCCCATGAGAAATTACCAGTTAAAGATAACAGGACGTACAAAGGAATGTCAGAAAGATTATGTCCCAACTAACATGTACGACACAACCAGAAATAATAATCATCTCTTTTCTGAATGCCCATTTATTATAGATTTTTGGGACTTAGTATATATAAAAATGGCCTTTGTTACCCAGTTATTTTAAGACACCAGATACAGTACATTGTTTCTAGGGATATTTCCCAGGGGAAGGGTGTCCTGTAGCAAAAGTACTCTGAGGATAATATTAGCGTGTTTTAAATATTGGATCTGGCAAGCCAGATGTAAATTTACTTTACAACAAATTACTTGGTCACCTGAGCAACTCTTCCAGACAATTTCAGATAATATATGGGTTATTAAACAGCAAGAAGGCAGGAATAGGTCCTTTCTATAGGATCGGGTAGGTTTAGATTGGTTGGGGAATTAGAGGATAAGTTATTTAATATTCAGATACTGAATGTTGTAATTCATTTACATTTGGGAAAATGAAATTGATTTAGTACAAAAAATGTTAGTTGATTCTTGTAAAGTTTAGGATATATGTATTAAATAAGATTTGGTATGAACATATTGATTTCCTTCTCTTTGCTAATTATGTTGATAAACAATGATTTTCCTTTTAAAATTAATCTCCACATAATTCATATTGATCTGTATGTATTTTATGGAAGTATGTCTATTGCAACAAACTTTGGTTATTTATATAAGGGAAAGTGTAGTACATTTTCTAAATACTCAGTAATTGAGAAAGAGAATACCACCTTTTGATTTTCTTTCTGTACTTCTTATGAATATTCATTTATAGGTATTTACATACTTATGAGAAAACTCTAAAGCTAATAATTTGTCTATACTAATTAAGTAGTGAGAAGAAGGATGTATTATCTATGTTTATAAACTTGTTTCTTAAATTTTCTTTTCACTTTGGGACATCTGTTAAATAATATCATTGATTGGGAATTGTGTGTATTTTAACACTGGGTAATATGGGGTTTGGGATTAATGTACAATCAGACAAATTAATTTATGGTGTTTTCTTTTTCCCTTATTATGATTTGGATGTCTCAAATATTGTTTTGTAAATTTGTATTCTTTTGTATATTTTGTTTTGAAGTTTCTAAATAAAAAATTCCCCTACTCTTTTCGATAAGTGCCATGGGATCTTTAACATCCACCTGAACTACCACCAGTCCATGCAGATGGGACCTCAGTTTAACATCTCATTTGAAAGACGGCATCTCAGAAGTGCAGCACCCCTCTCATGCTGCACTACTGTGTCAGTACTGGGATATTAACCCAAGTGCCAGATGTGGGAACTGATCCAACAGCCCTCTGATCTCCCAGTCTCAGAGGCGAGTGTGCTACCTACTGAGCCACTGACACTAAATATATGTTGTAACTACAGAGAAGAGCAATAAATTAAACTGCTCCAGTGATAGCAACAAACATACTAGCATTGCACTCTTCATTAGGGAACAAGCATTAGGAAGCATACTTTAGTAACACTTTTAATGTGTCTTTGAAAAAGTGCTGGAGGATGTGAAACATTAGCACATGCCTTGAAGGCTCTTATTACCTTGCCAAACTGCATTTTGTGCACAGATTGTGTAAGTAAGCAATAAGGCATGATGGGGTGTGTGTTACTGTGTAATAACATCACTTTTGGGGTGGGTAGAAGCACAAGGTGAAGCCAAGTGCTTCCACCACCCCAGGAGTAACATTATTACACAATAACACACATCCCTGGAGTATCTCATTGCTATTATGCAATGGCTCATTTATTTACAAAGAAAAAGATATTAAAAAAATTTTTAAATTTTTTTTCTCTTGATTTTCTGATGTGGAAGTACAGTATATCTTCTGGGGGAAAAATCCCCCATTTCTTATTTCTACACTAGGTGGTGCTGCTGCTGTGTACTGCCTGATTTCTCAGACTGGGCTTGTGTCAGTGTGTGCTCTGTGTGTTTGGAAAGGTTGATGTTACGTTGCCCCCCTCCCAATCTGTACTTTTTAGAAGACAGTATCCCACGTCTTTATAGAGTAATGACCTGCTGAATTTAAGAAAGCTTGGCCGTTTTTAACAGAAAGGCTGTTCTGAACTGTTGTCACGCTTAGAGGATCACTGGAATAAGAGTGCTGTTTTGGTTTTGCTATGGAAATGGAATTTGCCCTTTAAGGGCAGACCAAGTTGTTCTGGTGCACCTCTTCCACTTACCTGAAGATGGTGTGCTCAGAGGGGAGGGGGGAAAGGAAGTGGAGGAGTGAGGGGACAGAACAATAGGAAGACAACAGGAAGGGGAGGGGAAAAAGGAGGCACATAATGGACAGCACAGGAGTGGTTCAGCCACTTTTTGCTGAAGTTTTGATTTCTGAATTACAGCACGTCGGATTGGCATCAATAGGAACAGAGGTTTATGATATACACTACTGGTCAAAAGTTTTAGAACACCCCCATTTTACCAGTTTTTATTGAAATTTACACAGGTTAATGTCTCAATGTACTCTGAAATTAAAGCATAGAACAAATAAACAATTGGAGATAAAAAAGAAATCATAGAATCATTTTGTTTAACAAAATTTAATCTAAATCTTTGACTCATCAAAGTAGCCACCTTTGCAGATATACTGTAACTTCAACACACTCGTGGCATTCTTCCTACAATGGACATCAAATATTGTTCGGGAAGTTCTTCCCAACACTGTTGCAGAAGTTCCCACAAATGTGTTGCACTTGTAGGTTGCTTTGCTTTCACCCTTCTGTCCAGTTCATCCCAAACCAGCTCGATGGGGTTTAAGTCTGGAGACTGTGCTGGCCATTCCATGATTTTAAGCCTACCGTCTTGTTCTTTTCCTCGAAGGTAGTTCTGACATAGCCTGGAGGTATGTTTTGGGTCATTATCTTGCTGTAGGATGAACCCCTGACCAACTAGGCGTAGACCAGAGGGTATTGCATGGTGTTGCAAAATGCTGTGGTAGCCCTTTTGGTTCAGGGTGCCAGTCACTCTGTGCTGTTGTCCTGTGAGCCGCCTATCACGCAAGCTGTTGACTCTCAGAAACTTGTCTTCTGATTCTGTTGTGGCTTTGGGTCTGCCAGACCTCTTCCTGTCAGAGTTTCCTCCAGTTTCCAAGTGCCTTTTGATGGTGTAGGAAACTGTACTCACTGACACCTTGGCTTTCTTTGCAATTTCTAAAGCAGTTTTGCTAACGAAACTTTTTTAACCTCTAGCAGTTTACCGCTTACCTTTGTACCATTTCAATTTATTCACTAGACTGGAATTGCTTAAATTTTAATAAAAGCTGGAAAAATTGGGGTGTTCTAAAACTTTTGACCAGTAGTGTAGTTGGGTAAGAAACAAGCAACTCTGGTAGCAAAGTAAAAGACAAAGAGTTATAGCTGGTTTTAAAAAAATAATAATTTTATATATATATATATATATATATATATATATATATATCTATATAGGAAGTTAACCTGAGTCTGTTCAGTGAATTTGTTTCAAGGTCAGAGAGATAATAATGATAATTTTGTATTAGAAGAAGAGAGACAGGTGGGCTAGGTGATTGTACATGGCAAGGTATGAGGAAGTTATGCAGGAGAAGTCACTTGGAGACATTAGGTATAAAGCTTGCCCTTTGGGGCTGAACAGCAGGCTGAGGAATGGCTTTTTAGAAGGGCGAAAGCACCACGTGTTGTATAGCTGTTTGTCGATCGGCAGGGCAAAAGCCCAGATGGTTTGTACGATTTTCTTGTAGCAAAGTAGAGAAATTAGGGAGTGTTTTGTTCAAAATGGTCCATTAGTCATGGGGAAATTGGTGACTGAACAAGGCATGCACATGCTTTAGTGCTTCAGCAATGTGGTCTAGGCAGGGCCCGATAAGGGCCTTAAAACAAAAGAAGCAAGCGTTAGGCAGAATTTTAAGTTTACCTGCAGTTTACAGAGCAGCAGAATGAGCTTAGCAGAAAATGGATGCCTGGATGTAGCGCACCTTGAAAACGATGGGAAGCTTTACTTTTCATGATTGGGGGACCAGGCTTGGGGCTAGATTGGGCTGGACAGATGCCCGGGGATGGCGTTCAAGGATTTAGAAAAAAAATGGGAGACGGAATGCGATTTGATGGGAATTAAACAGAAGCTTTGAATATAAGGGGACTTGCTGGGGCAAAAGATGCAGCACAACGCTGGCATGAAGAGAGAGCAAGGTAGTGAGGGCCTAGGGCCCAGATGGGAAGCCAGCACAGTCGAGCACATGGTGTGACGTTACACGCCGTTGGGGGTGTAGGCCCAAAAAATGAATGGGACACAATGAAATGGGGGGGGGGATACAGCCCTTGGAAGCCAGCGAGCCAAATTGTAGGCCAGGAAGGGCAGTGAGTGCTTAACAACAGCCAGGGGAAGGGGACAGGACTGCTAATCGCATCCAGATGCATGGCATGATGTCACACACCGCAGGGCTGGGCTGGTGAAGCATAACAGGGCAGGAGGAATGATGCAGGGTCAGAAAAGGCTCTCATGTGCCAGTAGGCTGTTTTATGATGCTGAAAGGGCATTTGGGCGCAGTCACAAGGACTAATACAAGGGAAGCGGGGAGCCAGCTTGGGCGGCATGTGGCATAATGGCATCCACCTCGGAGCAAGGCCAAAAGAGATAAGAAGGGGTGAAAAGGTGAGTAAGGGGACTTGATGGAAGCTCCGTGAAGGAAGGTACAAGGGGAGCCATGCCACAGAGGTGACAAGTGGGGGTTGTCTGGGGGGAAGAACAGGCAAATAGTGGACAGCAGGCATAAGGTTAGGGCTGAAGTAAGGCATCCACACAGCAGGGGGACAGAGGGCACAACTGAGCAGTGCCACAGGAATGGAGAGAGAAGGGAGAGGATACAAAAAACAAAATGGGAATAGTAGGTCAGGATGGCCACATTGGGGGGAAGCAGGGTCAACAGGCTTGGTGGGGGCCTGCATGGGTTGCAGTTTTCTGGGAACCTGGGGGGGGGAGAGTGGGAGGCCTAAAAGGCTGCAACAAGAATGAGTGGCCTATAAGGCCACGCGGAAGGACACATACACATAGCCAGTTTAAAAAAAAAGGGGAGGGGGAAGACTGCAGGCTTCATTTGGATACAGTGTTTAACATGATTCTTAATTTTCTTGGTTTTGGGCAGTGTCTCTACAGTTCCAAAGACCAATATAAGGATATGGCACTGAGGAAGAGCAAGCCATCTAAAGAAGATGCATGCAAAGCCATAGTGGAGCTCACAGAGAAGGCCAACAGAGTGTGGCAGATGGTGGAAGGCAGGGAGCCGGGGAGATCTGGGGAGAAATGGAAGGTGAGGAAAGGAAAAGGAGGTGATGGGAAGAGGCCAGCAGGGAGACCAAGCAGCCCTACCAGGGTGCAGACTCCACCGTGGGTACTCCCAGAGTGGCCAGTCCAGTACTGCTGCAGCCCCCTGTCCCTGGCCCATCAGTACCTCCCCAAGATCAGGTGGTGGTTCCCCCAGTGGAACCCAGACTGGATTCCTTGAGCACACCAGCTCTAGTACAGTCAATGGTACAACCGGACAATTCAGGGCATCCTGAGTCCAGCAGGCCACAAGAAACCAACAAGGCCACAGGTAAAGTAGTTGGGGAGGTAGGAGACAGCATTAAAGAGTACATAAATCAGATTATTGCAGCTCTCGGGACAGGGGGGTTGCGTCAAATAGAGTCTGCTCTGGCAGAGATTAGGTCAGATTCCACGGCAATGGAAGGGGAGGAGAAAGGGTTAGAAAAGGTGGGAAAAGGAACAAGGGAGATAGGAAGCCCGGGAATGTGAATAGGGGAACACGTACCATTAGCCATGAAAGAGAAGATCTGGAAAGGCGAGTACGTGGATATATTTGCTTTAGTGAGCCGGGAGGCAGCAGCAAAATATGAGGAAACTGAGAATGTAGGGAAGAGTGAGATGGCAGCAGCAGTGGTTTTGTTGGGCAAAAAAGAGGAGGATAAATTTACCAAAAGAAAGATGTGGGATGGATGGCTTGTAGGTTTCGCAATGTATTTAGCTATAGTGCTGGAAAAGAAACCTGAACTGGGCATACCATTGATCACTTATTCCCTGATAATAAGGCGAGCAAAGGCAAAAGGAGGGGTAGGCTGGATATATTATGATGAATTCTTCCAGCAAAGGATGGCAACTTACGGGGATGTAAGATGGGATACAAAACAGTTAGATCTGTGGATGGATTATGAAACCGACCAGTCCACACCAGAAGGGGAGATGGGAAAAAGGGGAAGGGCACCTCAGAGGTGTTGTTGGGCCTACAATAGGGCATTTTGCTCCTGGCATCAATGCCGTTTTCGGCATGCCTGCTCAAAATGTGGGGGGGGGGTTGCACCCAGCAAGCAGATGTAGAATGACATGGGTGCAATTGCAAGGTTCAGGGGCAAGGCACAGGCCAACAGTTTTCGGGAGGGAAGGGATACAGGGGCAGACTTGGAGTAAAGGGATGGGGTAGAGGGAACGCAGGCAGAGGGAGCCAGAATTACTAGATACAGGGAACCAGAAAGGGACATAAGAGGGGGGTATACTAAATATGAGGGGGAAAGGACAAGGGATCAGTTCCAAGCAGCAAGTATGCCCATCAAGATGGAAGTGTGGAAAAAGTGGTTAATGAAATATCTCGATAGGGAGATAGCGGAGTCACTTAGGGCAGGTTTTGAGATGGGCTTTCCATTAGAATGCGAAGGCCCAAGGCAAGCGAGAGAGGTGAACAATCTGGGTTCAGTAAGGGGAAAAGAGGACATCTCAAGAAGAAAAATAGAAAAACAAAAGGCCGCAGGTAGGGTAGAAGGACCGTACACAAAACTGCCGCTGCAAAACATGAGAATATCTCCATTGGGGTTAGTTCCCAAAGAACAACAGAGGGAATACAGAGTGATTCACCACCTGTCATTTCCAGAGGGGGAGTCAGTGAACGATTTCATAAGTGAGGAACATAGTAAAGTGAACTTCGCCACATTAGAAGAGGTGGTCCAGATCATCCGGGCAACCAAGGATACCTGGATGGCAAAAACAGACATAGAATCCGCATTCAGATTGCTTCCAGTCAGGAGGGAAGATTGGGACTTACTGGGCTTCAAGATTGGGGAACAGTAATATTTTGACAAGGCAATGCCCATGGGGTGCGCCGTAGCATGTGCGACATTTGAGGCATATAGTACCTGTTTACAGTGGATATTTCAGGAGCAGAGCGGGTATAAAGTGATAATACACTACTTGGATGATTTCCTATTAATAGGTAGCAGGAAGAGTGAGGCAGAAAAAATGTTATCCAGCTTTCAAGAGTTGTGCAGACAGTTAGGGTCCCACTGGCTCTGGATAAAACAGAAGGGTCCAGCAAGGTTTTAGAGTTCTTGGGCATAGAAATAGATGCCTGGAATGAACTCTTTAGGTTGCCAGAGAACAAGGTAGTGAAGCTAAAGGAGCTGATTAGAGGGGTCATGGGGAGGAGAAGGGTGCAGTTAAAACAGGTATGACAGGACATGGGACATTTGAACATTGCATGTAGAGCAATCAGGCAGGGTAGGGGCTTCACAAAATGACTAGCAAGGGCAACATCAAGAGTAACAAAACCACACCACTGGGTAGACATAACAAAGGGGGTAAAAGAAGACTTCAGGGTCTGGGAGACATTCCTCAATACTTACAATGGCTGTTCCTTTTGGCAAGATGAGTGGGTATATAATACGGATCTGGAGCTCTACATGGATGCAGCAGGGGGGTTAGGTATGGGAGGCTATTTGAAAGGAAAATGGTTTGTGGAACCATGGCCAGCAAACTGGGTGGAAGATGGGAAAGTGAGGGATATCACACTGCTGGAAATCATGCCCATATGGACTTGTACTCTGGTGTGGGGAGAGGAATTACATAACCAGAAGGTCACATTTTGGTGTGACAACAAGGCAGTGGTGAACATTTTAAATAACAGGGGAGCTAGATCAAACATGGTCATGGGGATGTTGAGACAGCTGGTTTTAAGGGCCCTGCAATTGAACATGTCATTCAGGGAAAAACACATAGAAGGGGTACAAAACACCCTAGCTGACAGCCTTTCCAGTCTGCAGCTGGACCATTTCTGGATGCTGGCACCAACAGCAGAGGATCAGAAAACAGCAGTACCAACGGACATCTGGGACGTTAGCGAGAGGGAGCAGAACTGCTGTTTTGCAGCTTATGAGCACCACAGACTTTGAGGGCCTACAAAGGGGTGTGGTGGGTGTTCCAAATATTCAGGGCAATGCACCACATGGAGGTAATGGGCCAATCACAGAGGAACAGTTAGGGAAGTTTACAGTGGATCAGTGGGAGAGAAGCCCAGCTCACAACACAATGGGGGTGTACTTAGTGGGAATTAGCTTAATCTGCAGCCTTAAGAAATGGGAGGACCCTACAAAGTCCATGTTGATCAGGAGGATGATGCAAGGATGGGGAAGACAGAAACAAAGACCCGCAGATAGTAGACGACTCATAGGAGAACATTGGCTGGCAAAATTAAAAGGGGCATTGCCGGCGGTCTGCAGATCAAAAGACGAGGCACGGTTGTTTCACACAATTTACCTGGTAATATTTGCAGGGGCCTTGAGAGTGAGCGAAACAGTAGGCCATGGCAAAAAAAGAGGGAGAAGGGGGCTGGAATGGGAAGATATAAGTTGGGGGACAAAGGAGATACACATATTAATAAAGAAATCAAAGACAGATCAAGAGGGGACAGGTTGCACGGTGACCCTGAAGTCTCAAGAGGAAGACTCAGTGTGCCTAGTAAAAGCTTTGTGGGCTTACACCACAGAACGGGGATATAGAACAGGGAGTCTATTTATTTATGGGATGGGAAAAGAGTCACCAGTTACCGGGTTACAGCCATGCTCAAGAAAGGCATGCAATTTCTAGGGGAGGATCCAGGCAATTATTCCTCTCATTCTTTTCAGATAGGAGCTGCATCACAATGGGCAGCTGCATAGGAGACAGTGACCAAGATGTTGGAAAAAGGGCGCTGGTGGTCTGCCAGTTACAAAAGGTATATTCGGGCATTGCAGTACGGAGACTAACATGTCATCTGTTTTTGTTTCAGGTACAAGACTGGAAAGGGGGGGCAAGAAAGAAGGGGACTAGAGATGTGGACAAAAAACATGCTTTAAGTGTTATATTTTGCTTAATTCCCATAGGAAAAGGGAGGATCAAGGAAATATGGATCTGTGGTCACTCCTATGTTTATTGGGCAGAAAAAAGAGCAGAGAAAAAGCCTTGGGGAAAACAGTTATACCAGGATGTGAGACAATGTAAGTTGGTTTGGTGTGGCATCTGAGGGATGAGATGGCACAGCTACTTCCTATGATGAGAGAGATGAATGAGCGGCAGCCAGTTCTGGACCTAATAATCTTACATCTGGGGGCAATGACATTGGGGAAAACCATGGGACGACACATATATGCAGGTAAAAAGGGATTTAGAGAAAATCCAACAATGGTGACCAGTGGTATGCCTTGACTGGTCGGACATAATCCTGAGAAGGGTCTGGAGACATGAGCACAGCCATAGAGCTTTAGACAGGGCTAGAAGAAAAATGAATAGGAGAGTATGAACATTGATAAAGAAAATGGGAGGGGAGGTAATACGGCGGGGGGTGGAAGACTGGATAGAAGATTTCTACAGGTCAGATGGAGTGCACCTGTCAGATCTAGCCATAGATATATTTAATACAGAAATGATGGGCTTTGTAGAGGCATGGAGGAGACATGCAGATGGTACAGTATAAAAAAAAGGGGAATGGGAGATAATGGGAAGTTCCCTAGCCAGTTTTGGGGGGGAAAGCCAGCCATCCAACACAAGCTGGAGACTGGCTAATGGAAAAGGGGGATGGAGGGAGGGTGAAAGAAAAGGAAGAGGATGGAAAGAAGGAGAAGCTGAAGGAGGAAAAGCAGTCTCGGTTCTCATCGTTACCTGATAGAAAAAGGGGAGAAGAAGGCACCCAGGTTTTCACCTGGGGGAGCGAGGATCAGAAATGGATATATGGATGCAATAAAATGCAATGGCGAAAAATATAATAATACAGAAATGAGATGGAAATGGAATCATGGTATATATAATAAATTGATTGCCAATCTGAGCACAACAACATGCAGTGGTCTGTGTCTTTTGTGGGGGAAAAGGGGTGAATCTGGGACAATGGAGTTTGCCCTTTAAGGGGCAGACCAAGTTGTCCTGGTGCACCTCTTCCCCTTACCTGAAGATGGTGTGCTCAGAGGGAGGAGGGGGAAGGGAAGGGGAGGAGCGGGGGACAGAACAATAGGAAGGCAATAGGAAGGAGGGGCTAAAGGAGGTACATAATGGACAGCACATGAGTGGTTTAGCTACTTTTGCTGAAGTTTTGATCCCTCCCACCCACCCCTGCTAACTATGGAACATGGGGAAGACAGTCAATAAGGGACTGTGTGTATGAGGGGAAGACAGTCAAAAGGGACTGTGTATGGTCTGTCAAAGGTGAATAATAGAATTTGTCCAGTTGGACGGTATGGACTGCAAAGGTGGATGGCAGAGAGGGGGGAAAAAAGGGGGGGAGGGGAGGGGGGAAAGAAAAAGGAAGAGGATGGAAAGAAAGAGAAGCTGAAGGAGAAAAAGCGGTCTCGGTTCTCACCATTACCTAATAGAAAAAGAGGAGAAGAAGGCACCCAGGTTTTCACATGGGGGAGCGAGGATCAGAAATTGATATATGGATGCAATAAAATGCAATAGTGAAAAATGTAATAATACAGAAATGAGATGGAAATGGAATCATGGTATATATAATAAACTGATTGCCAATCTGAGCACAATAACATACAGTGGTCTGTGTCTTTTGTTGGAGAAAAGGGGGGGAATCTGGGACAATGGATCCATGGTTCTCAGGTAAGAGTGGCAATCACAGTGGAAGGCTGTTGTTAGAGTTGCCAAGGTAATGGAATGCTGTGTATTTTACAACTAGGACACCAAGCAGTATGGTCATGATGGCTGCTGACCTGATCGACAAGTGGAGGCTGTGGTGCATGTGCACTGGGTATATCATGGTGGAGAGTGGTGAGGAGGCAGTTTTCACATATGGCTTTTTTTTAATTAGTGCAAATGTTGTGCTTGGAAATTGTGTAGGGGAACATAGAACAGTGATGGATGTTATCTTAACAGATTCTGAGTGTGGAGTTTTAAATTAGTTGAAACAGACATTTCTAACCTTGTCTAGCTATCGGGGAATGTGAAACCATGTCGGCTTTGGTGTAGTCAACTAGGGAAGGATGATCTTTGCTGTAGTATGGTGATGTTTGTGCCTGCCCTAGATACAGTGATGTTATTGTCTAATAACATCACTGTGTCTTGGGGTTGGTAGCCAATCAGGTTTCCAGAATTTTTCTTGCCATTGTATAATAGATTAATTACTCTTTATTTGTAGTATGCTGTATAATGCTTTTTTGCATGCAGTAGGAGTGTGGGATTTTTGTGCTCAATAGTTGCAAATATTCTGTATCTACTCTGCTACTACAAATTTCATCCCAGGACACTCTTGAAGTATAAGTGTTCCACGTAAAAGAGGCTATCCCAGTATGCAAAACTTTAAATAACTTACTAAACAATGTAGAAAAATAGTTATGGGAGTGATAGTGTGAGACAAAGGACCCTGCTTCTAAGGGGCACGATATATGAATGGTAATACAAATTCATTAAAAAAACACAAGATGGTACTAATACACCACATTTATGTAGTGTACTATATATGCTGAACAGTATGAGCAAAGTGCAAAAAAAAAAGCATATTGTGAACCCAACATGCTTAGAAATTAAAAGATCAAACAGACAAAACAGAATACATATGTTTTTTGGGAGGGGGGGGTTTGACCACCAATTCTTAAACCTGATCAATATTTATTTCTGTTTAATAATGTCCCAGAGGAGCAAAACTTATGCACATATGCATCTAGATATTACTACTACTTGCACCATTGCCCAACTAGACTAGTTCGCATACTGCTCTTTATGTACAAATACTTGCATTTCAGAAACTATGATGGGACTACCACATTACACACATCATTTAATTTTAGTACAAAGGTAACTACAGGGAAAACATGTTGCTATATATACATTTCTGGAAATGTAGCAGTTACTGTATGTGGTAGCATAAGACTACATAGCTAAAGTACTTCTAGCCCATTCTTGACTATAAATCCTACAATTTGCAGATTCTGCTACAATATGATTGCTGTGCATTTGTGGTTCTTAGAGTCTGAGAACTGTTATAATGAACAAATAGTTAAATATTGCCATAAGAAGATGCATCAACACTTCAGTGGAAAAGCAAACATCGTTATGTGTAATAACTGCATTTGTGCTGTGCCTCCACTGACAAAACCATTATGCACTGTTGGGTATCGGTATTCTATGTTTCATAGTAAATACACTTACCTGTCCAAGCTGGACTAATTAAATTTAAAACAACTATTCTTTCAACTTTTAAAAGTAATACAAAAGCAAACTAACATTAACTACTCAATGCTATATAAATTAAAAGGACTAGAATTGATACAATACATTTGAAAGAGCATAATCTTCATGTGATCATTGAGCTTGGGTTACAACATGTTACCCAGGCAGCTGTAATGTCTGTTGGCAGCTGATATAGTAAAGACAGTCTGTTGCTTGTGTTCTAACATATGTTTTATTAAAAAAAAAATACTTTTTATGCATGGCTACCCTTGTTTAACACAGCAACAGGAAGGAAACTGTAAAGGCTGAATATGAAGAAAGGATAAATGCTTTTAGTTAAAGGAGAACTGCTGTGAACCTGTTCTCATTTTTTAGTTTCAAACATTAGCTTCTCATTCTTAATGTTTTTCTTCTGAGTCTTGTCAGGTGCCAATTGTTGAAGAAAATGAATTTTCTAGCATTGGGCAGCTCAGGCGCACAGCACACATTGACCACTCTGATTATATGTGTAGTGGCATGTGTTTTGACCTCGACTGGATTTTGGTCATTCACTTCTATTGATATTCATATAGTTTATTCCAGATTTAATTTATTGTTTATAATTATCGCTGAAAGGCTAACTGCATCGACCCATCGGGTATCATTGTAAATTCAATGTCAACGATAATTTACTTTGTTTTAATCATGACAGACTGCAGTTTGAGCTTGAATATACAGTTGATTCTTTTTTTTCAACTCATGACATTTAGCGTTGATGAGTGATTATTTTATTTGTTTGTTAGATGCTGTGATTTGCAAAAATGTAGTTAAGTCTTGCCGTCCATGAGGTATGATGTGTTTGAGGATTTTTTGTATTTGCGGTGACCCTTCATTGTACTAACTATAGTGATTTGGTACCTGTTACATCTTTTACAGCTTCACTCCCATCTCTCCCTTGGCTTAGCAGATCTTATGTTGGATTTTTTTTCTGTTTGTATTCGTCTTCTATATTTTACTCCTTACTTACAGTACACCATATTGAAAATAAAGTGATTCTACTGCCCCACACACACTCACCTTGCTTCAGTGTTAGCTGTATAATTTCTGTAGCCACATACATTCAGTGTGCTCAACTTCAGGGGATCAGTGCTGTACTGTGTGTTAAAGACATCCCCAAGCACAACAGTGATGCCAACTGACACCGTGACATCATATATTTCAATATGTGTGAATTGTAGCTGACCAAATGATTGGTGAAACATAGAAACATAGAATTTGATGGCAGATAAGGACCACTTGGCCCACCCAGTCTGCTCATTTCCCTACCTGATGGATAAGCTGCAGATTCTAGTTAATCAACAGCTTACTTCCTCCTGCCCCCCACTAGAATTGCTTTATGCCAGTCCCATGCATTCTTGAATTTTCCTACTGTTCCTGACTCCACAACCTCCTCAGGAAGGCCGTTCCATGCATCCACAATTCCCTCTGTGAAAAAATACTTTCTAACATTACCTCTGAGCCATCCCCCCTCTATCTTCAAATTGTGCCCCCTTGTTGTTGCACATCTCTTCATCTGAAATATACTACCCTCATGTACCTTGTTAATTCCCTTGAGATTCTTGAAAGGTTCTATCATGTCCCCCCCTCCCTTCTTTCCTCAAGGGTATACATATTAAGCTGCTTTAGTCTCTCCTCCTATGTCTTCTGGTGCAGACCTTGCACCATTTTGGTTGCCCTCCTCTGAACAGCCTCCAGTCTGTCTTTGTCTTTGCAGAGATGGGGTCTCCAGAACTGCACACAGTACTCCAGATGGAGTTTCACTAACTGTCTGTACAGAGGGATAACAACTTCCTGTTTTCTACTGTTGGTGCCTCTCCCTATGCATCCCAGTATCCCCCCAGCCATCCTTACTGCCTTCTCACATTGCTTGCCCACATTTAGGTCATCTGATATAATTACTCCAAGGTCTCTTTCAATTTTTGTTGTTGTTATTAACTCACCCCCATTGTGTACTCTTCCCCTGGGTTTTTGTTTTCTAGATGCATTACCTTGCACTTCTTTGCATTGAATCTGAGCTGCCACATATTTGACCATTCCTCCAACCTTGCCAAGTCCCTTTTCATTCTTTCCACCCCACCTTGTGTATCAACCCTGTTGCAGATCTTTGTGTCATCTGCAAAGAGGCATACCTTTCCTTCCAGGTGCTCTCCGATGTCACTTATAAAGAGGACCGGTCCCAGTACCGAACCCTGTGGTACCCCACTAGTTACCCTCCTTTCTTCACTGTGGACTCCGTTTACTATTACCCTTTGTGTCCTGTTGTCCAGCCAGTTTTTTATCCAGGCTACCACCTTGGGACCCATTCCAAGGCTGGCTAACTTGTATATTAATCTTTTGTGTGAGACTGTGTCAAATGTCCTGCTAAAATCTAGGTAGGCCATATCCACAGCCCCTCACTGGTCTACTATGTTAGTCACCCAGTCAAAGAAATCTATTAGGCTCATCTGACATGACCTTCCTGCTGTGAAACCATGCTGCCTTGGTTATGTGCCCCACTGGCCTCTAGGTACTCAACAATTCTTTCCTTCAGAAGTGATTCCATCATTTTCCCTA
Source organism: Neoceratodus forsteri (assembly GCA_016271365.2). NCBI lineage: Eukaryota > Metazoa > Chordata > Ceratodontiformes > Ceratodontidae > Neoceratodus > Neoceratodus forsteri. The sequence continues at coordinate 552,956,723 of CM057458.1, forward strand.
CCACTGAAGTCAAACTAACTGGTCTGTAGTTTCCTGCCTCTGCCTTGCTCCCACTTTTATGAAGTGGAATCACATTTGCCCTCCTTCAGTCCTCAGGTACCACTCCATCCTCCCATGATTTGTTAAAGAGAGTAGTCAGTGGTGTTACTAGTTCTACCCTTAGTTCTTTTAGTATTCTTGGGTGAATACCATCAGGCTTCATTGCTTTGTCCACCCTCAGTTTCAAGAGTTCTTTCAAAACCCTTTCTTCTGTGAATGGACTGGTATTGACCCCCCATTCAGAGTTTCTCCCACATATTCACTTAGTGTCTACCTACTTCTAAATTGTTGACATAAGGTTGTGGTTAGCGAGCTGTCTGTTATTCTGAAGAATGTTGGAGGTATGGTTAGGAGTCCTGCTTACAACTATGCATACTCATTCCCACTATATTTCATCAGCATTTCAGTGGTGGTACCATATTCCTTTTTTTCTCATGTCCTCTCCAGTACATAAGTATAAAATGATGTGGTTTTCAGCATTTATGCTTTTTGAGCTCAAACTCACCATGTAGTGCATGCACTTGAATTGCATACCTAAGGGGCTGGGAGTTGTAGGAGTGGGAGGGTGTTGCAGGTGGCTGTTTAAGGCGTGGCAGAAGGTAGTGGTGCTTGTTGGGGGAATGCCATTTTTCCACAATCAGTAACTGCCAGCTTTACATCCTTACAATCTTTTCCCCTTAATCCTTGCTGACTTAGAAGCATATCCCCCCGCAAACCCCAACTGCCAAGTTGCGCTACAGATGATGGTTTCATGGTTTGATCTAGTTCTGGTGAATATTTTGTATGCTGGTCACACATTTATTTTGACATAAAATTACTGGTCATGGTTCTGTGTGCCAAGACTATACCATCATTTTTGCTCCTCTTTGAAAGGGACACTGACTAAACCATTTTTTTCTTTGTCCAATTGTGTCTTACAGTAGTTGCCTTGCTGTTTGCGAAGATGGAACTTTGCCCATCATTCAGTTACAGTGAAGCACATGATTGTCTGACAGCTAGTTTTTTCAAATGGCTGGATGATGATGTACAGTAATGGTACTGAAGGCTTGAAATAAATTATTGTATTTATTTATGTTTAGTATAGTAGAATGCTTGTTTTTAGTTTGCTCCTACTCATAGTGTGTTGAGGGGAAAAAATGGAAGAGTTGCAAAGACATGAACAACTCTTTCCAGTAGCTGTGACAGAGAGCTTATACACTATCATTTGCAGCTGTCATTTGTTCCTTTTTAATTTTTTTTGTTTGTCTACCAAAAACAAACTGTGTTGTAGTATACCAAAACATCAGTCTGTACAGGAGAGATTTTTTCCTCTCTGTCGCATGGGTTAGAGTAATGTTATTGTTGTCAATTAGACTTTTATGATTGTTTTTCCCCTCCAAAACAAACTGAGGTATGAGCTCATTGTCACAGCTGCCAGAATGATGTGTTCATTTCAAGACAACTGTTACATTTTTTATCCCTTCAACACGCTATGAGTAGTTGCAACCTAAGATCAAGCCTCCTACCACACTAAACATAAATAAATACAATAATTTAATCAAACATTTCAAGCCATTTCATCCTCCAATCTGGTTGGACCATTTGAAAGCACTAGCTGTCAGTCAAGCAGCAGCTTCTCTGTAACTGAATGACCAGCAAAGCTCAGTATTCACTAACAGCAACTGATGGAAATGGCAACTACTTTCACTTAATGACAGCAAGAAATTGAATACAATAGACTGTGGTTCTTAGCCATTTCTGTCAGTCTCACCTCAGATAAGTATCTACTGCCTGCTATTACTGAAATACAAAATAAATAAAATAAAATAGAAACACTGTCACTCATGTCTAGTCAGTCTGGCAGTGCCCAGTCAGTGCAAAGTAAGGAAACCTCTTCTGTTTGTCAGAGAGCACTTACTCATCCCCATGCTATGGAAGGGGTCAGGTTTTTTTGGGGTCCAAGCAAGCAACTGGGCAGAGAAGCAATTTTAGGGTGACCCCTCCTAAATATGTAAAAACCATGAAAAATCATCCGGGGTCACGTGAATGAAAAACAAAAGATAATGAAGTAAGAGCCACCAAGTAGACACATTCTGTCCACAAGACACCACTTTACAAAGACGTGTGAAGGACATTTCAGACCCAAATAGCATGTACTCTGCTCCTTCACAAGTGCATGTCATCTGTCTCTTACATCATGTTAGAGAACATTCACATTGCTGCTCTATGCTTGACACTGATAACTACCGGCTGCACTCTTTGTAGTATTATATTACACTGGCCAGTGCATACTAACATATCTGAATTAAATATGCCTATGTGTATAGTCCCAATTTGTTATGCTTCATCATGTGAAGCAAGTAGCATCTGGTCAGGCTGGTTTCCATACCCATATGATTGTATGTCACAGACCATCTACATCTGCTGAAAAGAAAGTTAATTATCATCATCATATGAATGCCACTGGTTATGACAAGTGCATTGTATCTATCAGTTGCTAACAACAAGTCCCAGCTTTCTTTGGCCACATCTCCTTATGTCACACTGTTGCAATCATACGGTACTCATATGAGCAGTATTTCTTCTTCAACAGCTGTGACACAGCATTGTGGTACTGGTGATGCATCAATGTAATGGGTTATGTACTGGAGCAATTCCTGTTTATAATAGTGTGACCTCCACAAATGCCTTATTTCTGGGAACACTGGCTAACTGATCCCAAGTTAGCAGGGAAGCACTGTGTGTACTCCCTGCCCACTATCATGAATTTAGACTAAGATGTAATGTTATAGAGTTTTTGAAATAAACAATTGAAGTGGTATAGGGTAGACAGTGATTGAGTTGTAGGTTGCAGTTGATGGATAATATTAGTATGCTGATATGCCATGGAGCAGGATAGGAAGGCAATGCAGACAGGACAGGTGAGGCAGTGTAGTGGGGGCAGTGAATGGATAAAATGGAATGTAAGTTGCTATGGTGTGTAGGAGGGGTGGGCAGATGACTAGAAAGGGGATTGGAGAAGAATGCAAGGTGAATGGGTATAGAACTAAGAGGATCCTGATGGGAGAAGGTAGGATAAAGAGATCAGGAGCCGGAACATCAAGCTCTTTACATCACTGATGGTGCAAACCCAGTGTTGCATACCTGGGGGTCAATTACAGAAAAGCATAAAACACCCATAATTTCTCTCACCTAATGAGACTCATCTTTGTTGAAATAAATTTTAATGGCTTGAATATACTGTATGCAAGTGCATCTCATTTGAAAACAATGATAAGTATATTTTTTTGTTTCTAGAATTAGTTATTGCAATACTTTGTTATAGGGTCTTCTGAAGTGTAAACTTGACAAATTGCAGTATATTTTAAATGCAGCAGCAAGACTAGTCTCTAATGTTGGCTACCAGGAGCATATTACATCTGTACTATGAGACCAACTGTATGTTTCTGGTAACCACAGACAGAAGACACCGGTCTCTTTTCAATAAAATACTCCATGATAATGGAGGGAGGGACAGGGATAATTAGCAGACTGTGGAGACACCTGCAGGCAGCACTAAAACCTGCAATTAAGTCAGATTACAGAATACTCAATGCCATATACCACCTCCAGCTTGCCGCATACTGATACCACATCCACAGCATTATACCGGGGTACTGGGCAACTTTTCAATAACAACCACTATACATATTTTATAGATATAGATATATATATATATATATATATAGAGAGAGAGAGAGAACGAGATATGTATGTATGTATATAGGGGATACATGATGAGCAGGAGTGGGATATGGAAAATATACTCACTCCTGCAGAATGAACTCTGTATTCTCATGAATGCTGAAGGGATGAGTGAGAATGCACAGCTCACTCTGTAGGACTGAGAATATTTTTCATAACCGACTATCCGCACATCATGTATGCAATTTATACTATGAGGTGAGAGCTTTAGGAACATTTTTTTCTGTTTCTGTGTGTTTTCTGCCCTTTCTGTGTGTGGTGTGAGTGTGTGTATGTGTGTGTGTGTGAGTTGTTCTGAATGAACTAGGAGTCAGATACACAATGGGACACAGGTGAGTGTGTTTTGCAAAGCTAACTGAGTAAGTTGTAGGGTTCTGTGAGAAAGAGAAACTGTTGCAGGTAGCACTGAGAAAGAGAAACTACTTTGTAAAAAAGTTTAATTTAGAATTCATTTAGAATTCAGGTTGTTTTGAAGCTGAGATCAGCACAGTAATGGCCTAGGAGTGTTAGAAACACAATGGGACGTAGGTGAGAGTGTTTTACAAAGCTAATTGAGTAAGTTGCAGCTTCAGTGAGAAAAAGAAACTGTTTTCTGAAGCAGTTTAATTTAGAATGCAAGCTGCAGTGAAGCTATCCTGACTGTGGTGACCCCAGCAGAGTCTGGATAAATGGCCTTTATCCTCACTCTGCTGATGTCATCAGAATTTATCCTCACTGCAGTGGCAATAACACAGGATATTCTACGGAGAAAGTTGTCACCCCCATGGTATTATATTATATGTATGTGTATTATATATATATATATATATATATATGTATATATATCACCTTATGTGTCCAATTAACAAAACATCAGCGAATCAGCGACCGGGCTGTGGACATGGCCTACCTAGACTTTAGCAAGGCATTTGACACAGTCCCACACAAAGATTATGGCCTGATATTCAAACTGCGCCATTCTGAGGTGCAAGCCCTTGCGCTGCTCAAAATAGTTGCGCCTTGGGGTGTGGCAGTGATATTCAAAGGAGTTGCTGTGCGCTCTCTTGAAATATCACTCCCAGCCACAGCACTCTGACAAGATGCGCGAGTGGAACTTGCGCCACCGCAAGTTGCCAGAGATGAGCATTAAACTTGCAGTGGCGTTAAGTACCATTGCGCCATGCTAAATTTCGATATTCAAAGGTGGCATGCAAATGGGGCCATAATTTATGCAGGCGAGGGGCCATTGCATCTGTTATGGCCCCATTTTGCATACTATTATGTAGGTGCGCCGATCCCGAGGACTTGCGCTGGCCACCCTGCCAGCAGCCGGCCGGGACCGACGCACAATGCAGCCCAATTGTGGGCAGTACAGATACATGTAACACCCCCCCACACACATATTCTGAAGCCTGATCGCGGGCAATACAGGTACAGGAAACACCCCACACACACACACACACACACACACATACCCGAAGCCCGATCGCAGGCATAACGTGTATGAACCCCCAGTGCCCGATCGCGGCCAGAATGTAACCCCCAACCCGAATATCTCCCTGGTGGTCCAGTGGACCATAAAGCCCGATCGAGGCAGAATGTCACAGCACAACCCCAAACATCTCCTGGTGTCTAGTGTTCCCCACCCACCCACAGAAGCCCCTCTACCCCGCTCCCCGCAGCCAGCGGGCGACAGCATCCCACCCACCTGCCGCCCGCCACCCACCGACTGACTGTCCAGTAGGCTGCACGCCATTGGTGCAGAGCTACAGCCAATGGGCGGCAGCCCATACCGTACATGACAGTCCAGATTTGTGAATGATTTGTGCAGATGACACAAAGATCTGCAACAGGGTTGATATACAAGGAGGCGTGGAAAGGATGAAAAGGGACTTGGCAAGGTTGGAGGAATGGTCAGACGTATGGCAGCTAGGATTCAATGCAAAAAAGTGCAAAATAATGCACCTGGGAAACAAGAACCCAGGGGAAGAATACACAATGGGTGGGGAGGTAGTAACAACAACAAAACAGGAAAGGGACCTGGGGGTAATCATATCAGATAACCTTAAGGTTAGCAAGCAATGTGAGAAGGTAGTAGGGAGGGCCGGGGGTATACTGGGATGTATAGGGAGAGGCATCAGCAGCAGAAAACAGGAAGTTGTTATCCCTCTGTACAGACAGTTGGTGAGACCCCATCTGGAACACTGTGTCCAGTTCTGGAGACCCCATCTCTGCAAGGACATAGACAGGATAGAGGCAGTCCAGAGGAGGGCAACTAAAATGGTGCAGGGTCTGCAAGAGAAGCTGTATGAGGAGAGACTAAAGGAGCTTAATATGTATACCCTTGAGGAAAGAAGGGAGAGGGGGGACATGATAGAAACTTTCAAGTACCTCAAGGGAATCAACAAAGTCCAAGAGGGTAGCATCTTTCAGAAAAAGAGACTTGCAAGAACAAGGGACACAATTTAAAGATAGAAGGAGGGCGGTTCAGGGGCAATGTGAGGAAGTATTATTTCACAGAGAGGTAATGGATGCATGGAACAGCCTTCCTGAGAAGTATGGGTCTAAAACTGTGGGAGAATTCAAGAATGCATGGGACAGACATAAGGCAATTCTTGTGGGGGCAGGAAGATATAGGCTGTTGGTTAACTAGGGATCTGCGGCCTATCCTGTAAGTAGGGAAATGGGCAGACTAGATGGGCCTAGCGGTCCTTATCTGCCATCAAAGTCTATGTTTCTATGTTTCTATGACCGTATTTATGAGGTGGGGTCCCAAAAAGCCCATGTTGAAAATGTGTTGCAAAAATACCTAAAAATGGCTGATATATCAACATAAGTTCAAAACATCATTGACAGCCATTATACAGCACTTACCTTGCTTCTTCAGTTCGCGATTTGACTTTGAAGAGTGCAGATGTGTCCTAGTCCACAGAAGATTGCAGCTGATGGTCTCTGGCAGCAAGTATAGAGCAAGGGGGGTGTGGGGTGGTGGGTTACTCAGTTTGATGGTTGGGATGGGGGAGGGGGACTGGGAGACAATGAGGGATGGTTTTCTTTTTTCAGGAGAAAAAAGACGTGGGAATGTTTTCTTTTTTACAGGGTTACATTTGAAAATCTTTAGGATACTGGGGGTCCCACACTGCTGGGGGGGGTCATTAATTGATATCTGGGGACACTGGGAGTGGGATCCCCAGTGTTCCACACTGGTGGGGGGCTTACAGTAGTGACAGGGGGATTGGGCACCCCCCGTCTGCAAAACTGTTTTTACATTAATTAACTTTCCTCAGCCCCTTCCACTTAAACTCACTAAAATGGGTAAAATAGGGTAAATGGGGGCTGAGGCATCCACCCCTGATTCTGGCGGTATTTTTTTTAAATGACCAGGAAAGATTTGGAGTCTTCAGTGGGGGCTGATGGTATTTTATTAAAGCAGAACTGCAAATTTGCTGCAGTTTTTGCAAAAAGTGCCACAATTTGTGGCAGTTTTTATGCAACAGTGTGGTTAATTGTGCAGAAACTGTCACAAATGTGCACCAATTTAACAAATAGTGCTTCAAATTTGCAACACTACCAACAGCTGAGTGGAAAAAAACACTACCAATGGCTGAGTGGAAAAAACACATTTCCAGCCACTATTGTAAAACAAAATAAGACCATAATCATGTTCCTCATGCCCCAATTAGGTAAATACAACTGTTGGTGTTTACCATAGGGCAGCATTTTTTGAATTATAATGTTTTTTTCCCCATGGCTAACTGAAAATAAGATGGCAGCAGAACAGCAGTAGCTTTTCATTTGAAGCAACAACAAGAGCTTTTGCTGCAGCACAAAGTGCTTTTGAGGTGTAGATATATTTTTTCCAACAAGCTATAATGGGAAAATGTATAACTTTTGAACAGATTAATATTTTTTCAACAAACCTTCAAAAGGCACATCTGCAACCCAGACCCCATATATCTTAACAATTTCTGACCACACCACCAATCCATTTCTGAGATGCAGCTGAACAAAGAATTTGCATATAAATGGTAAATCTCAAATTCTGTGGTACTCCACTGCTCCACAGCTGCACCACTGACTGGAATGAAACTTACCAGATCCAGAGATCTATGGTACCTGATGGCACATGAAAAATTTTGGGTGCATCAGTCATATGGTTGCAAAGTTATTAAAGTGCAAAATTTGGGGGTTAATATAGAAGTGGCCATGCAACCCTAACTATAGTGGCACTACCGTGTAACTCTATACATCTATATATAGATATTACAAAACACTGTGTTAATGCATTAGTTAAGGTTAAACCAACAAAAGTAGGGAAATGTGGTGTTAGGGTTTCCAACCCTAACACCCCATTCCCACCCTGCACAGGCCCACAGGTGGGGGGGGTCTGTATTGGAGCCATCAACCCTAATGCTCACCCCATTCTCCTATGCTGTAGACATGTCTCCTAATTTTGTAATTGAATGGGTTATGTGTTAGGGTTGATGGCTCCAAGACATCCCCCTCCTCCTGTGTGTCTGTGCAGGGTGGGGAATGAGGTGTTAGAGTTAGAAACCCTAATGTCACATTTCCCTACTTTTGTTAGTTTAACCCTACAGTAACTGATGCATTAATGAAGATTTTTGCAATTTATTTCCTTACGTTCTGAGATAGTATAATAATATCCTTATTTTACTGTGGGAGCACAGGGTATGAATCTCTCCATAGATGGGTATATGTATCGAGCTCTGGAAGCACAGGGACCTCTTGCCCTGAGCTTCCAGTTATAGGGCAACAGTCACCAAACTGTCACCATAGCTATGTCATTACCCCACTTCATGGACCCAGTGTAGAAAATGTTTCAATCCCTGCCAAAACGTAACTCTGTGCAAGTGCAATGCTAACCCACAGCACATGTGCAAAAACACATTTTGGCCAGGATTTGAAAAAATGACATCTATGACATACACGAGGTGGTTTAATAAGAAGGCTATGTTGAAAATTTGGGCTCAAAATATTTAAAATTCACAAAGTTACAAGCATGCGTAGTGAAATTGCAACAAATAGTCATAACTGTGCCATTTTTAAAAATGTTGACCGTAAACTTTCAACATAGCCTTTGTATGACCTCACCACATGTACCCAGTACAGACAATTTTCAAATCCCCACCAAAATGTAATTCTGCGCAACTGCAATGCCATTCTGCCCTGCAGGTGTGAAAACACATTTTGGCCAGGATTTGAAAAATGACAGCTGTGACATACATCAGGTGGGGTAATAAGAAGGCCACGTTGAAAATATGGGGCGAAAATATTGAAAATGTCCAACATTACAAGTGTGCATAGTGAAATTTCAAGGAATAGTCATAACACAGCCATTTTTTTTATATTTTGACCCAGATTTTCAGCATAGCCTTCTTATGACCCCACCTCATGAACAATACGACTGTCATTACACAAATCTCACTGGAAAGGTGAGTTCACCAACAAACTGTAAAGTCCTATAAAATTATTTTTTATGAGCTCATGAAAAAAGAATCAGCTCATGAAAAAGGAGTTGGCTAATGAAAATGGATCTAAATGAGTCACAAAAAAAAATTAAAATGTTAAAAAAAGGCATTGCAAGGTTGTTCTTCTACTAGATAACTTCAGAGTCCACTGAACTGTGGTCCAAATGAACAAGATACATGTGTCAGTGTCTCTAGATACAGTACCTTCATTTTGAGTGCTTTTCAACTTTTATTTTTGAAAAAACAAAAAACAATATGGCAGCTCACAAAAAAGGAATTTTTTCTCAAAAAAAAGATTTTGTTCTTACAAAAAAGAAAACATTTTTGGGAGACTGACTCCTTTTTCATGAGAGTGAATTCCTTTATCGATTTTTCTCCCTCTATCCTGAAAAGTGCTCTTCCCATTGAAAACAATAGGAAATGAAAATTGCTATAACTTTGCAGCAGATCAATATTTTTTCACAAAACTTGGCATGCCTTTTCTGTTACTCAATCTGGTACTACCATAAAAAATCCCACCAGATTTCCACACCATCTGGACACAGGATGGTGAGGAAATAACTGTAAAAAGAAGGTGACTTTTTGCACTATCTGGATCTCAGAATTCATACATCCAACTGTAACGAAACTTGCAACTTCAAGAGATCTAATTCATGGGACAGCGCATGCCAAATTTTGAGCAAATCCATTGATCAGTTGTAAAGGTATTAAAGTGCAGAATTTGAGGTTTAACATTAAACATGCTACTCAATCCTAACTGTGCCTATAGATATATATATGTATGTGTATATATATATATATATATATATATATATATGTTATATATTCTATGCAAAAACTTTGTTAATGCATCATTTAGGGTTAAAACACAAAAAGTTAGAATGAGACCATTAGGTTGCCCTCCCCCATGGACCCACCCATCATTTTATTTATTTTATTTTTATTTATTCAATCTAGGATTACAAGTACCTTTGAGTGCCAAGCAGTTCATTTACTAATGTTCCACGTCAATGGGGGGGAGGTACAGATCCATAATGGAAAACAGACTGGTTTCACAAACAATTAAGCAATTTGTATTACAAAATACAGAATAAGAGAACCGCAAATAAATACACATTAGTTTAGCACATGACTCAAGGCAGGGAGTGAGAAGAGGAGGGAATTAGGAGGGGAGCCAGATCAAGGAAGGGGAGAGCAACCAGGCGGCATTGTCAAGTAGCAGCAAGGATAGTAAGGGACGAAAAGCAAGGAAGACAGTGGGGGGAGAAAAAGAGGGTGAGATGGGAGGGCAGGAAGGGAGAGGAGAGTGAGAGGGCAAGACAAGTAGAGAGAACAGTGGAAGAACAGTGGGGGGGGGTGAAGTCCTGGGAAGAGGGACAAGGACGTTAAGTGGTGTAATCACAGGAGTTTTCAGTTAGGATGTGCTGACAAAGTTTGAATTTGAATTCACCGAGACTGGTAAGGTTAGCCAAACCATTGTGGAGGCCATTTAACCAGCATGGTACTTTGATACAAAAGGAGCATTGGTATTGGATGGTCTGGCACATCAGGACAAGTAGGAGTGCAGAAGATGAGGTGCACATATGTTGGGTCTTGGGGGATTTGTGAAGTAAGCATCCTAATCCCAAAGGCACAGGTCCAAGGAGAATCTTTTTGGCAAGTAAGCAGGTTTGATATTTAATTCTGCCATGCAAGTTGAGCCACCCAACCTGCATCCTTGCAGCCAACGGAGTGTGTCATTGGGGTTGTGAGGCCTAATTGTCACCCTATTCCATGTGTAATCATATTCACAAGCCACAGTAAATGCCACACAATGGCCATGCAGGGCCTCAGACAAAATCCGAAAAACTGCCCACATAACTGCATCGCTAGGGGGATCACTCAGAGGGAGGAAGTGATACTCCTATAACTGCTTGGTGAGCCACACCTGATTACTGCATGCAGCTCTTGGAGGCCACACTTAAAGAGGGACATTAACCTCCTGGAAAGGGTCCAGAGGAGGGCAACCAAAATGATTTGGGGCTTGGGGGACAGGACCTATGAGGAGAGGCTTGAAGAGCTAAATATGTACACATTGGAAGAGAGAACGGACTGGGGGGACATGATAGAGGTCTTCAGGTACATGAAGAGGGTAAATAGGGGAGGAACAGTCAGGGTGCTTCAAAGGAAGAAGGAGGGGGCCACTAGAGGGCATGGGTGGAAGCTGGAGGGGGGAAGATTCAGGGGAGAAAGGAGGAGGTGCTACTTCACTGAGAGGGTGGTGGAGACATGGAATGCACTACCTAGGGGGCTGGTGGAGGCAGAGACAGTGGAGGGGTTCAAGAGGGGGTGGGACAGGTACAGGGGAAGGATTCTGGAAGCAAAATCCAATGCAGCAAGAATATCTGGAACTGGGAAGGGAGAAGCAGAGAAGGTGAGAGGGACAGCAAGGTCAGCACCCAGGGTGGGGCTGACCAAACGAACAGACACGAAAGACCATTAGGCCTATTCAGCTGGCATTTGAGTATGTTAGTAACTGACAAAAAGTGCATTGTTCAGCATTTTGGTGTGTAAAAATCGTAAGTCCAACCAAAACAAAGTTTGGCAAATCAAGAGATCCGCCATGCTTCACCATGCATACCAAATTTCATGCAAATCCATTCTACAGGCCCAAAGTTATTAATGCACAAAATTTTGCACCCCTATATTTAGGGTTATGAAGCCACTTCTATGTTAAACTCGAAATTTTGTGTGTTAATAACTTTGGACCTATTCAACAGACTTGCATGAAATTTGATATGCATGGTGGGGCATAATAGATCTCTATCTGCCAAATTTTGTTTTGGTCAGCTCACCAAAACGCTGAAAAATACACTTTTCGCCAGTTATGTGAGCAGTTTTTTTTATTTTGTCCATGGTGCTGTGTGGCCATTGTATGGCGTGCCACTCTGCAACTTGGCTCATCTGAAAGAGCTTTGGTCAAGGAACATGCCACTTTTCATTTGGTGAATAAATATTAATCCATTCAAAAGTTATTAAACTTTTAAATTCCCATTATAAGTCAATGGGAAAATTTATATGGTTATTTTGTGAAAAAAGAATGGGGTTTTGGCCATCTAGTCCCTCTTCATGATCAAAGAATTTGCAGGCTCATGATCAAAAAATCTTTGATCACAAGGAATTATTTGATCGTGATGGCCTCCATCTTGTTTTCCATTTGTGGTTGAAAAACTTCAAATATCTCGGCTCAGGGGGAGTTCTGAAGTGAAACTATGGTGGCTTTTGCTCAGGGGTCTTCCCTGTATCGAGCCATGCCTGTGGTTTCTTTAAAAATGGTCACAAAATAGAGTTTTTAACTTTTTTATTCTTTGATCGTGGCTCACTAGTGATCTTTGATCACGAGCCTGCAAATTCTTTGATTGCGAGATTTTTTTGACCGCGATTAAAGATCGCGAGGGCACGACTAGATGGCCACTTGAAAAAATCAATTTTCTCAACTCAGGGGTGGCTTATTAAGTCAAGCGAGGGTTGGTTTTGCTCAAGGGACTTCGTTCTATCGAGGTATGGCTGTGGTTTCTTGTATTTTTGCCTAAAAATTGACTTTGAACATTTTTTTATTGCTTGTTTGCGACCCTGCAAATTCTTTGATCATGAGATTCTTTGACCAGGATCTTTGATCGCAAGGGTATGACTAGATGGCCACATGAAAAATTAAATTTTCTCAGCACAGGGGTGACTTATAAAGCCAAACAAGGGTGGCATCTACTCAGGGGGCTTCGTTCTGTCGAGTCATGCCTGTGGTTTCATGTATTTTCCTCTAACAATTAAATTTTACCATTTTTTATTCTTTGATCATGAGCCTGCAAATTCTTTGATTGTGAGCCTGCAAATTCTTTGATCACGAGATTCTTTGATCGTCATCTTTGATCATGAGGGAGGGACTAGATGGCCAGATTTGGAGGGACCACATAGCCCAATTGTAAGACATTTTCAAATTAAATATCTCAGACACGGTTTGGTCTTTTAACTTGAAAGTTGGAGGGTGTTGACAGGATGTCCTGTTGATGTGAATTATAGTGTTTAGGTGTCGGACAATACATTTTTTGAGGAGATATTGCATGGTGCAGTTTTCATTTTGTGGACAGCATTTTCCATTGTGGTAGTGGCTTGAAATTACAACGGTAGCTAGCCTTACTGCCTTGGATGTACTTTTCAGTTGTTAGGTGTGTACAATGTTAACAGGTGTGGAATTCTGCCACTACGATGAATGAAAATCGGAAAGTTTCACATTTTATATCTTGGAAACTGGTCTTTTAAATTGAAATCTGGAGGGTGTTGAGGGGATGTGCTGTACATGTGAATTACGGTGTTTAGGTGTTAGAAAATGAATTTGCTGCAGACATATTGTGTGACACACTTCATGTTTTGCGTATGTTGTTTTACATTGTGGTACTGGCTTCACATTTATAGGGTGCCTAGCGTTACTGACAAGTAAGTAATTTTCAGTGGTTAGGTGTCTGACATGTAAGCAGGTGTTGAATTATGCCACTCTGATGACTGGCACTTTGCTTTGTTTCAAGGTGGTGGGAGCAATACATATGATATTCAGTACTTGTACTCTTATCTTAGGCTAAAATGTGCAAGTTGGTGGGAGCACGGGGCCTGAAGGGCCTGCAGTCCCACCAACTTGTGCGACTTTCTACTTTTCTATTCTTTCTCAAAAAGTAAGGACATTCTAAGTAAAAAACATTGTTAATGCATCATTTAGTGTTAAAACACAAAAAGTCAGGAAATTAGACCTTTAGGGTTGCCCCCTCTCTCCTTGTGGACCCACCCATCATCCTGAGATTGACAGCTGATGGAGTGTGTCATTGGGGTTGTGAGGCTTAAAAGTCACCCCATTCTTCTTTACTGTGGCTTGTGAATATGATTACACATGGAATGGGGTGACATTTAGGCCTCACAACCCCAATGACACAATCTCATCAGCCGTCAATCTTGGGAAAATGGGTGAATCCACTAGGGGATGGGCAACCCTAAAGGTCTAATTTTTGACTTTTGTTTTAACACTAAATGATGCCTTAACAAAGTTTTTTATGAGAATATATATATGTGTGTGCGCTTGTGTGTGTGTGTGTATATATATATATATATATATATATATATATATATATATAATATATATAGCAAGATAGGACAGTAGCATCAGCAGGCACTTTAATGTTAAACCTCAAATTTTGCACTTTACTAACTTTACACCGGTTCAACAGATTTTTAAGAAATTTTGCATGCTCGGTCTCCTGGGGTACAGTAGTTTTCTTTACATTCCAAGTTGCATGTTGGTCAGATCAGTGGATTTTGAAATGTGAAAATTCTCCTTTTTTTCACAGTTTTTTGTCATCACACTATGGCCAAATGGTTTTGAAGTTTGGTCTGAAAGTTTTAGGGTAGAAAGTGCTTGCCCCACAGAGTATGTCAGCATTAGTTTGCTGACAATATATTAATCTGTTCCAAAGTTATTTAATTTTAAATATTTGAGTTATGAGCATGCTCAATTCAATCTTTTAGATAGAGGAATGGAACAAAAAATAATCTTTTTTCTTGAGTCTCCAATCGTTGGTCACCAGAAAAAAAATCGTTTTTCATGAGCCGCCATCTTGTTTTGGGGTTTTCCCCAAAACTAACGGTCATAACTGTCCAAGGATGTCTCTTTCACACATTAAAGTTTGATTTCTGCTCATCAGGAGTTCATGAGCTGTGCTGTGTGGTTTCCAATGTCTGTATGCCCCGGAAACATTTTTTAAAATTATTTAAATCCTTTTTCACCACTTCCTAAATTCCTTATTCGCCATTCCTTTTTCATCACTGATGAACAAGGAAATTAGCTGGGGATGGTGAACAAAGATTTCTGGTCTGGCCATCTGGTCATGAAAATTTCATGCCCAGATGGCCAGAACAGGAATCCTTGTTCACCAGACAATTTCCTTGTTCGCCAGTGACAGAAAAAGCTGGCAAATAAGGAAACAGGATGGAGAAAAAGGATTCTTTTTTCTTGCCATCTCATCTCCAAAAAAGAAAGTGTTGTGGGACCATCTGATCTAGAAAAATATACAGTATGTATTTCTTTGTCATTCCCTAAGAAGCCCTGCTGTTTATTGGCACCCCCACCCTCAATCTCCATATGTTTAAATAAATTCCACCAATTTTTTTGCCATCATTTCTATTTTTTTGTGATTATTTTCAAAAAATGTTTACAATGTAATCACCCCCAATGGGAAAAATCTCTGGTGTCCAGTGGCACACCCACCTGATATATACAGGTATATATATATATATATATATATATATATATATATATATATAGCAAAATACTGTGTTAATGCAAGAGTTAGGGATTTTTGTAGCGACAAAAGTGTGGAAATTCGGCATTAGGGTTTTCAACCCTAACTCCGGCTCCCCCCCAACACCACACCACCACCCCATCCCCACTAGCACACACACGCACACACACACAGGCAGAAACATACACACACACACACACACACACACACAACACAGAACTATGGGGGCAGTACAAGGAAATACAACCAATCAGAGACAGATCCGATCTCCGCAAACACATAGACAGAGTGCAACTTGTTCAGAGGAGGGTAAACAAAATGGTGCAGGGTGTGCAGCAGAAAAGATATGAGGAGACACTAAATCAGCTTAACATTTATACCCTTGAGTAAAGGAGTAGAGGGGATACATGGTGCAAACTTTCAACAATGTGAAGTAAATTAACAAAGTAGAAGAGGATAACATTTTTCAGAAAAAGAGATGTAGAACAACAAAGGGCAACAATTTGAAGATAGAGGGGCAATGCCTCAGATGTTATGTTAAAGAGATATTTATCACACACAGGGTTCTGGATGCATGTGTCAGACTTCCTGACGAGGTTGTGGAGTAAGTAGCAGTGCCAGAACTGTAGAATACATGAGACATAAGGCTATTCTAGTGGAGGATAGGAAGAAGTATGGTGTTCATTAACTAGAATCTGCACCTTATTGATGAGATATGGAAATGGACAGTGTCGCTGTCCAAGTAGTCCTTCTCTGATGTCAAATGCTATGTTTATATGTATGTTTCTATCATGTATGCACAGTTCTGCATTTATTATAGTATTTGTAATATGTCACTGCGATGTAGCAAGACCTTGCATATTCTTTTCCACAGTGTTGGTAACCCTAAATGCTATCCACAGCCATATCAGGTCTGAACAGAACGTTTTTTTCAATTCTTCTGTGAATAAGCATTATTACTAGACTTAGAGAACATTAACTAAATTGTGATATATGCCTGCTCAAGAGAAGACAGCTGCCTGTATAGCCTACAGGTTAGTGTTATTAGCTCTGAATGAGGTTTGTTCATCTAGTAGACAAGACCTGAGTTTGATTCTGACACGCTCCACCTGCATACTCTGACTGTGAGGAAGTAACTTAAGTGAATAGTGCTTCCAGCTCAGTCCTGAAAACAGAAACTTGATGCTAGTTGGTGTCAGCCTGTTACAAAAGATTACAAAATATATATGTATATTTACTGTTTGTGGGAATTGATTAAGACGTCTCTCCTGGAAGAAGTTGTACATTGTTGTCCTACTTTGATCTTGTATTTCCATTTTTTCTGAAATCTGCTATCCTCTTGTACTTTGCTAAGGGTATACATGTTAAGCTGCTTTACTCCCTCCTCATATCTTTTCTGCTGCACACCCTGTACCATTTTGTTTACCATCTTCTGAACAGGTTGCACTCTGTCTATGTGTTTGCGGAGATCGGGTCTGTCTGTGATTGGTTGCATTTCCTTGTACTGCCCCCATAGTTCTGTGTTGTGTGTGTGTGTGTGTGTGTGTGTGTGTATGTTTCTGTCTGTTTGTGTGTGTGCCAGTAGGGATGGGGGTGGGGTGGTGGTGTGGTGTTGGGGGAAGCTGGAGTTAGGGTTGAAAACCCTAACGCCAAATTTCCTCACTTTTGTCACTACAAAAAACCCTAACTCTTGTATTAACGCAGTTTTTTGCAATAAATTTCCTGACTTTTTGAGAAATAAAAAAAAAATGTTATTTCTCTCACCACACCTTAAAAAAGACAATGTAACCTTAACATAATACTTTTTTTGTAAACTATACCGTACTGAGCTTCAGAGGCCATCTCTGTATAGCACCATCCCACCATGCAATTCTAGTGATGGACATTGACACCTGTTTCTAAATATCTCACAAAATATCTGCACCATTTCTCTCTGCTGCCTGTAGTATTGAGATGCAGAAAGCAGAAGAAATTTCTCAAGAAATCACAGAAATTTCAGAATAGGCAGTACTGTGTCTGACTTCTTCTGCAATCCTAAAATCATAACCCAAAGGAAACCACCATCATTAACACTATATAACTTTCATATCGACTATTAACTTGCTCTGACAGCCATGTTCACTAAACTGTCATGTATGCAATTACTTCAAACCTCCCTAGGCAATAACTGTATTATATAGATATCTAGAATAATGAGACAAACAAATTCTTGGAAAATTATAATTCTTTATATATAATTTGTATAACAAAATATAAAAGATTTATTCACAAAACATTTTTAAAACACATATAGAAAAATGAATACATATATAACTCAGACACCGGGAAAAAGGGAGAATACATAAATAAAACATCAAATAAAAATTGTGCAAAATAAAATGAAAGTGTTCCTTCACACTAAATAAATAACCACTGACTGGAGGATAAATAACTATAAATAAATAATGATTTCTTAAAACAAAAGTATTTAGAAGAACTGGCCAGGAGTGACAAAGAGGTGCTGGCCATTCAGGCTGTAGGGACTAGGGGAGACAATGGTGTCGAGGAAGTGGAAGGCTGCTCAGAAGTAGGTGCGGCTGGGTGCCCCTCTTGTGCAGCAGTTGTAGATGGCGATGTTGGAGGGGCACCTTTGAGGAGCTCTTGCTGAGGTTCTTCGGAGGGCTGGTCATCCTCTAGATGCTGCAGGTCCTGGTGCAGAAGCTGGTGGATTGTTTCTGTGGCCTCCAGCTGGTTCTCAGTCAGCCGCACCATGAGACCATGCATGGACTCCAGTGAAGCAACAGAGGCTTCCTCCAAATCCCTGAGTGACTGGATCACTTTGGTGAGGCCCCTGTTGCTCTGCTCAAGCCCATGAGTGGCAACTAGGGCCACATGCCCTACATGCCCATGATGCTGCAGCAAGTCAATAATTTCTGCTCCTTGTTTTATAATCTCTCCTGTCTGCCCAACCAAATAATTTAGTTTTGCTGCAGTGTCATGGGCATGTTCAGCAGCAGCTCTGTTACCACTCTGCACAGTCTTGAGCAGTTGGTTGAGGGTACTACTGATGTTATTCAGAACGGCAAGTTGCCCTGTGTAGACAAAAGAAAAATAAACAAAGCAGATGTTAATAGGTGAAACTGTACTGCAGTTTTCTGAAAATAGACTACACAAAACTGTGTCTTTACAATATATTTAATAGCTCGGATGTATTCCAATCTATAGTACTTAAAAAAAAGCTGTGTTGACTTAAGAATACTGTTATCAATCTTTGTAATACACACACTACCCTTAGTATTACAGATACAAGCATGAGAAACATATTCTATCAGAATTATATTCTATCAACCCCAGAATAGGTGCCTATTGACGCTGTGCCTAAAACCACTTTATTAATAACTATATACAGTATGTGCAAAAGTTCTACAATTAAGAAACATCAGCGCCTCCACATACTTGCATTTCTACCACCCTACTGTACAATGATGTCATGTAGAACCACATGTGCACAGTGGTAGTATTGTCACTATGAAATGTACAATGACACACAGCAACACACAGGCAGTTATACAAATTCATGTTCACTGTACTCAAAAACTTGTTCAAGCAGATGCCAAATTTGGAACTTGACTACTAAAAACACCAGCAACCGCCCCCTGCACCACATGTACACAGATATAGTCTATTTCAGTCACACAATACTACACTATCACACTCCATGCCAATTTTATGTCTCTTAACACCATTCCAGTGTAGGTCTGTGATAGTATGCTGCAACTGAGACATTGTAACTCAATATGTCAACAAGTACACAGATATCATATTGCTATTGGCGCAGTGCTGTGTGATCTGGTAACACCTCATCAGATTTACCAACCTCATACAATACATATAGGATAAAGTATGGGGTGCAGTGTGTTACGAGAATTTAACACACATCCGAGTTGTTGGATGGCACATAAACCCCAAGGGCGACGCCCAAGGGGTTTATGATAGCCATCCAACAACGAGGGTGTGTGGAAAATTCGAGTGAAACACCCTGTACCCCATATTTTGTTATATATAATTGAAGGGTTCAGTTTTTTTTCCTGTTGAGATTTGAAATAAAAAAAGATAAAAGTGGAGTCTTACCTTGTGCTAATGAAACACTTTCATTTGTAACACAAACAGAGAACTGCAGGTCAAGCACTTAAATTGTACTTTTTAACTATTAAAAAGAAGAAAATGAATAAATAAATATCTAGATGGTTGTTTTTTCAGGTTGGCATGTCTGTTTTTAAGTGGTGTCATTGTTTGACCTGCAGAGGAAAGGTGACGGTTGAAAGAGAGAGTAGTTAAGGGACCGTGGTAAAAGTGTGGACTGTAACAATCTGGTGTTTTACAGTTAAACAAAATATTTATGAGGTAAATTAAAGTGTCATTGTTTTGTTTTGATTAGAATATGTTATTCAGAGATGTCCGAGTTCTCGATATTTTGGGTTCTTGTTCATTTTTTCCGGTTGTTGGTTGGAGTTACAGATGTTGACTGTGACGGGGCTGTGGAAAATGCAGGCGCTCCCAAACATAGCCTGCATGTTACTGGAAGGCATTTCATCATGCTGGGTAGTGAGCTGTGGCTGAGAAGCCTTGGAGGAACTGTTTCTTCCACGGTTTGAAATTGGCTGAGCATTTTTTCAATTTTAGTTAGGTAGTGCAAGGCTAACAGAGAATGTTTTGTAAGGAGCGAGTGCCACTGAGGAGGTGAGTTTATATGGTCAGTGGTTTGTGAGGTGAAACAGACAGTGGGAAACTCAAGTTGTCTTTCTGTGTTGCCTCGAGCGGATTTGAATGGGAAGGTAGCGCATGAATGCTGTAACACCTGCTCAGGTGTTACGGTATTTAACACAGTTTTTGCCATTGAAAAAAATGGAACCCAGTAATTACAGTTTAATAAATCACTCTGTGACAGTATTTCACAACATATATCACAGATAAAGGCACAATAACTGTAGCTCAACAGTTAATTTAAGAACAATGAAGATTAAAAAAAAAATCATGTAATACTCCCTGTTTCTGCATACTTGTCCATCCACTATTGTCTATGTGATTCAACTTCTTGAAGAGAAATATATGTAAGCAGATATGAAATTTATTAAACCCACACAGGTTACCAGCAGGCAGTGAAGAAAGATGGTGTACCATTTTAACATATTACTGTACTCCTTATTGCATACTTCATAAGAGGACATTGAGCATGGCAAGTACCATTCTCCATCTAAGAATAGCTATCAATGCATTACATATACAACCTAGATAAAATTTCCCTTCTGCCTTCTTCATATACAATCTCCAAAAAAAAAAATTTTCATATCTGGCGCATAACATTTGGTATGCTGATTTAACATTACACACTCCTTCCACATACCATTCTCTTATGTAATACTGCTGTCTAACTCTGTCATAAGTCAATCCTCTATACTGTGTGTGTGTGTGTGTGTGTGTGTGTGTGTGTGTAGCTGCTCCTTACTTAACTGATCACTGAACTGGGAGGAAAATAATTTGTGGGAGGCAATCTGGTAATCATATCTTATGAGTGTATGAAAGATGGCTCTGCTAGTGCATACCTGATCACCAGGCTTGAACAGTAAATAGTAAAGGGATGATGTCTGACAGGGTGGGTGTTACGTTAGGATAACATCCCACCTCGGGTGGTTAGGACCGAGGCCACTGGGCGAGGGCATCCAACACCCAAGAAGGAATGTTATCATAGCATAACACCCACCTTGGAGGGCATCATTCCTGTTATACAATGACTTGTTGTTATATACAGAATAAAAAAAAATTGGAGAATGTTTTTATTAGTGTGGAAAAATATTTTTCTTTCTTAAGAGGAGATACAAAAAAAGAGGGCAGCCATAATCTCCTTAATGATGACTGTAGACCTGTTAACAACAGATATATTATGTCAGGACAACATCCCTGCTGTTATGGGCAACTGACCAATCAGAGCCCAGGATTCTTTTTTACCATTGTATAATAATCCTGTAATACCAAGAGGAAGAAGGAATGGAACAAAGGATGCACACAGTTGAAGCTCCAGGTTGCAGAGGGAAGAGTTCTGGAGCAAAAATGATTAACCCAGACAAAACAGGCTGCAGCACAACCACTGACAATCAACAACTGTTCTGGGGATATGATCAAAAGGCAACAGGACAATGTAGCATCACTAAGAATAGTCTAATAACTAATGATAGGAAGACCAAGTGACTGTTCAGGAAGAACATATCACCTGGGGTTGTACACAAACTGCACTACTACTATCAGTGTAAATCAGTATATTCACCACCCTGTGCTACTCTTTAAAAAAAAAGTCACAAAGATAATAAGAAGTACTTACATTCCTCAGCTGGAGCTGTTGAAGGATGACCTGCTGCTGGAGATTGTGGCATTACCTCCACAGAGGGTTCAATCTCCACAATCTCTATACCCTGTTGTGGAGTCCTCCTCCAGCAGCAACCTCTGCAGATGGTTCATCCTCTGTAAAAACATAGTAAAAGAAAAGAAAATCACTCATCCATCAATATCAATATTAGTATATATAAATATACATATCAGCACTACCACTTGTGCAATATTCTTAATCTTGACAACTATGATAGTATGTAGTGTTCACTTCATCACAGTGCACACATCTGATCTATTAATTAGTACAGTAACTAGAATTATTAGCAGCTATATACAATCATGTGGTTTTCAATTTACACATTGTGACAGTCTGTTCCTTACAAAAACACCTTAACAACTTTATACTAATATTAACACTAAACACATAAATGAATAGTTCTTCTTACAACAGTTTCTCATGAGATATATCTACCACTACATAATATAGTCTAAAAATTGTTCTCACTAGGAATTTCCAATCTAATGATAATGTTAGTAATTACATAATACAAACTAGTTACATGAATAAAATACTCCAATTACCTACACAAAGTATTCTCATGCCATATGACAGACATACTACCTACTGACTTAAAATACAGTCATCAGTACATTATTCAAACACACCAGCAGAGTCGAGCACGAGTAGCTGCTCAACTTGAGCCCCTCAAGCTGCACCTTCCGGGAGTGGTTGCAGCTGCACAGGATGGGAGGATGCAGGTTCCATAGGTGTTGTGACTGAGTGACAAAAAAAATGAATATGATCTTTAGCAATTTAAGCATTAACATAAGTGTCACTATATTGTTTTATTAGTTTGATTTGCATAATTGCTTTATGGCAGTTCTTATTTGCTATCCTCACTATCAACTAATTTCCCCACTCAACATCACATACAAAACCCAAACCTACCATCTATCCCTAGAATACTAGTTTCAAACTGCAGTTCAATACAGCTACCATACAATCATCATCAATACAAAGAACTGTACTGATGTTCTAGAATTGCAAACCTATTTTCAGTGTCCTGTCTTGACCTCTCATAGCGTTCTTTACATGCTAACACTAAGGGTAAGCATCAAGAGGTTTGACATGCTCACATACATCTCCACTACCATTTAACACACAATAACCCATCTCTGATTTCTATAGAATGCACAAAACTTCGATATTTAAGCAATAACGCACAATAAGGTGTGTGTTATTGTGTAATAATGTCACTCCTGGGGGTTGGATGAAGCACAACGCAAAGCCAAATGCTTTCACCACCCCAGCAGTAACGTTATAACACAATAACACACACCTTGTAGTACCTCATTGCAATTATACTATGGCTCGCTGTTATACAAAATGCAAAAAAAAATGTGAAAAGGTTTTACTAGATTTTTAGTGAGGCAGTATATCTTTGTTTCTTAAGAGAAGATCAAATGGCAAAGGAGGTCATCCATACAGAGATGTTATTATGTAATATCATCACTGTCTCAGGCACCCACTGACAAATCAGAATACAGGAAATTTCTTTCCCTTTGTATAATTAGTAGTAACAACACCTTCAGCTTGGAATGTGAAAATGAACACTGTGAAAACGTATAGCACGGTTCACACTGTTTTCCACTGTACTTATCTAATACATACCCTAAACACAAATTACATCTGTCTATGTTTCAAAATAATATATTGAGACCATAAAAATGCCACTACAAGTGATGTCTTCAAGATTACATACATTAGAATACTCCCAGAGAAGTATCATTATCTGCTTTCAAGGAACTAAACAAATGTTTCCTCTTGCCTCTTAGTCAAAAAACAGTTTCACCACAAATACAGTCCTCAGTTTATAATTAGTAAGCTGTTATTGTAAAATACTCTTTCTTTACATATCACTACTTTAGAAGTATTTTACAACATATGATTTGCTTAACAGTTCTAAATAAATGAGAATACTTCATTTAAATACAAAATAAAGCAACCTTGTTAGTCACAAACTTACAAATGATAGACATACAACATAAGCCTCTATATTAACATCACAACAGTTTCAAAGATATACTCACAGGTGTGATGATGATCATCAAATTCTGGTTTCCCTGCATCCTCCCACATAGCATATGCTATGTCATACCACTCCAGAAGAGTCCTTCGCATATCACCCACCGATGACTTTGCTATAAAAAATGTCTGGCGGGTGATCTTCCACTTCCTGCAACAGTTGTCTGGAGATTTTGTTATCTCCTGTCTCCCCAAGGTGCGACTAACCTGAGAAAAAAAGAAAAGTACGTTGAGTGTTTTGTCTAATGAAAAAATCAGTAACTTTACAAAGATGACAACCTCACCACTAATTCACCAACTCTAACAACATGTACTCAAATGCACAGAGTATCACATATCAAAGGAATAATACATCACACACTTTCTTGCATTGCTATAATGAAGACATGTAGCAGAAGGAGTTAACATTGTGCACAAGGTCAAACAGCAACTCCATCCAATGACCCAGTTTAACCATTATAACAGAACAAGAGACAACTTTTACTCCATTTTTTTACACAACACAATACCATCTAGGTATATATTAAATATAAACATTTGTGTAAGAAATATCAATAGAAACATAAAACTATTATTTGTTTACTTTTTTCTTGTTTAACACAGCATCCTGTATATATATATATATATATATATATATATATATATCTACAACTGCTAACACTACTGACAGTAAGTGTGTCTCATCATACTTAAATAGCACCATGGTCCAGATATCCACATTGCACCAGAGAGGAGCGCAAGCCTGGGAGCAGCATAGCTGGAAGCTGCCGTACCATGTCCTAGGTGATATTTAACAGTGCAATGCCATGGCTCAGTACCATTCAATAAGCTATTATGACCACCCACATTATACATCCTCGAGTGATGCCGCACCACCTCAAGTGGCAAGAGAGTAGCAGGGTGATGCACCAGTACAACTGCACTTGCAATAAGCAGACAAAGTGCTATATTCAGTTATGAAAATAGACATGGGCCATAATACATGCAAGCCACAAATGGGGCTATTTCCTTCTCATCATAGCCACATTTACATACAGGCACACCAATCGCTGGCAACTTCCACCAGGCACCCTGCCAGTCTTCAGACATAAGGTGTTAACACCCCCTGCACCTCACTGGCAAAGCACCCCAGTACCCAATAATAGGAATATGTAATACAAAATAAGCAATTATATCTATTGCTCCTGCTCCACAACACAATAGGCAGCCCAATCATGAGCATATATATTACTAAAATAATATAAATATATCCATAGTGCTCCAATGGACTGTTACCAGCCTAATCACATATTTTTGTTAAAATACAGTCATTCTCAGCAGTCCACAGGGCGCGCTCCCAAGCCCAATTGCACACATTGTAAAAGAAAAAATCTGGTGGTGAAACAGTACCCCTCCTCCCCACCTGCCTACTCAGACCCACCACCACACTGTCAACCACTCAGCAACGTGTGGCAGGTCCCCAACCACAAGTCATCCGGCAACCAACTGACTGACAGAGTACACTAAAGCTGTATGCCAATTGCTGCTCAGCATGGATCAATAGGATTACACACCATACTGTACAACACATTCTCAACATGAGAATAAACCTATTCATATATCAGGAATGTGGTGTACACTACAGTGCACACACCCATTGCTACATGCTGTAGATCAATAGACACACAGCCACAGTATATGCTGTCACTCAGCAGCCGAGGAGATGGTTTTGCAGGTGGTGACCTGCTGCCCAATGCAACTAGCTGAGAGCAGACTGGCAGGTCTCAGTGGCTGGGTAGAGAGTGTGACACCAGCATTTTTCCTTTCACAATGTCCACAATCAGGCTTTGCAGTGACTCTACTGTACCAGCAAGTAAATGTTAATGTTATTTCTGTTATATAGAAGACCATGATTAGGCTGTGTATGGTCCACTGTATCACCAAAAATCAATTGATTTTTTAAATATGATATGGAACCCACTGTTGTCATTGATCATATCCATAGCCATGTAAAAAAAAACTATAAACTCTCAATCAAATCAAAGACCTACCTTGCCCCATGTGTGTGTCAGGCTGAGGTTAGTCGCACACATGACGATGCATGCATTTGCATGCTCCCTAAAAGCCTGAACTAGGGCCAGCACCTCTCTGTCACTCCAAGATTTTGGCATCGTCTATCTGTAATGACAAAAAAGGCATATCAGAAAACATTATTAGATATAATATTAATAGTGCTGTATCTTACACCTGCTTGTCTTTCTTAACACCCACAATGAGATATGTGTAATACCTAATAAATCCTAAGGTAACAATGAGTCTATTACTAAAACATATCAGTGCACCCCCCCAACATTAACAATACAGTATAGTAATCAAATATTGACAGCTGCATTCACAGCTGCTGTACTATCTCCTTTAAAAATTATGTAAGCTCTATTATTGATATACTAACTACATAGTGTAATAGGGCAGACCAAACAGCTGTGCACCATGCAGGTACACTGAGGGTTCTTCCTACTATTCCCTACACAACAGAAGTAGTGATATGACCAAATATTAATACCCAACAGGATGCACAGCATGTGAGAACACCACAGCACCTAGCGGTGTAATTACGCCTGACTGATCATCCTGTACGGTATTATTGCACTTTCAAAATGGTCGCCATGTGAGATGTTTTAAAAATACATGTTACTAACTTTTTTTTTTACTAAATTTTTTATTTACTTGTATGTAAAACAAGTAATCACTCCACCTCTTTTTTTCTTGTCTTCTACACATCCTGTTTGCACTCACACCCCACTCAGTCGCCAGACACATCAACACAGTATTAACACTTTTTTCTGATTTTTTGTTTCAGCCAGTCAGCAACATCAGATGTCATCATAGCTACACCCCCCCACCAGAAGACACAGATGCAAGCACTATTTAAATATTAATGTCACTGCTTTTGAAGTTTGTTTCTTTGCAGGTATTGTACAGCCACTGGTCAGGAGCCGATGAAGTGCCTGAAACTTAATAAGATGGTAATACAACATGACACTTTGCAAATGAACAACCAAAGGTGAAAGTAACAGCAGTCACAAACAAACTAAAATATTGACTACAAAGATAAAGCAACCTAAGTTAAAAGTAAGAAATCTAAATTCTTTGATCCGGTCCATGGCATAGCAGTTGTAGAAAAGTGGTGCATTACATAGTGAATACCTTAGAGGTGTCAATAAGTGATACTGCAAAAATTGCACCACATCAGTACACCAATTTAGGGTGCCTAAACATAGTGTTAGCAAATGATACACATTGAATTAATAGTTATTTAAGAGTGGGCATCTACTGTACATTTAGCCACCCTCCCACTATTGCTATGAGGCAATCAGAGAGCTGGTAATGCCTATGTATTTTGTAAGAGCTCAATAAGGAAACAGTGGACAAGACAATGGGCCCTCATAAAATACATCCTACTGAACACTGAGGTAAAGCAAAAAAGAACAATACTTACTTAACAGTAGAGTATGTGCAGAGGAATAGCAAGCATATATATATATATATATATGTTCAAAGAAAAACAAAAAATGTATTACAAAACTGTCAAACAACATGCACATTGTTGACAACAAACACAATCAATGAGTTAGCCACTGAAAATATCCTAGCAGCACACTGTATACTACATTGACAGCATATGTGTTTTCATGCCACAAAGCTGCCCCTTTCTTGACAGTTCACCTTCAGAAAAACACATTACATTTCCAGCCGTACTCAGACAATGCATTACCCCTTAATACCAACCATTCTCAACAGTCAGAAAAAAAAAAAAAATAGTAACAGTACACACATCCTACATCACCCGAACAGAAAACACAAAAAAACACCATTTTGCACAGTGACAGCTAACCAATATGATATGTAACCCACCCAAAAACAGACATAAAATGTCAAGTTAAAATGAACATACCACTCAACTGTTAATTATTGTAACACCTGTTTGCTGAAAAACACCACACAATCTGTGTTTCCCACAGACTCACACTCTAACATACAGACAACAATGTGCAAGATGTAAACTGTTCTATTTTTTGACCATTTATGGCGGCTGTAAAAAGAGCCATTTTTGTCAGTGCATATGTGATGTACTTGAGAGACACACTTGTACAGGTACACAATCACAGAACTGTAAGGATACCATGTCAAAGTCAGTGGCTCAGTAGGTAGCACACTCGCCTCTGAGGCTGGGAGATCAGAGGGCTGTGGGTTCAGTTCCCACATCTGGCACTTGGGTTAATATCCCAGTACTGACACTGTAGTGCTGCAAGAGAGGGGTGCTGCACTTCTGAGGTGCTGTCTTTCGGATGAGACGTTAAACCGAGGTCCCATCTGCCTGGATTGGTGGTAGTTCAGGTGGATGTTAAAGATCCCATGGCACTTATCGAAAAGAGTAGGGGAATTTCCCCGGTGTCCTGGCCAAATTTCCCTCATTCACTAAAAAAAATACCACCGACAGCTTAATCTGGTTCAAGGTCAGTTGGCATTCATCTGTATCCCCTCCCCCGGGTTGTGCCTGAAAATAGGCAGGATTTGTCTAGTGCACTTACCCGGTCAACAAAAACTAAATAAATAAAGGTCCCCAACAAAAATGTTATTACCAGTGTTAGACAGATGCATACCATCTTTTAGATATAGCCAATATTTGTCATAAGTAATTTGGGGGTGACGAATGGTATGCATTCCCTTAACATGAAAGAATCCAGATATTTGTATGTTCACCTTCCTGCGTGATCATTCAAGAGCAGGACAGTAATCCTCACCTTTCCAGACCATGCACTGTGTAATGTCTGAATACAGAATTTTACACGCTGGTAACATACTGATAAGATGCTGCAAGTCAGAATGTGCAGCTTCTATTAAATCAATTGCTCTTTTGTTCCCCAAATCATTTCCTCCAAGATGGATAAGGAGTATGTCTGGTTCTGGGTGTGTCTCCAATAAGTGGTACATGGTAGGCATGAGCTGCTCTCACCTCATGCCACCCTTCCCAAACCAAGACACTGAGCATCCAGGTAGGTATAAATCATTGCCAAAATGACTACCTCTACTGAACACTGCTGCCCTTCTCACCAAACTTGATCCCACTATCCATACAGTTAATGCTGATTTTCCTGCCATGCTGAGTGAAAAATCTCAAAAACTCAGATGTAGAAATATCACAGTTGTGTCTGTCTGACTACCAAGCACTACCAAGTCTAATCAGCAGAATAACCAGTATTCTGTTGCATCATTCAGATAAATACAGTCAAAACAATCACAAGTAACAATCTGATCACAGATTGGCTCACACAGCCTAAAAGATCTAGCTATGTATGTAAAGCCTCTTTCTATTGGCATAATGTTTATAAAACATTCTTTTCTGTTTTGGAGGGGCCATACTGTCTTCTGATTGGCACAGTTCATGACTTGCCAACAACACAAATGTTCATTGGTCTAACTTACTAGCCATTAAGCTTTCTCAAAGTAAATTCTCTCTCTTTCCTTCTCAGCCAGTAGCTTGAGTGGTGAGTGGAACCATACATTTGTACTTCACAGAGATAATGTGCAACAGTTTACAACTGTACTATATTAATTAGACTGCAACAGTCTCATAACTGCAGTAGAATTTAACAGTTACCAATTCCTAGTAAGAACTGCTGTCATTGTATATGTTAAGTAAAAAATATTTATGTGTGTCTATGTTTTAACAATTCAAATGTACTATCTACTTAACCTAGAAAGTACACAATATCTTTCTGAGATAGGATTCCACAACAGGGAAAACACACACATGTAACCAAATATTCCCAATGTTGTCAGATCATCAAGTAACTCTCACAAACAAACCCACCACTAAAAAGCAGTACATCTGCTTTACACACTAACTGTTAAGTTGTCAGATACTGTTACAGAAAAATGGAGAACTGTTATAGCTAATACTAAACCTGAAGCACTGTTTCCTGCCATAAACAATCACTGTAACAGTTACAAATTTGACAAAACTCCCAAACAGCAGGTTTAAACACTATTTATTAATATAGAAATATCATAATACAAGATTAAAAAATATTCCTTAGCAGTTTTTCTCCTTGGACAATTATAGCTCATTAACTATTTGCATGGCTTTCTCAGAACTATTCTGTGACTAAAACACATAGAGGGAAATACCATACATTGGAAAAGTGTCTAAAACTTTTCTGAGTATGATGCAATCAAACTCTCAGAGTGAGACAAAACTGTCTACATCACCAAAAAAATCAGTATAGACTGTCAAAATCAAGCAGTAAGCATGGCACAGTCCTTCCTAACTTGTTAATAACTGAAATACCCACTCCAAGTAACAAAAAAACATAAGTTTTAACAAGAACAATGTAACTAAGTAAAAGCACTCACTGTTATCTCCTACAGTATTTGCTGCTCGAACATTCACTCTAAAATGGCCCCCAGAATGTTATTATTTAATTCTATTGGCTCAGAAAAGTCAAATAACAAACTTAGCCATTTCTTTGATCGCGAGCATGCAAATTCTTTGACCACGACTCGCATTGTTCGTCAGGATCGACTGCGTGCGTGCAAAATCTTTGATTGCGAGAGTAACGCGAGACTTCGTTGTGAGACTGTGTCTGACAGAGAAAAAAACAGTAGATTTAAAAATTTTGGAACAGAATTAACCCCCTGAGAGTGTTTCTATGACTCATAAGAAAGGAATATAGTCGTAATATCTATTTTTAAAATGTTTGAAAATAATTCCCGTAGTTTTTACAATCTTTGATTGCAAGCATGCAAATTCTTTGACAGCGACTCAGTTTGACCGTGAGGATTGACTGCGAGCATGCAAAATCTTTGATCGCGAGAATAACGTGAGACATCATTGTCAGAGTGTGTCTGGTTGAGAAAAACAGTATATTTAACAATGTTTGAACACGGTATACCCCAAGGGTGTTTGTAGGACTCATAACTGACCAAAATAGTGTAAATATCTATTTTTCAAATGTTTGCAAATAATTCCTGCATTTTTACGATCTTTGGCAGCAAGCATGTAAATTCTTTGAATGCGCCTTGGTTTAATCGTGAGGATCAACCACGAGCATGCAAAATCTTTGATCGTGAGAATAACGCAAGACTCCGTTGCCAGAGTGTGTCTAGTTGAGAAAAAACAGTAGATTTAATAATTTTGGAGCACAGTAAACCCCGTAGGCATTCCTAGAACACATAACTAAGAAAAATGCTGTGAATATCTATTATTAAAATGTTTGAAAATAATTCCCACATTTTAACGATCTTTGATCATGAGCATGCAGATTCTTTGACCGCAACTTGCTTTGACTGTGAGGACCATCTGTGAGTTGACAATTTCTTAGATCATGAGAAAAACTCTAGATTTCAGCAATTTAACACGAGTACTTCTCAAAAACTCAATTAAGTTACATTCTCACCACACAATATTCACACATGTCTATTAAAAGATTACAAGTTGTGTCTGCCATGTTAAGTAAGCTTAACAAGCTTGTATTGCTATTTGATATTATTTCCATGTTCTTTGTTTGCAAGAGTGCAAATTCTTTGATCGCGATCATCTATGATTGTGAGGATCGTTCATGAGACAACAAATTCTTTGATCGTGACAAAAAATGCTAAATTAACAATTTTAAACTCATGCAAGTTTCTATAGCTTCACTTTCCCACACAATTCACATCACACAAATATTAAACTGTCATCACAACAATCAAGAAACCTAATATTATTTCTCCAACACAAGATTATTAACACCATTAGCACCTTCACACACATCCATGCCACTATCATTACCACGACTGAGCAATAGAACCCTGTGTATCCCATCTTTATAATATGTTAACATAAGGTGCTGGAAAGATGTAACAACTAATATTTAACTATTGCATGACTTTCAACTTGCTAGTACCCAAGTGCATCAACCAACGAACTCACCATACATATTCTTTTTTCTAGTATTACCAGTTTACAATTGCACCCAATATTCAGACCACACTGAAGGGCACAGAATAACTAAATAATTTCTGACAAAGTGATGCAAATTTTAGGATATAAATGCATTTTTTGTAACAATACCATGCTCTCAATTCCTTATGCAGTATTTGTTTTTTATTGCCGTATGGAAAATGTTTCTTACTTCTCAATATATTCTTTTCATTTTTTTAGGAGATTACAACCCCGAAGAGAATAAAGAAATACTTGAGCTATTTCATCATACCCATTTGCCGTAAACCTACAGCACAAAGAAAAAGTGCTAGCTGTACTGCTTGTTCATCGTCATGCCAAGTAAGAACCAAAGGCAAAACTTGTTGACAGAAGCCCAAAAAATTGTCTTCTGTTCAAAGTACACACAGAATTAAACATACACATTTAATAAAAGACAAAACCTCCTCTAGTAAAACTACAACAAGTAGGCTTCCTAGAGAAACATTGCAGTTACAGCATCCAGTACTGTCATCAACAAAGCATACACATGAGACAGAAATAAAATGCTAGACATGTGAGTTCTGCTACTGCACAACACAGCAAGGCAATTTTTTCAAAAAGCTGGTCCACAGAGCTAGAATCGAGTGTGTGATCTCCAAAATAGTGAGACACAAAGGGAACAGACTGCGTACTAAGATCTCATTGATGAAACTGTGCTTAAGAGTAAAATGATTTGTCTATGTGGCTCTAGCAATGCATTCCCAATTATGGGCTGAAATGATGTCAGCCATTAATAAATTGAGTGCAAAGACTGAGGAGATGAAAAACAAAATATTGTCTTTTGAACATATAAGCAGACAAAATATCTCTGTTGTGTTTCAAGGAGACTGCTTTCATTCAGAGTACTCAGAAGCATTCTGGGAAGAGACATACCATGCACACAACAGAAACATTGGTTTCACAATTGATGAACAGGGAAAAGTGCAGAATGTCTTAGCTCTCTCTCATGAAACCCTTCACTTGGAGAATGACAATCAAGTTGAACAGGTTGAAAGTGATCAAAAGTTGTCAGCTAAGAAATGGGCATGTGACAACACATGTAATATTAGAGAAGAATAAATCATGTCTATTGAAAGTTTCCTCTCAACATTTCTAACAACCAAGAGATCTGAACGACATACACTGCTTCATACCATTGACAAGTGTGAGATACGGCCTCACAAAGGCCTAATGGGTCACTTCCTTGCATGTTTAGAGAGCATGAACTGTGACAGCGCATTTCATCACTTTCATATGCTGGCAGTGCATAACTCTGGCATCCGGAAATTTGTACAAAGGTTATATCTAGTGAGATCTGTCATTCGAGACTACATGCAATTCCAAGCATTGCTCAATGACGGAGATGTGGAAGAACTTACGGACTTAATAAAACAGTGCAAACAACCCATAGATTGAGGTCTAATGCTACTGTCCCTGAACAAACAAACACAATGCACACATCAGTGGTGCAAGAAGCTCAGCTTCTGAAAAAGTTTGGCCGTGAGTTTGCTAAATTTGAAATCAGCAAAACACAAACATTTGGTGTAATCTCTGTATCATGTGAATGCTTGTTCTACAAACACTTATGTGTCACAATGGACCTGCAGAACATTTCATGCTGGAATGTATTGTGGGGTCATCTCCATGCATACCTTCTCTTAAAGTCTGACTTTGAAGAAGTTGCAACTGTGTCACTTTGTTCTTACTGTAATAACAAGATTAAGAACAACAGTTTGCCTCCTTGGTCTGTACTTAATAAAATGGAAGTTGAACCAACTCCTGATGAGATAGCAGTCTTTAACTTGTTTGAAAGGATTCTCATTCAGACCATGAAGCCATTTCAAACAATCATCAGGCTGAACACAAAGACGCGAGACCTGTCGAACAAAGAACTGGTACGCTCTCTGAAAAGTTTTGTTGTCTACTTGACTTTACCTTTGCAAGAAAATGTCAACACTATTTCTCAGGACAACAGTGTAGTAATCTTGGTGAATGGTGTACCAACAAAGTCAAAAACAATATGGCAAGACATAGTCGATGTAGACAAGGTAAAGCATGCTTTGCAATACCTAAAAGAGCATAATTGTTTTTATGTTGACATTGAAATCGATGCGTTTGTTGTTCTTTCTACAGATATTGCTGCAGAGCACTCTGACAAAGCAATACTGGAGAAGGTTGACATCGCAGCAGTACACAATGTGTATGAGCAATTCACCATACACCCATTGCATGGCAAAGACCCAGTAATGGATAACATTGATTTATATCAAATGAAGCAAATAGAGGGCAATCCTGTAAGTATATGGGAGGCTATTCTAGAAGCTTGTTGTTTTCCTGATCTATTTCCACTTGGCTCAGTTGGTCGATTAGATGAACGTGAACTTCAAGTACCAGGAGCTGAGTATAGGGCCTCACGAGTACTACAAAAGGATGGCAAGTTTTGGAGAAACATTGCATACCTCTTCCACCTTCTTTGGGAAAGTGAACTTAGTGTCCTATCTGCTAGTATTGCTCATACATTGAAACTTGGTACAGAATTCAACAATATGACAGCTGCACAGTCACTACAGAAGTTGCAGACCAAAGATGAAACACTGCAAGTCAGTCTTTCCTCCATTTTCTCTAGCATGCATGGTACTAAGGAATATTGGTACAGATGACACTCTGAGGTAATATGCATGCTGAGAGAGTTTGGACCAGCAACATGGTTCATAACGCTGAGTTGTGCTGAATATTATTGGGATGATCTGCTTGATCTTCTCAGATGGGCAAACTCTGACATTGAGAACATACAAACATTGACTTTCAATGAGCTATGTTCACTTGATCCAGTAACAGTTTCATGTTACTTTCACCACCGGTTCCACAGTCTTTTAAAGTTCATACTGTCCAAGACAAATCCTCCTCTCGCCATTGTCAAGCACTACTTCTGGAGGGTTGAGTACCAAGCTTGTGCAGCTCCACACATACATATGTTGCTATGGATAAAAGATGCCCCACGTATTGGAGACAACGAGACAACTGACATTCTAAGCTTCATATTGAAGTATGTCACATGTCAGATACCAGACAGGTATGACAGTGCAACACTTTGGGAACTGGTTCAGAAATTCCAACGACACCTGTGTGGTAAACACTGTTGTAGGAAAGTAAAGAACAAAGGTCAGTGGTACACCCAATGCCATTTTGGCTTCCCAAGGTGAGCTTGCCTAGATGCTTCTCTGAATGATGTATTTTCAGCCATGCGACACCACCTGAAAGCAAAGTCCACAAAGCCAGTCTATGAACTACCTCGCACAAAATCAGAAGTCCATATCAATGACTATAGTCCTTCCCTTCTGTTGATGTGGCAGGCAAACATTGATGTTCAGTTTGTTGCTGACAACTCAATAGCTCTTGTAACATATGTAACATCACACATCACTAAGCACAAGCAAACAAACCTGCAAGAGATGTGGGAAGAGTTGTCTAACTGTGATAAGTCAATGTCTTCCAGGCTTTGGTCACTGGGACTTAAGACTCTGTCACACCGCGAGTGTGGAGCCTATGAAGCAAGTGACCGACTCACAGGTGTATGTCTATATGTCAAGTCAGACTACTTTCATTTCTTGAATGTGAATCACAAGCAGAACAGGTGCCATGTCCTTAAGAGCCATGAAGAGACTGAGGATCTGGCTGCTACATGACCAAAATCCACAAATATTCTCAAGAGCAACCTAATTGACAACTACTATCCACAGCGCCACAGTGCTATGGATGATCTGTGTCTCTTTGAAGTTGCTCAATGGTATGAACACAACAGAAAGCAAAGAACATTATTACTTTGCTCTATTGTTTCTGTTCAAGCCTTGGAGATCTGAATCTGAATTAAAAGGATTATCTGACACATATGAACAACAGTTCATGGAAACATATCATACCTTCCAGAGTCATGTCTCTGAGACTTACATTGACAGACTTGAAATGGAAAAAAAATCAGCTAGAGAACACAAAGAAAATTCTGGATGATGATACACCAGTAACATCACAGGAAATGGTTGATGTTGAAGGATAAGGGTCTCTTGGTGCTCCTTTTCCTCCTAATGACCAAGCAGTGCTATTGTCAGAGGTAGAGGGCACAATGCAACAAAGCATGCACTTGTCAAAGTCAGCTACAGACATTGTTGACAAGTTGAACTCACACCAAAGAGTCGTGTATCACTCTGTGACACATGCTGTGAAACATGCTATTCAGCACAGTACCAAGCAGTGTGTTTGTGAGGAGCAGACACCAATCAGGATGTTTGTTAGTGGTGCTGCTGGAACTGGGAAAAGTTTCTTGATCGAAGCTATAAGCAAAGGTGTGCGTGAGCTTTGCAATGCAGCAACATCTGTTATTGTTGCTGCTCCTACAGGTTTGGCAGCTTATAACATAGGTGGTATCACACTTCATAGGTTATTCGTGTTGCCAGTTGAGCATGGGAAGAGTGGTGATTACAGGAAATTGTCATATGACGTTGCCTCTGAACTGAGGTCAATGTTTGACAAGATGTATCTGCTGATAATAGATGAGATCAGCATGGTTTCAAATTTTCTCCTCACATATGTTCACCTACATCTACAGAAGATACTAGGGACAAATGATGACATACCATTTGGTGGTAAGAACATTCTTGTTCTTGGAGATCTCCTTCAGCTGGCTCCTGTAAATGGCAAACATGTTTTCTGTAGTCTTTCCATTGAAGAGGCAAAGAAAACAATTGGATGCATAGGTGGAGTCAATTTGTGGGAGTTCTTCTCATATGTTGAACTCTCACAGAACACAAGACAGCAAGTTGACATGTCTTACAAAGCATTACTTGATGAGGTGCATATTGGTACACTGTCACCCACCCACGTTGAAATGCTAAGACAGTGCATGATCACAAGAAATGATGCTCCTATTCAGGATGCATGTGATATCTCTGAACATGTACAGAAATCTGGGGTACATGTTGTATGTCTATTCCCAAGACTTAAGCAGTGTGAGAGTTCAATGAGATCATGATGCAGAGAGAAGAGCAACCTATTGTCAGTCTGCCATGCATAGATACCATAGACGGTGTCACCCTATCATGAACAATGGTATTGAAAATGGTTGAGCATCTCAGAGAGCTCACAAGTGATGTGTCACGCACAGCTGGCTTAGAAGCTGTGCTTGCACTATGTAGAAATGCATGTATCATGCTTCACAGAAACATTGACGTTGAGTGAGGTCTCATGAATGGAGCCATGGGGTATATCCATGAGTTCCAGTACAACGTGAAGAGCACAGCTGTAGACTTTGCAGTCGTTAAGTTTGACAACTGTGAAACTCCTCGCTCAATAAACAGAGTAACAGTCAAGTTTGAGCTTGTGAAAGACATATATGTGACAAGGAAACAATTTCCATTGTGTGCTGCTTATGCAGTCTCCATACACAAGTCACAAAGGTTCAGCCTTGATAGTGCCATTGTAGATATAGGCAGTGGTATATTCAAGGATGGGATATCTTATGTTGCTTTGTTTCGTGTAAGACAATTGTCTAGAGTACACATAGTGAATCTGGCAGAAAGCAAAATATGTGCTGACACAAAATGCATAGTTGAGTACAACAGATTATGTATATTGTACCAAACAAATGCTCCTTTGCTACCAGTTCCCAGATATGCATCCGGTACATCTATCAAAATGGATGAAGCACACAAACTAAAAAGAAAGCACACTAAAACTCCAGTCATCACCTCAGCACTCCATTACAGAGCAATCTCTGCATAAACAACTCGCATCTCCACCTGTGAAAAAATGTATCGGAGTCAACACACTGCCAATATTTAACAACAGCACAGGATTAAACTGCTATGTAAATGCAACTCTGCAAGCACTTCTCCACATACCTGAGTTTACTAATGTGTTAAATTCAGGTCAGTCAACACCTCTATCGGAAGCATTAAAGAGAGTCATTAGAGGTACTCAAAACCAGTTCCCCAGTTTACAAAGCTTGACTCCTCTATGACTAACTCTTAGACAATATGCAGGACAATCAATGTCTGCTGACAATGCACAACAAGATGTCACAGAGTTCACGATGGGAATGATAAACAGTTTAGCAGATGATGGCATTGATTTGCGTCAACACTTTAAAGTTGACTATATGTCCAAGTACACATTTATCATGGGACCACAAAGAATCACAAATAACTCAGGATATGCTCTGGCTGTCTGTCTATGTCCCTGAACAGAGAACTGTGAAGTTCCGCAAGTTATTTGCTAATGCAGAAACTGGTTGGCTGTGCCGAAGATGTGGTCGTTCTTGTGTTTGCTCTCTGAGAGTTACATGTTCAAGTTCATACATAATTATTGTATTACAGTGCTTTAACTCTCAAGGCATGAAAGTCACAACACCAATTTCACATTTCATTGCTGGGAGAACTATGTTCTCAGGAAGTCAATTTGATACACATGCAATAATCTTCCATCACAGCCTATCCATTCACTCTGGCCACTGTGTCACTTGGCGAAGGTTCAGGAAGGGATGGGTGGAGTGCAATGATACAGTATGCACTCTGAGGGAAAGATTCCCAAGGAATCTGAAGGATGCATATGTCATTATTCTCCGTTGCACCAATGTTGCACAATGTATGGAAGAGTGATGATATCTAATCACAGCATCTCAGTAAACCACTATCTCTGCAACAATAACATTGCATGTGCATATTCCATTCAGATATAATTGTTAACCACCAATGTACAGATGAATTCTCCTTACACCTTCATCAGAAACTACTAGTGTGTAAAGCCACCCATGGTGACCTATGTGTTCTAAATGTTGCACTAAATCACCACAGCCCATGTTAATTGCTCTGACTTCTCTGCCATTGCAGAAGATACCACAACATTACAGCAATGCAGCTACCTGTAGTACACAATTACTTGTTTATCACACTGCTATCCTTATACATTGGATACAAAACAACACTTTTCCCATAATTCATTGCAATGCAATTTCCACAGACATTGTATAGTAATATTCACCATTTGCAAATTTGATATACTCACTACAAAAATTGCATTGTTACTGTTCAAGTAGACTTGAGGGTATTGAACTGTAATCAATAGACAGTCAGTCAGTAATATATTTTTACAGATGCCTTACTTAACACTCAATGTCTCAGCAGATATTACTGTGTATTCAGTTGTTTTACAGTTGAATCTTACATGGCAATGACAAACTCACTAACTTATTTAAATGCTTATCAGAGATGCAAATACAGTTCTCTACATATTGTGTCGAGAATTCTACTTGTTTCAACAATACACATCAGGTTAAGTTCTCACTCCTTCTCCTGCTGTTGTCTACATTCTTGACCTTTATTATAATACTTACTAAATTGACTTCTGAAAAATCCAAGCAGACTCGAGGGCGCTGGATATTACTCAACGTCAGTTAGTAAGTTATGTCTTGGCAAATGTAGTTATCACACCCATGTTAAGAGCATGACTACCTACATGATGGCATCATCTCTAGTACTATACTGAAATTGCTGACAAAAATCTGATAGAATTTTCTGTCAGTGTTCTTGCACTCTGAACGCTAAATATGACAAACTCTGACAGAAAAATGTGACTCAGACTTGTACATATGTATATAGTGCTGAGCTACAAATAACACGTACATAACTTGAAAAGACTTTCATGTATAAATGTTTGTTGTAAAATAAGTAAATACATAAATTATAGGAATATGTTAATTATCTTTGCAGGATTATCTGCCACTGTTCTTGGACTTTCAACACTGAATATGACAAACTATTACCAAGAAAAACAACTCAGACTTCTACATATGTATATCATACTGAGCTTCCAATTGAATGTATATAACTTAAGTAGACTTAGAAATGTGAATGTTTGTTTAAGAAAAACAATACACTAAAATCACATTATTTGTTTATTACTGTTCCAAATGTATGCTATCCATTCATTTAATGGTATTGCATTGCATTAAGTGCAACTGTTCATATGATTAGTAACTTACAAGAGAGATGTATTCATGTGATTATCTGGCCTATTCCCACTGTATGATGCATTTCTACATATCTGTGCAGATGTCTACAACTCATAACTGAGCACAAAATGTTCACAATGATTGTGTACTTCTGCAGTACTATGCAAACTATTGGTGTGCTCTTGCTTTAATAGGATCGTCCATATTTTTGGAGGTCGGATGAGGAATTTTTCCCAGTTCAACAAATAAAAAATATGTGTAAAAACTCATTAATTTGCAGCTTGACCAGCAATCTCACCATCAGTAAAAAAATGGAATGTGAAATGAATATCCTCACCACACCATGACATACTCAAAATGTAACAAATGTGTGTAATACTTCCATGTTTGTTTCACTTCTTGATATTAGTAGATTTACCTTAAAATAAATAACTTCTACTTTATCAAAAGTCATAGCAACACATATGTAGATATCACTAATAACTAAAATAGTACTCAAATGACAAATGAAAAAATGTCTGCCATTTAACTAAAATATAATAAAAACATAACAACAAATTAAACTTCATAATATGATTATTGATTCAATTCAATTCAATTTTATTTATATAGTGCCTTTCAAGGCCAAGGCGCTGTACAAAACATTAAAATTAATAAAATCCAAACAGTTAAAAGTCAGCCACACCTAACACGAATATGCTAAATCAAAAAGATATGTTTTTAAAACAATTTTAAAGTTATCAGATATCAGACTAAACGTCTCTACTCACATATAACGTATTGCCACCAACTTTCACACTGTTAGAATAATCTACACATGTGGTTATCCTACAGGGGAAATGTATGAATACACTCATGAGAAACAGTAAATGTTTCTTACTGCCTCATGTGAACATGCAGTCAATAACTAAACACCATCAAACACTGATTAGGTGAAAAACTAACAATTTTCTAATTAATTGCACAAAATACCAATAAAATGTTGAGAACCACATGTTAAATAACATTTTGTTAGTATCCATTCTCTTCATATATAAGTGGCACTGAATGTGATAATAAAATACTATCAATAGACATATAGCTAATACCACTCAGCAATACATGTAACAAAGGTAACTGTTTGCTAACTAAATATTCTATAACATCAACACCCATATAAACCACTTACCAAATATATACACAATCTTAACTTTAAATGCTAGTCATATAGAAAAGAATAAATATACAAAAGAAACCACGTAGATAAAGACCCTGAGATGTCAACAAACAAAAGACATAATCAAAAATGATCACGGATATATACAACGAACTGTTTTTTTGCCCATCCCAAGAGCAACCAAAGAATTCAGACTAAATATATATATAAATAGTTAATTAATAAATTAATAATCAACCTTATGCTATGTCTCCTGAGTTTTATTTTTAAGCAGTTACTGTTATAGAGTTGTTATGTTGATCTACATGTCTTCTATTGAACTGTGACTGCATAGCTCTAACTATGCAGAGAAAGTAGAACACTAGAGAGAGGATCTCATGTGAGGGGTTGGGGCGAGGGGTTGGGACAGGCATTTAACTAAGTGTATCATGGAACAGATCTCACATGGGTGCAGACTCACAACAGTATCAATTCTTGTCAAGTTATTCCTTCCACTCCCACTCACCACCTCACAGATAACAGTGAGAAACTGTGAGGATTACAGTGTAGTCTGAGGATCAATCTGCAATGGATCATCTCTAGTACTAAGGCTGTGACTACACCTGTGTATCCAGTCATTGCAGATTTCACAGAAAGGACATTACTTGCCCTTCCTGCCTCTATTCATGCATGTGGAGATGTGTCTTGCTGTGGCTTGCTATGTGGGCCATATATTGAGCCCAGCTCACAATGACTGAAACTTGCAATCTGCCTAGTCAGTTGTGGACATGTGTACTCTCTATTAACCACAATTTATCATCCAGGTTCTTCAATCTGTGTTCCAGATGCTACATACTTGCCACATGCACCCACAGCTCACCAGACCTGGTTGCATGTCATAATACACATTAGAACTATGCCCCATTCCAAGATACCCTCAATACCTCACCCACACAACATA
Source organism: Neoceratodus forsteri (assembly GCA_016271365.2). Taxonomy (NCBI): domain Eukaryota; kingdom Metazoa; phylum Chordata; order Ceratodontiformes; family Ceratodontidae; genus Neoceratodus; species Neoceratodus forsteri. The sequence continues at coordinate 552,998,804 of CM057458.1, forward strand.
CAACAACAAATCAAGTGTGTGATATGTGTGGTAGTGCAGATAGCACATTGCTGCTATACCACAGTAGTATCAGGTGTTCTCAACTTAGTTGTTCCATCCCCAGTCACCAACTGGGGGGTGGTGGGAAGGGTTAAAAGCAGAACTTACAATAATGAGAGTGCAGTCTGACCACCATTTTCCAATGCAACAGCTCCAGTATTAAGACTGTCACTACCTCTATGGGGGCAGCACCACCTCACATATTACAGAAAGAAATAGCGAGGATGACAGTGTACTCTCAGGATCAATCTCCAATGAAGCATCCCTAGTACTGACACTGTGAGTACATCTGTGGATTCAGTCATTGCAGATTTTGCAGAAAGAAGGTTAATTGCCCTCTCTGGCTCTATGCATACATGTAGAGATGTCTCTTGCTATAACTTGCCATGTGGGACAGATATTCACTCACCTCACAATGGCTCACACTTGAAATCTGCGTAGTAAGTTGTGAACGTGAGTACAGTCTATTAACCACAACTTTTCATGCAAGTTCTTGTAATCTGTGTTCCAGATTCTACATACAGTAGCAGCCACAGACACTACCAGCAAATTCCCAAAATTTCTCTATTTCCAGATATATCTAATGCTTTCTCCATTTCTACAGTAGAGGCAGCAGAGAGGAACTCTGTAGAAATTTGACGAAAAACCTGGGAATATCTGGCAATGTCTGCAGCTACAACTGTACTTGCCACATTCACCCACAGCTCACCAGACCTGGTTGAATGTCAGAACACACATTGCAAGTCTGCCCCATTCCAAGATACCCTCAATACCTGAACCAACTACAATGAACAACACATCCAGTGTGTGGTGTGTGTGGTAGTACGGATGGCACATGGGTGCTGTGTCACAATAGTATCAGGTGTTCTCAACTGATTTCTTCCATTCCCAATAACCAACTGAGTGGGGGGGGTGGAAGTAATTTAGGGGACAACTCATGATGATGAGAATGCACTTTGAGCATCATTTTGTAATGCAGCATCTCCAATACTAAGACTGTCAGTAAGTCTATGGGGACAATCATTGCAAATTTTGAAACAAATAGGTGACAACCCTCTGTGGCTCTATCCATGCATGTACAAGTGCCACTTACTGTGAATTACCATGTGGGGGGGCACCTACTCAGCTAGCCTCACAATAGGGGCAATTGTTATCTAAGTTGTATCTTGTTGACATCTGCACTACCTATTGACAGCAGCTAGTATGCAGGTTCTTGCAATCTGTGTCCCAGATTGCAACATACTCGATCCAATAAATATGAAACAATACATTAGCACTGCAATTTTCATCCACAAGACATACTGTAAATGCCCTCCAAATTTCAAGTTAGAAGACCAAACCATTTCTGAGATATTCAATGGTAAACATTGGTGGAATTTCCCAATCTATTCCATTATGGAAATCTGGCCATCTTGTCCCTCCCTCGTGATCAAAGATGGCAATCAAAGAATCTCATGATCAAAGAATTTGCAGGCTCGCAATCAAAGAATTTGCAGAGTCACAACCAAAAACTAAAAACTGTTGTAATTTTAAAAATTCTAATAATTGCGGTAAACCACTGCCATGGTTCATGAGAATGAAGCCCCCTGAGTAAAACTCACCCCCATTTGTCTGACTAGAACACCCGTGAACTGAGAAAATTGATTTTTTTATCTGGCCATCTCGTCCCTCGCTCGCGATGCACGATCGCGATCAAAGAATCTTGCGATCAAAGAATTTGCAGGATCGCGATCAAAGAATTTACAGGATCGTGATCAAAGAATTTGCAGGCTCATGACCAAAGAATAAAAACTGTTGTAATTTTAAAAATTCAAAAAATTGCGTTAAATCACCACCATGGTTCATCACAATGAAGCCCCCTGAGTGAAACCGACCCTCATTTCTCTTCCTAGTACACCCCTTGACTGCAAAATGCTGTAGATATTTTTAATACGGCCATCTGGTCCCTCCCTTGCAATCAATGATGGTGATCAAAGAATCTGGTGGTCTAAGAATATGCAGCCTTATGATGAAAGAAATCACATGCTTGCAGCCAAAGAATGGCAAAGTTTGATACAGATTTTTCCTGACCAATTTCAACCAAACCAACGACATGCCTCGACAGAACAAAGCCCCCTGATCAAAACTCACCTTCATTTCTGCCCCTAGATCACCCCTGAGCCGAGATATTTGTGAAAATAAGTCACAATGCACGATGGTGATCAATCTCGCGATGAAAGAATTTGCAGGCTCGCGATCAAAGATCACTAGCGAGCCACGAATAAAGAATTTAAAAGCTAATAACTCTATTTTTTGACTGATTTAGATGGAACCAAAGCCATGGCTCAATGGATCGGGGTCCCCCAAGTAAAACCCATCGAAGTTTTACTTCAGAAGTGACCCCTGAGCCGAGATATTTGTGTTTGTGTGATCAGAAAACTGAAAACAAGATGGCGGACCCCGCAGTCAAAGAATTTTTGAAATTCCTTGGGAACAAAGATTTTTGAACCACGAGGCTACAAATTCTTTGACCGCCAGGTGGGACAAGATGGCCACAACCCTATTCTTTGATCACAAGATATACATATCAATTTTCCCATTGACTTATAATGGGAAATTAAAATTGCCATAACTTTTGAATGCCTTAATATTTTTTCCCCAAACAAAAAGCGGCATGTTTGGCCACCAAAGCTCTTTCAAACGAGCCATCTCACAGAGTGGCACACCACACAATGGCCATGCAGAACCACATTTAGAATGCCAAATGGTGCCTCCAAAAATGGATAATTTTGCATTTTTCAGTGCTTTCGTACACAAAGACCAGCACTCCGACAGATACACAATTTGGCAAATTAAGAGATCTACCATGCCCCAACATGCGTACCAATTTCAGACAAATCCATTGAACGGGTCCAAAGTTATTAACACCCAAACTTTTGACTTTAGTATATAACTGACCGCTCAACCCTAACTATAGTGGCATGACCATGCCACTATAATATGTATATATATAAATATATATATATATATAAGTGTATATATATATATTTTTTTTTTAATTAATTTATTTTTTTATAGATTTTTTGTATCCCCACCTGCTTCTTTCTGTGGGGGGGGGGTCACAAAGGTCCCAATCCTTTTCTCTGGTGCCCAGTGGTACCCCCACCCTACAATGTCCCCACCATCATTGGTGGCAGTGGAGGTCCTCTTCTTTATGTTTGTCCCTGAAAAGGAAAAACCATCCCTCGGTGTCTTTTGCTCATTTGTAAGCTAGGGGAAAAAAACATCCATCGCCAATGTCACCTATACTTTCCTCTCTACTCCCCGACTGTGCACCCACCTTCCCACACCCTCCGACATCCCCACAGACCACAACTTACCTAAGAAGGTCTCAAGTTTGAGACCTGCTCCTTTGATCAAAGACATGTCTTGCTGCTGGAACTGGTGACTGCAGTATGAACTAAAATGTATTTCCATGGGGGGATTCAACTTTCAGCAATAACTCAGGCGTTGTTTTGAATTATGACACCAAATGTTCAACATGGCTGTTTGGGAACCCATCCTCATGAACAATATGACTGTCATTAGGCAACTCCTGCCAGAAAGGTGATTTCTGGGTCAGTTGGCAAGATCACCTTTCCAGTGGGATTTATGTAATGACAGTCATATTGTTCATGAGATGGGGTCATAAGAAGGTTATGTTGAAAATTTGGGTCAAAATTAGAAACAATGGCTGTGTTATCGGCATTCATTGCAATCTCACTATGCACTCTTGTAACTTTGGAAATTTTCAATATTTTAACTCCATATTTTCAACACAGTCTTCTTAGTACCATATGCCATGTATGTCACAGCTGTTAATTTTTCAAATCCTGGCCAAAATGTGTTTTCGCACCTCTGTCACAGAATGGTGTACTGGTTGTACAGAGTTATGTTTTGGTGGTGATCTGAAAGGTTTATGTACTGTTTTCATGCCAATAGGGCATAAGAAGTCTATGTTAAAAATTTAGGGTCAAAATTAATTAAGATGGCACAGTTATGACTATTTATCACAATTTCACAATGCCTGCTCAAAACCTTGGTAATTTTAAATATTTTGAGCCCAAAGTTTCAACATAGCCTTCTTATTACACCACTGCATATATGTCACAGCTGTCATTTTTCAAGTCCTTTCCAAAATGTTTTTTTTTGTACCTGCACTACATATTGGTGTTGTGCTTGAACGGAGTTACATTTTGGTGGGGATTACAAAATGTTCTGTATCAGGAACATAAGATGTGGTAATAACATGGCTATGGTGACAATTTGGTCACTGTTGTGCTATGACTGGAAGTGCAGGGACCGGAGGTTCCTGTACTTCCACAGATAGACACATATATACATCTATGGAGGGATGGGAGTGTAGAGTCCCCACAGTAAAGTAACAATATAATTATACTATCTCAAAAAGTAAGGAATAATTGCAAAAACTTTATTAATGCATTAGTTAGTTAGTGACAAAGTATTAGCTTCAACGGTCAGCCCATTCTGCCTCCCTGCACAGACCCACAGGTGGGCAAGGGGGAGGGGGCTGTCTTGGGGGACATGAACCCTAATGATCACCTCATTCCATTCCAAAATTAGGTGGCATGGCTACAGCATAGGTGAATGGGGTGAACATTAGGATTCATGGCCACCAAGACAGCTCCGTCCCCCTCCCTCACCTGTAGGTCTGTGCGAGGTGGGGAATGGGATGTTAGGGTTTGAAACCCTAATGCCAATTTTTCCTACTTTTGTTGCTTTAATCCTAACTGATGCATTAACAAAGTTTTTGCTTATATATATATATATATATATATATATATATGTATATATATATATATATATATATATATATACACACACACATATATATATCTAAATATATATATATATATATATATATAGTAAGAGAGAGAGAGAGAGAGATGCAGCATTATTAATCACTACCTAGGGACGCTAAGTGGGCACTTCATGTCGCAGAACACACATAAAGTGGGCCCTGTGAAGTGCCTATTTCACATTATTGTTACCACTTCACGTTCTCATTATGCCTTAACGTGAAGTAAGGTGAAATGAGAAGAAAATAGGCACATCACATGGCTTGCAGTACTGTAAGTCACATGCTTTAGCCAGGCAGGAAGGAAGTGAGTCAGAGAAGCAGTTTCACTTTCTCCTTTGCATTTGTAGAGGGAAAAAGCAAAATTGTGAGAGAAGAGGAGATTCCTTGGCTTTCGCTTCTTTTTACTGCCAGAACCCAGAACAAACAGCTTTTTTAAAAGCTATTTTATTTAGTTTTTGTATTGTCTTAGTGTTTTTTTGTTAGTGAATTTTTTTAAGTTTTGTTTTGTTTTGTGTGTGTGACTGACTGAGTGTGTGTGCACTGTCTGTGTGTGTGTGTCAACCCGTGGACTCAGGAGGATGGAGGGCAACGTAGGAGAAGGTGAGTTGCTGGCCCATGGGCGCATTAGGAGGGGAGGAGTGCGGACCCATGGGGGGCGGGGCGGTCGTGTGATGTTAGACCGCTCCAGACTCCTGGCCGGTGTTGCTTCCCCCGCTGAAGTAACAGGAGCAGCAGCAGCAGCACCAGTGCCACTGGTGGCTGCTGCGTGTCCACCTTCTTCACCACTACCATCACCACCACTAGCAGCAGCTGTTGTGGCTCCAGCAGCACCCCCTCCACCACTACAGGAGGTGGCCCCAGCAATTGTAGGTGGTGGTGGGACTCATGCCCAATGTGTGAGGACTGTGCCTGGCCCCCCCGCAGCTCCCCAGTGTGGGAGTTTTTTAATTGTGTGGGGGAGACAGCACAGTGGTGGAGTGCCATGTGTGTGGTGTGCTAGTGCACCATGGCCCCCCACATTTGGGGACCAGTGGGCAGCGCACCCACATGCTGAACCACCACAGGGCAGAGTGGCAGGCTGCCACGGAAGGGGCCAGGTGTCCACCTGCTGGCCCTTCCATGGCAGTGGCTGAAGGTGCTGCTGGGGTGGGAGATGTGCCTCACAGCAGTCACCACCATAGCAAGAGGAGGACGGCTACTACATCCGCTCCTCCACCACCACCACCACCACCACAGCTGCCAGCACCACCCTGTCCACCACCAGCCCCACTACCTAGATTACCCACTGCAGTGGATCCTGCCACAGTCCCTGCAAGCCAGTCTGACCTCAGCCTGGTGTGGGCAGTGCTCAAGGAAAATATTGAGCGTTTCAGTGCATTGGAGCAGCAGGTTAACAGAGTGGAGGCACAGCAGCAGCAAATACTTTCAATGCTGCACCTGCTGCTGGACCACCATGGTGTCCCACAGCCATAGTAAGTCAGGGATTGTTTTCTGCCCCCTCACCCACCCCACCCCTGACCCTACCCCACTACTGTGTTGTACTTTTTTGTGTATAATTTGTTTGTTATTGTTTAATCATACACATTTTTCCTTCCAGGGGACTCTTTCTTGCACCACATAGTGCAATACATTTTTGTGAAAACCAGCCGTAATTTCATTATAGTGTGTCACGTGACAGAGGAATTCCCATTCTGAAAATCTGTCCACATTCTGCCTCCTTTCTCAGCAACATTAGGACGTGATGGCAGGGAGAGCACGTGTGTGTGCTCCTTACAGTGAATATCTGATTGCCTGGCAGGTTTCTGAATGTTTCTTTATGTTATAATGGTCAGCTTGTGGTGAAATGTGTGGCCACATTTCCAGTAAGAAGAGTCTTGTTAGTGGAAACATCCCACATTTCATCACAAAGTGAACCTTATAACATAAGGAATCATTGGTTGGAATAGCTGCAGGACATTCACTATAGTGGAGCATGCACCTGCATTCCCCGTGGCATCACATCCTAACATTGCTGAGAAAGGGTGGCAGAATGTGGGTGGCTTTTCTGATTGGTAATTCCTCCGTCACGTGATTCACTGTAATGAAATTATGGGTAGTTTTCCCAGAAATATATTGCACTCTGTGGAGCAAGAAATATTCCAGTTGTAGTAATAACCCCACATATTAGTTTATGTGCATCACCATAACTATGTAATGTGGTGAATGTCTGTAAAGCAGCAGCGCAACAATCTGTTGATAACTCTGACCTATATATTTTAATGCTATGTTACAACTTCCTTTACTTACATCCTGACTGACTGGAATGATACGATAATTTGCAGTAGTTGAGTCTGCTGTACTACCTTTTTTCATGTGTGAAATAATGTAAGGAGCATTCCTTTTAAATTGGTGCTGACCAGGTCTTTGTCATTGTTTTCCTCTGCTTTTCTCCATCACATCAAGTAGTTGTTATATATCACTTCTGATGTTAATTAACAGTTATGCATCAGGCAGTGTTTTATGACTCCACGGAACAATAGTTATTGAAAAGCAGCTGCAAATAAATACAAAGCTGGTCCAAACAATATTGGAAGACGTGCTCATTTTTTTTTTCATACATGAAAAAAGTAGTCAAGTAAGTAAAGCAGACATACAGTACATTGTGAAAAGAGTCATATCATTCAAGTCATGACTTGGAGGTAAGTAGTGGTGGCTGTGGCAATGTAGAGTAGCATAAAAAAGTACAGTTCAGAACTGTGAGGACATTCTTGCAATGCTGCTTTAATTATAAAAATGTCAGTATGATATCATGAGCTCACAGCAACAATCACAGAACACACAAAAGTGGCACAGAGTCCCCAGATTCTTTCTGCAGGCCCAGAATGCATCCTCCTTGTATGCAGAAAATTGACAAGTTGTAACGATGTGAAACGAAACTGTTTCAGTACATACAAAGTCCCCCAGAATTAATGGCGCACTCAGTCATGCGCATAAAAGTGGCACAGAGTCCCCAGATTTTTTCTGCCATCCCATAATGCATCCTGCTTGTGTGCAGAAAATTGACAAGTGGTAATGAAGTGAAATAGGATTGTTTCAGCACATGCAAAGTACCCCAGAATTTATTCCGCAGTCACTCATGCGCACAGTGCCCCTAAAATGATGACCGTGAGAGAACTGTTGCTGGTCCAATGTGTGCTGTGATTTGAACAAATGCAATGTGATCATCTCAACTGGATGGAAGGGTGCCCTTTGTCTGTACACTAACAGTAGCCTTGGTGAGTTGATATATATAGATATATATTTCTGTAGGTTGTAGGTGATGGGGGTTGACATGGACGAGTACGCATGGTATTGTTCTGTATCACAGGTCACAGAAACTGTTGTTGTGCACATTCCAGTGCTCAATTAGAACTTTATGCATAGAAATTTGCAATGGATAACTGTCAAGCATATGAAGGTAAGTATTTTTTTTTTTTGGTGGGGAAGCATATTTGCAGGTTTGTCTGTAATGGTTACTTATTTTCTTACTTCTTCACAGATTTCATCTGCATCCTTTTCAAGTCTGGTGCGATGGTCATGGTCATCTAATGAAACAACTTCTGCATGTTGCATGTGAGCCCCAGCCCGGCAGGGAGGGGCCTGATGTTGAAGATCTTGTGTGGATAAGGCCACTTTGTCAGAACAACAAAGCATCTGGAAGTTTCCTAAAAAAATAAATGAATGACTTCTTACAACTTAATTGTTATGTGTCCCTCCCTGATTCTCAAATCTCAATCCCTAAAGTCAAGTTACATTTCAAAGACACATCTTGTCAACTAAAACAACCTGTTGTGTGCAATATTTGCTGCAGTCTTCACAAAACAATGAAATGGATGAAATAAAATCTTCATACTTACCAGAATGGATTTCACATGGATATTCCATCAGTTCCTCTCTGTACGGTACAGCTAAAGCATCATTCCCAATGAGTTTTAGCAATGGAGCCTTTTTTTGTTACCCTGTAAAAGAAACAAAAGTAGTGTAGTGTATGTGTTTTACCATTGCAGCTCTGAAAAGCTACAGAAAACAAAACATACAACTAAAGGAAGTGAGGCAGCATAACAAACATGAGTACACATACTCACTTTATGGTTTAAATATTAAGAAGCTGGTGGTGGTCCATGGGGGACAGACAGACTCATGGTGGCAGACTTGGATAACATCAGTCCCAGTGCTGGTGGTGGTCCGGGGGGCATACAGACTCATGGTGGCAGACTTGGATAACATCAGTCCCCGTGGTGGTGGTCTGGGGGGGCACACCACCTTTTAAATACTGCAGTTAAAACCTGCCAACATTAACCACATCATCATCCTCATAAAGAAAACTGCCCTTACAGTCATCGATGTCTGAAGTCTGACCACTGGGAAATTCTTTCTCCATTGTGTCATCATCTACATCAGTGGTGGGCCATTTCAGGCAGCCACTGCCAGTGCCACCAGGATGCTCCATTTCCACATCAGCAAGACCACCATGACTAGGCTGGGGTATGAATACCGAGGTTGCAGTCTGTGCTGGTATGTACCTCTCATTCATTTTAATGGATGTTAGCAAACTAACATTTGCAGGAGACAGGTTTGTCTGACAATCCCTGACTATTGCACCTGCTGAGCTGAATACCCTCTCAACACTTACACTGGAGGGTGGGCATGTGAGGTACTACAGTGCCACTGCAGTCAGCTCTGGCCATTCACTGACCTTTCCACTCCAGTACAAAAGAGGATCTTCACTTATTGGCAGATGCCTGTTTTCAGACAAATATGACTCAACCATTCTCTGTGCTGCATTAAGTCCAGTTGTTGATGCATCATCCTGTTCTCCCAAATCATTAATTTCACAAATACCCACTTGGGACAAAGCCTCCCAAAGTGGGTTGATGCCACCCACTTTAGATGACAGACCACCTGGAATCACAGTCCCCTTCCCCTTGCAGGATATGCTTGATGGTCCTCCAGGTACACCTTCAGCCAGATTATGCTGCTGATATTTGCTGACCTTGGCACATGACTTCTGTGCCCCATGAACCAAGTGCACCAGTTGACCACTGATATTTTTTACCTGTTCAGGCCCTCCCTCCAGTACTGATGCAATTCCACATTTGTATCATGGGTCCAGCATTGTTGCTATGGCAAAGTTGTCACTACGCTGAATGCTCACAATGTGACAATTATGGTTGAATACTGTCAGCATGTGTTGCAGCAACATACTGCTATCACCATCTCCGGCAACATCAAGGCTATGCTGTACATTCACTAATGTCTGCCTCAGCACCTGCAGCAGTGGAATTGATTGGCTAATGGAGGCAGACTCACCACTCACTGCCTGAGTGGCATGTTCAAAAGGCTGCAAAATTGTTATTACAGAGTCCATGAGGTGCCACTGTTCAGTCGTCATAGACATGGAGGCCCTGGAACTGTCACAGCTAGTGTGCATAACAAGATATTCTGAGATGGCTTTGTATTGTTCATACAACCTCTCTGCCATGTATAACATGGAGTTTCATTGGGTGACAACTTCCAGCTTCAAGCGGTTCTGAGGCAGGCTGTTTTGTATCTGCAACTGCCACAGTTGGTCAAGGGCCTTTCCAGATCTTGAAAAGTGAGAGCAGATACGTCATGAAACGGTCAGCATTTCCTTTATATCAGGGTGCTGCAGAAATTCCTGAACCACAAGATTTAAACAGTGGGCCATGCACGGAACACAAAAAAAAAACATCATTAGTGATGAATTTCACCACATTTGACCCATTGTCACCTGATATGAACCCATCTCTCAGGGACAGAGGGTTTAGCCATCTATCAATTTCAGTCAGTACCATGTCCAACATGTTCTCACCAGTATGTGAACAGGTCACACTGTGCATAGCAATCGTTGCATGCTGACGAATTCCAGGAAGATTGCTACCATGACAATCCACCTTACTGCACTGATTATTCACACTACCAACACCACAAACAACCCCCCGCACCTGCGCCCAGTGTGCAGTTATACACAGATATGAACTCTCCACTGTTTTGCCACTTGTCCATATATCCATACTTAAATGGATGAATGGAGAGGAGGAATGTTGAAGGGCATGTCTTACTGAGTCGGACACAGTGCATAACAACTCAGGAACAGCACAGGTAGAAAAGTATGTCCTGGATGGGACTTTCCATTTTGGACAGGCACGTGCAGCAAACTGCCGGAACCCAGAATTTTCCACAAAGGAGAAGGGCAAAAGATCAATTGCCAGCATTTCTGCTACAGCAGCATTAAGTTCATGTGACACTGTATGATTGGGAGGGTACTTCAGCTTATGCGTAAAAACACTCTGTAATGTGGGCTGACTTAAACATTTTACACGTGGTGTGTTGTTGGTCACAAATGGTTGTGCTCTGTGATGAATGGCATTGGCAGGGGGTGGAGTGGTGGAGTGTGGATACTTGATGAAGACGGTTGCACAGGTGATGATGACAAACCCAGAAATGATGTTATTTTGCCAGATTTGCCAACTGGGGTTGATGTGCCACTTGCACTAGACATACTGCATTCACCACCACCACCACCTCAAAAACTGCTACTCTCACCAGCACTGGACAACATTTCCAAGTCATTATGGTCCTCTACCTCATCATGCCTGTAGTAATCCTCTGCTCTTATTATCACACTGCTGCACACATTTAATTTCCTACTGGGCTTAACAGTCATGGAAGGGGATAACATGTTGGCTATGGTTGCCGGTGACATGGATGAATGCCCCACTGTGATATTAGCTGCCAGCTTGTGCTGGGTTCACAGAGCCAAGTGCCTATTCTTAAGATGTGTATGCTGTCCTCCTGTTCCCAGATGGCTCCCCTTTTTACCTCGACTCACATGCACATGGCAAACCTGGCAGATTGTAACTGAATCATCATCTGCATCTTGAACAAAAAAGTCCCAAACAAGGGAGTGTGATGCTCTGCTTTTAACATGTCCAGGATGATGTGGCTTATTTAAGTCTGTTATTTTAAGCACTGAAGTGGGTGGGCACGTGATGTTTCTGGCACTGCATACCTGGACTGCAACTGACCACCACGACTACCTATCATATTGATTACTCGGTCATCATCATCATCATCAACTAAAAGTGGTAGATCACAAATTTTTATGGGGGGGGAGATTCCTGAAAACAGATTCAGACACAGCCACTTTTCATTTCTTTTTCTCCAGTTCCCAACTGGGGTCAATTACATCATCATCATCATATTCATCAACATCTCACACATCCACATCTTCTGCTTGGATGCTAGCATGTGGGACTGCATGTTGCAACAACAGCATCATCATCATCATCATCATCACATTCATCATCAGCATCTACACCACCATCACCTGATATTTTTTCACCACACTGTGAATCACTGCATGGAAAATGTGTGACGTTAAGTGCCACAGTGGACGGAATATCACATTGTATGCTATCGTTGACATGATCATCAGAATCCTCAGATTCAATTACTGGGATGTTACTGGGAAGTATGACATCATCTACACTGCCACTCACTTGCATTGCTTCACACTCAATATGTTTGGATACAGTACACTGGTCAGAATCAGAACTTGATGCAACAATACTAATATTATCTCCATCACCACTAACACCAGTACACTAACACCACCGGCTGGGAAAACATCATCTCCTCCTACTATGAGTGAAGCTACTGATTGGGCTGTAAAAATCATTGCAGGAGAAATACCTTTCCTCACATCAGAAGTGCATTTCTGTGTCTGCATACTACTACCATGCCCACAGACCATCTTACTGCCAACATTGCCATGGCGAGAAACAGCTTTGCTTGCACGTCTCTTTGCAGGCATTTTGGGGGATCAACCACAAATATTATTACCAAATTCAGATTTTGATATGTTCAGTTTCTGATTGGAGGGATGCTGGCAGGATGTGAAGCCAAATAAACAACTGTGGCTTCAGCAACAGATAAGAGAGTACTCTGAGACTGTCACGGAATTAAAACAACTTCAGTAACCAGTGATGCTGATGGGGTCACAAAAACAATCCAGTCCGGTTAAAAATACCTTTTGAATGTGGGGGGGGGGGCAATGAATACAGACAGTGCTGATTATTAGGAGAATACAAGCAGCAAAACTAAGAACAGAGAACACGATCACAGTACAAAATCAAGCAGCTGCAGTGGATAGCAGGTTCACACTGCTGTGCTTAGTTGCAATTACACTAGTCTGTGTCACAATAAAAGGTGTATTATTTGATGCATGCAACACTGCACACACACACACACAAACACACACAACACAGAACAGTTTGTGTACAATGCTGAATGAGGAAAGCTATGCAAATGCAAAAGTTCAGTGTACTATGCCACATTATTGTAAATTTGTAATTTATACAACCTGACCTTATGAAATGCTCTACCACATCCACACAACAAACAGCAAGAAAATTTGTACTATTACTGACAATATTACTTTGTGTACATTGACACAGTCAGTTATATAACAAAAATATAACCAAAAAACAAAGAAATCACTATTTCTCCAACTTAAATCTACCTACACCACAGATACGCCCCTCCCCACAGCACACTTTCACTGTCTTTCACCACACACACTCAATGTTGTAAATTAACATTCAAAATCCACTCACAAAAAAAACGCTTGATGATATGAGCACAGGAGGGTTTCCTACAATTGATGAACTAAAGTTGGATCCCCCAAAAAAGCAAAAATGCTTTTTGAACAGTTTTTACAAGATTCCTATTACAGACAACTATCAGAGCACACTGTCTCCTACTCCTTCCTACTCATACTACCCTGAACTGAGGTTGTGCAGACCAATATAGAGCCCATTTGACCTGAAATCCCATGAATCACTGCAAAATTCACCTTTGGAGCTCAAAAACAAGGTGAAGTGAGGTGAAGTGAACTGCCATCAATGCACTTCACCTTAAAATTGGAAGAGTAGTGACCCAAGGAGGTGGAGTAACGTGAAGTCAGCGTTTGTAATGGACTTTGCGTTCCTCATTATAACGTGAAGTACTCCGCTTTGCATTGCGGAGCACTCCAAGAATCTGCCTTTGCTTCGTGAATCGCTTCATAGAGTGGATTGAGCCCACTTCGCCCACCACTATAGATATATATATATAGATGTAGATATAGATTTAGATATAGATATAGATATAGATATGGATATAGATATAGATATAGATATAGATATATACACACACATATACTGATATACCATAGTATCATAAAGCTCACTATTGAAAGACAGGTAAACCACATCGATGGGTAACTAATAGATCAAACTACAATTAGACAGATTTCAAAACAATGGAAAATGAATTCTTCGAAATTAATTGGGGCAAGGGATTTAATAACAAACATCACAATGGCTGTTGGGAATGTAAAAAAAAATACAGTCCACAAACTAGAAAGAATAAAAATACCTAGACAAATATATAATAAAAAAGGAAAGAAGAAAACATATTGGATGAATAAAAAGATTTTACATAGATTACATAGATCTTTCAAGCATTTATTTAGACTTTCATCTATATTCTGTTTGCCTTACTATTTCATATCATTTTGTATTTGTTCAATATACAATTATCAAACCTAGTTTTAAACTGAGTTATAGTACTACTCTCTACTACTTCCTTTGGTAAGCTATTCCATAAGGGGGTACCCTGAGGCTGAACCAATGACTTCTCTTTAGTGATTTACATTTTTCCAATGTTAGTTGTAAGGGACGACCTCTGCTAGTATATATTCTTTGCTTAAGTGACAATCCGTAACTGTTTGCCATTTGTTCATTCTGAAGTGCTTTGTAAGCCATACACACATCCCCTCATGTCCTTCTAAATTGGAGAGTGTATAGTCCTAGTTTACTAGTTTGTCTGGGTATGTAAGCCCATTACAGCCTGATATAACTTTTGTAGCTCTCTTCTGGACCCTTTCCAATTTCAGAATATCTTTTTTTTGTAGGGTGACCATACCTGTACCCCATATTCCAAATGGGGCCTTACCAGTGAACTTTACAACGGGAGCATCACCTCACTATCTCTACTACCTATGTGCCTCAGGATACAATTTAAGTTGTGATTTGCTTTACTTGCCACCATGTTGTAATGTTCGCTAAAATGGAGATCTGGTGTTAAAGTTATTCCCAGGTCCCTTTCCTTTATTGTAGCTGGCAGGACTCTATTCCCCATATTGTATACTGTGTTTAAATTATGTCTCCCCATGTGCATAATAGCACATTTATCTAGATTCAGGGCCAATTTGTATTTGATTTGTAAGGTTGACAAATTAGTTAAGAATAAGAAGAGATGTTTAAAAAATACAGAAAAAAACACAATCACAGGACAAAACGCTATATATAAGGAGACAGTAAGATTAGCAAAAAAGGAAATTAAAGATGTTAAAAGAAATATCAAACTCAATTTGGCAGTCTCAGAGGGGGATGCAAAAGTTTTTTATGTGTATGTGAAGTCCCACAAAGCAACTGATAGATCAATAGGACCAAAAACTATGACAGATGAGAGTATAAATAATCTAAAAGAAATGGCAGACAAATTAATTGATTATTTTTCACCACTGTTTCACACTGCAGGGAAAATTCAGACAGACAATAAAAATGGAGGAAAATTAATGGTTCATATAGCCCAACCAAAGACATAGCCAACAAAGGAATCATTGAACAAAATCTGAATAATTTAGTTGTGAGAAATTGTACAGGCCCAGATAATATACAACCTAGAGTACTAAAAGAAATTAAGTCCTCATTAGCATATCCAATATCAAGCATTATCAACAAATCAGTTAAAGAGGGGAAAGTACCACTAGAATGTAGAATGGCAACAGTGGTCACAACTTTTAAACAAACTCTAGCCAGAACTGATAGGGCTGCAACTGAGGAATTTGGGGTAAAAATATTGAAAAATTGTTTTATAATATTTTTACACCAGATTTTCAACATAGCCTTGTTATGACCCTGCCTCATGAAGAAAGAAAGAGAAAGTGGGCAAATCCTGGGCTAATGGTAATTTTGCACAGGGACTGTGAAATCAACTTTCAGGACACAGAAACACATTTTTGTCAGGAGTTGAAAAATTAGAGCTGTCACATTCATGAGGTGCTGTAAAGAAATGGCTATGTTGAAAAGCTGGGGTAAAATATTGAATATTACTAAAGTTATGAGCCTGTGTTTGTGAAATTCAATGTAGGCTCATAGCTTTATTATTTTTTTAATATTTTCATACCAAATTTTCAACATAGACTTCTTATGACCCCACCTCATGAACAAGGGCAGAGAAAATATTCAACTTCGGCCCAAAAGGTGATTTCACAGAGGGATCACAAATTCACCATTCAGGATGTAAAAAAAAAAAACACCACGTTTTGGCCCAGATTTGAAAAATGACAGTTGCCACTCTAATGAGGTGCTGTAACGATATGGCTATGTTGCGAATTTGGGGGAAAAATATAAAAAATTACCGAAGTTATGAGAATGCATTTGCAAAATTCAATGTAGGCTCATAACTTTGTTGTTTTTTAATATTTTTACTCCAAATTTTCAACATAGCCTTCTTATGACTCCACCTCATGAACAAAGGTAGAAAAAAAACTTCAACTCCTAGCCAAAAGGTGATTTCACCCAAGGACTATGAAATAAAATTTTGGGACAAATCTACCTAATGACAGTGTAATTGTCCATGAGGTAGGGTTACAAAGAAGACATGTTGAAAATGTGGGCCAAAAATATGCAAAAATGCCCAAGTTATGCCACTAAGTTCAAAATCTCATTAAAATACATTCAAGTGCATACCTGTTTCTTCAGTTCATGGTCTGGTTTTGAAGAATGAAGATATGTCTGCATTCCAGAGAGGATGAAGGCCTTGGACCCCTGATGGGTAAGTAAGGTCTTGGGGGTGTGGGGTGGTAGGTACTGAGTGGAAGAATTGGGTGAGGGGGGTAGTTATGGCCACAAAAAACATCAGGGGACTGTTTTCCTTTTTGCAGGGTTGTAAAAAAATAAACACAGCGTGGACGAATCCTCATCATGACACTGGGGACTGGGCACCCCCAGTGTTATTCTTATGGTTCTGGTGTGTGTGTGTGTGTGTGTGTGTGTGTGTGTGTGTGTGTGTAGTGGGTGCTGAGAGGAAGGGTAGGGTGGAGGGATATCAATATACTGTACAGTGCTCCCTGGCTATACCAAACCTCATATAATGAAACCCTGGCTATAATGAACAGGGACTGTGGCTTCTGACCAGCAATCAGCTGTTTCTGCCACCACATCACTGCTCATCCATTTGTCATTATATTCAGTACAGTTTAGCCTTGGCTGTAAAAGCTTTTTTTTTTTCATCCATCCACACTGATCCCCCGGTCGTAGCTCGACAGTGGCAGAGATCCCCCCCGTACTGCACACATTCCCTTACTTGTCAGCATTTGGTTTGCAGAACTGCACTGTACTGTATTGCATGGTAATTAAAACATTTCTTTCCTCTGCTCTTAGTTTCTTACTCTCGGTATGCTCAGTGCTCCTTATTTGTTTCACATCTCACTGACGAATAACCTTACTTCTTATTTCCTTGGTACTGGATTTCATTTGTTTTTACTGTATTTTTACTCTCAATGCTGATGAGGAGTTACGGTCATTAAAGGTAGAAGTCAGTTGATCTTGTCAGTGAGATTAGAGACAGGCTGGAGCACTGAACATGCTGAGACTAAGAAACTAATAGCAGACTAAATAAATGTTTTAAATTAGCATACAGTACTGCGATTCAACTGCTGTCAGGTAAGTGAATGTGTGCAATCAGGGGGTCTGTCGAGCTGCAGTCAGAGGATCACTGCAGGCAGGTGAACAGAAAAGGTTTTTACAGCCAAGGCTGAACTGTGCTATCTAAGTAAATACAGTACTGTATGACTATGAAAGTAACTTGCAATTAGGTTTCAATTTAAAAGAAAAAATGAGTGTATAAGATTCGGTTTGGGACCTGGTCTGCTGTTTAATACAGCACACACATACACTAAGTGTTTGACTGCTTTTTTTCTGTGTTCCTTGATATGACAAACAGGGAGCTATACCGAACATAGGTTATGGCTCCCCTTCTGTTCATTCTAGTAAGGGAACACTGTATATATTTAAAAAACAAACAAACAAGAAATAACCATGCATGCATGATAGTATGGATCGCTAAAACATTCGGGGCATCCTATTCATGACACTGGGGGATTGGGCACCCCCCAGTGCACTGTTGTGTTTGTGGGGTGGGGTGGGGTGGTGGGTGCAGAGAAAGAGGGTTGGGTGGGAGGAATAAGTCTAATTTTAAAGAAAAAAGAAACGTCAGTCATGGCGCACTGCACTGTGTGCAAGATGGCCATCGTACTCTACTGCTCATGTGCGACTAGTAGCACACGTGCATTAGAATGCAGTGGCCATTTTGCACATGGCAGAGTGTGCAGTGACTGCTGTTTATTTTTCTTTAAAATTAGACTTATTCTCTGCACCTGACCCTTTCTCTCAGCACCCACCACCCCACACACCCCCAACAAACATAAGAGTGACACTGGGGATGCCCAATCCCCCAGTGTTGCAATCAGGACACCCCAATGTTTTTTGTTAAGTCAAAAATAGTGCAGTGCTGCGAGCAGAGTGCTATGGATGTGGAGGCTACTATGGGGCAACTCCATCATGTTGTTTGTTCAAAAAGAATGTGAGGAATGCGGAGTCCTTTTCTCTAAGCAAGAGTTCTGCAGGGTTATGCCTACTACAGCTCTTAAAAGGTGACAAAGGTACAACTGAAAATTGTAGGCCTATTAGGCTAACATCTAGAATATATAAAATTGAGGAAAGTTTAATACTGTATCAGGAAAAATTTTGGAATGTTTAAATATGAGTGGGGAGACAGAATCAAAGCAACACAGTTTCACCAAAAACATATCCTGCATGACAAATCTACTGTTTCTATGAGGAAGAAAGCAATCCACTGGACAATAATTCACCAATGGATGTAATTTATTTAGACTTCAAAAGCATTTGATAAGGTACCACATAATAAATTATTCAATAAATTAAAGGAATATAAAATTAATGAAATGTACATCAAGTGGTGTACCTCAGGGTTCTGTCCTTGGTCTACTGCTTTTTAACATTTACATTAGTGACTTAGGGACAGAATGTAATAATAACATCAACAAATTTGTGGACAATACTAAAACTGGGGGCCTAATCAAGAGTCATATTGAAAAATTATATTGATATGGGATCAAATGAAATTAGAAACATGGGTGGTCCATAATAAAATAGACTTCATCATATCCAAATGTGCAGTAATACACTTTGGACATTTGTTTATTTATTTGTTTTTTTTGTAATCTTTTATTCTTGAAATCAAGAAAAGGATAACCCAGTTGAGCAAGACTCATTTACAATGGAGTCCATCATTCACACAGCAAACACAATAATATCAAAACATTTTACAATATCATTAAAAAGCAATTTTTCAACAGTTATAATTTAAGATACAAATTATTACATAACAATTTTAGATGATCACAGATACAAATTTTCTAGTTAGCAGCATATTTTAGGCTGTATAAACTTACTTATAGCCCATGTTTTTAATCAAACTCCATGGGACCTTCTCCTTAGATTTTAGGATTTGTGGCAGACTATTCCAAACTCTGGGCCTGAGACTAACAATAGCAGAGTTCCCTTTTACCGTTTTCAGCACTGGTATTTTGAATTCCAAATTCTGAGCTGTCCTTAGGTCATTTCACTATGTGTGAGTTTGAAATAAGTTACTTAAATAAGGTGGAGTTTTTTGCAGTAGGTTCGATGCATAAAATATAAAGTGTGCAAATGTCTACGCTCTGTCAGTCTTATCCATCCCAGAGATCAGTATAAGAGAAGATGATGTGTTGACCGAGGGACATCCAGGATGAAACAGGCAAACCTTTTTAAGGCTACATCCAGCCTGCCCAGTTCCATCCTGGACAACCCATGTAGACCACATTCTTGTAACTGATAAGTGGTATCATCATGGTGTTAACAATATATTTTCTAGCTTCCATTTGAATGCATATCCTAACCCTGTAAAGGGCCCTCAACCTAACATTGAATTCCTTGATTAAGCCCTCTATATGTACATCCCATCTAAACTGGGAATCCAGCCATACTTCAAAGATATTTATAGGAGTTTACCTGTTTTAGGATAGAGTCTCATTTAGTTTTGACCTGTAGAACCTGGTTATTATTTTGTTTGTTTCCAAAAATCATTACCTGGGATTTCTTATCATTTAAAACTAAGTAATGTGTTTTAAAGTAACCTTGCAATCTTTCAAAATCCTTTTGTAGGTTGGACTGAATCTCTGATACTGATGTACATTCTAAGTACAAAACTATATCAACTGCATACAAATGGTGTTGGGGCTCCATAATAAGAGGCCCAATTTCATTCTTGTATAGACTAAACAAAATTGGTCCCAGCACTGACCCCTGGGGAAATCCTGATTTAATGAAGTTGGGTTAGGATCTTAAAAAGGGGGACTCCCACTAAAAGTGCTACATTGCAGAATTAGAATAAGCATACCCCCAATAAATACCATACCAAAAATTAGGTTTCTACATTACTTTATTTTAAGGTTATGAGCTAATTTGTAACTCTGATTTTACTACCTGTTCAAAAAAGCCAGTTTCAGTGAAGATCCACTGATGATGCTATCTCTTGAGCTCACACTCTAGTCATCCCTGTCAGCAGTCTTCTAGGACATGCTTTTCCAATGTTTTAGAAACTGTAGCTGTAGTAATCCTTTAAAAAAATGACATAGGGTTAGCTGAAGTACTTGCATTTCCAGACTGTTCAGATGCATGGCATGGTACTTTAGAACAAGTCAGAAGGTGGTTTAGGAATGCAGCACTGAACCAAGGCATAAAATGTCAAGATGGTGCACAATTTTAAAATGTCAGGCAGGGGTGGCACACAGTCTCAGAATGTGACAGAGACATGTCATCTCAAAATGTGGTGGGACAATCAGTCTCGGAATGCAACAGGGACACACATCGAGGAATTTGGTGGAGGCTGTCAATTTCAGAATATAGTGGGGATGCACGCTATCACAATATGATGGGACACATCATTTATTCTGAAATTGCTTGTGCCTGCCACATTCCAGAATTGTACACACCCACCATATTTCAAAATTGTGCATCACATCCCCACCATTTTCCAACATTATGCATCCCAGTCACATGCTAAAATTATGAATCCCTGCTACATTCCAAAATTGAACATCCCTTCCCCATTCCCAAATTGCACATCCGCCACATTCTGAAATGGTACATCCCCGCCAAATTCCATAATTGTACATCCCCACCAAGTTGTGTTTCAATGCTACATTCCAAAATTGTCACTGACATGTTCCCAAATTGTGCATCATGCCACATTCTGAAATTATGCATCACCAATACATTCAGAAATTGAGTATCACCGCCACATT
Organism: Neoceratodus forsteri; assembly: GCA_016271365.2. NCBI lineage: Eukaryota > Metazoa > Chordata > Ceratodontiformes > Ceratodontidae > Neoceratodus > Neoceratodus forsteri. The sequence continues at coordinate 553,020,202 of CM057458.1, forward strand.
CTAAGATTGATAGTCACCGCCACATTCTGAAAATATACATCACCGTCACATTCTGAAACTATGGGTCACTGCCACATTCCGAAATTGTATCGCACCACCACATTCTGAAATTGTGTGTCACTGCCACATTCCAAAATTGTGTGTCACTGCCTTATTTCAAAATTATGTGTCACCGCCACTTTCCGAAAATGCGTCACTGCCTCATTTCAAAACTGCACGTCACCACCACATTCTAAAATTGTGCGTCACTGCCTCATTCCAAAATTGTGCATCACTGTTGCATTTTGAACCTGTGCATCACCACCACATTCCAAAATTATGCATCACCGCCACATTCCAAAACTGTGTGTCACCATCACATTCCAAAACTGTGCATCAGCACTGCATTCTGAAACTGTGCGTCACTGCCACATTCCAAAAATATGTGTCACCACCACATTCCAAAACTGTGTGTCACTGCCACATTCTGAAACTGTACATCTGCCACAGCAACAGATGCAGCAGGTGCAGAGACAGCAGCAAGGCAGACACAGGAGGCAAGCCCTGCCAGTGTACTGCCCATGCACCCCACACATGGACCTGACCAAGGAGCAGTGCATCACACAATATCATCTTGGCAAGGCAGCCATAACACAGCTATGCCAGGATCTTGATGTTGACATGAGAAGCAGGACATGTAGAGGCCATGCCATACCAACAGAGGTGAAGGTATGTGCAGCCCTACGGGTACTGGCCAGTGGCGGATTCCAGACATTGAGCGGTGACACAGTGGGCATCTCACAGCCCTCCGTATCACGGTGCCTGAGGGCATTCATGGATGCCCTTGTACACAGGTTGCACCAATACATCAGCCTACCCACAGATGCCCAAGAGCAACTGGCAATCAAGCAGGGATTCTACAACACAGCAGAACTCCCATGTGTGCTTGGTACAGTAGATTGCACACACATTGCCATAAGGGCGCCACTGGGTGAACCAGTCACCTATGTGAATTGCAAGGGATACCATTCCATGAATGTACAAGTTATCAGTAACAGCAGGTGCCAAATACTGGATGTCGTGGCATAGTATCCTGGGGACACACATGAAGCATACATCTACAGGAATTATTAAGTGTGTGAGGCATTCCTGAATGGAACACTCACAGATGGCTGGCTGACAGGTAAGGCACACACATGCACACAGAGAACAGGTGGGCATGTGAAGCATGTGATCACAACAGTAACCTCTCCCTTCCTCCCTCCCCACAGGTGATGGTGGATACCCACAACAGCCCTCGCTGATGACACCAGTGAGATGGCCCCAGAGTGTAGCAGAGCAATGCTACAATTATGCCTACACAGCAACACACAGCATGATAGAGAACACATTCAGCATCATCAAGATGAGATTCCGGTGCCTTGACAGATCAGGTGGCACACTGCAGTATACACCAGTAATGGCATGCAAAATTGTCATAGCATGTTGCGTGCTGCACAACATAGCACTCGATCACAGCACACCAATGCCAGAGAATGAGGAGGTACCCAGTGATGATGATGACACTGCGGAGGAGGAGGTGAGGCCTGCCATTGACTGACAACAACAATGCCAGCCACAGCACACACTGGCCAGATAACGCATACAGGCACAGTTGATCAGGTCGCACTTTGGATGAGCACACAACAGCATGCACAGTGTGCAAGGGCACAGGTACAGCAACACCACCATGGTGCCCATAGGGCATGGACTACAGCCCTGGGGCCATGGGAAAGTTGCACCCATGCAGCTATGTAACACACTACAGGCACACTGGGCAGCAATACCATGGCACTGCAGAGATCAACAAAGCAGTGCCAGGTACCCAGGGACCACAGCAGAGTGGCCACACACTGCTGGTGGACCAGAACAGCTGTGGTGACATGGAGGTGTCACCACCTGGGCCCGCAGACAGGCTGTGGCAGCACTGGTGACAAAGAGATGTCCATTGCCTGTGTGCTGACTCAGATGGCACAAGTCACAGTGACACTGACAGCAGCATGTGTGGCCAGGAGGGCATTGCAAGCACATGGAACAGGTTAGTGAGCGACGTATGTCAGAGATGGTTACTGGCATGGTGTGACATGTTGAGTGCCAAGCACTGCAGCCACAGGACTAGGCAGGCCATGTAGACAGCATGGGTTCAGTACAGCTCAACAGTGCCACCATGCCACATACAGTATACCACTGCTGTCACCCCATGCAATGTCATTGTGTGGTGGGCACAAAGAGTAGGCCCAACGGTGATAGGGAGGACCATGTGGGTGGGTGGCTGCACACACCATGCAGCACAGCCAAAGGAGTGGCACATAGCCAGTTACAGTGCACCTGTGGCTGCAGGAAATGGTTAGGTGGTGGCATACCCATATGGTATGCAATGTGGAGTGGCACTTAGTGGTACAGTAAACAGGACCCCGCCCAGCACTAGTGTGGTACCTGGAACAGACACAGTGTGCATCAATACACTACACAGCATGTGAGAAAAGCACCCTTAGTGACGCAGGGTGCATTGAAGCATGCCTGGTGTGGCTGCTGCATGTGATGCTGATGCAGACACAACCTACATTGCATGTGGTCCATTGGATTCAGCAATGTGCATTGCACATGGTCGGAGCTGTGGGATCACAGGGGAATATGGCCCACATGCAGCACAGCCACCAGTACATGCTAGGACAGCAGTTGCATGAGCAGTAGGCCACACAGAACAATTCAGCCCAAGCAGCTGCAGGCAGATACAGTGCATAGGCAGTCAGGGGACAAATATATCCCAATAGCATGCAACAGGTGGCAATCCCAGAGGCAATGGCATGCTGGAGCAGGGGACCTAACTACTCTGAGGATGAGACAGTGCTCCTCATAAGTCTGGCTGAGTAATGGACCAGGGTGCTGTTCCCACGAGGGGACAGCAATCTAGCCCCTCAGACAGGGAAAGGGTGTGGCCCACTATTGGTACCAGGTTCCAGGTGGTGTCTGGTATAAGGATGGCCATGAGGCAGGTCAGGCACCAGTGGAATGACCTGATCTGGAGGGAGGGTCGTCTTCTGGCCCACCTGCGGAGGATGGCCCGTGATGCAGATGTCCAGATGCATGAAGGATGGCCAAGGCAGCGAGGTATGTGTAACCACAACAGATACTGATACACAGCACAACACAGTGACCACGGATGCACAGCTGAGTACTGAAGATGTCACACACCATTATGTCTCTGCAGGTGAGGGCAGCACCACTGGAGGGCAGGGGAGGCCCAGGAGACATGGAAAGGGTGGAGAGGGACAAGGACCCCACGGAGCACAACATCGCCAAGGTAGGTGTACAGCTGACATGAAATGTATGCAGCAATGTAGGCCACTGTGTAGTGCCCATCATGCAGGGGAGGAGGCATGGCAGCAGCCAAGTGCTGTGAGTGACTGTGGCATCATTAGGCCATGCATGTGTTGCACGTGCACTGCACAATGTCATGACAGGCCACTGATGGTACCAATGGAGCCATGCAGGGCTGGCACATGATGCAGCAGACAGACAGATACACACACACACACACACACAGCAGCAGGGCCAGCAATGCCACCTGTGGCTGTCGGTAGGGCACATGCACCATGCACACATGTGTGGGAGTGTGCCCCATACACAACTGGTGCATGTCACGGCCTATGCAACACATGGCATGGCATGTTAATAGTGTTCCACCCTTGCATATGTGGTTTGGGCAATGTACATTATCTGGTGACACATAGATATGTACACGCATTGCAGTCCCTCAGTCTCGTCACATTGTATTACAGGTGCCACTGCTGGTGTGCAGAGGGGACAGCAGGGCCATGATGCATGGTGGTATGCCCTTGAGCGAGCGATGTACCTCCTGAAGTGGGCTGTAGCATGGGCATATGCTGCCAGAACTAGGAGAATGGTCCAGGGCGGTCAGCAGGTGTCTCCACAGGAGGGTACAGAGGACAGTACAAAGGAGGAGGCTGAACCAGTGGAAAGGCAGTAGTGGCCTCAACACATGGAGCTGGACAATGGTGCTGTGGGCCAGTCTGCAGACGATGACACAGCGGGCATGTCCACGGGCAAAGGCACCCCGGATGTGGCCGGACAGGCAGATACTGGCCAGGACAATGATGGTGCTGCCCCTGTGTGTGGGGCTGTGGGACCTGCCCTCAAACTCAAGCTTGTGCAGCCTGTGAGTGCCAATGACATATCCCTGAACATGGATGCCAGGGGCGACACTGACATGCATCCGCATCTGCCCACCCTCCATGACTTTGCACAGGGACTCAGCATGCACATCAGGCCCCTGGTGAGGAATCTGTCCATGATGAATAATACTATGCATGACCTGCTGGAGTACCTGGAACAGATCGGCAGACACTGACCATTGGACATGTGACAGCAACATTGTCCAGGATGTTACATGCTACATAGCGGACATGCTACGGACTGGGCACATAGTTTAGTCCATACACAGGTGTTCGGTACTTCAGGTTGTGAGTAACACAGTGTGCAATGCTGTAAATTGTTGCGCTGATTCACCTCTATTACTGTGTGAGTTGCTATGCCCACTGCATTGTCTACCATTCCAAATACCATCACAGTTGTTGATGTGTATTGCTTTGTTGTGCTTAATACATTGCTGTTCCATGTTCATGCTGTGTCTGTGTGTCATTCATTAATGTGCATGCCCTACTTCTGCTTATGCTGTGTACAAGTCAGTGTCAACCAATGTGTGAGTACCTGCCCACAAGGGCATACACAGGCCCTCATCTGGACACCAGGGACAGCTGACCTATGCTATGTGAAGTGCACTGCATGCCAACATGGCACTATGCATCACAGGGATCGGTAGTGTCATTAATGGGGTCCTCTTAGTTCCACAGTGGCATGCCACAGTGGGTAAGCCAAACCACCAGACAACAAGGTGGGACCCTGCAGTTTGGGCCTGTATGTGTTGTGCATGTCACGGTACCATACATGTGGTACACAATTCCATGGTGGGGCTGTGTGGTGTGTCACGGTATGTGGCATACCGCAATGCCCACCCAACATCATGCATTGTGCATCTCTGTATGCCTGATGTGGTGGCATGTCACATGTCAGGTACTGTGTGTGGGTGTGCTGGCAGTGGGTTGTATGTGTTACACTATGTGTGGTGGGTTAGTGACAGTCCTACACAGACCATGCACCTGTGTGTGGTAGCATGCCTAGCACCATGGATGGGTACGGTGCTGTGTGTGCCATGGGCCATGCCTGTGGTGATGCGTCCCACCATGGTGTGTGTGTACCCAATGGACACACTGGGAACAGGGGTGTGGGGGGGCACACCTGGTTGGCAGTAGTTAGTGGTGCATGGGAAGTGAGTGTGCAGTGTCAGTGGGTGTTTTGCATGTCATGGTGTATGCACATGGTTGCAGGCCACTGTTCCCAGGGCAGGCTTTGGGGGTTGTACAGGCATCCTGCATGTGCTGTATGGGTTGGCATTGTGCATACCGCTGTCGTGTGGGAGATGATGGGCTGCAGGCTTGTGTGTGTGTGTGTGTTCCCTTCTCTGGTGGCATGCCTGGGTGGGTAATAGCCATGGGCACTGTACACAGGACATGGGGTACATGAACATGCACCAGGTGTATGCACGGCACATGTGTGCTAACATGTGTGGTGTGTGTTTGGGTGGGGAGCTGTGTGGTATGGACATGGGCCCAGTGCATAGTGGCAGGCACTATTGTCAAGATGACCCCCCCGTCTGGTGTATATGCCTGGCAAGCTGTCTGTTTTCTACTGCTGTGTGTGTGCAGGCTGCTCTTTACAGCCTACAGTGGCTGGAGTCTGACTCTATGCAGTGCATATTGGCTGTACTGCCATGTTGCTGCTCTGTGCTGCAGCCTGCGGTGTGTCACACCCTGTCTGCGCTCCTGGGCCAGCCAGCATTGTGTGCACCCTGTGACTCTGTGACCATCATGCTGTTGCCAGACGTGATTGTTGTGCTGCAGCAGTTCCTGTCTTACTGCTGCTGTTCCGCCTCCATCTGGTCTGGCTGCCCTTTTCTGCCATCTATGCACTGGGCACTGCTGCTGCTGGTCCTTGCCTGGCCATCTGCCCCTCAAGACCATTCCACCTGCATCAGTGTGACTCCTCTTGTGGCCTCGGGACTGGGATGATCTGTGGTGTGCCAGCATCTGTGCTGCACTGGGTGTAGGCATATCCATGTTGTTGCCCAGCCCTGTTATGATCTGTGTGTGGCCAGCCTGCACCACCTGCTCCTTGTCAGGAAACAGATAGTATGTACAAATACAGACATTGTTACATAGAGTACAGATCGACATGGGGAAACCTATACATATATGTACATAAATACAAGGGATAAAATTCATACAAGAGCAAAAACCCTATACAAGAAAACACTATACTTGGATGTACATAAATACCAGGAATACAATTCATAAGTGAGTGAAACTCTATACAGGTTCCTATACAGTGATGTAGCTAACCCATTTAGTACACCAGAGACAGCAATTTGGGTTGTGTTATAAATAAAAATACTGTAGGTAGTAACTTAAAACAAACATGGTGACACTTGAGCAGCTACATGTTCTACCAGGGCATGAGACAGTTGGGGGGGCTCCCCCAGTGAGTTGGGGAAGCAAACAGCTATGTGTAGTTACAGCTGCAGGTGGTGATTAGATGTTGCCTAAGGGCAGATTTGAAGAGGGTCTATTCTTATTTGAAATGTGATATCAGAGGGGAGGGCATTGCTCCAGGTCGGGGCCCAGTACCAGAATGACCTTTGGGCCAGGGATGTCCTGACCCTGGGCACTTGAAGTGTACACTTGCACTCTGGGTGGAGATGGCAGGGATGGAGGGGGTGAGGATGGAAATTAGCCCTGGCGGTGCAAGACCTGCAACAATTTTCTTGGTTAGGAAGCAGGTTTGGTAGCACAACATTTCCTCAAGGCTGAGAAAATCAGCAAGGTCATATAAGGTACATGTGTGGGTGAGTCTGCTGGAGCCTGTAAGTAGCTGGCAGGCTTTGTTCGAGGACATTTTGATTTTATTGAGTGCAGTCTTGTCTGCTGCATCATACACCAGGATGCTGTAGTCCACTAGGGATAGCACAGAGGAGGTGATGGCCAGCCTTAGGGCTGCAGGTGGTAGGCAGCTCTTGTGGTTGTACATTAGGCAAATATGTGTGTTTATGGCTGTAGCAAGGGTGCGTGTGTGTTCATGAAAAGACAGAGCAGAGTTGAAGGTGATGCCCAGGTATTTGTAGGTTTCTACCTGCTTGAGGGGAAGGAGGATGCTAGACAGGACAGTGAGTGGGGTGTCCCTGTATTTGCTTTGCGAATGCAAGAATACCATGTGCTTCATCTTTTTTAGGTTAATTACAAGGTGACAGTCCAGAAACCAGGATTCTGCCTGATTAAAAGAGTGTTGCAGGGCACTTTGGGGTGGGAGGGGGTCTGGTGGGATGTGAAAAGGACTGCATCATCTGCATAGAGGAGCATTTTGTCTGAGCAGGAGCTTGGGAGCATATTTTGGTACAGACTGAAAAGCAGAGGTCCAAGGATAGAGCCTTGTGGGACACCCTAGCTGACCTGCCAAGTGCTGGAGAGTGTACTGTTGATTTTCACACACTGTGACCAGGAGGTGAGGTAGTTGGAGAACCAGGACAGACGGCCATCTGAAAAACCTAACTGGGAGAGGGTGGATATGAGGAGTGGGTGGCAGATGGTATCGAAGGTTTTCTATAGGTTGATGTAGACTGTGCCTACGAGGAGTCTTTTATCCAGGGCTGTACGTAAATAGTTAGAAAACTAAATGAGGACAGTAGTGATGCTATGCCCCCTGCAGAAACCATGCTGTTCCACACAGAGGAGATTGTGTTTGTCAAGGTATTCAGTCATCTGGTCAGCCACAACTTTTTCTAGGGCTTTCAAGGGGGGGGCAGTATCAAGATCGGTCTGTGGTTCCCAGAGGAGGTACGGTCCCCACCTTTGTGTGTAGGGGTGACCACTGCAGTCTTCCAAGCAAGGAGGACTTGGCCATGACAGAGTGAATAATTGAGAAGGATGGTAAGGGGAGCAAGGACTGCATCCAGAATGAGGCAAAGGAGTTTTGGATCCAGTGTGTGTTATTACTATAGCCAGTGCCACTGAGGGCTTTTAGTAGGTAGGGTTTGGCCTTAAATAGTGTGAAGGCCCTCAAGTGGAAAGGGGGTAGTGGAGGTGGGGGGACAGCAGGGGCAGGGTCAAAGAAGTTGGAGGGGAGAACTGCACTGAGGTCTGAGAAAGCTTCATTGAGTCTATCGGTGATACACTCTGGGTCTGTGGTGAGTGAGTCATTTATGTCAAGCTGGGTGGGTGGGGGCATTGTAGACTTTCTGTTCAGCTCCTTAATATTATCTCAGAACTTCTGGGTGGACCCCCAGGAGGAGGCAAGCATGGATCTGTAGCAGTCTGATTTTGCCTTGCGGATGGCCCAAGTGCATTTATTGCATGCAGCACTATAGGCTTGCCAGATTCAATTGCTCTGTGCCAGAGGCTATCTCTATTCCACAGTTGAATGATTATAGATGGGGTTATCCACGGGGAGTTATGCTTCTTAATAGATGATTTAGTAAGGGCGGCAAAGATGTCACACACTTCATTAAATGATTGGACAAAGTAACTGAAAGCAGTGTCAAAGTCAGGAGCTAGTTTAAATGGGAACCAGTCCCAGCTGACAAGGTAGTCTCTAAGTTGTGTTAGCTTGCCAGGGCAAATGTGCCATGGGAGGACAGTTTTTGGTGCTGTTTTTTTCATTTTACAGGACCAGGAGAGGGTGATAAGAGAGTGGTCACTGAGGGCATTGGGTAGTACGGCTGTGCTGGAGATTTTATGAGGTCTGTTTGAGAGGACAATGTCCAGAAGTGTGGCAGTGCCTTTGGTAGGGTGGAACCGGGTGGGAGTAGTTACCAATTGTGTAAGGTAGAGGGCTTCTATGGCATCCTTGGCTTGGAAGGCAGAGCTGGAGAGCCAGTTAATATTGAGATCACCCATCGTGATCTGTTCAGTTTGCTGGGCAGACTGGAGAGGTGCTCTAGAAGTGACTGAAAGATAGGGAACTGGTGTTGAGGGGGGATCTAGGTAGCCATGAATATTGGGGGGCTCTGGAGGCACCAGTGAAAATTTTGAGGGAGATTGCCTGGGAACCATGCTCCAGTTGAGGTGGGGGAGGGCAAGCCCTTGCAACTTGTCTCTGAGGTATATCACGCAGCCTCCTCCACGTTTCCCAACCCTGTCTTCCCAGAAGAGTATGTAACCTGGTATGGCAATGAAGTGCTCTGTTGTTTTTTTTTTTGGATAGCCATGATTCCTCTAGTGCTAGGATATCAGGGTTGATGTTGAGCAACCCAGCCATGTAGGTTGGCAAATGTTTTAAGGAGACTGCAAATATTTATTGAGACCATATGTAGACCAGTGGATGTGGAGGAGCAGTTAGCGCTGTCTGCTGCGGGGCCTAGGTTGGGATGGATGTTGCCTGACAGTAGAAGTAGGAGGGAGATGAGTTTGAAAAGAGCCATGTGCTTTTTGATTTGGTTGGGCTGGGTATCATGTGTGGCCTGGCTTTGTAGAAAGATAGGAATGGGGAGGGATCAAAGAGCTAGGATGGACAGATGGGGGGCAAGGGGAGTCCAGGGAGGAGGGGGGTACAAATAGATGAGCTGGTGGGTGGTGCAAAGGGTGGAGTGCTTGACACCGTAAGTGGGCTGGGGAGTGGTAGGGTGGGGAGTGTGTGAGGGTGGGTTGGCATGGGTGGAGACCTACCGGGAGGAGGGATATGTCAATGCTAAAAGACTGTTATTTCCTTGCTGTTGAAAATTTGAAATCTATTTTGGTGTGATTTAAGTGGGGATGTCATTTCCTTGCTGTTTTTACTTGCTTATTGTTGATTTCACTTGGGCTACTGTTTTGCTTATCTTGTTTATTTTACTCCACTGACATTATAGTGCAGGAACTGATTTTTGTCTAACCCTGTAGCTTGTGGGAGGGGTGTTAATTGTTTGGTCTTGGGCCACAGTTATGTGATAACCGGAGGTTTGGCTGAGTCAGATTTGGGATAGCAGATTGCTTTTTGGCTTCTCATAAGAGGCTAGAAAGGGAAGAAATCAGATTCACTTTAGTGCATTAACTGCTCATTGCTGCTTTTATTGCTTCTTTTACTGCTTATTGTTGATTTTTCTTTGTAGCAGGTTGATTTTTGAGTTCTTATAAGCAGCTAGTGGGATTGTTTTGGGGCTGTTAAAAAATTGAAACCTATTTTGGTGTGATTTAATTGAGACTGTTATTTCTTTGAATTAGAAACCTATTTCTTCTAATTTCAAACCTATTTTGGTGTGCTTTTAGTGGAGCTGTTATTCCTTGACTGTTTTTACTTGTTGTTGAACATTTAAACCTATTTTTGCCTGATTTAAGTGGGGCTGTTATTTCCATGCTGTTTTTACTTGCTGTTGAAAATATGAAACATATTTTGGTGTGCATTAACTGGGTCTGATATTTCCTTGCTGTTTTTCTTGCTGTTGAAAATTTGAAACCTATTTTGTTGTGATTTAAGTGGGGCTGTTATTTTCTTGCTGTTTTTACTTGTTGCAAATTTTTACCCACCCTCCTCCCACTGTTAATGGCATGCCCTGATAAATCTGATTGACAGGTGCCAAGCACAGAGAATAGCAGGGACTGTGGAGTAGGAGGGGCATAAGGGGCAGTAAGCCCACTTTCAGCACAAGTTGCAGTAACATAGAAGTGCAGTTGACTTGGGAGATACAGTAGTGTAAATTACAAAAAAAAACTGACATCAAGTAAAAATACTTCCAAAAATTCAAACACAGGGACCTAGAAGGAGAGATACATATCTAGGGGGAACTAGAAGGATGGCTTCAAAGACAGACAACTAGTGTAACAGCTAACAGACAAATAGTGTAATAGAATAGTGTAATTACACAAATTGTGTAATAGCTGTATAAGTGCAGAATAATGTGGGGATTGGTGCAATGCAGTGGATGTGGGGCAGCCATATTCTTGCAGACCTTCAGGATGCTGAGGTGCTGATCTATCTGCAGGCATCTGTCTGGACTGTGGTACAAGGTAGCCAGACTCAGTGTTAAGGTAAACTGGGTCAGGAGTACCTTTTCCCCCATCCAGAGACCACCCAGTCCAACATTGCTGCCTCAAATGATGCCAAGAATGAGGAGCACTTGGACAACAGTGGGCTCAGAAGGGCTAGGATGGTCAGACAGAAGCAGATCCCAAATACTTTTCCACTACAGAACTCATATGCCACACTGGCAAATGGGGACAACCAGACACAGGCACCTGGAGAAGTGAAAGGGAAGGATGTGGAGGTCAACCTAGGAGATGACTTCATTGGGGGAGCAGTGGACCCCAGAGAAGGAGGAAGCAAATCCTGGTGGGGAACTCTATCATACAGGGGATTGAGCTAAGAACACGTAAGGGACAGGACAGGGAGGTGAGGTACCTACCAGGTGCCACTGGGTGCAGGGATGGGAGAAATATCCTGAGGATCACCAGGAAGGCAAGACAGGAGGGAGAGCTGGATGTCATTATCCACCTAGGAACTAATGACCTGGCAAACAGCGAGCCTATGGAAGTTCAGGAAGAGTTTAGAAAATTGGGGCGGGATCTCAAGCAAGTAGCTATAAACATCACCTTCTTAGAAGTACTACCTGTGAGAGGAATGGGAGAGCATAGGGACACATGAGCCAAGGACTTTAACACATGGTTGAAGAACTGGTGCTTCGAGGGGTTCCACCCTTGGAACTCACCTGTTGGAGTGTGCCCATCATTAGGGCACCAGGATTTAAATTCACACATCACCTTATATGTGGGGGGCTTCACCCCACACCCCCTTGCCCCTCTAACTAAATATTCCAGCTCCAGGGGTGTGGACCTCAGGGAGGGGGTGGCAAATTTCAAAGTTTTGCACCCTAATGATGGGTGCACTCCAACGGGTACACAGATGGCTAGAAGGCACTGTGAGGAAGGGTTTGGATTCATTGATGACTGGGGACCCACCTGGAGGGATTGGGGCTTGTTCAAGCCTGACATCCTGCATCCATCCTGTAGGGGAATCCAAGCACTCAATGAAAAGTTTTTTTTTTGTATTATGCTCTTTTTAACCCTGCTCCATCCAGCCACCCTCTCCTTCAGTTGGCCAAGCCTATGTGCCACCACTCTGTTGCGCTCTTCAGGTCATGGTCCACTGTCCCTCATCATGCCTACTCCTGACTGACCCAACATATCCCTTCATCGGGGTGGCCACCCTTCCCATGGTCACGACTGGGAGGGGAGACTTTCATGCACCCAGAGACATACTCTTCCATCCTCTCCAGGGGAGATGAGGGTACAGCTCAGGGCTATTCTGGGCTTCATGGTGATGGAGAGGTGAGCCACCATCATCTGGGTAGCATGGGTGGCCATTCATTTTTGTGTTTTCAACCCACCCACCTCCCCAATTAGACCTATCAGGGATGCCCTGATGTGGAGACATACAGTGGTGCATCAAGGCTGCACACCACCAAGAACCTCTCCAACCCACCAGCAGGAGTCACATGTCTGCCAACCCCCTGTGAGGGAAGCATCCAATGGATTATATTCACTCCTTCCCTCCCTGTTGGTCTCCACTCCTGGTAACCAGGCTCGGAGCGTGAACCCAGGTCACCAGTATGCCAAGTGAACCCCTTTGCTTGGTTCCATGGAGCCAGCCCAAATGAAAAATTGAATTGCTACATGGACAAGCATTTAAACTAGCCAAGGGGGTGGCAGGTCAGCAAGGAGGATACCTAACTGCTCACCCCCATTGCTATCAGTGGAACCAAAGAGCATGAGGAGGAGATATCACTACAAAGTAGTGTGCAAAAGATGAAGATAGGCACCAAAGGGGTAGATAGGCAGAAAAAGGACAAAATACAATGGAAGGGCAGACAGCAGGGAGAACCAGGGATAAAGGACAGCCAAGGAGGGAACTGGAGTAGAACAGCAAAGCAAACCAGAGAGGTCACATCACGGAAAGCCATGTGTACCAATGCCAGCAGCCTTAGCACCAAGATGGAGGATCTGAAGGCTGCCATGGTACAGTCAGACCTGGACATTGCTGCCTTCACAGAGACCTAGTGTAATGATAACCATGACTGGGAGATGGCCATACCTGGCTACAACATATTCTGAAGAGACAGCGCAGGCATGAAGGGAGGAGGAGTTGCACTTTATGTGAAAGATGGCACAAAGGCCACAGAGATCCAGGAGGAACAAAATTGGGGGAGATACTGTGGGTTAAGCTGGAAAGGAAAATGGGGTCAGCCATCCACACAGGGGTGGTCTACAGACCACCAGCCCAGGAGGAAGAGACAAACAGGGAGCTAATGCTGGCCTTCCAAAGGATGGCAGACAAGGGGGAAGTGGTGCTGGTTGGAGACTTCAATATTCCAGATGTGGACTGGAGCATCACAACAGCAGCATCAACTAGGAGCAGATTTATGCTGGACTCCCTTCAGGGTGCCTTCCATAAGCAACTGGTCATGGAACCAACTCGGCAGAAGGTAATACTGGACCTCATGCTCACAAATGGGGACAGTGTGATAGGAGTAACTGTGGGGGAGCACCTGGGGAACAGTGAACACCAGTCACTGTTTTTGAAATCACAGAACCAGCAGAACCAAACTGCACAAAAACATGTATCCTGGATTTTAGGAGGGGCAGATTTGGGGAAAATGAGGACATGCTTGAAAGAGGCATTAATAGTAATGGGGAGGGAATTGGGGGTGGAGGAACAGTGGGCAATATTTAAAACAGATTTGGGATAGCAGATTGCTTTTTGGCTTCTCATAAGAGGCTAGAAAGGGAAGGAATCAGATTCATTTTAGTGCAGTAACTGCTCATTGCTGCATTTATTGCTTCTTTTACTACTTATTGTTGATCTTTCTTTGCAGCAGGTTGATTTTTGAGTTCTTATATGCAGCCAGTGGGATTGTTTTGGGGCTGTTAAAAATTTGAAACCTATTTTGGTGTGATTTAAGTGAGACTGTTATTTCTTTGAATTAGAAACCTATTTCTTCTAATTTCAAACCTATTTTGGTGTGCTTTTAGTGGAGATGTTATTCCTTGACTGTTTTTACTTGTTGTTGAACATTTAAACCTATTTTTGTCTGATTTAAGTGGGGCTATTATTTCCATGCTGTTTTTACTTGCTGTTGAACATTTTAAACATATTTTGGTGTGATTTAAGTGGGGCTGTTATTTCCTTGCTGTTTTTACTTGCTACACATTTTTCCCTCCCTCCCACACTTCCCCCACTGTTAATAGCATACCCTGGTAAATCTGATTGACAGGTGCCAAGCACAGGGAATAGCAGGGGCTGTGGAGTAGGAGGGGCATAAGGGGGAGCAAGCCCACTCACAGCACAAGTTGCAGTAACGTAGAAGTGCAGTTGACTCAGGAGCTACAGTAGTGTAAATTACAAAAAAAACTGACATCAAGTAAAAATACCTCCAAAAATTCAAACACAGGGACCTAGAAGGAGAGATACATATCTAGAAGGAACTAGAAGGAGGACTTCAGAGACAGGCAACTAGTGTAACAGCTAACAGATAGATAGTGTAATAGTGTAATTACACAAATTGTGTAATAGCTGTATAAGTACACAATAATGTGGGGAGTGGTGCAATGCAGTGGATGTGGGGCAGCCGTATTCTCACAGACCTTCAGGATGCTGAGGTGCTGATCTATGTGCAGGCATCTCTCTGGACTGTGGTACAAGGTAGCCAGACTCAGAGTTAAGGTAAACTGGGTCAGGAGTACCTTTGCCCCCATCCAGAGACCACCCAGTCCAACACCGCTGCCTAAAAGTTTGCCAAGAATGAGGAGCACTTGGACAACAGTAGGCTCAGAAGAGTTAGGATGGCCAGGCAGGGAATTGGGGGTGGAGGAACAGTGAGCAATATTTAAAACAGGGATTAAAAGAGTAACACAATTATGCATTAAGCAGGTTAGTAAGGGGAAAAGGAAGAGAAGGCCATTATGATTTTCAAAGGAGGTAGTGGAGAAAGAGAAAGCCAAAAAGATTGCATTCAGGCAATACAAAAAGACACAGGCAGAAGGGGATAGGGAGAAGTACCAGGTGAAGCAAAGAGAGGGCGGTAAGGGAAGCCAAAGCTCAGACAGAAGAGTGCATCACAAAATTAGTGGTTAGAGGGGGACAAAACCTTTTACAGGTACATAAGTGAAAAAAAACGATGAAGGGAGGAATAGTGAGCCTGAAGGGGGTGGACGGGGGCAACATGGAGGATGACTGCAGTAAAGCTGACATACTGAACAGATATTTCTGCTCAGTCTTTACTGAGGAAGGGGAAGGTAATGAGCCTGAAGGGAGAACAAGGGGTGGGAAGGGTACAGAAATGGTCACAAGTCCCTTTACACAGGAAAGGGTCTTAAAGGAATTGGAAGGAATAAGAGTAGATAAAGCAATGGGGCCAGGTGGGATGCACCCCAGAGTCATAAAGGAACTATGAGAGGTGGTGGCTGAACCTCTGGCAATCCCGTTTAGCCAATCACTGGAAACAGGGGAAGTACCCAAATACTGGACATGAGATGTAGTCCCCCTATACAAGAGCTGTAACAAAGAGGGAGTGGGGAACTACAGACCAGTCAGACTGACATCGGTAGTGGGGAAGATCATGGAAGCACTACTGAAGGAGAGATTGGTGAAACATCTGGTTGCCAATGGACTACAGGACCCAAGGCAGCATTGCTTCAATGGAGGGAGGTCATGCCAGACCAGACTCATTTAATTTTTTGACTGGGTGACAAGGAAGGTGGATAAGGGGAGGGCAGTGGACATGGCATATCTGGACTTCAGCAAGGCCTTTGACAGTGTGCTGCATAGAAGGCTGTTAAACAAACTGGGGAATATGGAAGTGGGCAGGACAGTAGAGCGATGGGTGTGTAATTGGCTGGGTGGCAGGACACAGAGGGTGGTGGTAAATGGCTGTCACTCCACAGAGGGAAGAATGACCAGTGTGGTGCTGCAGAGATCAGTGCTGGGACCAATCTTATTCAACATCTTCATCGGTGACATTGCGCAAGACCTAGAAGGCAGAATTTCCCTGTTCGCTGGGACACAAAGCTCTGAAACAGAGTGAGCATGCCAGAGGGTATCAGCAGAATGAGGAGGGACCTGCAGAAGCTTGAAGAATATTCAAGGGTTTGGCAGTTAAAATTTAATGCAAAAAAGTGCAAAATAATGCTTATGGGGTTCAAAAACCCTTGAACAACGTATCAGTTGGGGGTGAGGATATAGCATGCACCTAGCAGGAAAGGGACCTTAGAGTTAGCATCTCTGATGACCTCAAGGTAGGGAAACAGTGCAACAAGGTGGCAGGTAAAGAAAATAGGATGCTGGGATGCATAGGCAGGGGCATTACCAGCAGGAAAAGGGATGTCATAATTCCACTATATAAGACAGTAGTGAGGCCCCACTTGGGGTACAGTGTCCAGTTCTGGAGACCTTACCTATGTAAGGATATAGACAGGGTGGAGAAGGTTCAGAGAAGGGCAACAAAGATGGTATAGGGATTGCTTTACAAGTCATAGAAACATATACTTTGATGGCAAATGAGGACCTCTTGGCCCACCCAGTCTGCCCATTTCCCTACCTATTGGATAAGCTGCAGATCCTAGTTAACCAACAGCCTACTTCCTCGTATCCCACCCACTATAATTGCCTTATGTCTGTCTCATGCATTCTTGAATTCCCCCGCTATTTTTGACCCCATGACCTCCTCAGTAAGGCCGTTTCATGTGTCCACCACCCTCTCTGTGAAAAAATACTTCCTCACCTTGCCCCTGAGCTGTCCCTCCATTATTTTCAAACTGTGACCCCTTGTTCTTGCACATCTCTTTTTCTGAAAGATGCTAGCCACTTGGACTTTGTTGATTCCCTTGAGGTACTTGAAAGTCTCTATCATGTACCCCCTCTCCCTCCTTTCCTCGGGGGTATACATATTAAGCTTCTTTAGTCTCTCGTCGTAAGGTTTCTGGTGCAGACCCTGCATCATTTTAGTTGCCTTCCTCTGGACTGCCTCCATCCTGTCTATGTCCTTGTGGAGATGAGTCTCCAGAACTGCACCCAGTACTCCAGATGGGGTCTCACCAACTGTCTGTACAGAGGGATGACAACATCCTGTTTTCTGCTGGTGATGCCTCTCTCTGTACATTACAGTATCCCCCCAGCCCTCCTTACTGCCTTCTCACATTGCCTGCCTACCTTTAGGTCATCTGATATGACTACCTTCAGGTCCCTTTCCATTTTTGGTTTTGTTAGTCCCCCATTGTGTACTCTTCCCTTGGGTTTTTGTTTCCCAGGTGCATTACTTTGCACTTCTTTGCACTGAATTTAAGCTGCCATACTTTTGACCTATCAAGTCCTTTCAATACAGGCTGAAGGACTTGAATATGAATATATTCTCCCTGGAGGAGAGAAAGGAGAGAGGGGATATAATAGAGACATACAAGTACCTTACAGGGAGGAACAGGGTGCTGGAAAACACTATTTTCCAGTGAAAAATAAGTTCCAGGAGTAAAAAACATGGGATGAAGTTGGATGAAGGGTAATTCAGAGGAAATGTGAGGAAGAATTTCTTCGCAGAAAGGGTGGTGGACAAGTGGAACATCCTGCCTGAGGAAGTGGTGGGGGCTAAAACAATCACGGGATTTAAGAATGCATGGAATAGACTTAAGATAATCTTAGAGGTCAGGGGTAATGGGCAACAGACTTTTAGAAAAAACTTTAGTCATCTTATGAGCTCAAATGGGCAGACTGGGTGAGCAAAAAACCCTTATCTGCCAACAGTATCTATGTATCTATGTATGTAACATTTGACCCATTATCACTTGCTATGAAGCCAGCTTTTAGGAGCAGGGGGTGCAGCCACTCAGCGATTTCTGTCAGTAACAAGTCCAGCATGTTTTCACCTGTATGCAACCCTGCTACACACTACATTGCAAGAGTGGAATGCTGTCTAATACCATGAAGGTTGCTACCACCACAATCTTACTTATTACATTTCTTTCCCATACCAGCATCAAAGACTACCCCAGGTAGCTGTGCCCAATGTGCTGTAATACACAAATAAGAACTACCCACTGTTTTGCACTTGTTTACATATCCATACTTAAATGGATGCATGTTGATGCAGAATGCTGAAGAGCATGTCTTACAGACTCTGTCATAGCCCTATATAACTCACCTGGCAGATTGCTACTGTTTCATCCTTTTCATCTTGTATGAAAAAATCCCAAACTAGGGATTTGGTTGCCCTGTACTTCACATGACGCTGTTGTAGAATATGGGACTGCAGTTTATTGGGAGGTGAAATGGGTGGTGTGATACATGATTTGTGGAGTGATGCAAACTTTGAATGAATGTCATAGTCTAATACTATGACTTCTGGGTTAGCCACAGACACAGCTACATCAGATGAACTTGGGGGGGGGATTTACAAAGATACTGTTCACCTACAGCCAACTTAAATGTCTTTTTCTCAGGTGCCCATATAGGGTAGCTAGCATCGTCATCATCCACAACTTCACTTTTGGATACTATCCTGTGGAGATATTACAGCCTCTGCCTCACTCTGATCATCCACACTTTTTTTATCACCATCTGATTCTTTGGATGCCCTAACATGAGGATCTGTGGAAACAGAAGAATGTGACTCATGATGATCAGGCTGCTGTTCGACTGCTGTGATGAGTGGAACATTGATTACCCTCAAGTCTTCTGACTCCAGAGCATTTTCCCACATGATAACTTTTCCTGGGTTGTAGCAGTACTGCTGCTGTTATCAACAATGCCATCACTCCCTTTACTACCAGCACCGCAAGCATCTCCAACCAACATCGATGCCACTGATTTGGCCAAGAAAAACTTAGTCACAGATATCCCTGTGCTTGCAGCAACTACTACCTTTCCCTTCTGCTGCTGCTTAGTACTACCACTCCCATGACCAGACTAACATTGCTAGCCCCTGATGAACTTGCCTCAGCAACGCAACTTCCACCTCTAATTTTTGGAGACACACAAGCAATAGTCTTCTAGGCAGCAGCGCCACAGACATAAACAGCTTTGCAAGACCATCTGTTTGCATGCATTTTTTTAATATTACACAGTCACCAAGAAAAGAAACACATGCACCACAAAAAGTGATTTTTATGGTTTTGTAGGTTGCTGTAACAAACTCAAGAGAGTTCACAAGACAGTACAATGCAAAAAAAATTAACCAATAGGTATTTTTTATTATGTCTGTTTTTATTCATTTAAAAGCTCTAATATGCACTGGAGAGAGAGTGTTCATAGTACTATGGGGAAACACACAATAGTAGTACAGTGACAACAATTTCAACACACTGAAGAAAGATGTAACATTAAGATAATATTTCTTTGGTTTGGGGTGGGTAGAATGCTAAACAAATAACAATAGGGACTTTGAGACAGAAAAAGTCACAATAAAGAGATTCTTAACATACTGTAGCTACATAAAATACAATCATTTTATTGGTCAGAACACATCACCTGACCATTGATTAATTCCCCAGTAGACACACAGTTGCCTTGCCGGACCACATTATCCTGATTGACATCAATGTAAACTGACCTACTCAAATCACTCCACCATACAAACATGTAGAGCTACGGTGAATTTCACCTACAAAATGATGAAATTTTGCCCAAGAACAGCAGAACTTTGCCCAAGAATGGTGGAATTTTGCCTCATCCCTAATCTGCTGTTACATTCCTCATTACACAGAATTCACCTAGTGGAGAACTACAACTAAAACATCCTAAATGGGGGGCCGAGTCAGCAGTCCAGCCAGAAGCAACACATTTCTGGAGCTCCTGAAAAGAGCCTTTCTATTTCAATATAAAACACTTATTTCACCCTCAAAACCACCTTAACCCAAGACCTACATCTGGAGAAATCATTTCTACATTGCCTGAAGTATATTTGTTATTGCTACGGGGAAAACTAAGCCTCCTAAACAGGACTTCTTCCAGCCACGGGGTCCTCCACCAAAACAGCTGGAACAACTTGATGGTGCATCTAATCTACCAGGCCCTGTGCAGACTTAATACACTAACAAAGACTGTTCAGGGAACTGACCAAAAACTGGACACTTTTTCTCTACTCTTCCAAGTGGTAGAATCTCATCTGGATGCCATAAGAGAGACTACTAAAAGTGCCAAAGCTACTACAGGGGAAGGCCCTCGCAGCATCAGCTACAGCTATTAAAGAGCAAGCAGCACTAAGGAGCCGAGTAGAACAGCTTGAAAATGCAGTGCAGGCTGCTAACATCTGCATACTCAGCCTCCCTGAAGGAACAGAGGGGGATTATTTAGCCACCTTCCTGGGTCTGTGGCCAATGGAAATTATGGGACTAGAGGCAGTGAATCTCCAATGATCATATAGAAACACTCTGCGTAGACCAGCCTCTAACTTAGAGAACCCCCGCACTATCTTGGTTATTCTGGCCTCGGTGGCCGAACAAGACCTAGTTTTAGAAGCACTTCAGAAAAAAAGCCCAACATATTATGATGAGTCCCGGATACTTTTCTTCCCAGATTTAGCCTACACTACATGAATGTGCCGTAAGGCCTTTGATGGTGTCAAATGCAAGCTCCTAGAACTGGGCATAACCTACGCTATAGCCTTTCCGGAACCAACTCTGCTTTGCTGATCGCAGTTGACAATTCCACTTTACGGATCCCAAAGAAGCTGTGGCATGTGTCGAGAAAATAGCAATCTGAAGAGCCCACAATGAACGATCATCAGAAGAAGAACTGGAAGAGGACTGAATTTCTGAGAAACAATGACCTGCATTACCCTAACACTGACTTGTTGAACTGGTCTGCTATTTCATTTAAAATACTACATAACTTAAGGCCAAGAGGCCCGCCTTAGATTTCACATGAGGAGAGGGCAGTTTACCAGTTCTAGTATGTTTTTTTCTTTTTGTTATTCATTAAGAAATTTACTGTCTGCCTGATTCAGTGATTTCCCCCAATGGACTACTGAAGTTACTCTTGCTGTTGGACGTGATCCAGATATTTTAGTTCTGTGCGGCCCCTGGGCATTTTGATAATTTTACCAGTTCTTGTTATGCCTAATTTGGGGATGTTATTAAGAGTTAACTAACATAAGGAACGTCGGTTTAATAGGACACTTCCACACCTCTAACATGGTGTAGTTTTTCTGTTATTCTACATTGGGTGAAAAAAGGGAGAAAAAAAGATATATTTCTTTCCTGTTTTACATAATCAGTGTCCCAAGGGAGTGCTAGCAATCCTGGCCTTCACGTAACCTCTGCTACTATATAGTGGTGACCTGGAGCAGGCCTTCAGCTCACTGAAGTAAGTGTAGTTTACTGGAAGGACATACAGTATGAATATACTGGGCACAACCTGAACTCCAGGGGACTGGTTTACTTATAGTATTTAAAGGCTTTGAGGAGCTCTAGAATGTAGTGACATGTTTTATAATCCTGTACAAATATTAAAGGACCAACAGGTCGTTTACAATATCTTTTTACCTTTTTTATGGGTTATGATAATTTTGGGCATTGACTACATAAGTGGCTCCTAATGTTGTTTATGAACCTGCAAAACTATTAGCTATTTTACCTCCCAATGTTATACCAAATGTACTATGTGATCACACTCCCTTTGTAATGTATAACGATAATGTATGGTATTTTCCACATACTCCGGAATCTAATGTTTTATGCACATGCATAACATTTTAAATAAAAAGTGTAAAAAAAAAATCCTAAATACACAATATCCATTAGGTGGAATGGCTATTTTATTATAATTACATGTTCACAATGATTTATTTTAATATTTCTTTAGGTAAACCTTTAACATAGCATAACCTATGTTATAAGAGGATGAACCCATTCCTGGGTATGGTTATGGGTTTACTGAGCATTAATCCATGTCTGGGTGGCTGTAGTCATGAGACCGCTCCTAGGCATGAATTAATGCTCAGTAAACCCATACCATGTCATGGATTAATCCTTCCATATTTCAGGCACAAGACCATACCCACACTCTTCACACATACAAAAGCAGAAACACAATAACTTCTTTTGGGTGGGGGCAGTAATATTTACAGCAGTAACTAGATAGTAGCAGGAAAAATAATACAGAGGGGCTCAGAAATTAACAGTACTGCTCATACAGTGGCACAATAAAATGCATATGACTTGATGGCACGTACACAGACTAATGGTAACATGCAGAAAGTTTAACAGTTCAGTAAAATAAAACAGTCTTCTAACCAGACAGAAAAAAGTGCACAGCAAACAGCACAAAATTATCAAAAATTACTAGAAGTGTTACTGTGTGTAACTGTACACAACTGAACACAGCAATGCTAAACACTAGCCAACAACAGTTGGCAAGACTGCCTTTCACACTGTGGTCTGGGGATATCTCTTCTACATCACAGATCCGCCCCACCCCCGAAGCACACTTCTGCACTGTCTCTCAGTACAGACACTGAAAGTGCTAATTTGAGATGCAAAATTCACACAAAATCAATAAATGATCAATGATCCAGACACATAAGGAAATAGTACACTCAATGCACTAAATTTGGACTCAAAAGTCCAAAGGCAAATAGTTTTTTTTAACGTTTTTTAAAGGTTTAAAGTACACAGCTCTGAGAGCTAACTAACTCCATCTTTCCACTACACACAATACACTGCACTGAGGCTGTGCAAGCCCATATAGAGCCCATGTGACCTGTCATCTGATAAATCACTGTAAAATTCATGTTTAGGAGCAAAAGAAAGGCATAGTAATGCAAAGTCCCCAGGTTTCAATGGCAATTTCGAGTTTTTCTCAGCAATGTGAATTATTCACTTCGCAATGCAGAGTATTTCGTGAATTTAGAATTCTACATGAAATACTCCACGTAACGAAGTTGATGGACTTCACCCATCTCTAACCATGCTGCATTATTTGCTTTTACCTTTTTCTTACAGAGTGGGGCATGCTGATTGCATACTGACATAAACTCACTGTATAAGTAACTCCATGCACTACCTACTGTAGATCTGGGATAAGTCCCAGACTGGCCCAGTTTCTCCCCTCCAGATCAGTCATGAACTTTATAAAATCATAATTTTTCATTGATTAATATTCCTTTATTTGAAATTTTCCTATTTGTTTTTCTGTTTTCCAAATACAGAAAGTGATTGATGGTCGCTAAATAAGTCCGGTAAAACTTCACTCTCTATATAGTTTTCTGGGTCTTTAGTCAAAATGAAATCCAATACAGTGGAGAGATTTACATCTTTTGGATTCAGTCTAGTAGGTGAGTCAATTAACTGGACAAGCCCCATTCCTGAAGTTAGATCAAGCAATTCACTATTCAAAGGGATTGAGGGCCAGTCCACATTGAAATCACCTAACAACAATATTTTATGACTGTATGTATTGATGCAAAAAATCCTGTATTTTTTTTTTGCAGTTAAACTTTTTATTGAACTACAGAGACATACAAACAATAATCAACAGTTCATTTGGTTTTACAATGGGTCAAAATCACAGTGCTAAATATATTTATTATCTTTACATACATACTATTAGCTTTGTTGCATACATAACTACATTTGGTGGTACATCACGGGATTTATATTCTAAATCACCTCACCCTAAAGCTATCAGGCTGATTAAACACAATGAAGTTACAGGGTTTGACAGTTTGAGGAGTGGCCTTCTGGGGGGGGGCATCTCTAGTAGAATGGGTATAATAACAGATGCAAGAGGCAGAAACTTAGGTGCATAAAAAACACTGGATTTGCGTTTGTCAGTTTATTTGACAAAATAAAAAAAAATACAGAAAGGAAAAATTGGGTGTTAGTCCATCACACCTACAAAATTCAGGAAGTAACTTCTTCATTCAGAATTCCTGGTACTTTCCTTTCTCAACAACAATTAACCCATGTGCAAACTCTCACACTTTGCTTTGTTCCAAACTGTGGTCAGTCCCCTACTGAGCAACCTATCTATCTGAAGACCATCTCCTGGAGGAGGGTTTATATATAGGCAAGAGGATGACATCACCAGTAAGGTGACTCCTTGTTACTGGAATTAGTCTTATATCTTGCTGCCTCCTCACTGAGGCTTATTAAATACCCTGCAGAACTGTGCAGGTTACCAGGCAGTACACTTTTATTTAGTTATACACAGTTACTTACAGCAAGCCAGAATAACACTCTACAGCCTTAATTAGGGGGCTTCAGTTAACTCTGGG
This sequence comes from Neoceratodus forsteri, assembly GCA_016271365.2. NCBI lineage: Eukaryota > Metazoa > Chordata > Ceratodontiformes > Ceratodontidae > Neoceratodus > Neoceratodus forsteri. The sequence continues at coordinate 553,044,578 of CM057458.1, forward strand.
TACTAAGCTCATCCCCTCAGGATATGGCATCACAGTTAAGATCATTATATAAACAGTCAGTGGGCTGCCAGCTCTAGAGTAAGAGGCTGCAACACCCACAGCTACAAGCATGTACAAGCAGGTAATTACTCTTTTTTTCAGCTCTGTAATACATGAGAGTTTTGTTCAGGTGTCTCTAAGTTGGCTAAGAGATGAAGAGATTTATTTATTTAGTTTTTGTTGACTGGGTAAGTGCACTAGACAAATCCTGCCTATTTTCAGGCACGACCGGGGGATACAGATGAATGCCAACTGACCTTGAACCAGATTAAGCTGTTGGTGGTATTTTTAGTGAATGAGGGAAATTTTGTCAGGACACCAGGGAAATTCCCCTACTCTGATGCTGCTGTGCTGATGTTTCTGCATTGTGGCCAGTAGGGGGACAGGCCATTTCCAAGATGGCCACTCCAAGTGGACAAGGGAAGGAGAAGGAAGTCTGTGGAGCAGGAGAGCTAGCCTCGACTCTTGCTCCAGGTGTTGTGGAGGCTCCAGCCATGGATTTGGCTGAAATTGAATCAGATATTGAACTTCAGGATGCTTTTGTGAGCTGGGAGCAATCGGTTTTGGATAAAACAAAGAAAGAAACTGGACAGTTGGAAATTGCAACAACAGGAAGAGAAAAGGTATTGTCGGTATTTGAACCTGCAACCTCTACAGAAAAGTGCTTATTAAACCTCTAAATGTGGGTCTGAAACAGGAAAATGCTGCGATAATGTTTTCTGCAGAAATGGAAGAACCAATTTCATCAGATAGCTCCAAAGGAAGCGAGATGAATTTAAAACTGCAGGCTGACAGAGAAAGCCAAGATATTAAAACACAGCAAACAGACTGCAGGACAGTGGCGCAAAATATGGAGCAAAAAAGGTACTGTGTCTTATTTAAGTTATAGTTCTGGCAGGATAGAGTTGCCAGCAAAGTGTTTGCCTCTGGTGTTAAAAAGAATGCTCTGTCCTTGTTTAATGAAGCTTCACTGCAGTGTGTTGAACTCCTGACTACAGCAGGTGTCAGCCTGATTGTAATGAAGAGCACAAAGGCAGAGTTAAGGCTGATCCCAAGATTGTCAACAGCTCTGTGGAAGAGAGCTTAGAGCAGCAAGGCTTGAGCTCCATTTCCCAAGAACAAATAAACTCTCTGAATTCAGTACAGGCTGGTATTATCTCTGCTGCTAAAAGTGAGTGCTTACTGCCAGTTTCGGTCTCTGATAATGTCAAGAAGTAACGAAGTGAAGATAAATGATTTATCTGCACAGAATATATTGCCATCTACTTTTGTGAAAATAAAACAGCACAGTTGAACAAGGTAGCTGGGTTTGTGTTCAAACAGCAGAGTCAAGAGATTTCAGCAACTGACTCAGCTGTTACATATCAAAAGACTGACGGTTCCCAAAGTGGGGCTACAGATTTCTTTTTTCTGACAAAATGAACCAAAAAAGTCTACAGCTGATATACAGATGGCAGACCCTTTTTTACATAAAAAGGCTCACAAGATTCTTGGTCACCTCATAAAGCTTTAAGTGAAGCAGGGTGGAAACAGACAGTAGCTGGTGTATGGAAGCCTGATCCTGCTTGGGACTCAAACTTATCTTTATCTCAGCATTCTCCTGAGTGGATTCCAGGTGGCCAGCAGCAGAAAGAGAGGGAAATTCTCTTGCAGGAGCCTATTCTGGTTTAGTACAGATGAGGTCACTGTACAACCTCCCCCCTTCACAGAAGCCATTGATGTCCGAACTTTTCTCAAATTCTATAGGGAAGCAGCCCTAGGCGTAATGCTGTGAGGCTGAGGTATAAAGGAGGGTTAGAAACTAGGCCAGATAGGCATTATGTGGGGAAAACCTTGTTGAAAGACTCACTGCATTTCACCCTCAGGATGTTTATGCTTTCATTAATATTTCAGGGAGGACAATTATGACATAAGTTTTCGTTCTCAACAGGCTTTAGAGTTGTTCTGGGTTAGGTATGGTCAAGTTAAGTATTCTCCTATGTGGACACCCTTTATTGTTATACACTCTCAAAACCCCTGATTAAGTTTGTTACAGTTATGTTCCGAAATGAAGGGGTATGGGTGAAGACATAACCTTTGGTTAAAAAAAATGTGAAGTACTAAGTGAGCCAGAGCCTATTTTAGATACAGAGGGTTCTGGACTGGAGGATGGAAGTATAAAGTTAAATTAAGGCAAACAGAGGCTGGAATTGAACATATACCTAACTCCTTTTGTTAGGAAAGATAGAGGGTATGTTTTACAGCGGGCAGCCCGTGCATGTTATAAGTGTGGGGCTAGAACGCACCTTTCAAGTGTATCGGATCAGCCCGTAGGATAATTGTGGGAGGTAGGACATTTAACCATGTTTTGCAGCAATCTATCAAGTTGCGATTTGTGCGAAACTAAAGGCCATGTGTTCAAACTATGTCCTTGGGCTGCCCAAAAAATCCTTTTGTTCTAATTCTGAGGTTTTTATTCAAAAGCCCAAGAATCCATGGTTAAAGCTACTCTCCAGGATACGTGCCCCTCCCTGCAACAAATCAGATGAAACTCCTCTAGGCAAGAGAGAAATTGGAAAAGAAGGGGTTTAAAAGGAAGGTGTTGAACAAAAAAATTAAACTCACCAAGTGGGAGGATCAGCGTGAGATATCCTCAGAAATGGTTAAGATAGTTAAGGGCAACATGGGTCCCCTAACCTCTCAGATTTCCTCCAGTGTGTTATACGGAAGGGGTCACAGATGCGGTGGTGGTGGCAGCTGCTGATAAACCAGTGACTGTACTGCCCCAAAGAAGATCTTTACGGAATTCACTATCAAAATCCTCTCGCCCCCAGTGGAACAGATTGATACCAGTAACTCATATGCGGCTCTGTTTCCTCTTGGGGTAACACTGAGATAGAGGTTGAAGATTCAGACTCTCAAAAATCCTCACTTTCAACCAGGTCACAAATCACGGATAATTACAAGGATAAAAAAAAGGAAAAGAGGAAAAAACAATGATTTAAATACTTAAAAGGTTAATGAGGTTGGTTTGGGGTTCTTTGAATGTTCATAGCTTATTGAATATGGTTAAGCGACAAGCCCTCTTTCATTATATACATGAATTTCCTGTTTCTGTTTGTTTTTTACAAGAGACATGGATGTATTCCATAGATCAGTTGGTGGCATTTAAAAGAGATTGGTTTTGGGGCCCTTCATTTTGGTCATTTGGGGAAGATTCTGCAGATGGTATAGGAATAGTGTTTAATTCATATGACTTCCAGTTACACAATTTGATAGATCTAATACCAGGAAGGGTCCTGATTATCGATGGGAAGTGGCAAGGGCTAAGCTATAGGTTTATCAACATTTATAACCCCAAACAAAAGCAGGTAGAGTTAATTGTCTTAAATCAGTACAGCCTTTTTATTAACAACAGTTAGAGTATTATGGGGGGGGGGACTTTAATTGTCCCATTTCGACCCATGCTAGTAAAAAAAATAAAAAAACATACTGTGACTCTAATGCTTTATGTAAAATTATAAAAAGTGCTGGACTCTTGAACTGTCATAATGCTTTACAGGTTGGAGAAGGTTTTTCGTTTAAAAAGGGGAAGAGATTTTCTCTAATAGATCATATGTTTGTGTCACCTAATATGCAAATAGAATCTTTTAAAATATTTCCTAGTGAATTCTCGGACCATTCCTTTCTATTAAGTTCTTTTAGCTTTTCAGACAGGCAAGAAAAAAGGCTAGTTAGATGGAAACTCAATAACTCCTCATTAGAACTCCCTTATATACAAGCTGGGGTGAGATACCTATTAAGAGCCAGGTTATCAGTAGCCTTTTTATATTCAGATTTGGGAGATTGGTGGTTAGAGACTAAATCGGACTTAAGGAAATGGTTTAAATTGCAAGGAGTTAGAGCAAAGAATGACAAATTCCTGCACTATTTAGGTTTAAGACAACAATTACAGAGGCTTATGACTATAGCTTATTCTTCTAGGATGGATTACTCAGAACAAATTGCTAATCTTAAAGAAAAAATGAAAGAGTTTCAGTATGATAGAGGGAAAACCATGCAGGCCATTTTAACTAATGGAATTAAAAAATCACCCATTGGGGATCCATTCGAAATGTGTAAACAGGTAAGAGATTCTATGAAAATGGAGGAACTCAAAGATTCAGATGGTAATTTGGTATCCTCTGTGGCCCAACTAAGAGAAGTGATTGTAGAACATTACCGCTCTTTGAAGCCTCTTGAAACAATCCCCAATTCAGCTATGCCGCCTATTTAAAAGATATTTTAGTTCCAGTTAACCTAGTTGGGAGATCGGAGGTATAGGAACCTATCACTCCAACAGAGATTTCAAGCTCCATTAGGTTATTGAAACTAAATATTTCCCCGAATAGATGGGATTTCCAATAACTTTTATAAATTATTTTCAGACGAACTTAGTCAGTGCCTATGTCTCTTATTTAGGTTTTTTAGACAAAGCTACAATCTATCCCTCTTTACAGAAGGGTTATTGATTTATATATATAAGTCAGGGATAAGCAAAACATTACTAACTGGAGACCAATCACTCTTTTAAACTCTGATTATAAAATCTTTACTGGTATTTTAAATAATAGGCTGAAGAATTTAGCTAAAGAAGTTATTTCACCCTTTCAATATTGTGGGTTACCAGATAGAAGAGTCCAGTCTGCTCTGATGTTGATTCGAGATGTAACTGAGTATTTTACTGAGTTAGGGTCAACTAGATGCTTAATAGCAGCTGACTTAGAAAAAGCCTTCGATAGAGTTCATTTGCCATTCCTTTCCTTACCCTTAAGCATTATGGGGTTCCAAAGCAATTAGTGAAAATAATTGAGAAATTATATGATAATTATACAGTAATTCCATATTTAAAAGATCAGAAGGCGGAAGGTTTAAGTTAACTACAGGAGTTAGACAGGGTTGCCCTCTAAGCCCTCTTCTTTATATTTTCGCTCTAGACCCTTTTTGCAAGCGATAGTTCGAGACAGATTTGGAAGGGTGTTACAGTGAATGGGCAGAGGATTTGCATTTAAGGATACAAGCCTATGCTGATGATTTAGTAGTATACTTGGAAGATAAGGCCTCAGTAATTATTTGTGACTGCATTTGAGGCCTTTGCAAAGGTATCAAATGCAAAATAAATTTAAATAAAACAAAGGGATTATTTATTGGAGCTACTGGTGCTGAGGAAGTGTGTCAGGAGGGTATTAACATCTCCCGTAAACCTCTTAAAATATTAGGGATATTGTTCGGTTCCCAGAACATGCCTGTTGAAAATTGGGAAGATGTCATTATTAAAATAGAGAGAAAGGTTAATAGATGGAAACAGTGGAAAATGACCAAATTAAAAAGGGTTCAGGTAATCAAGCAATTTCTTCTTCCAACAATACAGTATGTGGCGATGATTTTTCCGCTTCCTGTGTTTCTTGAGACTAGAATATATAGTGTGTTTTTTCAAATGTTATGGGGAAATCGCTTAAATCCTGTTAAAAGGAGCTATACGATTTAATGAAAAATAAGGGTGGTTTAGGAATGGTAGACCCAGTGATTTTGTGCATGCTTTGTTTTTATCAAACTCAATTAAAGAAGGGTTAAAGTAGAACTAGAGGCAGTAGAGTCATGGAACTTGAAAACAATGGGTAAATACTTTAAGAATTGGTACATTATAGCCCCTAAACTGAATCGCTACTTATATATTCCATCATATTTTAGCAACGCGCATAAATTGTTCAAATGGAAAACACAGAAACAGGTAATTCTGAATAACAACATGAAGGGGCTTTATCATTTTCTAATGTCGTTGACTCTTCCTCAGAACCAGGATTTAAAAATTGTCCTATGACTTTAAATTCTAGTGTATTAGCTCAATTAAACTGTAAGAGGATGCCTCAAAAACAATGGGAGACGCAGTGGCTGATCTTTACGGAAACTGAATGTCAGAGGAAATATGAAGTACAAGGTTTTACAGGAAAGATTGTGCCCATACTTGGATTGTATTAATGTAGAAGAATCGATGGAACATTTTTTCTTAGATGTTCATATGCACGGGTTTATGGTCATACCTAGAAAAGCTTTGGGATTTAAATGGTTATGTAATATGTCTTATGAATTTTGATTCTAGGATGTTATCCCAAGAATTTGTCTGAATTTCACGAAGAAACATTATCCTTATTTTGGGATGTCTAAGATATTATTTATGGCAAGCCAGGGTTCAATGGGTTCTTTATCAAAAGAGAATGCCTTACTCTTGTGTAAGTCGGTTAGTCATCAGGAGCATATACTGATTTATACACAGGACGCATCAAGAGTGACCCCAGGAACTTTACGTAAATGGTGGAAAGGTTTTCTTCACTTTATTAAGTTCAAATAATAAGAGTTAAAAGTGGACTGGATATTTGTTAATAGTTTACTTCTCATGATTTTTGTGTTCTCGTAGCGTTTACAATGTAATACTTGCACATCTCTTTGATTTTGTTATGTTATATGTTATGGAAAAGTGTTGTTCTATCGATTATCCTACTTTAAAGTGTTGCTGTTTATGTTTTTTTATGTCAATAAAAACACCCCTACTCTTTTCAATAAGTGCCATGGGATCTTTAACATCCACCTGAACTACCACCAATCCAGGCAGATGGGACCTCAGTTTAACGTCTCATCCAAAAGACGGCACCTCAGAAATGCAGTACCCCTCTCATGCTGCACTACAGTGTCAATACTGGAATATTAACCCAAGTGCCAGATGTGGGAACTGAACCCACAGCCCTCTGATCTCCCGGCCTCAGAGGTGAGTGTGCTACCTACTGAGCCACTGACGCTTATTAGATTGAGGGTGCATTCCTCATCTTCTTTCTCTTGCCAGCTTATGAGACCTGAGGAGGTGAAAAATAGCCTGTAACACAGTTTTCCTTTTTAAAACCCTTTTTTTAACAATTACCAATGTTTCCTATTTCTGTAGCCTTCATGAGTAGTTGTTTGCTATTGCTTGTATGACTCAAACACTCAACACTCAGGACAGTACTATCTACTTCATGAGACTGACTGCTGAAATAGCAGCCTTCAAGCTGCCAGGTCTTTTAACCCTTCTGTCTATCAAAGCAGACCCCAGTTACAACCTTCTGTGGCTGCAACATATGAGTAACACAAAATTTCATTTGTGAACACTACAGGGCTCTTAACTATAACCCTGGTTCTTCAGTATAGGATTACTACATTAAGGAAGTACAATGCGCCAAGCGTGAATACATAGTTAGATATTTTTTGTGAGGCATTTACTAGTGCTACCAAGTGCATGTGGAAGGTTTCTTTTTAAGACAGGGATAGCAAAAGGAAAGAAGAGATTGTCAGGTTGGCCACCCTGACAAGAAATAAAGGACAGAAAAGAAAAAGAAAAAGAAAGCAGACAGAAAAGAGTGAGAGAAATTGAGTACTTTTGTTTCTGGGAGGGTTCTTCAAAACAGGGGCACCCTGTCATACACCTCCCCACATCAGAAGGCAACATAATCTTTTGTTGTCTAAAGCTCTACACCCTAAGAAGGGTTGAAACCTCTGCCTGCCCTTTCTAGAAGTTCCCCTCAGGGATCCTATATATCTGAATGGTATATTCAGACAGATGTTCAGTACAGTGTTCAACCGTTTAATAACATTCTGTTCCCTGAGGTTGTGTGCCCTTATATGTAGCACATCAATATTTCATCATTCATCACAGCAATAAACATATAATCATAGACATCTTTTAATCAACAACAACTGGAGTGCTATCTGGCACATAACATGATAGAAAATCTGCATTCTGCTGCTGTGAGCCAGCATGGTGCTTTACCTTGAATTTGTAAGATTGCAATGCCAGGTACCATCTCATTATCTGCATGTTTTTTCCTTCATTTGATGTAGCTAACATAATGGATTATGGTATGTCACTACCACAAATTCATTATCCCAAAGGTAATATTTAAGGGCCTCTATAGCCCACTTCATGGCTAAACATTTTTTTTCGTCTGTGGAATACTTCCTTTCTCTCTCATGAAGTTTCCTACTGATAAACCGTATGGGATGTTCCCCATGTGAAACATGTTGTGTCAGAACTGCCTCATGCCTATATCAGAGGCATCTGTCTGTACCTTGAAAGGTTTCTAGAAATCAGAGCTACTTAATACAGGGGCGAGCATAGCACAGCTTTAATGATCTGAAAAGTGGTCTTGTATTCCAGGGTCCATTTTACTTTATTGGGGTGTTTGTATTTTGTTAGCTCTGTCAAAGGTGCAGTGAGTGTGGCAAAGTCAGCTATAAAGCACCTGTAATAACTGGCTAACCCTAAAAGTGATCAGACATGCCACTTTGTAGTCAGTGTGGGGCTATTGGCAACTGCCTCTACCTTGCTCAATTCAGGTTTAACAGTCCCATGGCCAATGATGAACCCTAAGAAACATGTTTCTGTTTTTGAAATGGCACACTTGGCAGGGTTTATAGTCAGTCCTGCATCCTGGATGATCTGGATAATGGCACCAAGGTGTACCAAATGTGCGTGCCAGTCAGGGCTGAAAATGACGTCATCAAGATAAGCCGCACTGTACTGAGCATTTGCTCTGAGTAGGTGATCCATGTAGCACTGGAAAGTGGCAGGAGCACCATGGAGACCAAAGGGCATGGTCATAAATTGATATAGTCTAATGGGTGTACTGAATGCTGTCAATTCTTGTGCATGGGGGGGCAAGGGAATTTGCCAATATCCCTCGGTCAAATCTAGTGTACTGATGTATTGTGCAGTGCCTGTATTACCTAACAAATCATCAATCTGGGGCATTGGGTATCCGTCAATTTCAGAAACAGCATTGATTTTCCGAAAATCAAGATGCAGTCTTAGTCCACCCTCCTTGTTATTTACCACCACTAAGGGGGAGGACCAAGCACTTCTGGAGGGAACAATAACCCCCAGCTGCTCCATCTTTTTTTACTTCTGTGGTCACCTCCTGTCTTAGTTTCTCTGGTAGCCTATAGGGTTTTTGGTGGATGGGCCTGCTTTGTGTGACCCTGATATTGTGAACTACCTCTCTGGCTCTCCCTGAGGTTTTGGTAAACGTGGCTGTGTAATAATATAAAAGCTGGTCAATCTCTGCTTTTTGTTCAGGGTTCAAGTCAGTGTTGACATATATATCTGCACCTTCCATGAGAGTTTCTAACCTCTCATAGGCAACTTCTAACTCAGTCACATTTTGTTCTGGCTGTATAAAAAGTGTTTGGGGAAGTGATTTATCTACCTATTTCCTAAGAAGGTTAGCGTGATATACTTTCTTGGTGGGCCTATGCCCCGGTATTTCAATTTCAAAGTCAACATTTCCTGTCTGTCTGACCAACTCATAAGGCCCTTGCCATCTCATTAATAATTTGTTTCGTGTAGATGGTAACAGTAACAACACTTTTTCACCCATCCTAAAACATTTTTCCTTCAACCCCACATCATAGGCCTCCTTCTGTTCCTGTTGTTTCTGGGGCACATTGATGTGGGCCATTGTCACATATTTCACTAATGTTTCTCTCAAAGAGGTCATGTAATCAAAATATTACTGTACCTCACAGATTGTCCCTCCTTCCAATGTTCTTTTACAACATCTAATGGACCCCTAGGATTTCACCCATACAATAAGGTAAAGGGGAAAACCCGGTGGTGGTTTGGGGAACCTCCTTGTAAGTGAACAGGAGGTAAGGGAGATACTTGTCCCAATCTGTAACTTCCTTCTGAACATATTTTTGGAGCATTTTCTTCATGGTTTTATTGAAGCACTCTACCAGACCATCCATCTGGGGGTGGTAGGGGGAAGTCCTAACAGCTGATACTCCCAGAAGTCTGTACAGATCTTTTAACATGACTGATGTGAAATTGTTGCCCTCATCCATCAGTATTACCTGTGGAATCTCCATCCTGCTAAAGATCTTAGCCAGTTCTTTGGCTATTTGGGGAGGGCATGACACTAGGCATGGGAATGGCCTCAGGGTAACGAGTAGCTTAGTCATACTAACAATATAAATCTATTACCCTTAAAGCTTTTCTGTAAGGGACCCACCACATCCATTGCTATCCTCTTGAAGGGTATGGTTACATAAAGGAGAGGCTGAAGGAGCACCTGATCTTTCTTACCACCCGAGCTATAAATTGGCACTCTGCACAAGCCCAGCAATATTGTGCCACATCTTGGTGGATGCTCGGCCAACATAATTTTTCTCTGTACCTCTTTGGTACCATCATTTGTTCCATACATTCATTATTTGGGTTAACAGACACCCTATACAGAATACCATTTTTTAACACAAAACATGATTGTTCCTCTTTTACATCCTGGTTGACCTGTAGGAAGAAAGGTTTTAAAGTCTCATCTGCCCATTGTTCATGTGTTATTTCACATTTTGGTATTCCTGGTACTACTCCCATATTACCCTCCTTATGGGCATCTCTCCATTCTTTCTTTTCCCTCTTCTCTTTTCTGCTTTTCTTTGGTTTCCCTTTCCCTTCAAAAAAGTCCTCTTAAAAGGGAAACATTTGGGATAGCTGCTGTGCTTTAGCTTGGGAACTTGTTACCATATTCACTGGTGCCAGACAGGACTACTGGGACTGCATTAAAATGTCAAAACAGGGAAAGTCCTGATCGATGATTACTGGCACTGGTAATTTTGGTACTAAACCAACAGTCATGCAGTGGTGTTCAGTGCTGACAGTTAATTCCACTACTGCAGTAGGGTACTGATGTATGTCCCCATGCACACACATCACAGTTGTATCCAGCTGGGGGTCAGCAGTAGCAGGGGCCAAATCTGATCTCATAAGGGTCTGATTGCACCCTGAGTCCAATAATCCCAATGTTTATTGGTCACCAAACCCCACAGAAGCAACAAGCCAGATAAGCTGCATCGGTTCTCTTTTTGTTTGGTCAGTTCTGAACTATATGGCCTTTCCCCAAGCAACCATGGCAGATTATGTCCATAAGGTATTCTTCCCCCTCTATCCCTCTTCACAATATTGAACAGTTTTGGATTTTGCTTATAATGTCTTACCGGTTCCATGCATTGAGGTAGGGTGTTCTGTGGTCCTCTGGGTCTTATTGGATGTGCTGCCAAATGATCCTCTGCCAGTTTTATGGTGTTCTTAGCAGACTCTGGCTTATGTTCCTTGACCCACAATTGAACATCAAGGGGCAACACCTGAATAAAATGTTCAATAATGATTACTTCCATTATCTGTGCAATTCTCTTGGTTATAGGTTGTAACCATTTTACACGATAGTCCTTCAAGAGGGCATGTATTTCTCTTGGGGTATAATAACTGGACATCTTTTGAGACCAGAAATGTTGCCAATAAGTCTCTGTGCTAATGTTGTACCATCTTAGCACTGACTCTTTCACCCAGTCATAGTTGTTGGCATTGGCCCTACCCAACTGGCTGTAAACCAATTGAGCCTTACCAGTTTGATATGGAACCAGTCTTATGACCCATTCGTCACAGGGCCAGGCACATGTTTGGATAATCCTCTCAAAAGTAGTGAGGTATGCCTCAATAGCATCACTTTCATTCAATTTGGTAAGTTTAATATCTCTGGGTATAGTTCTGTCCAACTGACCTTGACTTAATGCCTGGATAACCTTCAGGGTATCTGTCCATTTGGCATCCTGTCACTGTTGCTCCCTGGCCTGTTGTCTTTGGTCATCCTCCCTCTGGCGATCCATTTCCAACTGCTGGATACACAGCTATTTCAATACTTCACCTGGGTCATCTGGTGCTGGGGTCATCTGGGGTTCCTGCTCCTTCCACACATCTTCTTCCTCTTTTGGACTCATCATCAGGTTTTTCCATTTTGGGTCTTTCTCCTAGATCCAACCCTGGCAAAGGCTTTATCCCAGTTTTCTCAGCCACTGATCAAGTCAGGTGAAATGCACCCTGCTCTGCCTCTTTCTTGACCTGCATCTGCCAGGGTATTTATAGTGCAATACCCCCTGGTAATGTCTACCAGGCAGCCTTAATGTACCAGTTTATCCCATTTCTTACACCAGTGTAGTAGAATGGGTATAATAACAGATGCAAGAGGCAGAAACTTAGGTGTATAAAAAATGTTGGATTTGACAAAATAAAAAAATAGAAAATGAAATATTCAGAAAGGAAAACTGGGTGTTAGTCCATCACACTTACAAAACTCAGGAAATAACTACTTCCTTCAGAATTCCTTGTACTTTCCTTTCAAAAATTAACCTGTCTGCAAACTCTCACACTTTGCTTTGTTCCGAACTATGGTTAGTCCCCTACTGAGCCACCTACCTATTTGAAGACCATCTCCTGGAGGAGGGTTTATATACAGGTTAGAGGATGACATCACTAGTCAGGTGACTCCTTGTTACAGGAATTAGTTTTATATCTTGCTCCCACCTCACTAAGGCTTATTAAATACCCTGCAGAACTGTACAGGTTACCAGGCAGTACACTTTTATTTGGTTATACGCAATTACTTACAGCAAGCCAGAATAACACTCTACAGCCTTAATTACGGGGGCTTCAGTTAACTCTAGTGACTAAGCTCCTCTCAACAGGATATGCCATCACAGTTCAGATCATTATATAAACAGTCAGTCTGTGGGCTGCCAGCCCTATAGTAAGAGGCTGCAACACCCACAGCTACAAGCATGTACAAGCAGGTAATTACTCTTTTTTTTCAGCTCTGTAATACATGAGGGTTTTGTTCAGATGTCTCTAAGTTGGTTAAGGGAAGAGGAGATTGAGGGTGCATTCCTCATCTCTTTTCTGTTGCCAACTTATAAGACCTGAGGAGGTGAAAAATAACCTGTAACACTGTTTTCCTTATTATAACCCTTTTTTAACAATTACCTCTGCTTCCTATTTCTGTAGCCTTCATGAGCAATTGTTTGCTATTGCTTGTATGGCTCAAACACTCAGCACTCAGGACAGTACTATCTGCTTCATGAGACCGGCTGCTTAAATAGCAGCCTTCAAGCTGCCAGGTCTTTTGACCCTTCTATACATACATATGCAATCATAAGTCTTCATTGATCAATATCCCTTTATTTGAAATTTTCCTATTTGTTTTTCTATTTTCGGAATACAGAATGTCATTGATGGTCACTAAATAAGCTTGGTAAAACCTCACTCTCTCTATATAGCTTTCTGGGTCTGTAGTCAAAATTAAATCCAATACAGTGGAGAGATTTATATCTCTTGGATTCCGTCTAGTTGGTGAGTGAATTAACTGGACAAGCCCCATTCCCAAAGTTAGATCAGCAATTCACTATTCAAAGGGATTGAGGGTCAGTCCACATTGAAATCACCTAGCAACAATATTTGATGACTGTGTCTGTAATGATGCACAAAATCCTGTATTTCTTTTTTTTTTTTTGCAGTTAAACTTTTTATTAAACTACAGAGACATATAAACAATAATCAACAGTCCATTCGGTTTTACAATGGGTCAAAATCACAGTGCTATATACATTTACTATCTTTACTTACTGAACATACTGTTAGCTTTGTTGCATACATAACTACATTTGGTGGTACATCATGGGATTTATATTTTAAATAGCTTCACCCTAAAGCTATCAGGCTGATTAAACACAATTCAGTTATAGGGTTTGACTGTTTGAGGAGTGGTCTTCTGGGGGGCGGTGGGAGGGCATCTTCTACTAATTTACCTTCTGGTTGATCGTGGGGGGGGGTCTTTCACTGTGATTCCATGTCATAAGACAGAGGACTTAACAGTGCCCGACACATCAGCGAAGGCACAATGCCGAAAACAAGAACAATGCCTGTACACAACACCAACCACAATATCAACGAGCACAACACAGAATGGAGCAAACGTGTGTTATTTTATGTGGGGGGCTGTGACCCCCACACCCCACTCTTCTATTATACTCAACTCTGAGGGGGGCTGGACAGTGAGGAAACAAAAGAATTCAAAGTCCAGGAACACTCACAAGCAAAAAACACACACAGACCTAGCGAGATCCGAACCCTGTAACTTGTGCACTAACGGCAGTGTCCCAATCTACAGCACCAGGCATCCAGCTTGGTGGTTCTAGGCCAAATTATGTTCCATATCTTTTTCCTGTATCGCTCCCTCTACCAGTCGCTGTCTTAACTATTCGCCATTTACTTCCTCGTATGGTAGCTGTCATTGCACCTCGCTATTATTCTAGACTTGCTCATCTGACAGGAGATTATATTGAGATGCTCATACTGAGTCACCCAATATGACTCGCCCATATCACTAAATACCTTTCACTGCTAGCCAATGGGGTTTAGAGAGGGCATTGCTTTGCTGGCTGGTAAGGCCCACCAAGGGGGTTTGAGCATGTCTTTACTCTGTGGGGCCCCAGGGATGCTCGATGTTTCTTGTATAAAATATATAAACGGGGAGCACCTGATTAAGAATACATACTGAGTAAAACTAATAATATGGGTCATCCTGGAGTAGGTTGCTAGTTTCTGCATGGCTAAGAGCCATTCTTTGAGTGTTGGGGTCTCTTTGGTGCCCCGCTTTTGTGATATGAGCCTCTTGGTCTCTATGCACGCTTGCATCAACCAGAGTTTCTGCTGGCCTTTGACCAGGCAAGTGGCTGAGGAATGCCAAGAATCCAGAAAGCTAGGGTGTTTGGGATCTGGTACCCTAGTATTCAGGAACAATGAGTAATTACTTTGTTCCAGAAGGGATGAATGGGGCTACAGTGCCATAATATATGTAACAGTTCTGCTCCTTTAACATCACACCTCCAACATACATCTTCATGTAATAACACCATTATTTTGAACTTTATTGGTGTGTGGTATGATAGATCTTATTTTGGATTAGGAAGTTCTGAGGAGCCCCACAAGCCTTCCTGGCTTAGACAGAGCACCCTTTCCATTCTTCAGCTGAAATAGGGAGCCCTAGCAAGTGTTGCCATGTTACCTTGGCTAGCTGAGATGGGTCTGGCATCCCATCTCTCAAGTATTTATACAGTATATCAACCCCACTAATCCTTTTGCTGCTTTTAGCCACCTATCCATGGGGAGTTTTTTGTCTATATCTTTTTCTGCAGCCTGGCACCTGATACAGGTACACCACTGATTTATCCAGCTATTGTAAAAGTGTCTCAGCTGCAAATACTTCTAAAAGTCACCCTTCCCCACCTGGTATTTCTCCTGTAGAGAAGTGAAGCTGTCCAGGATATGCCCATTTGCTAGCAGTGTGTCCTTCAGTCTATAAATCTGCCTCTCTCATCAGTCCTCCCATATGAATGCTGTTTTTTTCTATTGTCCAGCTAAGGTTTTTCCAAAAACAAAGGTGTTTCCCTGGGTTTATCCTGGCTTTGGTAATAGCACCAAGTTGCTGCCATGCCGTGTGGGCCACTTTTACCATGAGCCAATGTCTAAATTGGGGTGGAAGTGATTGGCCTAAGTACCCTGTGAGATCGGTGCCCTGTAGTGCATGCCTCTCAAGTTCTTCCTAGGCAGGCTTATTGTGGCCTTCTCCTAAAAACAGCCTGCAGGTTCTAGCCACAGAGAAGGCATACGTGTAGTGTTGGAAATGTGGGAGGCACCAACCTCCCCTATTCCATGGGGATCTTAGCTTAAGCCCTGCTATACTTAGGAGTTTTGTTCTCCCACAAGAAGTTACTCACCAAAGTGTCCAGTTTTTGAAACCACTTCTTTGGTATTCATATTGGCAGGTGGGATAACACATAAAAAACCCTGGGGGCAATCATTATTCTAATTTCAGTGACCTTCCCTGGCATTGAGAGGTTCAATTGCTTCCATCTCTGTGCCTCGGCCTGCAAGCTGCTGATTTCCGTCTCTCGGATGAGACGTTAAACCAAGGTCCTATCTGCCTGGATTGGTGGTAGTTCAGGTGGATGTTAAAGATCCCATGGCACATATCAAAAACAGCAGGGGAATTTCCCCAGTGTCCTGGCCAAATTTCCCTCATTCACTAACAATACCACCAACAGCTTAATCTGGTTCAAGGTCAGTTGGCATTCATCTGTATCCCCTCCCTCCCCTCCCTTCCCCGGGTCATGCCTGAAAATAGGCAGAATTTGTCTAGTGCACTTACCCGGTCAACAAAAACTAAATAAATAAAAATGGGGATATGTTTGATTCCACCATAGTGTGCACTTTTGATTTGACCTTGATCCTTAAGTATTTTACTCCCCCTTTTGCCCATGCCAGGCCCACCTTTGATATTGTCAACTGTGTGTCGAGGGGGAGGACCTCTGTTTTACTCCTTTTGATTCAGAGCCCAGAGATATCTGCAAAAAACTGCAACAAGTCTACAATATGCAGAGCGCTTGCCTGAAAATCATTAGTTACTATGAGGCAGTCATCTGCTTACAGCATTGCATGGCATGCTTTGTCTCCTATGCTTATGCCCCCTATTCCTGGGTGCTCCCTCACCTCACTCGAAAGGGCCTCTATTGCTAGCACAAACAACATTGGGGACAGCAGGAACCCCTGTCTTGTGCCTCTGTGTAGACAAATTGGTTCTGACATGGTGTTATTCATCAGTATTCTGGCAGTGGGAAAATTGTTTAATGTTTTGATCCACCCCTGAAGGTGTTGCTAAAATTGTGGTGTTTGTGTACCGCATGAAGGAAATCCCACTCCAGTGACTCAAAATCCTTCTCAAAATCTACCTGGATGGCTGCTGTAGGTGTGGGGAGTCATTCTGCCCTTTGTATTTGGGACACCAGGGTTCTTTGGTGGTCTGTGCTGGCCCGCCCTCTGACAAAGCCCACCTGTGAGCAGTGGATCAAAAATGGGAGGACCTTTTCCAGGCGAGTTGCCAGGACTTTTGCTAGTATTTTTATATCAGCATTGATTAGGGAGATAGACCTGTAGCTCGCTGGGAAAATGGGATCATTCCCTTCTTTGGGAAGAATAGTTATGACAGCCTCTCTCAGGGTGTTAAGTAGTTCTTCCTTTAGCAATGCTTCTCGAAGCATTTCCCTCATCGGTAGTGCAACTTCCCCTTGTATTATTTTGTAAAAGTCTGCTGAATAGCCATCTCCCCCTGGGGGTTTGTGTGGGGCCATACTATTTATGGCAGCTCTGAGTTCTTGCTCCCCAACCAGAGCCTCCAACCCCTCACTCTGGGTTGGTGTAAGCTTAGGGAGCTTAAGGCCTGCCCTAAAGGTATTAAACTTATGTTCATTTCACTCCACTTGTGAGCTGTAAAGGGAGTCATAAAATTCTAGCATGACCTTATTCATCAGTTCAGGATTATGTTGCTTCTCCCTCTTGCTGTTTTGTAGCTGGGCTATATGTCTGTCATCCTGTTGTTTTTTTCAGCCTGTAAGTTAACAGCTTTTCCACGTTTTCCCCTCCTGCCCAGTACTTGTGTTGCATTCTCAAAATCTGGACTCCGGCCTTCCTTGTGGCCAGAGTGTTCAATTGTATTCTTAGGGATTTGAGGTAATATACTAATTCTGGGTTTTTGAGCCTACTTGGGGTTTTTTTTGTGTATTTTTCCTTTTCTCCCAATTTGTTCTCCAATTCCACTGCATCCCTTTCCCTTTGTTTCCTTCGTGGGATACATAGCTAATTATCCGTCCCCTCACCGTGGCCTTGAATGCTTCCCAACTGGCAGCTGCTGGCACAGTCCCTTGAGGATTATCTGAAAAGTAGGTTCTCACTTCCAGTTTTAGCCATTTCTTAAATTCTTCCTCTTGCATTAGCAGAGGGTCTAGCCTCAAACTTATTGATCTGGGACTTGGGTGGTTCAGTGTTAGGGACAGGGTTAGTGGAGCATGAGCTGGCATGTACAAGGGGGCTAGTGTGACATCTAACACTTGATGAGTGATGTTAGGGGATGTAAACCAGTAGTTAAATCTACTGGCTACCTTTCTGGCATCTGAAAAGTATCTTTAGCCCCTCCCACTCAGGTAGGCCATCCTCCAGATGTCTTGTAGCTTATGTAGTGCAAACAACTCTTTTAGTGCCCTGATGGAATGTATGTGCAGTTGGGGCCTTGCATTGGATCTGTCTAGGAGAAAGTCCATCATTAAGTTGCAGTCACCCCCCCCACCAGTATATTTGTTCCCCCTGTCATCATGTCTACAGTTCTTGAAAGAGTTTATGGAAGAACTCCGGTGAGTCTTCATTTGGTGCATATAGATTTGCTAACAGTATCTCTCCCATAAAAGTGTCCACTCTGGCCAGGACCTACCTCCCTTCCTTGTCCACTCTCTGCTCCAACAATTTCCACTTTAATTTTTTGTGACAAAGTATAGACACTCCCCTTTTGACCTTGTCCGCTGTGCTATGGACCTCCCAACTCACCCACTCTCTAACCAGTTATTTTGCTTCTGTATGGTTCAGTTTTGTTTCCTGCAAAAAGGCAGTTTGTGATTTCAAAGTTTTTAACCAGGCAAGAATTTGTTTTCTCTTAATAGGTGAGGTAAGGCCCCTCACATTCCAGGAGGTGGTAGTTAATATATCATTACTTGACATCTGTTAGTCCTGAGGATTCGCTCCGCTCTGTACCTATTGCCTTTTGTGGTCTGTGTCTTTGTGCAGGAAAGTATCTAGTTAGTCCCTTCCATCCTTTTCCCCTCTCACCCCTCCCTGTTCTCAAGTACCCACCATTTAGCCTTCTCTAGTCAATAACACTGCGTAGTCTGTTAATTGTGTCTCCATAGTCCTCTTTTTTCCCTGTATACAACTGGCCCTTTTGCCCACAACTAGGACCCTACTTCACTGGTTGTTGTGTTTTGTTGGGCTAGACCTTTTTTCTGGACCGAATGAGATTTGAGTAGTATAACAGTATGTATACCTTCTGGTATCAGTATTTCCATTAACTTTAACTGTATTTTTACATTCCTCATCACCTCTACTCCTACCTAAGAGGCTCCCCTTAACAATATGGCTGCAAATTGCTTTTTCAGCATATGGATTGGAAAGCCCCTCTCAGGTGTGGTCTTGGCATTCCACGTCCCACAACTGATCGTTAATTACCTTAACTGGCAAACTGTTTCTGTGTAACTAAATAACTTTGAGACCTAGTGTCCCTTTTAACATTCAACAACAGTTAACATTTTTTGTTTGTTTTGTTTTTTCTTTTAACAACAGTTAGATTCATACAGCAGCATACAGCTTTCTACCAGCTGTCCTTCAGCTTATCTGCCCTTTATCTTGAGCAGGATCCTGGGTGCGCAGCATCTGAAATCCTGTGAATGGTGGGGTGGGGGGGCAGGATGTGCCTATTTGGCCTCAAAATCCAAGCCGCTATGCTTGTACAGGATAGGAGAGCAGGACTAACACACTTTCAGTTCCTCTAGTCTTCTCCCTATCCCCTTCTCCCTGCATGTTGATTAATTCTTGGTTGTGCCACACATAGAAGGAGACTATTAACTGCGGCCCCTTTAAAATGTCATCATCATCATAGGCTTCTGGGTGGCCCCTCATACTTCCTCCTCTCATGTTATCTTGTCTGGCATTCTTCTCCCCAGGCTTGGATGCTGTGCATTATGTGATTACCCCTGGTTTCCCCCAAGGTAAGAGGGTAGAGCTGCTACTGTCTGTGGAGAAAGAGAAACATCAACAAGAAAAAGGACAAATAAACTAAGAGCTTTCCCCAATGTATGGTCTAATCTAAGCATGAGTGTCCCTGCTCACCTGGGCATTTTTGTTTGGGCTTAGCAGTCCATCGCTGTGGCAGGTGCATCCATCTAGGTTCTATGAGACCACAGGGTCCTTTCAGCTGCCTCCCTCCCCATACTTTAGTGCAGATGCCACGGGTTTCCCCTCTTAGAGTGTTAGTTTCTCAGATAATGGGGCAAAGAGGCTCTGTTGTTATCAGCAGTTCTGCAGCTCTATTTGCCTCAGTAGGTGCATATCGGAGTGCTCCAAGGGCAAATGTCTCACATTACCAATCGGCAAGATTATATCACTTTTCCTAGCACCCGTTACCTTACATATATCTGGGTCCTTTTGGAGCACCATTGGTGTGCAAATGAGTGTCTTGCTCCAGAACCTCCCTTAACCTATATATGGGGGCCCTGTATCTATAAAACATAATGTTCAGTATTAAAGTTGCAACAATGCAGAGGCTGCTGCTACATCCATTGCTGAAGTGGCTGTGTATACTGTATGTACAAGGTTGCAGCCACTTTTCAGAAATTGGTCGGGTGAAATTCTAACAAAGATCTTGGTGGATAGACTCAGCTTGGTTTTAATTGGTTCTCACCAAGTGGGTTTTATGAAAGGCAGATTTTCCGCAGACCATCTCCGCACTCTCTCGCATGTCCTCTCAGTGTCCAGGGATGCTTCCTTCCTTCCTAATGGCATTGGTCTCTCTGGACGCCAAAAAGGCCTTTGACAGAGTCAATTGGAGTTTTTTTACTTCAAACACTAAATTCCTTTGGATTTCCTTAACAATTTCAATCTTGGATAAAGACCTTATATCAGCAACTGATGGCTAAGATTTCGGGGAATGGGGTGTTCTCCAGGACCTTCATCTTGGCCTTCAACCAGGCAGGGTTGTCCCCTTTCTCTTCTACTTTTCAATCTCTACCTGGAGCCGTTAATCCATAAATTAATCTCATGTTCGAAGGTCCAGGGGATTACCATTCTTGGTAATGAGCTTAAAGTTGCTGCCTATGTGGATGACCTGCTTTTGCACCTTTCTTATCCAGAGACTTCTATTCCCGCTATGTTGGATGTAATTGATCATTTCAGAAAACTATCAAATTACAAATTAAATGTAGGGAAGTCGATTGTGTTTCCCCTAAATCACAAAGTTTTTAAGAATGATATTAATTCCCTGGGTCTGGCCTGGTCTAAAGACTCGTTGCGGTATTTGGGCATTGTGTTAACTAGGGACCTGCAGACTACCTTTAAATACAACCTGGAGGCTATACTGTCCACAGTGGCTCTAGATTTGGCTAGATGGTCGCCTATTTCTTTTTGGAGAAGAGTCAGCCTGGTCAAGATGAATGTTCTCCCGCGTCTCTTATACCCCCTCCAGCTACTTGACATTTGTCTGCCGAGTGGCTGGTTTAAAAAGGCACAGAGCTTGATTGGTGATTTTATCTGGTCTAAAAAGAAGCATAGATTAGCTTTTTACAAGCTCATGGAGCCCAAGTCTAAGGGCGGTTTACAACTTCCATACATGTGTATGTACTACTGGGCCTGTTGTGCGGCCAGATACCTAAGGTGAATGGTCTCCAATTCCTTGGGTTATTTGCCCGCATGGCTCAAAATAGAAAGGGAAATGATCTGCTTGGCTAATATAGCCCCTTCCACTCTATTATTCCTCAATATCGCCTCGGTACCTAAGTAGTTAAAAAGTACCACGATCAGAATTTCTATGAGGACTCATTCACAGTTGTGCAGATTCCTAAAATATAATAATTGGTTGGATGTGGAGCAGTCGATTTGGGACTCTCCTGCCTTTAAAATAGATAACAAAGTGTTATCCTCCAGATGGTTATCTAGTTTAGGTGATAGGAGGGTTCACTTATTTCTTAACGAGGATGGTACCTGGTTATCAGCTGAGGATATCATGGTGAAATTCATGCTCAAGGAAAGTGACTATTTCAAGGTGCATCAGCTCAGACACCTCCTCACTAAAAAATTTGGAGAGGGGACCCCTATAACTTATGATTTCACCTTCCTCACTGAACTAGTTCCTTTGGTTAATTCCCCCCAGAGTATCTCCAAATTGTACAATATTTTGTATGATTGGCATTTCCCTGTGCAGTTTGACCCTATAGAGTTTTGGTCTGCCCTCTTCCCACACTGGGATAGGGACTGGACGACTATATGGAATAACTGCCATCATTTTGTAACACAAGATAGGCTATGGTAGATGCAATTTCATATTCTTCATAATCTCTACTACTGTCCTCAGAAACTGGCTAAATGGGGAATAACTTCCTCTAATGTTTGTACTAGGTGTGCTCAAGCAGAAGATTCTTTACTCCACATTTTTTGGGAATGTTCTAAGATATTACCCCTTTGGGAGGCTATAAGGGACAAGGCTGACCCATTCCTTGGGCTGAGAGACCTGTTCATTCCAGAGGTTTGTATTTTTGGGGATTATTTGCAGATTTCTGTTAATAAGCATAAGTTTCATATTGCCTTAATTTCCATGTCTGTTAAAAAACTGGTACTTAAGTATTGGAGGAGTTCTGAGGTTATCTCTTATTCTGAATGGCTAAACGAGCTATTATTTAATCTCTGAGTGAAGAAGACTATTTCAAGTATCAATAACAATAATTCCAAATATGAACGGATCTGGGCCTCACTTCATACGTTATATACTATCTAATTGTTACTATTTAATCTCTAATCTCTCTGATGTCATGGACTGTCAAGTTCTTGGGTCTGTGTGGGAGGGTTTGGGGGGTGTTTTGGGGGAGGGTGATGGGGTCAATAATTCTGTTTTGTCTCAAGTTTTATACTATGGATGTTTTGACCCTGTCCATCGTATATTGTGAAACTTCCAATAAATTTTAAATTATAAAAAAAAAAAAAGAAATTGGTCGGGTGACACAGATTAAAAGCAAAACAATAGCTTCTCTTTAGGGCCCCTGGCAGCAATCAAATCCTGGGCTGTTGAGGCAGTGCCCTGTTGTTATCAGCCTCTTAACCCCTTAACCCAAATGAGTAACTCCTTCGTACCAGGAGTTTTAGATGGCTGCATGCTTATCTTACCCTGATGTGTGAGATGGTGCATTTAGTCCCTTTCATCAGTGCAATGTCTCTGCTGTTCTCATTGCTACTAACCTGTACCTATCTCTTCTGAGAATCCATAAAATTGTTATTCAGCCTTGCACAACAGTTAGTGAGCTTGTATTACTCCCATCAGGGCAGCACTTGAGACGATTTTCCTCCGCAGCTTCCCCCATGCATTCCAGCCACTCCTGGCATGGGTAGCCCAGTAAATTAGCAGGTCCCGTTCTGTTGAGACTTCTTGCAACAGTTGGACATTATCACCAGACAGGGCGAAGGCTGTTGGCATTAACTCCCTCAGCGGTTCATAATGGTTTGTAAGTTTCACTGGAGTGTCAGCTGGGGAGTTCGTGCTGGCATCTGACAGGATCTGCAGCCTCTAGTGAGCGACTTCTGGATCTATTCCTCCTCAGTATCATTTTTTTTTGTTCATGGCATTCCTAATGTTTTTTTTGGCTCTCCCTCTCTCTACTTTTTGCCACTCTTCTCCCTGTTCTTTCTCCTGCTGTGGCCCATATTGTGTCTGCATGGTTGCTTTTGAAGTAATCTCTATGTTCTGCCATGCTGTGCCTTGCGGTGGTCCTTGGGGCTGCCATGATACCCTTTCTATCCTCTATATGCGCTGCAAAAACTGTTCCACTGCACCAGGCACATTAAACATTATATATTCCCTATTGCATTGTACCCACTGCATCACTAGGTATCTTATGGATGCAGAAATGTTCATCTTGTACAGCTACTGTTTCACCCCAGCATATCCCCTTCATTTTTTTACAAGTTCAGGAGAACAGTCTTGAAACAATTGTACAGAGCCACCCTCCCATTCCACCTCTTTCAGCTCCCTTGCAATTCTGAGATATCATTCTTTGACCAAGTACCTCAGGAACTTGCAGAATATAGGACGAGGGTGCTTTCCTGGTATAGGTTTGGGGACCAGTGTGCAGTGCACCATTTCAAGTTCATGGGGCTGCTCATTGTTGAGTCATAGCATACCAGGCAGTGCATTCTCCATGAAGGATATCATGTCCCTTCCCTCCATTCTTTCAGGGATGTCTATTATTCTAATGTTCTTCCTTCTGGCTCTATTTTCCATATCGTCCACCTCTGTGAGCAAGTACTGGATCTGGTCGTGGTACTCTCTACTGTACCCTTCATGCTGGGACAATTGATCAGATTGCTGTTTAACCATCTGTTCTGTTCCCTCCACTCTGTTCACTAGCCCCCTCAAGTCTTCATTCATCTTTGCTGTTGTAATTTTTAGTTATGCCATATCTTGCAGAACTTTACTTAGTATGTCTGTCATTTTTCCAATATCCTGTGCCATGTGGGATGGGGATCCATACTTAGTCATTCTGTACCCTTCCTGCCTTAGTACCAGTGCCCACTGTGACAGTTCTAAACTGGGCTCCTGTGCTGCTGTAGTGGCACTGTTTTGCTGGCCTTCTGAGTGGAAGCCACACAATTACGCCAAGCTGTCTTAACTCGGTGTTTCTCAGCAATGCCCCGTCTGATTTTGGGGTGAAATGTCTCTTTGTGAAGTGCTAATATTCTGATTTCCAAATATTTCTTATTTAACTGTCTGCTATATGCAGATTTTTTGGCTGTAAAGGGGTTTTCCTAGGACTTCTCTATAGAAATTAACTTGCCACCATTTTAGATGCCAAACTCCGACCCCTTAAAACATCCTGTATTGTAACAAAATTATCCTCATAACTTCTTGGTGGCAAATAACTACTCATAATTAATATAGACTTATTATAAGGTAATCTCAGGTCAAAAGCTAGTTTTTCCATCCCAGGAACTTGTATGCAACTGCAGTCAATATATGATAGATTTAAGAAGGTCTGCCCATATATTACAGCTCCCCCTTCCCTCTTATTTCAATCTGTCTCCAAATTTGATACCCCAGTATTAATAAGTCTGTGTCCTCTACTTTATTGTTTAACCATGTTTCTGTGATAGCAACCACAATGGGATTAAATTCCAATATCCATTCTCTCACAGCACTCATTTTAGGTGCTAAACTGCAAACATAAAAATGTATAAAACTGTCTCTGCTTTCTTTTTAAATATCGTCAGTAACATCTACAATTGATCAGTGACCCAGATTTATTTGAACATCTCCCACTAGTAGAAGGCATACTAAAGTCATGCCTCAAACTGAGGTCAGCCTTTTAAAATAAAAGTTCACCTTTAACATGATTTTTTTAATGCTGTCTATTTCCAAGCTATTTTCTACTTTCTGAGTGAAACTTGATAGTGCTTACCATTGCTTTAAGCATGTTTGTAAAACTTCTTTGTGTCATTAGACTAGATGCTATGCCCATGCCTGTGTATAAAAGGGGACAATAGAAAGGTATAGAGGTGTCTCCAATTTGCCTATAAGTAAATCCTGAATTTGTTGGCCTATTTGTTATTCTGATTTTTTTTTTGCAATTAAGTTTATTTTAATTTTTTCAATCAGTACAGAAAGGAATCATGACATAAAACACTGTGTATATTATTAGTTCCCCTACTGGGAATCACAAAAAGGATCTCACATAAGGAAACACAACTAAATAACTTGTACAGGGAAGGGGAAAGAAAAAAAGCAAACTAAACCTTCCCTCCCCCCTCCCAGTTATAAAAAGGAAAAAGAAAGGAAATGAAAGGGGAAAAAACCCACCACAAGCACATGCCCAGGTTGACCTAAAAACCAAAGGTCTTAGTCTTCGTAGGTACCATTAATCATATACTTATTTTTCTTCTCCAGTATCTAACAGCAAGACCATAAACTAGCTCGATGACATGGAAATACATTGTCAGTACCCAAATTTGTCTTTTAAGTCCAAGAATAGGGGGTTCCAATAATTTTGGAATCTAGCCCATGAGTTATTGGCATTGGCTATGCTCCTTTCCGGATTCAAGGCAATCAGAAACTCAGACCACCATTCTTGAAAAGAAGGGACCCATGGATCTTTCCAATGTCTCAGGATTAAAAGTTTAGTGGCCATGGATACCATAGCTATTTGTATCTCAAGGAAGGAAAAGGGACCCCAGAGTAAAGCCCCAATAAGCATATTTCTTCTGTAAAATATGAGGATATAGGTAAATTGACTGAAATATGCCTTTTAACTAATTCCCAAAAATCAGAAATTTTGGGACACAAACATAACTTGTGGCAGAGTGAAGCAGTTGGAGCACTGCAATCAGGGCAAGCCCGGAAAAGTAATTTTCCCATTCTGTATAGTTTGTTAGGTGTTAAATATAAGTTATGTAGAATGTTAAAATCGATATTCCTTAATCTATCTTGTTTGATTAACTTGAAGTTATCTATCTAAATAGGCTGCCATTGAGAATCAGTTGGAGGACTGGCGAAGTTATATTTCCAGTAATAAGCTATTGGATCGTGGTTTTGCCATATATTATTAACTATCACTTTATAGAAATTAGAAATAGGCCTAGCTTGCTTTGCTAAATCTAAAAGGGTGATAAGAGGTGGTCTATTTTGTCTACCCAAGGGGACTTACCTAGGAAGCTTTTAAGACAGTGGTG
This sequence comes from Neoceratodus forsteri, assembly GCA_016271365.2. NCBI lineage: Eukaryota > Metazoa > Chordata > Ceratodontiformes > Ceratodontidae > Neoceratodus > Neoceratodus forsteri. The sequence continues at coordinate 553,070,853 of CM057458.1, forward strand.
GACCTGGATAAGGTAGAACAAGCTTTTAATAGGAAGCTTCCATATGTTCCATAACTGATGGATAGAGGGAAATGGGGTATGTTGCAAAAACCTTTTCAGACTAATTGTTGAGTGTATTGGTAAGGCCTTTGCACTGATAGTTTTATCACCAATTCTTAAGTTAGGGTTATTAAAAAGGGGTTGGGAGACATCCTTCCTTATATATAGATGGTTAAAATTGCAGAACTGGTGGAAGGCCCTGATACTCCATCCAACTGGGGATTCCTGAAGCTGGGTGGGGATTTATTTCCATGGACAGTATACTAGGGCCTGTATAGAGATTCGTTCTCTTTTGGCCTGTTCTGCATCTAGCTGCAGCCAGGGTATATTTAAGGAGCATTCACTATAGGAAGTACTCCAATGTAGAAATCTACTTGCATGTATGGCTAAATAATAAAGATAAAAGTCTGGAAGTTGCAATCCTCATTTTTGTCTTGGGGCCATGAGTTTCCAGTAGGCTCTACGTGGGGGTTTACTATTCCATATAAAATCAGAGTATAGCCCGTGAATTGTTTTAAAGGTGGCTTGGGGGAGATAGGTAGCTAGACTGGTTATTCTGATTTTTTAACTAACTGCAAGCCATGCTAGCAGCATAATTACCTGATAAAACACCTTTGTCCAAACCTCCCCATGTTTAATACACAGATAGGAAACAATGGTTAGTCTTAATCAATGGTCACTCTTAGTCACAATAAAACAGTTACCACCTAAATTTTAAAATACATAAAATTATAAAACATTTTCAACCATGAAATTGCTGTGAGCAATAATATTTCTAAACCTGAGAATAAAGAATAGATATTATCTAAAATCAATTAATTCGACTCTTGCCAGTGAGTTTTACTAAGCTATTTGTCTTCTCTATAATAAATCATATTTGTCACTCAAGTTTAAATGCAGTGACAACAATAAATACATAATACCTACTGTATGTACCTTGTGCTCTCACTGTTGATTATATTTCCAAGTGGTACTCATGCCACGGCACTTTTGCCATTGGGCAGCACTGGCATATCAAGTGGTGCAGTGCTCCACCTCTCAGTTTAACACACAGCCTTTGGCCTGCCACTGAGCCCCCTCAACAGCTGTGGAAGATGTAATTATTGAGCGCAAACAAGGCACAGAAGCAGTTCACAAAACAGTGTAAAAGCACAGATCACAGTGTCTTTGTAGATATTACTGGGCGTGCTCCTGTGCAGTCCTGGATTCAGTAGCAACCCATTCACCTCTGTGGCACTTAGCAGCTCTCACCTGCAACCTGTTGATATTTATTTCAGGTGCTTGGGATGCTTCTCATTGGTCAGGTGGCATGGGCTTATCAAGTGGTGCAGTGCCCAGCCCCCTCAGTTTAACACACAGCCTTTGACCCACCACTGAGCCCTCTCAAAAGCTGTGGAAGATGTAATTATTGTGGGCAAACAAGGCACAGAAGGAGATCACCAAACATTTCACAACACAGGACACAGAGGGCCTGATTCCAGAAGGTATGGTGCAAGTTGCCAACAATTGTGACTTGCACCATTTGACGATGCACAGGGGACCCTGCGCCTAATTCCAGAATAGGCAGGGTCCTTGGTGACTACGTCTGTGACTTGTGGAACCCCAAGTGCTGTGCCAAAGGGAGGTGCACCTGAACAGGGTGTGCTAGCTGTGGAGAATGCCCACTGACCGGGCACAGGGACCCCCTCACCTGGCCCCGAGTCCTGGTAATATGAAGTAGTAGTAGCCACCCCCACCGATCCACAATCCCTGAAAAAGAAAAGATAGCCTGGTTCATACAACAAATGTCTCATGTCCCACAGTAACCCTGGTCATCTAGTGAATCCACCACTCCACCCTGTAGTGACCCACCACCCTGCTCTCCCCATACCCAGCTGACAACTGGCACAGCCCTCCTCTCACCACTGTGACCAACTGCCAACTGATCACAGTGTGAGTGCATACTTTAAATATGTACAGTACACACTTGCTACTTTTTTATATTACCGGGGACTAGGGCCAGATGGGGGGGCCGTTCTGTACATTGTGGGGCACTGGAGCTGGGGGGGAAGGCTGTCTATTTCTGTTGTGGGGGTTGGGTTCCAGACTGGGGGGTGCTACATGGTCTGGGGGCTTGGATGGGGGCACATTGTGGCAACCCTCGGTGGGTGGCAAAGTATAGGCATGCCAGCTCATATCTGGTGTAATTGTACTTTGCCAAATGTCCTCCAGGGGTTGTTTTGGAATAGCACTTTGTGGTTGCGGCAGATGCCCTTTGGGAATAGGGCACAGATACTGCAGTAAACCCCCCCCTTGCACCAGGTCACTGCCAGGCATGCAGCGCACTGGTGGTGCAAGTCCACTTTGCCGCAGGCAGCCTGTGTCTTGTTGCAGGCTGCCTTTTGGAATACCGCAGGTTGTAGCTATTGGTGCAAGGTGTTACCTGCATCCCTCATGCTGGATGCAAGTCCCTTGCACCAGGCACAGGGCTTCTAGAATCAGGCCCAGTGTCTTTTGCATATATTACCAGGTGTGCTATGGTGCAGTCCTGGGCTCAGTAGCAATCCATTCCCCCTCTGTGGCTCTTACCAGCTCTCACTTGCAGCCTGTTGATATTTATTTTGGATACTTGGGATGCTTCTCACAGGTTGAGCAGTGGAAGTAATAGCACAGAACCAAAATATTGTTTAAATGAGGAAAAGCTCCATAAGGTCACTAATGAAAAAGACTTGAGTATACTGATATATAATAAATTCAGTAACCACTGCAGAACAGTTGCCAGCAAGGCAAATAGGATCTTGGAATGTATGATGGTAGTGGTAAATGGGACCCACTCTGGAGTAGGCAATGTGACCAGTGGGGTGCCACATGGATCAGTAATAGGCCCATACCTCTTCAATGTCTTTATTAGTGACATTACTGAAGGACTGGAGGAAAAAGTCTGCTTCTTCATGGATGACATGAAACTCTGTTACAAGGTAGACACACCGGGGGGGTGAATAGAATGAGGGGGATCTAGAAAAGCTGGAAGAATGATTAAGAAAGTGGCAGTAGGGTTTAAACACAAAAAGTGCAAAATAACACCTATGGGGCACAAGAATCTGAGGGCAACGTACAAACTGGGGGACAGGCACTAACTGACAGGTGTCAAGAAAGGTATCTGGGAGTGATCATTACAGATGGCCTAAAGGTTGCAAAACAGTGTGACAAAGCTATTGGGAAGGCTAGCCAGATGTTGGGATGCATGAGCAGGGGCATCACCAGTAGAAGGAAGGAGGTAATAATAATACCCCTGCACGGATCATTGGTGCGATCTCACCTTGAGTACTGTGTCTAGTTCTCGAGGCTCTGTATTCAAAATGACATGGTTAGGGTGGAGGCGGTTCAGAGGAGGGCAACTAAAATGGTACAGGGAATGCATCTAAAGACCTATGAGGAAAGACTAAGGGAGCTGAACGTGTACTGTACTTCCTGGAGAATAGAAGGAGGAGGGGTGGATATGATAGAAATATACAAATACTTCTTGGGGAAAAACAAGGTACAGGAGGGCAGCATTTTACAAAGGAAAAGATGCTCAAGGACAAGGTGTCATTCTATGAAATTAGAAGGAGGGAGGTTCAGAGGAAAAGTAAGGAAGCACTTCTTCACAGAAAGAGTGGTAGATGAATTGAACAGCCTACCTGTGGAGGTGGTGGAGTCAGAAAAAGTTACAGGATTCTAGAAAGCATGAGATAGGCATAGAGGGATCTTGGAGGTAAAAATAGGGAGGCGGAGGAACCTGAAGCAGAGTTGGGTCTACAATGTCACATTAGGATAAAAGACAATATAGGGCAGACTGGGTGGACCTTGAGGCCTTATCTGTCAACACCTTCTATGTTTCTATGAGAAAAATATTTGTTAGTAAAAGTTAAACAATAGTTTGCCCACTCTACTGAACCTGTGTCCCTCCCCCCCACCACCACCTGGGTTACTGCTCACAAGTCTGGAGCCCATATTTCAAAGGGGGCATAGAAATGACAGACAGGGTACAACATCAAGCCACCAAATTGATTCTGAATATAGCCAACAAACTGTACAAAGAAAGGCTAGAACGTTTTGATCTCCATACATTAGAGAGGCTTAGGCTACATTGTGACCTAATATGTATGATGGTAAAGGATGAGCACCTAATGTCACAGAAGGGATACAAATTTAAATATTATGACTATAATTTATGCAAACACCAGTATCAAATTGAAATCAGTACTTCCAAAAGGGAAGTTAGGAGGATGTTTTTCACCAACACAGCAAAGAGAATACTGAATACAATGCCAGACAAAATAGTGTCAGCACTAATGCAGTAGCTTTTAAAAGAAATTGGATACCTACATGGCAGACATAAATATTAAAGGGTAAAACCACTGAGAAGTGGGGAGACAGTCCTCATAGACTCTAAGGGCCAGATGTTCAAAACTTTGCCCTGGGGCTAAATTAGCACTGCCCGGTGGGCAAAGTTAGCCCGGAGCAAAAACATAGCTATACTCAAAAGGAAATAGCCCGGTGCAAAATCAGCTGAATATAGCAAGCAAAGGAAGTCGGGCAAACAGGGTCAGGAGTGCAGGGCAAAAATTGCCCGGGATTAAGACAGCACTGAATATAGCAAATAAGACAGAACTGAATATATCAGATAAAACAACACTGAATATAGCACCCAGACAGAGGCAGTGCAAACACCCACAGAAACAAAGTGCAGAGGTGTAAACAGCTGTCCAGGAATGCAGGAAAGCAAAATAGTCCTGGATGGGAACACAGGAGCAGACACAACTGCAGTACTAGTGAATGGCATGGAATAACCAGGACTCACAAGTGACATCGGAATACCACAGAATACTGTCAAATCCCGAGTCCCCCCCAAAAAGACACAGGACACAGGAATGTCAAGTATAACAATGTATAATTCAAAAAGGGAACAGGTATGGCACAAAGGCAACAGGAACAGATGTACAGAAAACCAAAAAGCAATACACAGCAGAACAGAATATGCAAAAATGGGGTACAACACTAACAAAATGAAAGGTAAAAGGGCTGGCAAAATAAAGGGACTGAAAACAGTGGGAAATACAGCAGTGACAATGCAAAATGGCAACTATGTACAGTATATACAGTGGAATGGGGAAAGGATGTGGAAGGGAGAGGGATGTGGACACAGGGAGCAATGGAGGGAAACAGGATGTCAGAAATAGGGCTAGGGAAAGTGGGCCGGGGTCGGGAAGCAGGACATTACAATGTGAGGTAGGACCTAGGTGCGGGCAGGCGCTGGCAGCCGTTCTTCTAGGATGACAGCAACCCGTATCGTCTCCGTGATAAGGATGGCCTGTTGCTCAATCAGCATTCGCTGTTGCCGCACCACCCTCCATAATAGTTTGTCCCTCCCTTCAGCCTCCTCTGGACAGGTGGTCCATAGTGATGACCGACGTGGACCTACAGGAGAAAGGGGGACCTTATCAGGACATGATGATGACACAAAGGCACCATGTATCACCACATGGCGGACATCATGCCCCAACAACCATGCCCATGTGCCAGTACAGAACAAACCACAATGCCCATTGACATGTGCCTGCAGGACAAGGCAGTATGTAACAGGCAGCATGCACCACCCCCATGTACATGGACATGCATAGATGTATGATGAGAAACCAAACACAGTGGAACCCACACAGCACAGCGGTGTGCACACTGTAACAGTGCAAACAGACAGCCACCCTCTGAGATGTGAACAAGTGGACACTGAATGACACGCACATGGGATGACACATGTTGGGACATGCTGCCCACAGTTACACAGCTATGATGCACAACACAGATGACACCCACTGGAGAAGGTGCCACAGCCACAACCAGGTGTGTAACCAGATATGCCTGTCCCATACACAGCCTCCCCAACAGTGACCCCCCAACTACTGCCCCCCCCACAAGAACTGTACAGACTCAGCCAAACCACTACCTACAATGCTATAACATAGCAACAGTACAAATGATGTCAGTAATCCCTGAACAGGTGGGTCACTGACATAAGTGCAGAACATTGGCAGGTGAAACAGATAGAGGCATGACTTGGAATACAGAGACCCAATGACTACAGAGGACAACGACACTGGCAACAGAACAGTAGAGAATGTGGGACATTTACCCAAGCAGTACGCAACCAGGGAAAGTGCCAATGCCTACCCACACCCATTGCCACAACAGAAGGATGAGGGGCCCATACCAGTGGAGAGCATAGCATGGGGCTGTGCCACCACCCACAGTGGCAGCACACTGAAGGCACACATGCAAGGAAACACACACATGTGAAACAGGGACACAGGCCATGGTCCACCAGTGGCAGGGCAGTGGTAGGCCAATGACACGCACAGGACAGTGCCACCCTGATGGCCAAGGCATGTCAAGGCACGCACCCCCCACTGGTGGGAGCAGCACCTGCCACAGGATCTGAAAGCCAGCACACCATGCTACCATTGAACAACCCCTGCAGCACCCATGCATATCCCATGCACAAACACCATGCACTGCAGGGACTGAGGGACAGCACCCTGTATGGGAACATGCCCTGCAACACAGCTGGAGGCAACAGGCACACATGACATGCACAGCCACACAGGCCCATGTGGCACCATAGCCCCAGAGGCCCTCCCCCAACAGCCCCTGTGCATGTACGCCATGGAGTTCAGTCAAGGGCACACAATAACATACCATTGTCCATACTACAATGGCAACACACTGGTAGGGGGATGCAGGCACCACATGACACTGTGGCCCTCTGTAGGTCACAGCATGAACAGCTCTGGCAGGCATCTACAACATGTCGTGCATAAACACTGACACACTATACATGGTAATGTGAATGACACATGCCATGCTAAGTGCAGAACAGTGATGCTGTGGCAGACAGAGCAACAGCAGCAGAAACAGCCAGCATAGCAGGCTGACCCCAGTAATCCCCCAGCTGCAGACACAGTGAATGGCCGGCGTACATGCACAGACCTGCTGCATCCTGCCACAATGGTGCACATAACAGCAACATGTTGCACATGACACAGTACAAGGCAGATAGCAGTGCACATGGCAGTAATGGCAACAGTAGACCATACATAGATCCAGCCATGTCACAGGCCGTGCTGCAGAAGACAAGTCAGTGGAAGCATGGAAGACAACACAAATGCATGTAGCCAGAATGTCAGGCCCCACTTACGTAATGGTCATGGGTGCGCTGAATGGTGTCACTGGTGTGAAACATTCAGTGCCCTCCCCCCCATCTGGCACATAGTCATGTGTGAACACTGTAGCCCCATGTGGCTGTACATATTGTAGCCACCAAGGCAAAGGGGTCCTCTAAGTGAGCACCCTGGAATCCCAATGCAACATGGCTAAATCACATCAGACCTGGATGACCCAGTCGACTGTGCCACGACACTAGACACAGCAGTCCAATGCCTGCAGTGGCAACACAGAGACATAGTAAAAATGCACAATGGCAAACGGTACTCACGCAATACATTCCTGTCCATGTCAGTGCTCTTCTCCATGTGCTGCAGCATCGATGGCACCCTCCTCCTGTCCATAGTGGGCCTCTGGCTGGCCTGCTGGTCACCCCTCCCATTGCCAGCATGGTCTCTGTGCACTGCAGTGGGAAGATGGTACAGCAGCATTACTACAATGTCCGCCACCATGGTATGCTAAAGACCACTTCTGATCCTGGTGGCATGGCACAACACACTCATAACTGGCTCCCAGGCACAGTGCAGCACCCAAGCCATGACAAGCACGACACAGGACACTGCAGAATGCACAGAGTATGGCCAATGTGTGCAGGGGTGGAGCCTGACATTGCCATTCTGTACGCACAAGCTTCAACAGACCCCCCCATTATGATATGTACACAGCCCCTCCAGATGGTACCCCCTCAGTAACAAGGTGGAATGTAGTCAGATGATTCCTCTAACCCGTAACGAAGGTACACAAGTATCTAACTCCTCAACAATAGATGTGGAAACACAGACATGCCTCAGTGGCATACACCAACCCGAAGACTACAGATTAGAATGACAATGATGACAGAAAGGCATACTGGATGTGACAGGCACAGAGCATGACTGCACACAACTGAGTACAGTGAGTATACTGCCTACACCCTTGACAGTGTGCAGCACAGCAGGGCACCAATGCCATGGATCTGTCACACTAGCTGGTGGCCAGTGTCATGGCACAGACACAGCAGTGGTGGTGTGCCTCACACCCAGACACATACCTCTCAACAGCACCACATTACAAGGAACGTTCCTCAGTGTATAATACAAAAGCTCCCTGTTCCACATTGTGAGGACTTGTCCCACATTCAGTGTTAACATACTAAAGCAAAGCACTATAGCAAATGATGCAAACTATATATCATACAATTAATAACAGACCTTTTGAACATAAATGCAAACATTGTAACAGTGTTTTGAGCTTCGTAGGTGAAGATAAGATTAAGTGTTCCACAGTTTGCTCATTTGTGCCACATTGTAAGAGGCAATGTACCACATTTGGGGGAGAAAAGGTTGGGAGGTAAGCCCAGACAACACACCCAACCACACACTGTGGATGTACATAGCAGGTGCATCTGCACACAGCCACCTGGCAGCATGGCAGAACACAGTGGATGTGGCGGGGGCCAGGTGTCATGGGTCCATGCAGCCACAGTAGGTGGTATGGCGCAGTGTGCCACCACAGTGCAGAACATTGCAGAAAACTCTCCCAAAATGCTATGTCCCCCTGGCTTACACAGGCCACACTCTCCTGAACAGAGGACCACATGGCAAAGGTCCAACATATGTAGCCAATGTCACCAGCAGAGCACCATAGCCCCCTAGGATGGTATGTGAATGGGCCATGTCACAAACACACACAGGCACACCACCCAACACGCATTCCTCCCATGACAACACCATGGTGAGAGGCATCACATACCTGGCATAGGCACAGTCCCCTCCCGAACCATCACCTGGCATCGTTCCAGCAGTGGGCGCTGCCTGCACCTGAGATCCACATATCGGTGGTGGCACTTCTCCCCATCACGTGGTATGCCAGTCAGTGCTGTGAGGTGACTGGCAATTGAAGCCCACACCTGGCTATGGGGGTGATCACCCTCCCAGACCTCTACAAACAGGCACCTATGCCACTGTTGTGTGAGTTGCACCAGGTCAGCTGTCTCCGCAACATCCCAGCACCTGTCATGGCCCACCACTGCCCTCAGCCCATGTCTCACAGGCATGGCTGACACAAAAGGAAGGAAAGGTACTGCTGTAGTGGTAACAGATGGCCCACACACCCTGGCACTCCCCAACTGATGAGCCTATGCAGAAGTGTGCAATAGCGCCACACTACCCGGAAGTGTACACAATGTGCATGCATGACCCTGCCGTGACCCTGGTGCAGACATACCAGGCATGTGCAGCACCATCACGCTAACAGGATTAGTGCAGCACTACAGCACATAGTGCAGCCATGCTTGTGTGGACTGGCCTGACCCAATCATGCGCGGCACCTGCGCTAAGAGTTCTGGCGCGACGCTATGGTAACAGCACTGCGCTAAGCACAGCCGAGATAGCCCAGTGCTGTATGGTTAGCCCGGCGCTAAAGGCTTTGCCCAGCGCTAAATGCTTTGCCCGGCGCTAGCATCTGCCATTTTCAAACGGCATATGCAAATGATGGTCATTGTGTATGCATGGTAATAACATGGTGTTTAGCATATCATTACTGGACCATTAGCATGCTTAACAGGCTTGTTTGCCCTGCTGTGCTATATAAGGGCTAACAGTGCTCCACCTGTGTTGCCCATAGGTAATACATGTTGATGTGGGATTACTGTTGCAGCACAAAGGATGTCACAGGAGCAATCACAGGGGCAGTCAGATATGTACTACATGTGGGCTGTCACAGAAGTAGAATTCCAGGGACATATAAGTTATTTGGTGATGTAATATATGTTGACTGGAAGTGCGGTAGACATCGTCTGCCTAGTGCCAGGCACAAGCCAGATGATGGGGATACAGATGAATGCTTACTCACTGTGACCCAGATGAGGTTGTTGATTATGAATGATATATGTAATCACCATGCTAACAACTGTTGGGTATCCCCATGTCACGTGTGTGTGACTTCATAGCCCTGGATGATGGCAGACATCCAGGTTAGGGCCGTAACACATCTACTCTGCTAGTTAGATGGGCTGGTCTGCACAACCAGTATGTATTGCCACAGAGGGGTTCTCAGTCCCTGTGACATCGAGAGCACAGATGCCCGAGGTGGCAGAACACACAGGTTGTGCATAACATTGGCATCATGTATGTGATATACTCTATAAAAGTAGTATGTAACATGTGTGCAGTGTGTTACTCTGCACTCTGTTCCATACTGAAACTGACACGTGAAGTCTCAAGCGGTTCTAGAATACTGACACCACAGAGGTACTGAGAGGACTCTAACACTCTGCCAGCATGCCATGTGGTCCTGCAGCAGTAGTGACATCACTACTGCAGCAGAACATCATAATGACAGCACTACTGCAGCAACAAATAGGGAATACTGGATGGGCAACTATGCAGCACCAGTCGGGAGTCATGTGATGCTGTGCAGGGGATAGGACGTGCTCATTGGAGCTCCGTTCTCTCGCCGCCCCAAACCGCTATAAACACCCACTTATCCGAATTATCTGTCTAATATTATCAAAATTCAAATAATCGGGTGTGCAGTGGTGGTATTCGTTCAATACTGGCAGTTCGATTTCTTTGCAATATGTCTATGCAACAAGCAGCCGAGGAGGCCGTGCAGGAATCAGAAGCTAAGCACCCTCGCCGTAGTTCTTCTCCCCAAAGTCCTTCGGAGGAGCTCTTGCCCTCACACGTTTATTCAGAGCTAGCCACCATTAAGGAGGCTTTGCTGAAACTAATTGAAGATGTAGTGGACTTCAAACCAGCACTCACCCAGCTAGCCCGCAGGGTTACAGATGCAGAAGCTAGAGTAGCCGCTGTAGAAAGAAAACAAGACAAGATGGAGCCTGAGGTGGTAGAAATAAAAAAGGCTTTAAATAAGTTGGAAGATTGCTTGGCAGATCTGGAGGGGAGAAGTAGGAGGAACAATTTGGTGCTGATAGGTCTGCCTGAAGGGAAAGAAGGCCCTAACACAATACAGTTCTTACAACGTTTTCTGAAGAAAACTTGGGTCCCTCCCCAAACGGTCTGGAATTTATCATAGAAAGGGTACATAGATCGTTAAGGGCAAAACCTGCTCGAGCCGACCCACCTAGGCCTATTATTTTTAAGTTATTAAACTACCGAGACCGGGAATTCATCCACAAGGAAGCCAGAATACTATCAGCCATCCCGTGGGAAGGAAAAAAATTGAGGCTGGTTCCAGATTTAACGCTGAAAACCCACCAGCTGAGGGCTTCATTTTGACCTATTGCTTCCAAGCTGTGGGCAGCAGGCTTAAGCATCGCATGTTATACCCAGCTCGTCTGGAAGTCTTCTTAAAAGAAGGAGCCAAACGTTTCGATACTACAGAAGATGCTTTAAAGACTCTGAGGAAAAATTATCCTGATTTATTTCCTAAGTGAGGAAATTCTAATTTAGCTGTATGAGGACTTAAAAAGTCTGTTTTAAAGAACATTCGAGAAGGACAGAGTATTATTGCATTGTATAATGATTTACAGGCAGTTCTGCTCTATGTAACGTTTGTCAGAGGGGAACACGCAATTCTCTAAGCAGTAGGGGCAAAGCTTATTTATAGAGGCACCTTTGTATATATTCTGGTCGACTTTAATTATCTTTTCTTAATTACTGTAAGGGTGGTTTACGAAGAAGATGCGATGGCTGTTATAGTTTGGTTTGTCCACTAGATGGTGCCAAATGCTTCTCTTTCAGAGAAAGCGCTTATTCTCGATTTTCTCAATGTTACTGCCTTAGTTTTCGGTCCCATAGTTATTCTACTGTTTCCCTCTCTCAATTTTGGTTTCTGTGGAGAGTCTGGATTCACCTTTGGGTAATTTTTTACACCCTATTATGTTCTGGGTCCATGAGGAAAGATATACAGTTTTCTGTCTCTACAGATTGTTTATGACATCGAGCAGCACCCTCATGGGAAAGAATGGATTTAATAGAAGAGAGTCACGGCTGTGTCTATTTAGTCCTATGCTGCTCTGCTGTTCTCTTTACTGTTTATTGTTTAGTCCCTTTCTTGCCAGCCTAGCTAATCACTGGGGCATAATTGACAATACGTATTGTTATTTTTGATGAGCGCTTTTCATAGTTCAGGTGGTAACTGAGGACTGAGGTTTAAACTGTGTTTGTAGGCTATTAAATATTTTATGGATGCCACATATTGTTGGGAATGGCAAGGTCCCTTAGAGGAATTTAATCCTTACCAGGATCTTATGTTTATTTTATATGAGTATTTAATGCTCTGCAAGTCTCTCGTTTACAGTTTATAAATGTTAGAGCTCCAATTAAGGCCAGCTTATATAAAAAACAGCGATTACCCTTCCCGTATGGTATAGGGCTAATTTTCTTTATATCTTTCTCGGGACTCTAGTTCCCTAAATAAGGTTGGGTGTGACATATAGCACCCTGTATGTTGTATCATTCCTTTTAGACAAAGAGATCTTACAGAGATTGGAGGATGGTGGGCGTATCACGAGTTTTTTCCATGCCCTTTGCAAGTTCAGAGGCTGGGGAGGGAATGGAGTGGGCTCTCCCCTTTGTGAGTGTCATGGACCGTGAGGCTAGGAGGGGGCTTAGGGCATGGGTTAGGAGATAAGTATATAGTTCTAAAAATTTGAGTGTTAGTTTAATTTTAGTGTATTTGGGGGGTATTTCTCAGATATTTTATTTGTTTTTTTGGGGGAGGGGGCAGCAGAACAGCCCTTTAATCCTTTTTTATTACATGGCCAATCAAGGATTAAGCTATGCTTAGACTTGAATATTTTTAGTGGAACATTGGGGGAGATAATAAGAAGAAATACATCATTTAAATCATCTAGCCAAATATGACCCTGCAATAGTGTTTCTCCAAAACACATATCCTTCCTGATCAGTTAAAGTGCTTTAACAAGAGTTTGGTAGGCCAAGTTTTTGGAGTAGGATTCAGTTCTATGGCGGGTGGCTTGCTGCTATGCCAAAAACTACCTTTTACTCTGGCGAGGTCTATTAGCGATCGAGGAGGTTTATTTTGTTGTTGGCAGATTGGGCAGCTTTGATATAGTGTTGGGATCAGTTTATGGCCCTAATGTCGAAACCCCTTCCTTTTTTACCCAGTTAGCAATGGTACTGGCCCCCTTTTTGCAATTACCCATGATAATTGGAGGTGACTGGAACTTAGTTCAAGCAAATGATTTGAACCGTACCTATCTCAAGGGAATGGGACTTTCTTCAACACAAAAAGGTCTAAGGGAATTCATCTCCTCCCTGGGTCTTGTTGACCCTTGAAGACTACTTAACCCATCAGAAAAAGAGTTTACTTTTTTTCTCCAGTACATAAAAGTTACTCTCGTATTGATTACTTTTAGTAAGTCATCAGCTAATTCCATGCATGACTGATTCCAAAATACTAGCTCGAGTAATTTCAGATCACTCCCTAATATTTGTCCAAGTGGAAGTACCCAATGTCCCCATCAGGTCACACACGTGGTCTTTAAATAACAAACTATTAAAGGATAAACTAATCATTGCAAAATTCCAACATTTTCTGGAGGTTTCTATGAAGGTTAATTACAACTCAATCCCTGCTGTGGATCAGGTCTGGGCAGCTTTAAAAGCTACCTGGAGGGGGGGAATTCATACGTATTGCTACAGTGCAAAAAAAGGAAAAGATTAGTCTAATGAATAACTGTCTGCAGAGAATTAAGAGTCTGGAAAATAAAGGGGTGGACCAACTTTCATCTCCAGAAGACCTAGAATTGTGTAGGTTAAGAGCACACTATGCAAGTATATTGATGGAGAAGGTGGAGAGGTCAGCTTCTTTTTTAAAGGCTTCTTATATTGGCCAAGGCAGTAAAGCAGGTAAATTACTTGCTTGGCAATTAAAGCAACAATCAGCATTAAAATGGATCACAGCAATTAGACATCCCCAATCAGGAGCTTTGGTGGTTAGTCCACTGGAGATACTAACCATGTTTAGGGAGTACTATGAGGCATTATACTTTCTGGACCCATTATCGGGGGATCATTTTGAGAAAATGCTAGTATTTTTGGAGAGAGCCGACTTACCCACCTTATCCAGCGATAACCAGACTAGATTAGTATCCCCAATTACAGAAGAGGAAATTTCATTAGTGATCGACTCTTTAAAACCAGACAAGGCACCGGGCCCAGACGGGTTTACAGGCCTATTTTACAAAACTTTTAAAAAACATCTCATCCCTCTGTTGTTACAGTTGTATAAGATTTGGGGCTACTTCCCAGTTTTGGATCAGTCATTATTTGAAGCGAGAATAATACTCTTACCCAAGCCGGGGAAGGACCATACTGTGATCAGTAATTATAGGCCTATTTCTTTGCTACATATTGATATCAAAATATACGCAAAAATTCTGGCTAACAGGTTGGGGGGAGTATGGGAGTGTCTACTAAGTCCTGAACAAGCAGGGTTCATGGCTGGGCACACTTCTGCGGATCATTTCAGGAAATTGTTCCATTTGATTTGTGAATCTGGGGACCCTGAGCTGGAAGCGGCCTTGATTTCCCTAGATGCAGAAAAAGCATTTTATAGGGTGGAGTGGAAATATCTGTTTGAGGTTTTATCAAAATTTGGCATACCACAATCCTTTATTGAACAAATTCAGGTTTTGTATCACTGCCCGTCAGCATGATTGCAATGCAATAACTATATTTCTGAGGTCTTTCCTCTTCATCAAGGTACCTGACAAGGTTGCCCCCTCTCCCCTTATCTATTCAATCTATACATAGAACACCTAGCCAGAGTTCTCAAGGGGGATCCAGGGATAAAAGGTATCTGATTAGACCATCTGGAATTTAAATGATCTCTATTCGCTGATGATCTGCCTTTTCATATTTCAAGCAGTAGGCAGTCCCTCCCCCGTGTCCTCCAAATTATTTCTCAGTTTAGTGAATTTTCAGGCTATAAACTTAATAAAAATAAAACCTTGGTATATTCCTTATCTCCTCTTCTGACAAGAGAACTAATTGAAAATATGAGCCTTCAATGGGAGAAAAAATACTTAACTTATCTGGGTATCAAAATCTCTAAAGATTTTTCTACTCTCAAGGATCTTAATCTAGACCCACTGTTAAAATCAACTAAAGAAGATCTGGCGAGATGGAACAGTCTTCCGTTAACTTTTTGGGGGAGGGCTAACGTTCTCAAAATGTCTATTTTGCCCAGATTTTTCTACCCTTTTAGTAACCTCAACATTTACCTCCCTAAATCCTTTTTTTTTTACTTCAGAGGATTTGTTCAGATTTTTTTGGAAGGGGAAGGCTCCGCATAGGGCCTGAAAACGTACCCGTCCTAGGGCATTGGGGGGGGGGCTTCAATTACCTGACTACTATATTTACTATCTGGCATGTCATGCTAACAGATTCGTACATTGGTTTACATCTTCAGCCGGCATAGTGGAGAGCCCCCTATGGCTGGTCTTAGATAGCCAACAGGTTTGTTCTAGTAATATGGCCCTGGGAGCTTTGTTGTTTAACCCTTGGTCAAACATTCCACTAAAAATCAGGAACTCTCTGCTAGGGTGGGATGTGAGAGCTTTACATCAGTTATGTTCTTTGCGTCAAATCTTTACTATAAAAGACCTGAATCAACCCTTAGTTAATAACCCAAATTTAAAAATAGACAAGAAAGTAACTGAAACTTTTTATGGAGGATCCCACAATGAGGTATGCCTTGCTGACTTTGTTTCAACTAAATCGGTCCTATCTATTCCCATTCTGCAATCAAAGTTTAAGGTATCCCTAAAAAGCCAGTTTCAGCTGCTTCAAATGCGTCAGTGTATTAAACATTTTCTGGGTAAACCCCCATGGTCGGACAACGCGGGTGTAGTATTAAACAATTTTTGGTTAATCTCTAAGGGCTGGAAAGCGATAGCCAAACTGTACAAGGCAAACTGTGTCAAAGGTTTCCCCTACAGCCCATTATTGGAAAAATAATTACAAGGATTTCCCAAATAAAATATGGGAAAAGATCTGGACGGATAACTATTTTTTAATCAAACAAGACTGATTAAGAAACATTCAGTTCAATATCCTCCACAATTTATACTTTACGCCCGCTAAACTATTTCAGATAGGGAGGCTGACTTCAGCATAATGTAAAGAATGTGGCTCTGAGTTAGCTACTTTACATCATAAACTATGGTCGTGCCCTAAAATAGCTAATTTCTGGAACATGGTCAAAAAGGGGGTAGCACCTTATCTTAAAATTGCCCTGTACTTTAACGAGGACACTTGTTTGCTAGGTATGAATTCAGCGATCCCTACCTATTCCCAAAAAGTGCAGTTAGCATTGGTAGCTATGGTCACTAAACTAGTAACACTTAGACACTGGAAGGTGGAATGGGAACCTTCATTTGGTGAATGGTGGGCAGAATTTCTTACCACTCTAAATGCAGAAAGGTGTGTAGCCTGGTTCTCTCGCTCTGGTGAGAAGTTCCAGGAGTGCTGGGGTGAACTTTTTCATTTCTTAAGGATAAATTTGGTTACTGAACCATCACCCACCAATCCTTTTCCCCCTTCTCTATATTAAGGCTTTCAATTCTTCTGGTATATGAGTACTTCAGATGTTTACTGTGCAAGATGATCCTGTCTCTAGGGAGAATAATATTTTTTAAACTTTTATAGGGGGGCATAGCAACTTCCAAGGTGCCCCTTCCAACTGACTTCCCTAATATACATACAGGTTTTTCCTTACCTTACTTTCCGTATTCGCTCCCTTTCGCTACATTCTGTATAGGATTGGTTAGAGTTGTGCCATGAACCTTTACTCAGATCTCTCATAGAACCCTTATATGGGCCAATACAGATCATATAATACCGGTTATGATTGCATTTTGGTTACGTTAAAAGGACTGCTGCTGGTAAGGGGGGGTCTTTTTTTCTTTTTTCCGTTCCTGTGAGGGGGAAGGTTTGTTTCATTAAATTTGGGGTCTCTTCTTTTTCTTTCCTTTTTTTCTGTATTTTTTATGTTCTTTTATCTTATTGTAATATGTACAAGTCTGTGACTGCCTAGTCAAATTGGAATGGCATTTTATGACTTTGACTAATTTATGAGTTATGCAAACTGTTTTTTTTGTTCTAAAAAAAAATAAAGTTATTTGCAAAAAAAAAACAACTATGCAGCACCAGTGTGATCTGCCACAGAGGGATTCTGATGCCCTGTGACCATGAGAGTGTAGCTCGAGAGGTCCATGGGAATTGGAACCCCGAGCTGGCAGAACACACTGGTTGTGCATAGAGCTGCTCATTCTGTCATATTAATAGAGTATAGTACTGTGTGCAATCTGTGTTTTGTCATATCTGTTGCTGTCAAACTGAAACTGACACATGCAATCTCTAGAGGTTCTAGGATGCTGTTCTCCCACCATAGGGGTAGAACAGCATTCCATGACCTTGGAACTGTGGCAAAACAGCATTGTGAAAGGGGTGGAATTCTCTACAGACCAACACTCCACTATACACTATCAGCATATTACAGGCATGGAATTCCATGCATAACAGCATTCCACTATACATTGCATAGCGGATGATGCCTGATGTACAGGTGATAACCATGGTGTAATCACCTCGAGTGGTTGCTACGGCATCAGTAAACCTCAAGAGTGTAGCTTGAGAGGTGTACAATTGCCCTAGCAACCGCGGGAGACGATCACACCATGGTTATCACCTGTACATCAGGCATTGTCATTTACAGTGTATAGGACTCGACATGAGAAGTCCCCCCCCCCCAACACAAGTAAGTGAGCCTTACCTTATTAATTAATCTGTACTACAGCCACATGATTGTGTAGGAAAACAAATTATTAGGATACACGGACTGAATGACAGTGAGTTAACCTCTATCAGACATAGAGATTGCTAGACTCAGTAACAGTAAACTGAGACAACTGGAATGTTATATGAATAATATGAATACTGTACTGAGGCTAACAAGCACAATCTGGGTGTGTAGAATACTGAATAACACTGGCATTCTGTTTTGTAAACTCACTGCTATGACATAGTGGAGATAGGTTTATAAGGTTCTGACATCACAACAGTGGGATTACAGGGTTGTAATCTCCTGGATTTCAGTGGTAATAAGGGCTATCCATACATTATAGTACTGTATTGGATGGACAATAGGCCGACCCAGACAATGCCAGCCACCTGCCTGTCTGAGGGGACAGGACCAGATCCCAGGTGTGGCAGTACCACATGTGTGATTGTAAAGTCCTGGCCACGCACAAGTTGGTCCTGTACTGCCTGTATGTGTCAGGCTATGGTATCTGTGATCCATCCAACAGTGGAGTACTGGTAATGGCCTTGGGACTGCAGCTGAATACTAACTGGTGCAGCCTGTCTGTGCTTGTACGTGGCAGTGCTGGGGTGCTGGGTGGGCCATTGTCCCTCCTGGCTGCCCCTGTGTGGGTAGTGGTGCCCCACCAGCATTATGCACTGTCCAACGCCCATTGTGGAGACCATACTTGACTGACTGCACGTTGTGGTGCTGTAGAAGGCAGTAGGGTGAGATCAGCAGTGTGGAGGCTGCATTTTGGAGTGCATCAGTAGTCCACTGTGACTGTAGGGTATATGTCATCCACTATGACAACTGCCACAGGTACCCGTGCTGTCACCCATGTTACCGAGTGACATCTGCATCACATACATCCTACCCCCCAACCCTGTATTGTGTTGTGTGATGTGTGCACATGGGTCACAGCAGACAAGACTCATTCAGTTATTAAAGTCGCTACACTGTGGTACTGGCTGGTGGCTGTGTGTGCACAGTGCTGTGCAGCCGGGGTAGTACCAATGGTGTTGTGGTCCAGGATGTCTATCCACATGACAGGCCAGTGCATGTACAGTGTGCACATCCAGGCCATTGCATGGCACATGCTGACACACATGCTGGGGGTGCAGTACCCCAGTGTCGTATTGCTGTACAGTACCCACTACGGCTCCACATGGTGAATCACACACAGGCCTTGTGCACAGCTGTGCCAGGACCACCTATACACCCATCTTGCCTGTATGTGTGTGCACAGTGGCTGCACTGATACATGCACTGGCACATGCAACAGTGCCTAGGCAGCGCCACTAGAGGTACATGTGTTGTGGTCAGCCATCTAGCCCTGTTGTGGGGATGCAACCCATGGTTCCACAGCATGTGTTCCACAGTTCTGGGTGTGCACAGGCCCAGTATGGCACTGGATGTGCCTGGGGGGGACACCATGGGTCAGGCATTTACAGTCATGGCTGCACAGTCTCACATATGTGCATGTTAGACATGGTCTGTGGCTGTAGGTGCACCAATGTCCATGCCAACATGTGCAGCCAGGCCTCCTGTCACATGCCACAGGCAGCAGCATGGGCAGTGCAACTGTGTGCTGCACACACACAGCTGGCTTCCACATGTGCTGGCCTGCAGGACTCCACAACACTGAGGTGCAACGTGCATGTCCTGTTGGCGTTCCTCAGGGGATGGGGGTGTGCATGATGGCTATGTGTTGCACCATGGCCGTTTGATACTGTTACAGCTGTGCAATGTTTGTTCACAACTGTGTGTAACCCTTTCCCTGCCTTCTGTCCCACACAGGTTAGGCTGCCGGGCAGGAGCGGCTCAGGGCCCATAAGTTTCCAGGAGATGAGCTGTGTACCCTGGTATATGCTGTGAAGGAGAGGGAGATGGTCCTATGCCATAGTAAGTCAACAGATGCCACTGTTCAGTTGATGTGGGAGGAGACTTCCACAGTGGTGAATGCTGTTGGTGGTCATGGCCATACCACCGATGCCGTCCGGAAGTGGTGAAATGGTCTGCTATGCAGGGCAAAGGAGGAGGAGGCACAACAAATCAGGGACAGGCTGCAGACTGGTTCAGGGACAGGCTGTAGACTGGTGGGGGACCACAACCAATGGAGCAGTGGGACTGGGACCCATTGATGGCCATAGTAGCCTCTACCCTGTGGCCAGTGGCAGTTGGTGGGGTTGAAGGCGGTGGGTGTGAGACACCACTCACGCCACCTAGGGCAGGTAAGTTCATGACATGTATCCATCACTCAGTGGACGGCAACATCATGGGGACTGAGGCACACATCACCACTGTCATGGTGCATGCATAGGGCTCACATGGGTATGTCCCATTGTCAGAGTGGCATTGGCGCTGCACAGTGGTGGGCATCTGGTGGCGGGCATATGTCATGCGTGCATGTGTGCTGTGGTGCAGGGGGCTCCTAGGGCACAGACTGTATTTTCATGGGATGCACACTGGGGTCTACATGGGCATGCTGTGGGGCACACATTGCTGGGGGTGCATGTGGCATCATTGGGGGTGTGGGTGGGGTGGATAGTCTGTTCACTCTAGTGGTCACTCACATCTGTCTGTTCCATTACAGCACTACATGCCCATCAGGCCATGTCCCAGGTGGGGCCAGGCACAGTTGCACAGGAGGAGAATGGCAACACAGCAGAGGTGAGCCCTTCCACATCAGGCATGGCTGCCACAGGTAGACCCGCAGTGGCCATGTTGGTCAGTGCAATATCTGGTCACAGACAACATGAGGCAATGGTGTATGCAGGAACCTCAGAAGAGGAGGATACGGCATTCCTGGAGTCCCTGAATCCACCAGAGTATGCCCAGGTGGAGGATCTGAGTGGAGAGCAAGTGGTGATCCTGACTGTGATGAGTGACCACGGCTCAGGGGATGCTGGTTATGGGTGTGGCTAGTGGCACCAGTGGTTTGGGAACAGTGGGGGATGGCACCATGCCTGAATTGGGGGTGAGGGATACTCAGACACATGCCACCTTTGTGCCCACAGCTGCTATTCCACTGCCCACGCAGTGTTGCCTGCCAGATACATCCCACAGGGCAATGACCGAAGGGCCAGTCCAGCAGCATGCTCCGTCACCTGTGAGACCAAAGTTGCAGTGGCCTACACACCGCCAGCTGACCCCCACAGGCCCCTTCACATCTGCAACACACTGCCCAACGCCAGCCACAACCCCTGCCACAGGTGCAGGATGCTGATGCTGCACCTGAACAGGATGGCCAGGGAGCGTGGCCCATGCTCCAGAAAGCCTTGGCCTCACAGCATGCAGCCCAGCAGGACCTGCATGATCTCTGCAGGGAGCTGTGGCATGAGTTGTCACAGCTACTGGAGACAGTGGGCACTGGCCTTGCCCATGCTGAGCAGTGGTCGGAGGAGCGAATGACCCTTGTCTTTGCCACCATTGAGCGTGGCTTTGGCGACCTTACTGCTGCTGTGCAGGCCCATGCTGTGGTGCTGTGGGATACTGTTATTACAGCACTGCAGGGTGCACCCAAATGCCAGTGTGGCCATGCCTCATATGGGCAGTAGCGTGGCACAGGTGCACGCAGTGTGTGTGCCACCTCCTCCACCCCTGCCTCCTGTTCATCCACGCGGCGTGTACAGTGTCATGGCTGCCCTCCCTCCACACCTGTACAGGCCTCACGGCATGGCCACGGATGGCCTGCCCTCTCAGCCTCACCTCAGTCCACCCCAGCTTTGTCCTCAGCATGTAGCAAGCCCAGCAGTTTACCACGTACACAGGGTGTGCATCGTGTGCACAGTGGCAGGCGCAGCTGATGTGCTCCACCACATGCATGGTGTGGCCCTGTCCCACTCACTTGCATGCCAATGCACACACCCACATTCCATGTCCCCTGCACATGCACACTGTCCTCCAAGGCCCATGATCACTCCCATGCTACAGCCCCTACCAACGCATGTCTACATTGCTGTTTGCTGTGCACACCTGGGTGGTGGCCATACCTCTCGACCTTTTGTCCCCCGACCATTGAACAGTGCCTCTCAGGATGTGGTACAACTGAGCAGACTATGGAACACTTTATCAATGCTTTCCCTCAGAAGCTCAGTAAACTGTTACAATGTTTGCATGTCTGTTCAGGCTGTCTGTTATTACTTGCCTGATGTTTTGTTGGCATCATTTACAGTAGGGATTTATAGGGATTTACTTTACAATGTTACCACTGAGTGTGGGAGAGGTCCTCGCACTCTGGAACAGGGAGCTGCTGGGATGTAACAGGAAGACCGTTCCTCGTACTGTGTTACAGTTGAGTAGTATGGTGGTGGGCAACACACATCACACACACCACACCACATCACATCACCACACTGGAAACTTGTACAGCATCTATATATTACACTGTTCACACTGCACTGTATCTGCATTACCATTAAATGTACTGTTGATACCATATTATTTGTCTGTGTTGTGTT
Source organism: Neoceratodus forsteri (assembly GCA_016271365.2). Taxonomy (NCBI): domain Eukaryota; kingdom Metazoa; phylum Chordata; order Ceratodontiformes; family Ceratodontidae; genus Neoceratodus; species Neoceratodus forsteri. The sequence continues at coordinate 553,093,367 of CM057458.1, forward strand.
TACTCACCGTCCACCCTGGGTTAGTGTCTCGATGCTGCTGCTCCTGTGCTCAATGGCCCAGCTGGCCATACGCGGATCCCACCTCTCGAGTTGCTCTACTATCCCCCTTACCCCTGGCTCTGGCTCACTGTCAGAATGTACCTCAGGTTCAGGTGCACGTATCGCACAGTTCAGTGCCATGTTGTGTAGCATACAACAGGTCAGGATGATACGGCATACCTTCTGGGGGCTATACTTTAAGGCACCGCCTGACTGGTTCATGCTTCAGTTCCGCATCTTGAGCATCCCAAAGACCCTCTCAATAACATTCCTTGTAGCAGCATGTGCCTCATTGTACTGTTCCTTGGCCACTGTTGCTGGCCGAGGTACCGGTGTCAGCAGCCAGGGTTGTAGGGGATAGGCACTGTCCCCTGTGGAGAGATAACAGGTGTTAGTGTTGCTGTCCTGCACAGTGCCCACTGCTGCTCTGTACCATTACTCCCTGCCCCTTCCATGGCTACCCTTGCCTATTCCCCCTTCCCTGTGCTCTCACCCTGTTGTGGCTGCCCATACTCACCAACTAGATGCCCACTTGGTATCCTGCCCTCCTCGAATGCCCAGCACAGCTGGGGCTGGTGCCAGATGAAGGCATCATGGGCACTGCCAGGGTACTGTGGAAAGACATTGATTATGTGCCCAGTCGCATCACACACCACCTGGCAATTGATTGAGTGGTAGCCCTTCCTGTTCACATGTAGGTCACTGGCATCACCAGGTGGTGCATGGATAGGAACATAGGGGGCAGTCAATGGCACCAAGTACAGCGGGTAGGTGTGCAACTCGATGGAATTGCTGCATGGTTGCTGTGCGCTCTGCTGCCATGCTGGGGAATCCAATAAATGCACCAGCATGTGGCAGGAGAGCATCAAGGAACTGGGTCAGGAGGCACGATGTGGCAGACTGTGATACCCCAATGGTGTCCCCCACTGGGTGCTGAAATGTCCCAGTGGCTGGGATGCACATTGCTGCCGTCACCTTTTTCTCAACTGACATGGTGTGGCTGCGCCTGGTGTTTGGCTGCAGCTCCTCATGAAGGAGTTTGCATAACTGCCTCAAAATTCTCCTGTCTAACCTGTACTGGCCAACAATGTAGTCATCAGACAAGGTCTCAAAGAAGACTCTGGGCGGGTGCCATCTGTGTGCAGCATATCTCCTCCTTTGCCTGCATAATGGGCCTTGTTGAGCCTGCTCCCTTTCTTCCTCCTCCACAACCTGCTCCATAAGGTGCAGCACTACAGCATTACTGAATACAGCCATTTTGTTTCACTTCTTGGTCTGGCCACTCCCTCCTCTGTGGATTGCCCTGGGATTAGGCCTCCCTTTTATATGTGGTAAGTAGTGCTGCGCTATGTGTAGCGCAATGGTGCATAGCATAGCGCTATGTCTCTGAATATTCCATTGTGCCCATATGCAGGTACCCACCCCTCCACTTTGCTCCTTGCATACATTATGTTTTAGCCTGGCGCTATTGCATTTAGGGCACGCTATCTCCCACTTTGAATATGGCAGTCCTATGCTAACCCTGCACTAATCCTGCGCAAACGGTTAGCTCGCCATGCTAAGTTTTGAATATCTGGCCCTAAGTCTTTTACTGTCTCCTCAGTTCCTAGTATTGCACGTAGTATTTATTTTTTGTTTTTTAGGGTTAGGATGGGAATGTTATAAGCATACAGTATTTGAGTGGTGTAGTGTAATGGATAAGTAAAGGGAAGAAGGGTGCAACAGAGGGGTAGCTGAACTCACTGAACAGAAAAAACTTTTAAACATAAATGTCTTAGAACATTTTCAGTGCACTGCAGTAATGATCACTCAGAGTCTGCATTGATTACTCAAATATGGCATCTTTGGGTGGTTGCACTGCCATAGTGGTAAATGTGTATATGTCCATTGAATACACAGAGTGGGCCAAGCAGTGTTGATCCTGCTAATCCATCAGCAAACAGGTCAAAATTTGTAGCATAGTCTTTCTGGAGCAAGACAGTCCCTAACTTTGTCCATTGGGCCTTTAGTTCTTGTGGCCTGGTGGCTGTGGTGTTTGTGGATTACACCAAGGCCTTTGACTTGGTAGGCCATCCCTTACCACTTAAGGCATTGGCAAGCCTAAATGTTTTGGGTGAGGTGGTTGATTGGTTTGGTGAATATTTAACCAACAGGGAAGACAGAACCATGACCAATTACTTATTCTCTGGTAAGAGGAAAATTGATTGTGGAGTCCCTGAAGGGTTCTATTCTTAGACCCCTGCTCTTCTCCATTTTCCTCAACAGTTTACCCAGTGTTTGCCTTCTTCAGAGGTGGCCCTATATTTCAATGATGTGGTACTTTTAAGGGAACTGAAGGATCAGGAGCACTTGAATGTTTTGATCCAGAAAGACTTCAATGATCTGCAACATTGGTTCAGTTTGAATAAGATTATTTTAAACATAAAAAAGCAAAATAAATGTTTTTGCTGACCAACATAAGATGGTAAACCTTGATTTTAAAATGAAAATTCTTGATGGTGATTTTATTAGGTCTCTAAGTGTCCCAGTTTAAAAAAAAACACATTTTATGATTGCCAACATTCTGTAAAGATTGCTGATGTAGCTGGTAGTTTGATTCTGATTCTTTTTCTTTAAAAAAGTGAAAAACAGACTCCCACCATATTGGCGTTACCACACAAAAACAGGTTTGTTTACATTCCTTGATCAGCTCAAACTGCATCTTTCTTGGACTTGGGAACATCCTCAACATAGTCTAGTCCCTCATGATGCAGTGGGAGTTTAGAAGGCTACCGTCTCATGAGTGACTGCACTGTTTGGGTGTGTTTCTAATATTCAGGAAGTATGCAGTAAGAACAGATCCAGAACTGCAAACAAAACAAGGTTGTTTATAAATATACATTAACATGCATTTCAGTTCTACTAAACAAAGAGACAGACAAAACAAACAGCAACATCAATGAATTTTAGAGAAAGTAAGCAATTCATAAAATTTAGTTTTTTAACTAGACATAATATGATGAAAATCAGGTTGACAATATCCCTATAATATCTAGGCCTGATAGTGGACAATTCACTAATATATTTCATTTCATTTCATAACATTTTATTTTTATACTGATATATACTGCTAGGATACCAAATTCTATTTTCAAGTGTAGACCTGAATAAGGCATGCATGTGTAAAACAAAACAGCTAATTAAGACATAATGACACATTTTACAAGATACAAGGATTTTTTTAAAATCCCTGTTGAGAATTGTAAAACCTTTTGTTAGGGATTTAAGGAGTCATGTGATGTGCTGCCGAGAGTGAAAGCTCTTCTTGATCTCTCCAATTCCCATTTTATTATTTTTATCAGTATCCTTAGCCCACACTTGTTCCTTACTTACATTGAGACATTACCTTAGCCTGGTTCTGTATTGGACTATTGATAGTTGCAGTCATTATGGAGTTGTTTTTTTTGGTTAGTTGTTTAACCAGGACAAGCACACTAAGCTGAAAGCTTTTTTACCTGGGAAGCACAGGAAAGTTAAGTGACTTGCTCAGGGTCACACAGTCTGCAAGTGGAAGCTGTGGGATTCAAACCCAAGTGTGGTCTGCTGAATGTCACCAGATTTGCAGCTCAGAGCCTTAAACCACTGCTCTATACTGTCTCCCGTGGTGGAAATGAAGAATGTTCCTCCATGCCACACTGCTGGTGACTCCAAAAAGGCACAAGGGCTTGAAGTGCTTGAAGGCACAGGCCACTGTTACCAGCCATGCTAGTTCTACTCCGGCTCCCTTAGAGAAGATCGATCTTCAGAAATTTATGCCATTGAAGGATACCCTCCAGGTCCTCACTGAAGAAATGAAAGTGATCCAGCTGGCTACCGAAACCCTGACCTGTCAAATTGGTACTACTAAAGCTGATATTAGTTTTCTGGATGACTGGGAAGATCGGCTCAACCCTGAGATAGTTTCCCTTAGATTGAAAACAACACATCTTGAGGCCTGCCTGGAGGACCTTGAAGGAAAAACTGCTGCAACAACATAGTTATAATTGGAGTGGAGGGTCCATCATTATTGTCTTTGTCCAGAATTTGTGTGAGAAGTTGGCAGGTCCCTCCCCTAATGGCCCATCCTATGTTGTTGAGAGATTTATGTGATAAGTGCAAGTCCCTTATCATGCTGCTCACAAAAAGTAATGCAAAATTGCCTGCATTAAAAGGGTGACTTGGATTTAGAGAGACCACTGCAAACAGCGACGGTCCTCTGAAATTAAATGATTCTTTTGTTTTTTGAGGGGGCTATGCCCCCTGCATCCCCCTTTGTGGGCACCGCACTCCCCAAAATAATGATTCTCAACTCCAGGGGGAGCAGACTTAAGTAAAAATAGAAACTCCCCCTGGAACCAAAACATTTACCTGCACCGGGATCCGAACCCAGCACCACAGGCTCCAGGGACAGTGGCTCAAGCCACTACATCACATGGCCAGCTTGGCAGGGCTAGGCCAAATAATTCATTTTATCCCCTGTCTTATGAGTGTAGTGCGTATCCCATAGCGCTACACTCACTATGTCTATTCAGTGCTCTTTTCCCTACTTGCCCTACATGGGAGCAGTATTACTGAATCACTCATATTGAGTTGCTCAATAATACTCACCCATATTACGTTGTTGAGTGGGCTCAGTGGGTGCTTTGGTCAATGCCACCAGAAGGTTGTCCCCCCCACCCTTTTATTTTTAAATTCCTGAAATTCCTGCCGGATTGGCAGCATTTACTGACTAAAGTACGGGAGTCAAATGAGGTTTCCTGTGAGGGTGCCAAATTTCAGGTGATGCAAGATCTCCACCTCTCAGTGTGGCAAAAGTGAGCAACCTTTCAGCCCATTGTTTCTAAACTGTTAGCCGCACAGATTTATTTCAGAATGTTGTATCCCGCCCGACTTCAGGTCACCTGTGATTCAGTGCAAAAGACTTTCGAATCCATGGACCAGGCTAAAGATGAGCTCCCTGCTTACTTCTCAGATCTTTTTAAATGGCCTCAGGACCCGCCAGACTGTTGTGAACTGCATGACTACTTCATTTAGTCCTCTGTCAGATTTCATGTTATGTGCTCAATTCGCAGACCTTACTTAGGATGCTGCATTTGGATTTAATTTGTTTTTTTTTCCCAGTGCTTCACTCAAATAAAACCAAAATATCTGCATGGACAAGTCACTATTGATGCTTCAGTTGCCTATATGTACTTGGTTTGATAGTTCACTGGGATTTGTGGATAGCAGTGCCATCTGCAGGGTGTTGGTGGTGAACCTTGTGTATGTTGTACCTCAGCTTGGATGTTTTCCCACTATGGCTTCATTAGTGAATTCCTAACTAAACTGTTTTCTTTTTGATAAAGGTCAGGAACATTACTTTGATTCTCCAGTCATTATCTAAAGCCGCCCTTTGAATGATTTGTTCTGGTATAGATGCTCTGCTTTACCTCATGGCTGGCTGTTTCTGGCTCCTCTGGCTTACCACCATCAGCACTGTGGATTAGTGATCAGCTCATCGGTTCTCCATTTCTTGTATACTCAGCTGACAGTTTATATGGACATAGATGATCTCATTTCTTTCTACTTTGTTTGGTAATTTTCTTTTTCTGTTTGGGAGCCCCCTCTCTTTGATTTCCCATGGTAGTTTTTTTTATAGTAGTTGTTCCCTTACTGCCTGTAGTTAGAAAGTGTCATAGTTTTCACATACATTACAGACATGCAGGGTTACAATATTCCCCAGGTCTTTTTTGCTTCTGCTTCCTGGAACTTTTATATTTTTCTTGTGAGTGGGGCTTTGTCTCTGTGTGTCATGGGTTGGTTACTGTTTTCACATACCCTGCTTTCATCAATATAATGGCTTTGTTATAAGGGTGCCCCTGGTTTTTGGCAGAGGATGTTCCTCTACCCCTTGGAGGTGTTTTTTTTTTATTTATCAGGGTGTAGTTCTGCAGCAGGAGTTGGGGGGTTGGGAGATCTTTGGAGAGCAGCAAATGAGCAACATCATGGATCATGTTTTTTTGGGATGTGGTCATTTGGACTGGGGGTGACTTGATTTCTTATGATATGTGTAGTTTGGGGATTATATATTGTATTATGGGTTATGAAGGTCTATTTTCTGGGCAGTGGGCTCTTATGTTACATGTCATATATTTTTGGTGTTGTGCAGAGCTGTTTTTTATCTGTGTTTGGCAGGAAGGGGATCACTGATGGCATTCGGGAAATATCTCTGTTTATGCATTAGGTGTAAGGCACAGATCAAATTGGCAAAAAGCAGCTATTTAAGACAAAAACAAATTGATGGGCTTTCTGATATGAGAAACTTTTGGAACGCGGTTAATAATTTGATTAATCCTAGTTGAGATTCTGTGATGTCTATGAAATTGGCTGATGATATGATTTCTTGTCCAAAACTTACAGCAAACTAGTTTAATCACAGATTTGTTGATTTATATAAGTAGTTCTGTGATAGTTACAATAATTCTTTTTTTCCCTGAATCTACTCCTGACGATAAGAAACCTAAGTTTTATTTAAAAGTCACTACTGCTAAGGAAGTATGTAGATATTTATGTCAGCTTAAACCTGACAGGTCACCCAGCTGTGATGGTTTGTTGCCTAATTTACTGCATGATGCAGCTGAGGTTCTGTTTTACCCTATTAGTAATGTGATAAATTTATCATTTGTTATGACTGAGGTGCCTGATTTATGGAAACATGCACTGGTAGTGCCTGTTCATAAATCTGGCTCTCTGCATGATTTCAAAAATGACAGGCCCATTTCCATTTTGTCTGCTATAGCTAAGATTCAGGGAAGGATAGTTTTCAAGCAGCGTATTGATTATGTTGATCATAACAATGTGTTGTCAAGGCATCCACATGGATTCAGGAAGGGTTATGGGACAGAGATTGCCTTGCTCAAGTTCACAAACGTGATCCTAGAAGGTATGGAGAATGGGTGTTTGACTGGGGCCACGTTCGTGGACTTAACCAAGGCATTCAATCTGGTTAGCTACAAACGTCTGATCAAAAGAGTAAGTGCATTATAGGACATCCTGCTCTAATGTGGTTTACAGATTATTTACAAAACAGGTATCAAATGGTGAAATATAGGGCTATGTTTCTGGGAAGCTTGCAGTAAAATATGGAGTACCATAGGGCTCCATATTGGGTCCTATTTAATTTTCTTTGTATTTTGATGGGATCTCTACTGCACTGAAAGATGTTGGCCTTACACTTTATACTGACAATGTGGTGGTATATGTACACGGTAAAACAATTTCTGAGTTAAATCCTATTTTGTCCAGAGAAATGGGTAATCTGCAGCACTGGTTAGATGTAAATCAACTGGTTTTAAATACAAGGAAAACAAAAACTATAGTTTTTGAAACATCTCCTAGATTAAAAACCTTGGGGCGTGTCTTCATGTCAAAGCATTAGATGGTGATGTATTTGAGAACGTGGCTACATTTAAATATTTGGGTGCTGTGTTAGACCCTCTGTTAAGTTATGATTCTCATTTGAGTAGTGTTCATTCAAGAATTCATTGCAAGTTAGATATGTTGTATAGGTTAAGGTCTTTCTTGATGGATGAAACTAGAATGGCCATTGTCAGACAGTGCCTATTGTCCATTGTTACTTATGCCTCTGATCACTGATAAAGCCTCTGCAAATTTTGTGTCCAAAAAGTCTGTCCTATTGCAAACAGTGGGTAAATTTGCATTGTCTCTCCCTCATGTCACCTATCATTGTATAGTCTTGGCTAGAATGGGGAGGCTTCCAAGTCATGCTAACCATAATTATCTTATGGCTAGGTTTGTGTATAGAATATTACAGTCAGGAGAACCACTTAGCCTTCATAGATTTTTGCAGTGTCCAGATCTGGGTAGATTAACTAGGACTAGGGAGGGTGGGTCTGCTTTGATGTTTCCTTTTAGGAAAAATGTTAGTGGTCTGAGGGCTTTTTCTTATATAGCACCTATTATTCAGAACCATATTCCAATTGTTATTAGGGGTCTGTTTACTTATGCTGCTTTTTCACAATCTCTATTTTTGTATTACAAAGCATTACATGAATGTAATTGTTTTAATTGATTTTACATCTGACATGAATTCTCAATGTGGAATTTTATTCCTATATTTTCTATTTGTTACTTGTATTGTATGTATTTATTATGTTTTTGTCTGTGTGGGTCGCACCTGTAAAAGGATGAAATGTCCAGTTGTGCTTACCTGTTAAACAAATAAACAAAAATAAACAAACAGGGGATGGGTCCTGGAGCACGGTTTTTCCTACTGAATGTTACTCTATCTTTACTATGAGTGGTAGGGGGCTCTTTTCATTAACTGTTGCTTGGCTGGATACTGGGTAGTTCTTATTACTTTGTAAAGTAGAATATTAAGAGAGCTCAGAAGAAGCGGAAGTGCCATATGGTATTGTACCACCTCAAGCAGCTCCAAGCTGAAATTGCTTTCTTGCAAGAGCCTCATATGCAATGTGAGGATATTCATTATTTCAGGCAAGAATGGGATGGCCAAGTATTTGGTGCAGGTAGCAGTACTAAAAATGGTGGTGTGGTTATATTAATTTCTTGAAAGGTTGCTTTGAAGATGATTAAAGAGTACTGAGATCCCGAGGGGCGGTGTATTTTTTTGCATGTCATTCCAGGTTGGGAATAACTGAATTCTTGTTGGGCTCTGTTTATGGCTCTAATGTGGATTCTCTGAATTTCTTCATGGACTTGGCTGCCCACTTAGTCCCGTTTGTTCGCGTACCCCTGTCTCTTCATGGAGACTGCAACTTTGTGTACCAAACTAGCCTGAATAGGTCTGGTTCCCATAAAAAAGGTCTATCCCTAAGTCAGCTGAGTCTGTGGGAGTTATTGGATACTCTTGGCTTGGTGGATGACTGGCGTGTTCTTCACCCCACAAACCAGCAATATACTTTCTACTCTCCCTCCCATGATACATTTTCTAGACTTGATTATTTTCTTATTAGCCAGGACTCTCTTTTTAGTTTGTTTTCTTGTGAAATTCAGTCATCTGTCATTTCTGACCATGCGTCAGTTCTCCTAGTGCACTCTGTCCATGGGCTAGAAGAACGAGATAAGGTTTGGCACAGTAACGCCCAGCTCCTCCAAGATCCTGGTACATTAGGCTTTATAAAGGATTTTATTATGGTGTTTCTTAATGCTAATGACGGTTCAGTGTACACCTTAGATGTTCTCTGGGGGCTGCTAAGTGCACGGTCCATGGAGAATGTATCAGACTGGCTATCAAGTACAACAAGGCTCACAATAAAAAGAATGATCAGCTATTGTCAGACATCCAGCAGCTGGAGCATTTGCTCTCTTCTGATACTCCAGCCTCTGTTCAGCTTCAATTAAATACTTTCAGGGTGCAATATGCTGACCTCCTAGTGGAAAAAGCAGAGTTTTCCTTAATGTGCACTAAAACTCATAACCTAGACTTTGGAGGGAAGGCAGGGAAACTGTTAGTACTCTGGCTTTGTAAGCTTGAGTCCTCAAGAATTATTCCTTTTCTCCAACCTAGCCCAGGTGATGCTATTGTCACCTACCACCATACCATTGTGGAAGCCTTTTGGAGGTATTATAGCCTTTTTGTATAGGACTGATCCACCTCGTCCTACCCTTAAAGGTCAAATTCATTCCTACCTTGATCACCTCACCCCTTTCCACTCTTACCTCACAACAGCAGGATCTATTAAAAGGTCCCATTATGGTCTCTGAAGTCAGTCGGGCTATTAAGCAGCTCCTTCCAGATAAGATCCCTGGGCCTGATGACTTCGCTAATGATTTTTACGTGGCCTGTGTGGAAATACTTGCTCCTTTTTTGATCCATCTGTTCAACTATTCATTATCTTCAGGCCTTGCCAATCCAAACTTTACACAAGCCTGTATAACACTTAGCAGAAAGCCCAGAAAAGATGAATTATTAGCAAGTAGCTACTGTCTGATTTCCCTGCTTAATTCAGATGTTAAAATTTTGGCCAAAGTGTTGGCTGATTTCTGTTTGGGATGGCCTGATTGGCTCAATGGTTGTTCGACTATCTAGTGACCACCTTCAAAAGCTGAACTATTTTATTTCTGCATCTAGGGAGAACAAGACTCCTTTGTCTTTGGTCTTTGGACAAGGAAAAGACTTTTGAATGGGTTTCATGGCCCTATTTGTTTGCTGTTTTGCAGAAGTTTTGTTTTCCCCTGTAGTTTCTGACACAGGTCAAGGTGCTGTATTGTAATTCCTCTGCTCATATACGGTGAAAGAGTATCCTATCTGCCCCCTTTTTGTTACAGTGGGGGATGAGGAAAGGATGTCCCCTCTCCCCCCCCCTTTCTTTTCATTCTATATTTGGAGGCTCTACTATATAATCTTCAGCATAATCCACCTATTAAGGAGATTTTGGTCAGGAGAGATAGGTATAAGATATCTGCTTATGCAGATGATCTTTTCCTGCATATTGAGGATCCCTCTGCTTTGATCCCTGCAGCAAAGGCAGATATTCACCACTTTTCTGCCATTTCTGGGTATAAACTTAATTTAGATAAAATTGAGGTTATGCCCATAAATGCTCATGTTAGTAAACGAGAGACTTTGGACATGGGGTTACTGTGGGAATCCAAGGCCCTGACCTATTTATTTATTTAAAAGTTTTACCAGGAAGTCACACTGAGCAGAGTACTGCTCAATTCCAGGTGTATCTGGGGTGGGGGGTAGACATATAGAAAGCATCAATCCAAGAATACATACAATGTACAATATTGCTACATGAGCATTTAGGGGTGCATATTTCCAGGTATCCATCTGCGCTGATTAAAGAAAATATCACCCCCTTCTGCAAATGCTCAAACTGGGTTTTACAGCACTGGACAGATCTGCCTCTCTCCGTATGAGCATGTGTCAGCGTAATAAAAATGAATCTCTTACCACACATTTTATGTTCCCTTTCTATGTTATGTCTTTATTTTCCTAGGTTTTGGTTCTCTTGATTGCAGGATTTGATCAATGATTTTCTATGGAAAGGTGGAGTCTTTCTTTGATCATACCTCAAGCTGACACTTCCGAAGGAGCAGGGAGGCCTGGGTCTTCCCAATTTTTTTCCTGTATTATTGCACTTTGCATAGTAATAAATTTGACCATCCTTGGCTGTCCGGTCAGGACCTTCCTACATTTCACTTTGGTTGATAATGGAACGGAAGCTTGTAGCCAGTCTGGTATTCAGCTTAGTAGACTTTTTACTTGAAGCCATCCCAATTACCCTCACCACTTAAAACACCAATTTTTGGTCATTAAAAGCCCTTTGGCAGTTTTGCCAACATCTAGGTATGGACTGGACCAAAGATCTCACACATCTGGCACTTGGTAATCCAAATATTCTGATAGCCCAATGCTTGATACCAATTAATTTCTGTCCACAGTTCTGTGATATTACCATTGTTTCTCTTTTGGATGAGGGCACATTTATTTCACTTAATGCCCTCCAGGACCACTTTTCTCAACCTCATTTTCATAGCTTTAAATATTTACAGCTGAATCTGGCAATTTCTCCTTATTTTGGCCCAGGCCCTTGGTCTTCACAGGAGACCCTCATTATTCAACCATTTCTGTCTCTTGCAGAACAGCCCCATTCAGTGTTAAAGTTTTTCAGGTTATTCCAAACACTTGACCCCACCAGTCCCTTGGGGACATGCTTCTATTGGCAACATGCTGTGGGTCTCCAGTTGGATCCTCAGGGGTGGCGGACAATATGGCGGAATTTGTATAAATATATAAAGAAAAATTATTATTGTTTGATCCGATTTTGCATTTTGCATTATTTATACTATACTCCTCAAAGATTCTGTAAAATGGGTAAACTTGCCTCTCCTACATGCTCCCGGTGTGCTCTCCTACATGCTCTCACTGAAGGACATCTAAAACATATATTATATGCTAAAGTGATTCACTTCTGGAGTGCTATTAAGAGCTCCTTGGACCCCTTTCTGGGCCTTGAAGATTTTTTTACACCAAAGTTTGTTTGGATAGTTCTTTTCCTCCAAGTCTTTTTGGTCCTCGAAAAGGCTCATATGGCCCTAATATTGATCATGACCAAGCTCTTATTTCTACGTCTTTGGCTGGACAGTGCCATTCCCTTGTATGGAGAATGGCATCAGATGATTTTATAGGCAATGATAGTTGAGAAACAAATCGCTTCTTTACAGAACCAAGTAGACTATTTCCATAGAAGATGGGAATCTCTTTATGCACTACATTCATATCCAGTGGGCTCTTAATTTAAAGAGGTCTTGCCCTGGACCTTTACTTTCTTTTTCTCTTTTTGCATTTTTTTGTAGTTGTAGTGCTCCTTTTCCTGTTAGGCCCCTATCTGGTTAACCGTGCTCCGGGAGGAGTGGGGGTGGGGGATTTGGGGGGATAGGTTGGTTAGTTTTTGTTGAATTTTATTGTTGTGATAAGTTTATCATTTTTCTTGTTACATTTTGATACTCAGTTGTTTATATTGTATTACTCTTTTTTAAAAATAATAAAGTATATTAAATTAAAAAAACATTTGTTAGAGATTTTTTTTTGTTCGGCAGTATGTTCACTGCTACTAGGAGAGGGTGCTTCCATTTAATAGTCTAGTTGAAAATCCACTAGATGGTGCTTGAGTACTGTAATAGTAGCTGGTCTCTTTCCATAGGTATAACAAAAAGAATTTTAGAGGATTTTTCTAGTAAATGTTTTGAAGGATGAATAGGGAATCTCTCAATAATTTCTTGACAAATGTGGTGCTACTACTGTATGACACAGCTTACAAATTACATGTACATGGTTTGATTAAATAGTTCATTAAGGTTTTTTTTAAAGCAAATATGGAAATCATAACTGGGATCTTGAGAGGAATATGATTCCAATTTTTAGCTGCACATGCCTGTAGGCTAATGTCTCAAAATTTTGAGTTGGTTCTTGGACATGGATGGCCTTTGTCTGAATTGATAACGTAGATTGTTTACTTTCAGTTTCTATAAATTCCCCTGAGGATGATTTGAAGCTTGTTTTAACAATTTACAAAATCCATAAAGACCAAATCCAATCCCTTTTTACCAAAGGCAGGAACCTTATTCCAAAGGCTTAGATGGGACAGAGGGTGCATCACCACCACAGGGTTTTGCCATTTCCTCGAGCAGTGTCTGCTGGTTTGACAGCAGCATCTGAGTATGGCCTCCCTGGACACAATTCTGTGCTTGACATACCCCTTCTCGATGCACAGTCATGACACTTCATCTCTCAACTGAGATCTTGAAGGAGAAGGATCTGCAGCAAAGGTCTCACATGCTCTCCATGGCTTCAGCCCCTGAGTTTAGCTGCAGCTCACACTTCCCTCAGCAGTGTCTCCCCTTCAACAACTGTGCACCTTGTTGTCACTTGCTGCACTACTGCCCCTTGGCACAGGAGGACCACTAGGAGTGGCACCACCTCCACCCTCTCAGCTGCCTTCTTGTATTCCTCCCACTCACAGTGATGCCTTACACTAAGGTGGGTGTGCCTCATACCAGTGCCCAACTTGCTGCTCTGTTTTCCATGCCAAACAACTGTCTGGCTCAGTCTACACATCACAACACTGTTGTCAGTGGGGTCCAAAAAAAAACAAATCCCAAACTAGGGACTTGAGCTGCTGCCTAGGGGAGGAGCCAGTGGTGGATGTTCTCAGGGGCTCCTCCTCATGGGGATCAGCTGCTGGTTGTGTTGGTGCCACAGAGGGTTGGGGCATGAGGGGTTTGTCCCTTGCAGGTTCTTCTGGTGATGGAACAGCTGATACTTGCTGTTGCTGCACTGTGGTTTGGTGGGGGAGGATTCCTGCAGACAACGAAACCACTGCTGCTTCAGGTTTCTTGCTGGCCCTTCTTCCAACAATCAGTGCTGCTGCTGCCACCCATAAAGATGTCCTTTTCAAACAAATTGGGACAGTGTGTCCCATCTGTTGATCATGTGCCAGTCCCTCTCTCCTCCCTCTGACCCCCCCTCTCCTCTCCATCTCCACTCATTTTTATTTAAAATAAAAAAGGCATGAAATGTAAAAATAACACAAAGAAAGCGGTTTTGGAAAAGGCAGAAAAATGGATAAAAATGAATTATAAACAATAACTAAACAAGAATTCACATAACCAGAGTATCTGCAGACAGAAGTAAAAGGAAACTAAAGATGGAAGGCTGTAGAAAAAAAGTATAGAAATATAAAGAAAATAATACTTAAACCACAGAAAAACCTTCCTTAAAAACTAACAAGCAAAAAGAAGATGTAGGAAATACAAAAAAAAAGCTGAAAAAGGTTATTTTTAAATCACTTTTCAGTACTCAAAAAGCAGCAGATCTGCATCCTTCCACTCTCACACAGACTGGAAAAATCTAAAACTGAAGGACACTGTGTACATAGAGCTGTATCATGTGACCTGCAAGAACAGTTGTAGGAGACCTACAGACTTCTTAGGAAACTTCATCTGAATTCGCTGTAAAGGAATGTTTAAAGTGAAGTTTCATGCAAAGTGCAGATGACGTTTTAAGAAATCAAAGTTCCCACAAAATGGCTACAAGAAGTTGAAGTCAGTGACTTCACCAGAACTTCAAGATCAAAGTAAAACTTTGCTGCATCTTTACTTCATTCTCCCTCCTTCATTGTGAAGACTGAGCAGATGTACCTTTTCAGATCATCTGCTTTTTCTTGGTGTTTGTCTGTACGGCCCCTCCCCCTCCACTAATCCCTTATACTCACTTTCCCTCCTCTTGCTTTCCTTTCCTCACTTCTGTACCTGAAGAAAGTCTTATACTCTTTAGCTATCCCCTTGGCCATCCTTTCCTCTGCCTGTGCCTTTGCTCCTCTCACTGCCTTTCCTGCTTCCCTCTCTTTTACTTGGTACAGTGCTCTGTCTTCCTATCTATCCATTTCCTAATATCACCCGAATGACACCTATATTTTCCCTCTGTTTTTACTCACTTACTTCTTACAGAGTCTGGTTGCTTTAACCCACTGGAGCCTAACAATGGATAAATCCATTATTTTTCCTAGTACAAAGATACCTGTCTAGGCTCCAAAGGGTTAACTATGCCCTCCATTATTTTTTCCCAGTGTACCTTGAACCCTCCCTGACAATCCCCTCTTATAAGGCATTTTTTGAAGCAGTCTCTCATTTTTTTAAAATCCATCCTCCTAAAGTCCAGACCATGTCCCCATGTGGCTTGCCTTTGTTACCATCTTAATAAAATAGACCTACTCTGTACAGTGATCACTGGCACCTAAGAGACTGATGACCGTTTTGTCTGTAATGTCTTCCCTGTTTTTAAGCACCAGGTCCAGCACTGCCCCCTCCCTCATGGGTTCCTTGACTAGCTGAGAAAAGTCCTTTAGTAGGCATCAAGGATGGCCCTACTCCTTGCTGAAGCTGCAGTTGGAAGGCTATAATCCACATCAGTGGGGATTACCATGACACACATGACAGGGGTAATTAACAAGTTAATCATGTCACTTTAGAACTAAACTAAATAACTAAAACTAATATAGAAAGAGACTGACAAAATTATTCACCCAAACATACCAAACTAAACAGAACTAACACTACAGATCAAGAATAATTAAGAAGGACCAAGAAAAAAAATATGAGAAATCTGTTGCACACTGATTAATGCTGTCAGTCAAAAAGGCTCTGAGTCCAGGGGCCAACTTTTAAAGGGCTAAAGATTGCCCAGAGACTAAGTCCCATGCCACAACCCATCAGTATGGATAAAGAAGCTCCGCACCAATGTATACCATATTTTCTGTCCTAGCGGCAGGTGTAGCTGTGGAGGAATGCTATGCCTGATAACACCAGATATGCCATTTTAGTGCAGCCATACCTCAAACACAGCTTCAAGCTGCCATAAATTGCAGAGTTGGTTGCAAACTGTCATCTGTGTATTAAAATACAGGCAATGAAGTAAAATCTGCAGGTGCACAAGGCTGAGTTCCCTCGTGCATGGTTTTTGCCATGTGTGTGCAGATTTTTGCATTTTGAAAATCCAGCCCCTAATCTTTCTGGGCTGCCTTGTTAACTGAATACATCTCCCCTACAGCAATTCTTCACTACAGACAAATCAGTATCACTACTTTAAACTAAATGAGCAGCAAAAACCAAAACAAACTCTACAAGACTAGCAGCATAAGGCCCTCTTAAACAATCTCTGAGTAGTTTGATTTCTAAAGGCTTTGTTTTCTGATGGATTTTGAAAGTGTTTTTGCTCAGACAAGCTGGGCAGACTTCTCTCCAACTCTTTTCAGAAGACTGCACTGAAGACAGCCTCCTCATATCATACATCTTGTTTTAGTGCCATGTGACCTCCAGTCCCATGGTACATTGTGAACGTCACCTGTGGATATGAGATGGGCGAAGTTGGTTACATTTTCTCTGCATGTTAATCCACAAAGTTAGCACAATTCGTGGAATGCAGCTCAATCAGTGAATGGCAGAATTTCGCCCATGAATGGAAACAGTCCTCCTTTTCACAGCGAAATTCAACACTTTCATATTGAAAACTTTGTGATTTCATGTGAAGTCGAAGTTGCTTAGGCCAGGGAAAACTTTACAAAACTCAGCAGATGTGAGTTTCAACCACTTCACAGAAACTGTACCATCATATCTGTGGGTCCCACTTCACCAGCAACATTTCTAAATTCACAATCTGTGAAGTTAGCCCAATACTGTGAATTAGCACTATGCAAGGTGGATTAACTTTACAAATTGTGGAGAATTCACAAACTAATTTGCAAGTGAATTTTCCAATTTTGCCCACTACTATGTGTGACATAGTCATATAGGCACTCTGGTACAAACTTGGTAGAGCTACTGTGGAGAAGTACTATACATTCCATATGACTGGGCACACTTGGTACTATGTCTGCAACTTGCATTAATGAAGCAGTAGAAACCAACTGATTTCTCACAAAAAAGAATAGTAACAGTTGGTGGCTTGCATTTCCACAATTGCTTTTGTTAGCATTTTGGCCTCAAGCATGTAAGCTTTACATTTCTGGAAAATTTCAACAGACTGGACCCGGGACAATTAACTCACTTTTCTAGGTTCATCAGATTGCTGGCTCCTACTTTTGCCACCACCAGTGGTACAGTCAGATGGGGATTTGCAACCTAATCAAAGTGAGGAAGTCCATGGGCTAAAGAATCTACATTGTGAAGGAAGAAGATGGTTCTGTACTGCCACCTGAAGTACAGTATAATAACTTTCTTTCTGTACCTCTCTACCCTCCAAATTCTCCTCTCCCTGTCCATTATCTTCCTTATTACAGTTTACAAGTATTCAAGCCATGTGTTGGCACCACTTCTCTTTCCTAGACTTATGGGGCTTAAGCAAATGTCTTTTCATGGTAGATGTTCTCAGTTATGTGTCCTCCTTACCTCAGTTGAGCTTGTAACTATATTACTGTGTAAGGTACACTACGTGTCTGCCATTCTTTGTCCTCACGAAAGAAATTCCACATCACCAACAACACCATTTTGATCTTGCCAAATGGCACTCTTTAATGTTGTGGCAGGCTATTATGGCCTTCTTCTTCTAGAGTATACCCACCTCTTCCTTCACTAGTTCAGGTAGCTCTCATAAGGTTCATTAACCAATTTCTCTGCCTCAACTTTACCTACTGGGACACTTTCCTTCTCCTTCACTGCTGCTTTTAGGGGTTTTGTTTCAGCTTGCCTTTTAGACCTTGTTCATCTTTATATTTTGAGAACTACTGCATGTTTTTTCATCTCTTATGTGCCCCATCCCCATGCTTTGTCCCTCCACCACAAAACTGCTGCTGCTACAATAACACTCCTATCAGGTGCTTCATATGCTCACAATCATCGTCACTGCCCCTCTAAATCAATTTCTTTCTCCTCCTCCACTTCCATGCCCATGCCTGCTGCCTTTTTCTTTGCCCTTTTATGACTATCGTTACCCACATCCTAACCCTTGGAGTGCCATGATAAGTAATACCTGCAATGTGTAATAATGAATGTATTGTTTGTTTATTTTT
Organism: Neoceratodus forsteri; assembly: GCA_016271365.2. Classification (NCBI taxonomy): domain Eukaryota; kingdom Metazoa; phylum Chordata; order Ceratodontiformes; family Ceratodontidae; genus Neoceratodus; species Neoceratodus forsteri. The sequence goes on from CM057458.1 coordinate 553,111,459, forward strand.
GGTTCCCATTTTACATTTTGGGGCGGGGGAAATCTGGCCCATCTCCTTTGCCTCTCTGCTACTCCACTGCTTCTAGACTATGCCAGACTGTCAGTCCAGACCAACTTGCTGCCCACTGCTCAGGTTCCCTCCATATATCCTACATCAAGCCTCAGAGGCTTGCATAGTTGAGTCTGACACACACCTCAAATGCTGCATCCATTTTCATGAATATAAAAACATCTTTCTTTTGATTTTTTTTGTTATTCCAAGGAAAAGTGCCAACGGGGAGTGGGTACAGGTAGGCTTTCAACCCACACCCATGTGTTGCCCACTTCCCAGGATACCTCCTTATATTCTTCTCCCATATCACTGTGTCCTATATGACTGAACTTGACACACATTGTAAATGCTTTACCAATGTGTATGTATAAAGAAACTTATTCCTTTTTATTATGATTAGTATTATGCATTTTTGTTATTGTTATTACAGAAAAAAAGTTCCAGCTAGTAGGTAGCAGTTTTATTTGTTTGACATAAGTCATTACAATAAATAACATAAATAACACACCATCAAGGCAATCACAACTTTCAATGTGCACATATCATTTAGATAACAATTAGCATACTATAAATACATAATTGCAAGTACTGATCTTATTAAAAATAATACATTCATATAACATTCCTTCAAGAGTACCGTTAACATTAGTCCATTATTTCATCACTAATTACCTGAGCAAGAGAACACCATTTCATTTCCAAGGTCAGAGTTTTATTGACCTGAAAAAAATTGCATAATAATCCTAAAACCTGAGGATCTTATGAATTAAACAAATATACAATTAGTTTGTCAGGGGGAAGACCAAAGATAGTCAGCCATTTTTTCTGCAATAATTCAAATTGTGGACAATGCAGTGCTATATGATTTAAATCATCCTCAACCCCTAACTGACAATTACACATAGGATCTATTACATCAGGTCTTTTTTGTGCAAAGTACTGTAAATATGCTTTGCAGCATACAGTTCCAAACTATATCGGGTTATAATTCTCCTATGTTCAGGATGTTTAAGAATTGTTAGATAAGGTTCTAATCTATGATACAGCTTTAACTGTTTGAACCATCTATAATGACATAAATTATTGATTCTTTCCGCATCTTAACAAACTGAGGTGTCACATACCCTTATTTTGATTTTATCTTTAATTTCAGAGAAAGGAGTGCAACAAACTTCATAAAGCAAATTCCCTAACCCCAAAGTAAACATATTATGTTGTATAATTTTGATTGTATTAGAAGTGAAATTGTGCTTATGGTACTGTGTTTGTTCCTCTAAACACTGTCTGAGTAATCTTTTCTTGTCCAATAGGAAAAGCTTTAAAAGAAAGTCTATCCTTCTTTCTAGGGCTATTATAGATAATGGTAGTTGTCCTAACTCTCTTCTTAAAATGTTAGCTGGAACTGACTGAGGTACTTTTAAAATATACAGATACATTTTATTGAGCTGTATTTCCAAATGTTTGTATTTTGAAACAAACCATATTTCAGATGCATAAAGTACAGATGTTGTTCCAGCTAGTAGCATGAACTGGCATCTGCCAGCCCACTCCTAAGCACTATACACTGTCCAGGCTCCCATTCTATATTCCAGCCCTAGGCCTTAAGGGCTTGTGTAGCTAATATTGACTCACTCAGCAAATGATATACCAAATTTCCTAAACCTCTCATTTTATTTGATTACATGCTTTTGGTATTGCATTGAAAATATGACAACTAATAGTGGGCAGTGATGAAGCAGAAAGAAAGTTACACTTCATGCAAATATGGGTGCACAACAACCAAAGGCCAGACAGGAGGGGCCTGAATGCTTCTTCACCAGAAAGCCAATAGTGGGAACTAGCAGGCTGCCAACTCAGTTCTTTGTGCTACCCAAAGCCCTGCTTACATTTTTTTATTCTGCCCCATTCCTCAGGGGTTGCACAGCTGAATCTGACACAGAGCATATACGGTACCAATTTCTGTGAAAGTAGAAATTTATTTTTTGTTAATGCAAAGAAATATGCCTACTAGTGGTGGACACTGGTTGGCTTGCTTCCAGCCCACACCCACTTCCTACCCACAACCTAGGCTCACTCCCTATATTCTGCCCCAGGCCACTGGGACTTGCACCACTTCATCTGGCACACACTATAAATACTGTAGCAATTTTTGTTAATGTGACAGCTAACTTTATTTAATTATAGTTTTTCACTGTTGCAAAGAAAAGCACCAGCTAGCAGCAGACTCTGTCAGGCTGCCAGCTGACACACTCTTGCTCCCTCCTGTCACAATGTATTCTACCTACAGGCCTCTGGAAATTGCCCAGCTAAGCTTGGCATAAACACAGCAAATGCTTCACCAATGTTCATGAATGTAAAAACTTTGTTCTTTTATTTATTTACTTTTTGTTACTGCAAAGAGAAAGTGACAACAAGTAGTGGGCACTGGCAGGCTACCAGCCCACATTGACTCAATATCCACTGCAGTGGCTGCCTCCCTATATTCTAATCCAGGCCTTTCAGACTTGCACAGCTCAGCATGACACACACACACACACACAAGAAATGCCCAATACCTCTATGCTGCACAGTTCCACAAGGGGTTATATATGCCGGCATGACAAAACAGATCACGACTGGCATTTCAGCGATGGGCTGCATGTCGGCCACAAGTTGCAGTTGGTATGGAGCTGCACAGTTCAACACTTTTTTTTTACATAGGATGGCTTTGCCCCCGAATTCCCCGCGCCCCCTGAACTAAGGGATTCAAACTCCAGGTCGGAGTTAGTTCAGGGAGGGGGTGCAGGTCAGGGGAAGTGGTTGCCTCCTTCCAGTGGCACTTCTACGGTGACATGGTGCTGTAGTTGATATTGATGCATGTTGCCATAGAAATGCCGCTGTTAGGGTGGCATACCTCCACAAGGATCGATCCTGTCACCTCTGCTGTTCATGGTGTACATTTTGCCTTCAGATGTTATCAGGGAGTACAGGCTGAGTTTTCATTGTTATATCAATAATACCCAGCTGTACTTGTCCTGTGCACCTAGAAATCAGATGGCAGCCTCCATGTTTAACACCTGCCTGGACGAGATCCAGAACTGGATGATTCAAAACTGGCTATGACTCAACACGAACAAGATAGAGGTATTGGTAGTGGATCCTGGTCATTGCTAGGATAGGATAGGTGGATCCTGGTCATTGGCAGGATAGCGTAGGGTTCAGGAATGATTCTGGTTTGATACTGGGAGGTGTTCCCTTGACCCCTTCTACTCGGGTTGGGGATCTGGATGTGATCTTTGATGATGGTCTGACACTTGATAATCAGGTGTCAGTCATTGTCCAAAGTGGCTTTTACCATCTCAGGAACATTGCCCAGATCTGGACTCTAATACCAGCTGATGACCTTGCCACTCTAGTGCATTCCTTTGTCATGTCTGGGTTAGATTACTGCAATGCTCTGTATGTTGGGCTACTTGGATGCAATCTCCAACATCTGCAGTTGGTGCATATTGTGGTGGCCAGGTTGTTGATGACTGATGCTTCGAGATTTGATCATGTCACACCTGTCCTCTGTGGTCTGCGCTGGCTGCTGATAAGGTGAAGGGTTGCCTTCATGGTCAGATTACTGACCTAAAAAGCTCTGCATAGCCAGGAACCAGACTATCTGCAAGAACTCCTGGTTCCTCATTGCCCAGCTTGTGCTCTCTGTTCCTCCAAGGGTTGCCTTCTGGTAGTTCCCAGGGCTAGGTTGGTGCAATCTGGAGATCGCGCTTTCTCTGTTGCCACACCAGCCCTGTAGAATTCACTGCAAGTCCCTCTGAGGTAAGCACCTTCAATGGAAACCTTTAAAAAAGGCTTAAAAAATGTATTTAATCAGTCTATTACTTATATGATACATAATTACTGAAGGTTTGATATTATACTGGCTGTTGAGTTTTATGTAACAGACAGATAGATTTTAATATTGTTTTATATACTGCAATGTGTTGTTGTAAGTCTTTTGATAATGTTGTTTTAATGAAATTTTATAGCACTTTGAGCCTCTGGGAAGGGGTGTTCTATCAATAATGTTTCTTCCTGTTTTTCAGTCTGTCTGTCTGTCTGCCTGTCTGCCTGTTTGTCTGCCCATCTATCTATCTATTTATCTATCCAAATGTTGTACCACTTTTTGTGTATGTGTAAAGTGTTTTTGTTAATGCAAAGATAAAGTGAAACAAAGGGAAAAAGAGGAGGAAAAAATAGAGAGAAGAATAGGTGAATTTGTCAGGAAGGGGAGAATCGAAGGCTCACTTTAACAAAAAAAGGTCATGCATTACGTGAAAAACTCCATGACTATAGACAGTAACAAGTATAAAGAAAAATGAAGTGAAAGACTTCTAAAGGAACAGACTGGAGAGGATACTGAATATAATATTCAGAGAAAGAATAATAAAAAATAGTTAAAAAACAAGCGGTAAAAGATAGAGATGGAAGTCTAAAAGAAGAAAAAATCAGAAAGGGTTTAATAAATCCAACAGTCTTTTTCAGGGGAATACTGAGGTCTAAGAATGAAAATATGACTACACTTAAGATAGCAGAGTATAACATCTGTAAAGGCCTAATGGGAAACCAATTTAGGTGGAATGATATTGTTTCAGTGTACTGATATTTGACAGGAAAAGAAAAATGCTGGATTTGTATGATAATGCAAAAGATTGGGGTTAGACAGTTGATTTTAGATGCTAAATCTGATTTTAAAAAAATAGGAGTAAAAGCAGAAACAACTATCTGCATGGATAGAGCAAAACAAGAGGTTAGTAAGAATTTATTAGAAGAAGAGAATGTGATTTCTAGGATAGAGATAGAGTCGGGACCAAGTAGGAAATTTCAAATACAGAAAAGAATAACAAATTATTGGGAACCAATACAAAAAGAGTATTCATTACAGGATAGTGGACAATCAGGGCCTAAGGATAGGATGATTAGAGGAAGGAAAATCAGAGGCCCTAGGATTAATAATAGTGTGATATTGACATCTGATGATTGTTCTGTAATAGATTTGGGCACCCCTTCCATGAATAGTACAAGGGGAAATAGGTATTACCCATTGGAACCTGAACTGTTTCTTAATTGACTGGAAAGGGAAAAAAAATTGTCCCCCCTTCTAAGAGTAAAGAGCTTGAAGTAATTTCCTGAAATATAGTGGGATTAGGGGACAAAATGAAAGATTTGAGCTGGTGGAATTTTATTTCTAAATTTGCAGTGATCCTTTTACAGGAATCTTGAATATCCAACCAGGTGGTGTATTATTTGAGGGATACCAGACCTTGGGGATTAATGCACAAAAAACTGCCAGATATGGGAGGCCTCAGGAGGGATTTGTACCCTTGTAAAAACTGATTTGGGGGTAGAAGTAAAATGCATTGTGAAGAATGAAATATACAACATTTTGGGTATTGTGTTATTCAAGGATGGAAAGCCCATTTGTGCAATCTTGAATGTATATCTGGTTCCTAAGAACAAGTTGAAAGAAATGTCCAACAGAATGAAAATTTTGCAAACAGTGTTACTGAATTTACAAATAAGATACCTAAGTGTTACTATCATAATGGGTGGGGATCTGAATGCAAGGGTGGGGACTCAAATTGAAGACCCATGCAATAACTGGAATCTGGATGACACCTTAGGAATTCCTATAAGGATGTCTTTGGATTTGAAAATTAATAAACATGGACCATTACTGTTAAATATGCTAAAAATGACTAATATGAGGATGTTGAATGGTAGAGCAGTGGGGGATAGAGAGAGAGAGAGAGAGAGTGTACCTACATGGGAATCAAGGGAGCTAGTGTCTTGGACTACTTTATAGTCTATGCGTATTCCTTTTTTCTTATGTCTAAATTGAGAATTCTGGAAATATGGGACAGTGATCATTTCCCTGTCACTTTCAGTATAGACTCATCAGTGACAGGGAACTTAAGAACAGAGGACAAGGAAAAAAGATTTTCGGAAAATGAGTATATGAAGGTGTATAATTGGAAGAGAATAAAATGTACAGAAGAGACTCAAGGGAATGCTCAAGCTCTGCTGCAAGAGAAGTCTCTTCTACAGCAAAAATGGAGATGTATTAAATACTATCAGGAAAAAGGGAAAGATAACATGGAGCAGAATGGACAAGTAATGGAAAAAATGAATACTAGGTGTGGGGAAGATTAATGTTTTGGAGTGTGTGAAAAAATGATTTTGGATAAGTTAAAGGTTGGTAGGGAAAGTAGGACAGGTAGCAGAGACATGAAAGAAATTGGAAGGGCCAAATGGTTTGATAAAGACTGTGTTAGTGCAAAAGGCAGAATGGTAAAGCAGGGGAAAAGAATGAAAAATACAAAAGAATTGCAAGATAGGATAGCTTTTATAAATTTAAGGTATGAATATAGGATGATAATAAATACAAAAAAACAAAATACTCTAGTGACCTGTTGTAGGCCCTTCAGACATCAATAATGGAAAAGGACACAAAGTATTTTTGAAATTTAGTGGCATATGGCATGAGTAATTTTAGAAAAAATATAGAAGCTTATATTACCCCAGAGGCTTGGATTAACCATTTTAGAACAATATATAGGACAGAAGAGAAGCCCGTGGAGAGTATGAGAGAAAAGGTTGAAGATCAAGGAAATACCCTGGTAGATAAAAGTTGGGATGAGTTTACAATAAGAGAAGTGATGGCAGCAATCAATGCCCAAAAGAATAATAAAGCCACAGGCCTGGATGAAATAGATACAGAGATGTATCAATCAGATATGGAATGGTGGGTAGAAATATTAACCCCAATGTTTAATTATATGGTGAGAGTGAAATAAATCCTGCCAAGTTGGGCTGTGGGGGTGATTGTCCCTATACATAAAAGGGGCCCTATAGAAGATCCGGGCAATGATAAACCAATCACCCTGTTAAGTATAACCTCTAAAATTTTTGCCAGACTATTGTTGACTAGGTTAGAACACTGGGTAGAAGAAAATAAGATTGTATCCCTTTTCCAGGCTGGGTTTAGAAAGCAAGATCAACTTTAGACCCTATTTTTACACTTATTCATATTGTAAATAAATATTTAAAGAAGGATGGAAGAAAATTATATGTGCCATTTATAGATATTAAAGCGGCGTTTGACTGTGTTAATAGGGAAATGGATGGGAAGGGTATAGATAAAAGATTACTTAAAATGATTAAATTATTATATAAAGATACGGAAGTGGTAATAAGATATAGTAAAGATGGTACATGCACAGAACCTCTGGAGATCGAATATGGAGTAAGACAAGGGTGTTTGTTGGCCCCCACTCTTTTTAATATATATATTGAAATGGTGAGAGTAGAACTGCAAAGAAGTGATACATTCACACCCAGAATATCGCAGTTTTATATTAAAATAATGTTGTACGTGGATGACGCAATTGTTATTTCTCAGACTCCTTTGGGGATAAAAAGAGCTTTAACCTCGGTTGTTAGTACACTGAGGAAGATTGAGCTGGAGCTTAATTCACAGAAAACAAAGATTATGGTCTTTGAATGCGGAAATATAAATCTGAATTTAAAAGTACTAAAGTGGTTAATAGGAAATAAACAAACAATTAGAGGAAGTTAATACCTATTGTTATTTGGGCTTATGGTTCTCAAAGAATCTGAGTTGGAAAACACAAATTAAAAAAAATTAAAAATACAAGAACGGTGCAGGGAATTGTAAGGTTTGCTAATGTGTTTGCACAGAACTCATATGTTGCACAAGTTAGATGTTTAGAAGCAAAAATGAATGCACAGATGTTGTATGCATCAGAGATATGGGGTGTTTTGGGGGAGACAAATGCTCTGGAATTGATACAAAATAAGTTTCTTAAACAGGCATTGGGTGTATCTACAGTAGTAGCCACAGACACCAACGGCTATTTCCCGAAATGTCTGTGATATTTCTAGAGAAATCTCCTGCTTTCTGCATTTCCACAGTAGGGACAGCAGAGAGAAACTCTTTAGAAATGTTGCAAAATATCTGGAAATAGCTGCCAATGTCTGTGGCTGCTACTGTATGTATACTCATACAGCAATGATAAGAGCAGAAACTGGTGTACATTCCATTAAAAATGAGAGTAGGAAAGAGAGCAATAAAATTTTGCTATAGAATTATAAATAATGGGACACCCAATCTTGCTCATTATTGCCTAATGGAGGAAAGTGAAGAAAGATTTAGGGGTGCGGTAACATGGTTGTCGTCTTTAAATTCTATTTTAAATAAATTGTGTCTTGAATATAATTATATTTTACAACCAGATAGGGGTATGTACTTGTTTAAAAATCAGGCTATACAGAGACTTTTGGATGTTGCTGCAGCACAAGATTTGGGGAAAATACATGAAAGCAGAAAAGGGAAAATTTACAGAAATATTAAAAATCGTGTTCTCAACTGAAAAAATATTTGTTTTTTGTGAAAACAAAAATCAGAGAAAAGCACTTAGTCAATTGCTAATGGAATAAATTAATCCAGAAGGAAATTACAGGATAGGGTGAGTGGCAATCGCGGGTCTCGTGCTGTTGTAATGAAAATTGTAAGTGGGAAATTCCACATGTGATCTTTGAATGCCCAGTCTTTGATATCCCTAGGAGAAAATGGATAGGACCCATGACAAAGTATTTAGAGGGGGTAGACACATGGGATAAAACTATGAGTATATTTACATCAGGACAGGAACCAGTGATATATGCATTGTCCCGGATTCCCCCCTTTTCCCTCACAAAGAGACAGAGACCATTGTTTGTTGTTGTGCTCAGATTGGCAATTAATTTATTTATATATCATAATTCCATGTTCCATTTCATCATCTTTTATTATTATATCTCTCAGAATTTCATTTATTTTCATCCATATATCAATCTCTGATCATCCCTCTTTCTTTTTCTTTTTCTCCCCCCAGGTGAAAACCTGGGTGCCTTCTTCTTCTTCTTTTCTGTTAGGTAATGGTGAAAACTGAGACCGCTTTCTCCTTCATCTTCTTCCTCTTTTGGTGTTATTCCTTTTCTTTCCCCCCCCTCCTTCCCCTTTTCCCCTTTTCTCCTGCCATCCACCTTTGGCAGTCCATAACCATATTATTATCTGCCATCCACCTTTGGCAGTCCAAACTGTCTGACTGGACACGTCTGTCATCCACTTTGACAGACCCACCACAGTCCCTTCTTGACTGTCTTCCCTCTTGCTCTGCCTTGTAGGGTGGGTGGGAGGGATCAAAACTCCAGCAAAAAGTGGCTGAAACCCCTCTGTGCTATCCATTATGTACCTCCACTTGCCCCTCCCCTTCCTTTCGCCTGGCCATTGTTCTATCCCCTTTCCCCTCCCCTTCCTTCCCCCTTCCCTTCTGAGCACAACCATCCTAATAAAAGGGAAGGGGTGCACCAGGACAACCTGGTCTGCCCCTTAAAGGGCAAACTCCATTGTCCGGGACTCTCCTCTTTTCCCCTCACAAAGAGACAGAGACCATTGTTTGTTGTTGTGCTCAGATTGAAAATTAATTTATTTATATATCATAATTCCATGTTCCATTTCAGCATCTTTTATTATTATATCTCTCAGAATTTCATTTATTTTCATCCATATATCAGTCTCTGATCATCCCTCTTTCTTCTTCGTTTTCTCCCCCCAGGTGAAAACCTGGGTGCCTTCTTTTTCTCCTTTTCTGTTAGGTAATGGTGAAAACCGAGACCGCTTTCTCCTTCATGTTCTTCCTCTTTTGGTGTTATTCCTTTTTCTTCCCCCCCTTTTCCCCACTAGTCAGTCTCCAGCTTGCATTGGATGACTGGCTTTCCCCTCACTTAAGGTATTATTATCCCTTACCTCAGGGAAAATCCTTCTTAATCCTTCTCTTTTCCTTTTTTTTTTTATATTCCGTTTTTTGTATGTCTCCTACATGCTTCTATAAAGCCCATCCTTTCTGAGTTAAACATGTTTATGGCTAGATCTGACAGGTGCACCCCATCTGATCTGTAGAAATCTTCTACCGATTCTTCTACACCCTACAGTATTACCTGTCCTCCCATATTCCTTACCAATGTCCCTAACCTTCTGTTCATCTTTCTCCTTGCCCTATCCACAGCTCTATGGCTGCGCTCCTGCCTCCAAACCCTCCTTGGTATCATATCCAACCAGGCAAGGCTTACGTGAGGTCACCACTACTGTATTGTTTCTAGGTCCCTTTTTATCTGCAAGTATGTGTCTACCCACGGCTTGTCTGCAAGGTCATTGCCCCCCAAATGTATAATAATTAAGTCTGGACTGGGTCACCATTCCTTAAGTTCCTTCAAGGTGGGAAGCAGTTGTGCCCATCTCATCCCCCGGATGCCACGCCAAACCAACCTACACTGTTTCACATCTTTGTACAGCTACTTTCCCCCAGCCTTTTTCTCTGCTCTCCTTTCTGCCCAATAAATATAGGAGTGGCTGCAGATCCAGACTTCCGTGGCCCTCCCTCTTCCTATAGGGTTTAAGCAAAATTAATTATCTTATACAGTGTCTTAATTTCCTCACCACAGTATCCCTCTCCCTGTCCTCCCCCCCCCGACCCTTTCGTCTCCACATCTGTAACAAAAACATAGGCAATACGGTCCTTTTCTCATTTCAGTGCTCGGATATATCTCTTATAACTGGCAGACCGCCAGCATCCTTTTTCCAAAATACTATCCACAGTTTCGCCTGCCTCTGCCCACTGTGAGACAGACCCAATCCGCAAGGAGTGGGACGAATAATTAACCGGGTCCTCCCCCAGGAATTGCATGCCTTTCTTGAGCAATGCTGTGACTTGATAACAGGTGACTCTTCTTCCATCACCATGAACAAATAATCTCCCTGTCCTGGTCCCATGATCTGTGGTGAAAGCCCACAAAGTCTGCACTGGGCATACTGTGCCCTCTACCTGTCTCTTTAGTGTCACCACGCAACCCTGTCCCCTTTGATCTGTCTTTGACCTCTTAATCTTGATCTGTATCTGTATCTCTTTCATCCCCCAACTTATATCTTCCCATTCTAATCCCCCTTTCTTGTCTTTTTTGCCATGGTCTACCACCTCACTCACTCTCATGGCCCCTGCAAATATTACAACACAAACTGTGTGAAATAGCTGGGCCTCGGTCTTTGATCTGTATATTGCCGGTAGCACATCCTTTAGTTTTGCTAGCCACTGTTCCCCTATTGGTCTTCTATTGTCTACTGGCCCTTGTTTCAACCTACCCCATCCCTGCATCATCCTTCTAATAAACCATGATTTTGTTGGGTCCTTCCAGCCCTTTAAGCTGCAGATAACATTAATCCCTGCTAAACAGACCCCCATTGTGGTGGTGTGGGCTGTTCCTTTTTGCCATTGCTTCATGGTGAATCTTCCCAATTGTTCCTCTGTGAGTGGCCTACTTACCTCCATATGGTGTGTTGCCCTGAATATTTGAAACACTCGCTAGGCCCCATCATAGGCCCTCAGAGTCCAAGGTGCCCATGAGCTGCGAAACAATAGTTCTGCTCCTTCTTGCCAATGTCCCAGATGATTGTTAGTATGGATGTTTTTTGCTTCTCCACTGCTGGTGCCAGCCTCCGGAAATGATCCAGCTGCAGATGGGAAAGGCTGTCAGCCAGGGTGTTGTGTACCCCTTCTATGTGTTTTGCTCTGTATGACATGTTCAGCTGCAAGGTCCTTAACACTAAATGGCGTAAGACTTGCATGACCATTTCTGACCTGGCCCCCCTGTTGTTTAGGACCTCCACCACTGCTCTATTGTCACACCAGAATGTCACTCTCTGATCCCGTAACTCTTCCCCCCACACCAGGGTACATGCCCAGATGGGCATGATCTCTAGCAATGTTATATCTCTTACCTTGCCATCCCTTACCCAGTCAGAAGGCCATGGTTCTGCAAATCACCTGCCCTTCAGGTAGCCCCCCATGCCTAAGCCCCCAGCTGCATCTGTGTAAAGATTGAGGTCTGTGTTATATACCCACTCCTACTGCCAGAAAGAGCAGCCATCATACTCCCTGAGAAATTCCTCCCATACACTAAAATCCTCCCTGACACCTCTTGTCAGGTCTACCCAATGGTGTGGTTTGGTCACCCCAGCTGTAGCCCTTGCTAACCTTTTTGTGAATTCCCTTCCTGGTTCAATAGCCCTGCAGGCAAAGTTCAGGTGCCCCAGTACCTGCTGTATTTGTTTTAGTTGTACTCTTCTCCTGCTGCTATGTACTAGGCTCAATTCTTTCAGTTTCTCTACTTTTTGGGCCGGCAGCTGGAATATTTCCCTTGGGGCATCTATTTTAATACCCAGGAATTCTAGCACCCTGCAGGGCCCCTCTGTTTTTTCCGGTGCCAGTGGAACCCCTAATTCCTTGCACAGCTCTTGAAATTTGACCAGCATTTTTTGCGTCTCCTTTTTTCCACTACCAATGAAAAGGAAATCATACAAATAGTGAATAACCATTCTATGACCAGTTTTCTCTTGATATATCCACCGCAAACAAGTGCTGAATGCTTCAAATGTTGCACATGCTATAGAACATACCATGGGCATGGCTTTGTCAAAATAGTACTGGCCTCCAACTTTAAAACCCAAGAGGTCCCAGTCTTCTCTCCTGACTGGCAGCAACCTAAATGCGGATTCAATATCCATCTTTGCCATCCATGCATCCTTAGTAGCTCGTATTATCCAGACTGCATCTTCTAATGTTGAATATGTTACCCTACTATACTCCTCCCTGATAAAATCATTCACCGAATCCCCTTCTGGAAAGGATAGGTGGTGAATCACCCTATATTCTCCTTCCTGTTTCTTGGGTACCAAACCTAATGGTGAGATCCTCATGTTCTGCAATGGGGGTATCAAATGGGCCTTCTACTCTCCCCTCTACCTTTTCCTTCTCTATCTTTTGTCTTAACATCTGTTCCTTCCCTTTTACAGACTCCAGGTTGCTTGCCTCTTTCGCTTGTCTGGGCCATCACACTGCCATGAAAAACCTGTGCAAAAACCTTTCTTGATCATCCCCACCACTTTTTTGTTCAGATATCTGTCCAACCAACCTCTCCATGCCTCTATCCTGATGGGGGTTCTGGCTATCCTAAACTGCTCCTTGTCTTCTCTCCCATTTTCCCTCCCCAGTCCCTGCCTCTCACTCTGTGTTTGGCTTTCCTGATCAGTGATTCTGACCTCCTCTGCTCGAGTTCCCCAGCCCCTCCCTCCCCTGTTCCATACCTGCCCTTTAAACCCCTGTCCTTCTCAAAAAAACTGTTGACCTGAACTCTGACCCCTGGATCCTTGTGCTCCCTGGGCCCATGTCGTTCTGCATCTGTTTGCCGGGTGCGCTCCCCCACAATTTGAGCATGCATGCCAAAAATGACATTGAGGCCTTGAACAAAAGGCCGTATTGTAAGCCCAACAGTACCTCTGGGGCACAACACCTGTCCTCCCCCACTCCCCTTTGGGTGTGGACTGATCCATTACGAAGTCTGTCGTTAAGTCTAGCTGCTTCGCATCCCATCTTACATCCCTGAATGTTGCCATTCACTGCCGAAAACATTCGTCATAGTATATCCATCCCACCCCCCCTTTTGCTTTTGCCCGCCTTATTATTAGGGAGTATGTGATAAGCGGGATGCCCAATTCTGGCTTTTTTTCTAATACAATGGCTGAGAAGGTGGCAAAACCTACATACCACCCATCCCAAGTCTTCCTTTTTGTGAATTTGTCTTCCTCCTTCTTCCCTAACAAGACTACTGCTGCTGCCATTTCACTCTTCTCTATGTTCTCCAATTCCTCATACTTTGCTGCCGCTTCCCGGACCACCAACGAAAATATATCCACATACTCTCCTTTCCATATCTTTTCTTTTGTGGCCAGTAGAACATGTTCGTCTACCCTGATCCCAGGGGCACCTATCTCCCTTGTTCCTTTTACTTCTTTCTCTATACCTCCCTCCTTCCCTTTCGGTACCTCTTTCTCTGTCCTGATCTCTGCCAGGGCTGACTCCATTTTTCCTAGGCCTCCTGTCTCCAGTGCTGACACAATTTGACTAATATACTCTTTTATACTGTCACCCACTGTGCTTGGTGCGTTACCTGGGTCCTTGTCCGAGCTTTGTTGCCTGCCATCTTCCTGGTGCCCCTTTACGGCACCCTGTGGTTGAGAGGGTAGGTGCACCACTAGTGGCTGTGGGGGAACCACCCTGCTCAGAAGATCCAGTGTGGGTTCCCCCAGAGGGATTCAGACTTGGTCTTGGGGAGGTACTGGCGGTACCGGGTTGCTAGGGTGCAGAGGTACTGGATCGGCCACCTTGGTGGGTCCCACTACCATTGGCTGTACCCTGGTGAGACTGCATGGCCCTTTGGTTGGCCGCTTCCCTCTGCCCCTTTTTTCCCTTCCCACTTTCCTCTTCTCCCCGGGTCTCCCTGGTTCCTCCCCTTCCACCAGCTCCCACTTTCTGTTGACTTTTTCCGCCAATTCGACTATAGCCCTGTAAGCATCTTCCTTTGAAGGCCTGCTCTTCTCTGGTGCCATGTCCTTCATCCTCTCACACTGCGAAGACAACTGAAGAGAAGAAAACAAGATTCTGTTGTTAATGTATGTTTACATCATGCCCTCGTGTGGCCACCCCCCTTCCTGAACCAAAACATTTTTTTTTGGTCAACCTACATTGCACTCATACCACAGGCCCCTTCCAGCTTACTGACCTCAGTCCCCCACACACCCTTACCTTCACTCCCTTTCTCTCCTCCCCATTACCCAACAGGCCCCTTGTCTCATCACCAGTCCCACTCCCGTGGACCTCGGGATGATCGTGCTCTCCATGCGTCTCCGGTGTCCTTTCCAGTGGACTCCCAGTCCACAACTTCCCTTTTTATATGCTTTTTTCCCTGCCTCCGGTTGATACCCTTTCAGACCTGTTCATTCCCCTTGTCATGCCCGGCCCCATGGGACTCTGCTGGCTATTAGCCATCGAGTGGTTCAAATCCCCTCTTGTCCACCTTTTTGGGCATGCAAAGGCTCCCTCCCATTTCATGCTGTCACGTGCCTCTTCATGATCCCCTTCCAGGCCTGTCTTTTTGGCCTTGTCCCCTTCGGGCCACACTACTCGGGCTCGTGGGCTGATACCGATCCCCCTGTTTTGTGGGCCCTGCCCCCTTTTGGCCTCCTGCCACTTGCGGCTGTCATCACCGCCCTCCCTGTTTGTGCCCTTTTTCTTCCCCTGCTGCTCTGGTCCTTGGCTGCTCCCTCCCCCCAGTGCGCTTTGTCCTTTTGTTTAGGCATCGTCGCCTGACTCCAGCTTCCCCCAAGCAAACCTGTGGCCGGACCGCGTGGTCTGTGGAGTGTGACGTCATGCCATACACCTCATGGCCTACTCCTTGCAGGCCTTTCTCCACATTCTCCTGGCCTCCCTTTACCATGCCTTCCTCTGTCTGCCATCCCCTGGGTCCCCCACCCTCTCCCATAGCTCCATCCCATTCCCTCACGGCTTTTGTGCGGCGTGTGATGTCACGCCCACATGGCCGCCCGCATCTGTCCCTTGCTCCATGTCCACGGTAAGCCTCACTGATCAGGCTTCCTACATGCACCTTCTCCGTACTGTGCTCCAAGCCCCATCAGGCAACCAGCTGCATGCACAGGATCCATGCTTTCTATGATCCCCCTGCCGATTACCTCCCGGTTTCCTTTTACCATCCCCCATTCCCTTCTGGGCCATCCCACCAGGCCCTTTACCACACTTCCCTTTGTTCCCTGCTACAAATCGTCGCCACTGTGCAAACAACCGCAAAACCCTTCTGCATTTCAGTGTCCTGCCTCCTCCTTTTCGCCACAGAACGCTCGCAACCCCCGTTTACACTCACTCTCTCCTGCCTTTCTTTACACTTCTCCCCAATGCTTCTTTACCACTGCCATATGCATCACTCCACAAAATAACAACTGCTGCCTGTGTCACTTACACTCAAGTTTCTTCTGCTAAAAACCTGCTTTGTCACCACTGCTGTCTATACATCATGCTCAAAAGGACAACACAAATGCTCGTTATCCTGAAATATGCAGTAATTTTACTATTCTTTAATTTTTTTTTTACATCCCTCTGACTCCACAACTGTTTTTGTACCTCTGTACTGCCCTTCAGATGCTATGTATTTAACATTCTGCTATGGGTTTCAAACCCAAAAACCTTACATCACAGTCAAACACCAAAGCTCCTACCCTTCTGCATTCTTGTCCTTCAGGTTTATATATTCTCCTCTCTCTCTCATTCCTTTCTTTTCTTTTCTCTTGTCTTTTTTTTAAACTCAACACCTTTCTACCATGCTGTTTATTTTTTCCTTACCTCTTTCCTTGTTGCACAAACCTTCCAATTAATCTGCTAATCCAAAATGCTGCAGTTCCAAAAGATCAAAACTCCAGCAAAAAGTGGCTGAAACCCCTCTGTGCTGTTCATTATGTACCTCCACTTGCCCCTCCCCTTCCTGTTGCCTGGCCATTGTTGCATCCCCTGCCCCCTCCCTTTCCTTCTCCCTCCCCTTCTGAGCACAACCATCCAAAATAAAGGGAAGGGGTGCACCAGGACAACCTGGTCTGCCCCTTAAAGGGCAAACTCCATTAGCAAAGTTTGTAAATTATGTTTTTTTATTATGTAGAGAAGGAAAATAAATGCAGGAAGAAAGAGTAATTATAAGATTGAGAGGTTGTATCTTTTAATTATGGATGTTCTATATCTAGCTCAGCTCTGTTACATGTTATTTATAAAGAGGCTCTGATTTAATGAACATAAAATGATAAAAGGTGTGAGGATATGTATTCTAGTATGTTTTTAAATTTCACATGTAACAAAATTGTTTTTATATACATGTGTGTTAAATAAAATTTGAACTTGAACTTGAAAAAAAACTTGATAAAGTGACAACCAGAAGAGGGTACTGGAATGCTGTCATTCCATACCCACTGGTTGACCACTGCCCTGGTTCCCTCCCTATATGGTTCTCACAGACCTCATGGGCTTGTATAGCTGAGCCTGGCAAATACAACCCATTGTACTATAGTAAAAAAGGTAGTATTTTTTTTTCTAATTCAAAAATAAAATGTGAATTGGTAGTGAGTACTGGCAGACTGCTCACCCAGAAACTCACTTGCTAGCTTCAAAGCCCAGTTACCTGCCTGAGTTTATGCTACCCTCCTCCCCTACTGTTTCACCTGGCTCAGGAACCTACACAGTGCACAGTACATACACAATCAGTAAAATAGCCTTTTTTAAATAACTTCATCTTTTATTAAAGCCATGAAGATATTTGCTGAACAAGGAGAGTAGATAGCTTGTGCCTCATGTGCCTGAACTTGTCAACAGAGTAAACACAGTACATAATCTATCTCGTATAAGAACTGATAAACAAACTTTCCTGACATTTGCAGAGATGTATTACATTGCATGAATTATTACTCACATATATTAAACAGATCAACAGCAGAAGCCACCAGGTGTAGAATTTAGTAGCTGAAAAAGGGTTCACTCCCCAGATGTAGGACAAGTTAAAATTTTTCCCCAGCTTATCTATTCCAAAGTTGCCAGGGCTCCAAAAAAGTATCCCTTTTCAAATTAAGCTGAGCAGTGATCCTTTCCATAGCCTGAATTTCTAAAGCTTTCTTTATCTACAGGTCAGTCAGTGTGATTGCATCCATCAACCAATTTACCATGATACATTTCACAGTGGCTAAACTAAGCATCTGTCCTAACTGACTGATATTCTTTGAGTAAGACACCAGGGCCTGAAACCCCAAACCAGATACAAAAATATAGATGGAATTGTTCTACCCACCACCTGCTGTGTTGCAGCATGAACCTCCTTTCAAAACAGAGTTACTACCAGACAAACTCAAAGTACATGGTGGTAAGAGTCCCCCCAAAAATGTTTTAAATGCTGCTATCAGATTTAGCAGAAATAACACAGTATGCTGTGTTCTTTTACTGTGAAGATATTCTTTCAAAGTCCTTTTTTGAAACTCTAGCTAAACTAAATAAAATTAAACTAGATATCAATAAATAGAGATCACTATCCAGCTACTGTATCTATCAGCCCAATGCACAACATGTGAGTGAGCTCTCTCACTGTAGAAGCACACTAACCTGATAGCAAAACAGTATCACATCTGCACGACAGCTATTTTATAGCAAAGATCATCACAGTGACAAATCTCACCCGGTCGCTTTGATGGTCTCGCTTTACACTGCTGCTCTCTTTCTTGGTGTTGTGCCCCCACCCCAAATCAACTCTGACTTGGAGTTGAATATTTGGAGAGGGGGGCACATTCCCCCTTCATGGGGGGTGCGGGGGCAAAGACCCCTCACAAAAAAACACTTTGTTTTGATGGGAACAATTCTGACAGTCTGCATGGTTCCCTTTGCTGTCGGGCATGTCGACAACATCATTGTCAATGTGGTACCCTGGAATCTAGCAAAACAAGGATGTGTACCATTGAACTGCCTGTCTGGCAAATTGGCAATCATTTGATCTCAAATAGCACATGAGCTGTGGTATTCCTGTTCTTCAGTCCAGTTGCTGTGCACAGTTTGCTTCAATCAAACTAAAAGTTCATGTTTTCTCCCAATATTTGGCGATAGTGCATGAGAAATGAACGCCTAAAGATTTAGGTGTTTCATTCTCTGGTCAAACAAAATTTGTAGCACTACTTAAGCACATTCAAATATAGGAAAGGGACTGGAGAGAGTGCTGCTGCCATTTTAGGTATACAGGGAGACATGAACAGCACGGAGATATTGTAGACCAGAGGTAGAGATTTTTGGAGTAGTTAATCATGCACAGGGAGGTACATGACTTGCTCAGGGTCACACAATGAACAGGTGATGTTGGTGAGTTCCAACTTGATTGTGCAGTTTAAAAGCACCCTTCCCTTTCTATACAGTACACTACACTTTGCTTTTATAGTAAATAGCATTTTTCATACAAAATTATCACAAAATACTTCACAGATGTACAATGAGAACATTAGAAAACAAAGGGTAAGAAACCAGGATAAGAAGGAAGATAAGCAGAGTCTCAACAAACACAGGAAACAAGATGGGTTTTAATGGATATTTAAAGACTGTAAGTTACTCCAGGAAATAAACTGAAGCAGGAAGGCTGTTACAGATTGCAGGTGCAGTGAATGAATTGGATCTTAACTGGATCTTCTGCTAACAGTAGTAGATCGTTTTTAATATGGAACTGTAAGAAGCTGAGCATCCAAAGAGCACAGAGAGGGCATCAACAAACACAAGTACCTTAAAGTCAACAATATAATTTGCAGCATTCCCATGAAGAATTTTAAATACTAGGAGAAGGATCTTAAAAAGTGACACAGGCACAATTCCCAGTTTCTGGGCTTTCCCTGCATCACAAAAATGTGCCAAAATGTTTCATATCTATTTTGAAACATTTTGGTGATGTGCCAATGTACCTGCCATATAGCTCAAAATGATTCATGCATCACTTTCTGAGTGAAAATTGTTTCACTTGTGTCTATAAGTTAAACTACATTTCATGTGTTCTAATATGTTGCCACAAGTAGCATGATTCTGCTAAAATTGAGCCACAGGTTGAAAGTTTGCCCTGAAGAGTACAATTTTGAAATAACTTCTAAAATGAATGGGTAGTCAGTATGGATCCTTGAGAATGGCAGAGGTGTGGTCTGACATTTTAGAATGAATAAGAAGAGGAGCAGCAGCATTTTGGATTTGTTGAAGTTCAGAAAAGAGAGTTTTACAGAGATCAAAGGCAGATACAATAATTAAGACCAGAAGAGATAAATACATAAAACAATGATTCACCTGAATAAGTATCACTAATGTCACTCTGGAAATATTGTTTAATTGCATGAAGAATGCTATAAATATATTTATATGAAATGAAAAGGTCAATTTATGATCAAGAATGACTCCATAAACGCCCTCCAATGAACATGGTCAAGAATGACTCCATAGATTCCCTCCGATGAACAAGCTGGTTGTCTTAACAGATTAATGACCCAAGGGAGCCCAGGTTCAAGAGAAGCAGTTAGTGGCACAATGTTTATGACACTGGCTGCTACACCTACCCAACAGCCAAAACAAGCCATGTGTCTGAAACAGGGATCCTTTCAGATTGCCTCATCTTCTATGCAAACACTACCAGAATTTGGGGTGGCAATCAAAAAAACCCATAAAAACCTTGTTTTCATTCAGACCAGAAATTAAATAGGATTGCTGACCACACTGATAAAATTGAACATGATATGGATTCAACAAAGAAAGAGGTAACATTTGTAATAAAAAAATATTTGAACTCAGTTTCATTGAAAGTTGGGACTAATGAGGCTTTTGTGGACTCAGACACTTGTGATTTTGTGGTTCTTCAGAGAAAAATGGAGTCTGTCAAGAATGCTGTCAGGTACAGAAACCTTACATTTTTGGATCTTTCAGAGAAACTGCACAAAGGATTTCTGAATCCCAGACACCTGCTAATGATATATTAATCAATTCTCTTTCATTATCCTCAGGCAATTTACCTTTCCTCACTAAAGTATTTTGAGTAGCTAGCAAAAAAGTGGAGCTGCAGAAAGTGTGGAATCTGGCAAGTTGGATACTCAGGCAGACAAACAGGCAAAGCACAAATGCATGCTTACAAAAAGTCACAAGCATCCATGTGTTCCCCTGCTTTTGATTCTCATAGGGATATGCTCTTGCAAATTGCCAAATTAGGAGGTGCTATTCCTTACTGTGACTGCAAGTTCAAGAATTTTCTTGACATTTGCTTCACTTCACAGTTGAGAAAGTGATGATTTTGGTGTATAGAGCGGAAATCCTCAAACTGGGTTGTGGAGGGAGTCTTTCTGTAATGGAGCCTGTAAAGCAGTTAATAAAGCTGGATGGTAATGTGAATAAAGACATATGGAATTTATCAGCAGAAAGGGATCACTAGTCCCCACCCAAGCTGTCTAGATATTCCTTGCCTAATCTGCCTCTGCAGACTTTAATTGGTGTCCGGTGGCATTCCCATACCCTGCCTATTTAATAATATTCTCCTCTATCACAAGCATTCTTGAAGCCCAACACTGTTTTAATCTCCACCACTTCTGCTGTCAGTCTGTTCCAGGCATCTATCACCCTTTCAATAAAGACAAGCCAGTGAAGCTGGCTATTTTCGTATGTTAGTATGAAGTATTCTTTGAAGTATATCAGCATAATGCTTTTTTGAAACCCTGACAGCACCATAAATCCTCACAGTCCAAAACTCTCTCCATATTTAGTGAGCCCAGATGAGGTTTCATCAAATGTTACACTGATGGAAGTATTGCCCTGTAGACCCCATCATTCCCCTTTCCCCTGAACAAATGACCATATACAACTACCTTGGTGAAATTGCCACAAACGTGTTTATTGAAAACCTGTAAAATATGCAGGTTACTACATAATGGGGCCTATTCACTAAGGGGCACAGAGCAAGCACGCAAGGAGTGCACAGCTCTGCATCCATGGGAGAACCATGCAGGGACTGCATTCACAAAGCAGCGGTCTCGACCCGGCTCCCTTCCACATCCCTGCCCCCTCAGCACAGAGGTGCATGGGGGCAGGGATGCAAAC
Source organism: Neoceratodus forsteri (assembly GCA_016271365.2). Classification (NCBI taxonomy): domain Eukaryota; kingdom Metazoa; phylum Chordata; order Ceratodontiformes; family Ceratodontidae; genus Neoceratodus; species Neoceratodus forsteri. The sequence goes on from CM057458.1 coordinate 553,133,112, forward strand.
CCAGGTGGCAGCCAATCGGCTGCCCTACCTGGGCCCGCAGTGGATCCCTTGTGCTGTTATGGCATCATCCTTATGGGGGGCATAAAGCACTGGAAATGCAGCTTGTGGGGGCATGTGCTGGCCACCCAGCCTAATCCCCATCCCCTTGACCACAGGGGCACTTTCCTGTGGGGGTCCAATGACCCCCCCACCAGCACCAGCAGGTCCAGTGGCAGTGACTGTAGGGGGTGAAAAGCTGTTATGGCTGGTTTCCAGATGCACAGCCACCAGCACCCTGTGTAAGGCACTCCACCTGTTCGTGCATGGGGCTGAGTGCTAGAATGCCCCCCTGTGGTGTCCCCTGCCTGCCCACATGCAGAGCTCCATGCTCGGCTGGGTATCTGGTGTGGGAGTGGGGCGTAACTCATTTGGGAATGCCGCAGTGGGTGTGCACAGGTGCAGGTGGGCTATGCACCTTGGTTACACGGTGTATAGCCCATCTGCACCATTAGTGAATAGGCCCTAATTTGCAAAGCTTGTGAGTGTCACCAAGGTTCCTGACAGTCAAATGCTAGTCCATCCCTTACCACATGACAGGATCCTATAGGCAGATTTGGGTACAAAGGGATACCAGCCTCCAAGGCAAGGGGATCCTCTGGCCAGGTGGTGAGTGCCCCTCCCCTAACTAGAAGGTGCTTTACCTGTAGGACAACCCAATGAGGTTATCCCTTGAGCTGCATAAACCAGTTGCCCAGTCATCTGGGCCTTCACCTCATGCCTTCTTGGGAGGGAAACCTGTGTGAAATAGAAGCAGATTTTCTCCTTAAGTCTCCTTGTATGACTCCTTGCATCACTTCTGTGATGCCACAGGAGGGGCAACAGCCAACCCCTAAGCAAATTATGCTGATCACCACTTCAAGGCCTGATGTACAGCAGCAAGAAACATGTCAGAGCCAACAGATAAGTGTATGTTATCACTAACTAGAAGTGCTGCCAATTTAAACTTTACCAGAGATTTATCTGCGAAGTGGCTGAAATTCACCTTTGTGAGGCCTTACAAAGTTTCCACTGATATCAGCAACTTCAGCTGTGCTGAATTAGCAAAGTTTTCACCTTGAAGTGGCAATTTGTCTCCCTGAAGTGGCCACTTCACAAGTGAAGTTTGGTAGCTTCACATAGACAACAGTCAAATCACTGGACAGAACTTTCCAAATTCTCAAATTTCATGGAATACAAGATTAAATTTGCAAAGTGAATTTTGGCCACTTTTCTCATCCATATCCCAAGCAGACAACTTGGACAGGTGTGTGATGATTCCATCATGTCATATTACAATTCCATCAGTAGAGTCCATAAAATGATGCATCTCCATGTTAAACCTTCTTCAAGCCTTTTCAACTGCAGTGGGGTCAGGAGCATGTTGCTAACAGTTTCTCTGAATGATGTAGGACCAAACCACTGTAATACAAAGCTAAGCTTCCCAAATGGACATCAGATTATATTTCATCCAGCACAGCAGCTCAATGGACCTCTCCAATGTAATGTTGTTCCCACCTACGTGCACTGCCAACATATCCAGAAGACCTTGATGTCAAGCCTTGGCATTATCCCTGGAAAGCAAGTCTTTCCACAGCATCCCTTGCTGTTCCATCCTCTGCACCTGCACACATGAAGAGATGATGATGATGAAGTTCTCACCTAATGTATACTGACTTGCCTGCTTCATTGCCCAGTAAATTATAGCATGCCCACATATCCAAATCCATTTTGTCTTGTGGTGAAGTCCAATTTGTAAAACAGAAGCATAGTAAACAAGGTTTAACAAACTTCTCAGATGCCTGTGACTTCCACTGCCCAAGGGCCTGTCTCTATCCATCAGTCAGCCTTCCAACCTTGCATTGGTTGTGCCCCTGATGCAGAAGGAGTGGGCATTGAACTCCTTCTAAATCATCCCTACTCTCTCTACAGATCCATTCAGAGCATACCTAAATTGGTAGGCCATTACTGGAGTCCTGTCTTCAAGGAGGAAGATGACAAGCCTGATGGCCAATATTTGGGTCACATACTATTGCACCAAGGCCTCCAGGTCCCATCATGCCCCCTGAGGTTCTCCCACACTACACTAGCATCTCCAAGTCAAGTTATCAGCTTTGCATTTTTGCAGTAACACAAACACCCTCCAGCATTATGACGACTTCATTGTCACCCAATTCCGTAGGGATGCTGGAGGTTTTCTTAGGTTGGACAAATATGAATACAGTAGAATCTCGTTTATCTGAACGTTATTGGAGACATCCGGAATGTTTGGATAAATGGGTGTTTGGATGAACGGGATTTAGTGTACCTCAAATGCACCACATTAGTTCATCAAGAAGGCCATACAGAACAAGAGAGATTTGAACAGGTATGAGGACACCTATGGCAGTTTGCCAAACACCTGCTCAAGTAGACCTGGACTGATTTGAGCACCACTCATCAGTTGGCTTCAGGGTCCCCAAACTCAAGACCTTCATAGTCTTATGAACCTGAAAAGCCCAGGCATCCTTCTCAATCCCCTCCACCTTAGAAAACCAAAATATCCTGATGAGTCAAACACTTCTACTATACTTTTCCCATGTATTGAAAGAGTTAGTCCACCAGTAGCAGCCACACCTCTGGTCATCCCTGGGCTGTCTGGACCCTTGGAAAGATCTCAACACTTCTCCTGTAGGCTACATGCATACTGGAGGGTGATGGATTTCCTAAGCGGCTCCCCGACTTTAGGTCTCCAACTCCCACAGAAATGAAGGAACCTCCTGGGGATGTTTCTCTGCAGTGGGCACCAGCTCCCGAATCCTCTGCCACTGTAAATGACACAGAGCATCAGCAATACTGTTGTCAACCCTATGGATGTGCAAAGCCTTAAACTGAATATTGAGGAGCAAGCACTTGAACAAGAACATCCACATGAAGTCACCTAGCAGACCCCTCTCCCTCAGCTGTCTACTGATAGTGTGGACCACTACCCTTTTATCACTCCTAAAGATCACTTTCTTATACCAGCTACCCCACACCATCAATGACACAACAATGGGGAAAAAAATTCTGGTTTAGGAGCCACTGGATTTAGAGTTTATGGCTTTTATGGCACTAGAGATTTCTTCAGATGAGGAGCCAGCCCCACTTAAAAAGTGTAGGCCCTGTAATTCCTTTTGAATGGATTGCTTGTATATGTTTGTTTTAAGTGTTATACAGTATTATTGTATGATACTTGTATTTTTGTATTTATTATGTATTTTATCTTTTGCATTATATAGTCTGTGTATACAAAGGTCACCATGGTTAATGAGCATTGCTCTATGGTTTTAACCTTACAACAAACCATCAAACAAATTGTTGGACCAGTTCCATCCAGCTTTCAAAACACGCATCGAGATATGCCTTCCATGTCATTGCAAGCAGGTCACACAGCTGCTCCTCCAGGACCTTTTCCCCTTGCTAGACATGAACCACCAAAGCTGTAAAAACATAAGAAATACAAACACGCTGCCCCCACTCATAGTAGATGCCTCTGCTTATTACTTAAGTATTAGGGCTACATTGTGAGTGTTATGAAACATTGTTAGTAATTGCATAATACCAAAGTAATATAAAACAGCACTACAAGCAACACAAAGCTCATCCTGCACCACTGGCTTCACTTAGTACCTGAAAGTGCGTAAGTGTGATAAAATCCCAGCTTCATTAATGATGCCCAGAGATACTATAAGATACATTGTATTACTCCCCATTTTAAATAATAGCACTATGAAGTAACAGGCAAATCTTGTTTGAAACTCTATCTTAAAGATTTTCAAACTGAGAATTTTGCGGAGTCCATGTGTTAAGAGGCATGACTACAGAACCAGAAAGATGGTTCTCAATTCAAATTCAACAACCACAAGTAGTGTTGTTTTCAAAGGGACCTAGAAAACCTTCGGGGAATGCAACCTGTAAGCAGTTCATGCAATAGCATACACAGTGGGAGAGAAAAAAAAGGGGGGTGGCAAGGGAGACAGACTGTCTTATGAATGATGTGAAATGAGCAAAACTGACCATAGGTATTCTGAGAGTCCCTTGAGCATGATCTGTAATTGAAGCCTCTGAAAGTGGTTAACAAGCTCTGCTTAAAAGTCTTTCCCCAATGGAGGTACTCTTAGGGGCCAGGGTCATAAGTAAAAAGTGCATTCAACTGGGAAAAAACCTCTAAGCATCAGAGAAAGAGTCTGACAAGCCAACACAAAAAACAAATGAGATGTATGCAACTCAGGTTTCCCCAAACCATATGCATCATAATAAGACTATAGATTATCTGGGATGGAGGCTTTGTGCAAATGAAAGCTATGCATGCTGTTAGGCTGGCAGGGTGGACAAAGCATGGACTTTTGCCTCCTGTTTTCAAATGCTGCCAACCATAGTCAGTATCTCCCTTCTGCTTTTCCTTGTCATCTCAGAGCATGCACTGAAGATGATGATACCATGAGGTTCACCCTGCCCGCTATGCTCTTGACTCCAACCTTGTTTTCTTTTCTGTTTATAGCTAGTACTGTTGCCCTTTTTCAGTGAGCAGCAGCCCCCTCCCCACCACCATGATCCTGGAATCAAAGTTGACACCAAAAATGTCCACTGGCCCTTTCTTTTGGGAAAGGTCATGGTGTCACACCTGCCCACCCACAAAGGAACAACAGCAATAAAACTACATACTCAGTAACAAAATCATTAATGGGTTTTTGATTACCCTCAGATATGATGTAATGTCTCCATTTGGGTACACTGGATATGATGTAGCCCACCCTCCATCTGGTACCATGTTATGACATTGCTATGTATTGGGCAGATCATGACTTGTCTGGGCTTGTCAGGGCATGTTAGAGGGTCAAAAGCAGAGGATGCTGATAAACTCAAAAACCATTAACAGTCCATAGTCTGCCTGATTCATGTTGTTCTCCTGGGTGTGTAGAATGCCTGAAAAAAGCTGCAATGATGATGACAGCGGTACAGTTAGCTGACATAATAATTTGACGGATGAACAATGTCAATTTTATACTACACCATCTGCTTGTGTCACACCAGAGGGGAGCAAAATTGGTGGATTCTGAAAATGGATGGATTCTGATATGGCTGAATTGATTGAGTGATTCACAAGTCTCAGTTTACGTGACAATCATGAGTTTGTTAATACAGATGATTCATGGTAAGAACCAGATGTCCTGGACACTGAAAAATGGCCTGATGAAAGGATTGATGTGGCCATGACAGCAACTCATGTGCTACCTGAAAAGGCTATCATGTTTGATATGATAAAGGAATTCTAATACACGTACTAAAGACTTGATGCCTCAGGACTTGTGGATATAGGGTTGCCCAACTGCCCCCCCACCCCTTGCAGATAAGACATAGCTGTATACACAACCCATGGGAGGGGTACTGGGAGTGTGTTTTTCCTGAACCCTGTGAGAGGTTGCACCCACAATGGATCAGGATGTTAATCAAATCTACAGCATGGAAACTTACATGCACAGCATTCTATTTTGATACAAACCAAGCTATTCATGACACTTTGCCAGAATTTAAAGTGTTGCAATGTATTGTCAAAGGGCTGAACAAATCTTATGAACAGCTGAGCTTACAGAAGTCTGTTGAAGAAGCCATTTCATCATGAATTTGTAAAAAATATTTTAAAAGTCCACTGCAAAATGGAGGCCCAGTGCCTTATTACATGTACTTGTATGCCATTGGGAGTGAAACATGGTGCTTTTTGGTAAGAGCCATTAAGATGGATAATCTGTGTTAGAAAATACAAACACTTGTTTGAGAAATCTTTTACAGACTTTGATAACTCTGTGAATTTTGGACTATGCTGCTTACCACCAAAGCAATCCCACATATTGTGAAAAACTTAAGAATTTACAGATGTTGATGATTATACTCGGGTTGGGCTGAAATAATGAGCAAGACTGTGTGTTTAAACAATGATGTGTTAGAAATTATACCATGGACAAAAGTGAACAGCCAATGAAATGGTCAGACTGGCAGTTTACCACCGGTGTAAATCTTCTGATAATCACTGGCTGATGAGCTAATGGTAATGGTACAAAAGGTCATCTACATCCTAATCCTCTGCAGCCCAGGAACAAATATAATAAAAATAAAACAACACAGCAACCTCTTTAAAAGTTGTATTTTATTATAGTAAAAAAATTAACCTTTGGTATAATCGCAATAAGCCACTCGGAAGATGTGGGTTATCGGCTGCGCCTTGTGGGCAAACCACTCCAGCAGTGGTAAATCCCCTGATAACCCACACCCCCTCTTGACTTATTGCTTAACTATTCAAAATGTGTGCTACCAAAAATATTTGAAAAATTTGGAATCATTTCTCAGGGTCACACATTGGCAGATTTGATCTACATTGTTGAGGTTTATTATAGTTTAACATGCCAAGGACAGCACGATGTTATTGAGGTGACTGAATTTGCTTTAGACTTTATTGTTTCACAGCAAAACAATGCCTGTATTTTCTTGTTGTAATCTCTATACATTTTTCACATTCTGTAACCTATTGTATAGTGTCAGTTTAGCACAATGATGAACACATTTTGTTATATAATGTGTGTATACAATGTATGGCCTTTCATAATGAAAGTTTCACATCTGAAAAAATGTTTGTGTCTCTACTATGTTACTAAACATGGAATATGATAAAATTAATTATTGAAGCAAAATGACTATAACCCCCATTCATCCAGTAGCTTAGGAAGGGTTCAAAGACTACGTGGGGCTACTGCAAAACAAGAGAAAAGGATTACTCACATGCTGATATCACAGTGACTGTCTTTACAAGATGCCTACACTATACCTAAGCCTGTGGAAATTATTTCTTAGAAAAATGGTGCCTGTTAACAATGTTGATACACAATGGCAAGTTGATTTGGTATATATGGCTAGTCGTTCCAAAGACAATTATGGATATAGGTTTATTCTAACAGATATCAATGTCCTGTCAAAAAATATTCATGGACCAAAGTGTTAAAAAAATAAATCCAGAAGAGACATGACAGAGGCTTTCGAAATGATACTCAGACAGGGTTGCAAGCCTGAAAACAGATAAAAGGTTCAAATTTCTTAATACTATATTTCAATTATTTTTAAAAGACCAAAACATACACCATTTTACGACATCAAACAATGTTAAGGCATGTGTTGTGGAAGGATTTAGCCACACATTGAAAGCAAAAATGTGGAGATATTTTACAATGTTCAACACATATATGTACAGACAGTAGATGTATTACAACCTTTAACAAAGGCCTATCACCACTCCATCAAAATGAGTCCGATGAATGTGACAACAGCCAATTCTTTAAATGTCTGGAAAATACTATATAGTGATCTTACTCTAAAAGTGAAAAAGCCTTTTAAACATCATGTGGATGATAATGTGTGGGTTTCTAGAGTTAAGAAAACATTTGGAAAGGTTATAAGCAGAACATTACAAGTGAGATATTCATTATTTCTGAAGTGATACCTAATCCTTTAGTCATGTACAATTTAAATGATTATGATTGTGGAAAAATAAGAGGTACTTTTTATGAGCAATAACTGATAAAAGTCAAAGACGATGCAAACCTTGTATACTGGGTGGCAAACCATGTTTACAGGGTAAGGAAAATAATCTCATGGAAAAGACAAGGGAAGAAAAATGGTTTTAGTAAAGTGGCTAGACTTGAAGTCACAATTTAACAGCTACATAGAAACCAAACATCTAAGAGATATAAAATTATAATGATGTGCCCATGTTTTGCATGGCATCATTTGTGTGAAGGCATTAATAGTAAGACAATGGCTCAGAATGGATTTTAAGTCACATTGCCCAGCAATGCCTCTTTTGAATTGCTCTCTCAAAATACAATTTCAGGTTATACTGTGAAAACTGGCAAAATTAATTTTAGTGGGGGTGTTTTAAGCCAGCTTGTCAGAAATACAATACCCAAGGAATTGAGACAAAGTTGCACTGCAAGATAGGAAATTAAGGCAGGTGACGCTTCTAAGCCCCCATTACCTTTTAAAGATTCACAAATGTTATTAGATTGGTGATGGTGTGACTGCAGCTATCAATGAGACACTGGAAACTGCACATCAAGAACAGTGAAAGTGAAACAATATTACACCACAAGATGGAAAACTTCAAGCATGTGAAACTTCAAAGCCTTTATTACTGTTAGCAGTTCCCATAGATTAATTAAGCAATAAGACATGATAGGGTGTGGGTTATTGGGGGATTTATCCACCCCTTATGTGGTGTGTCACGAGGTGCAGTTGAGTGACTTAACCACACAAGAAGTGGGTAAATCCCCCAATAACCCACACCCTGGATTGCCTCATTGTGATTATACAATGGACCCATGTGTAAAATAAATTTTAAATGTGTTTAAGTATGTTTTTTATAAATGCCATTTCTCAGCCGTGGGTTATTACAGGATATACCACAATCATGTGATGTGTCTTGACCAATGAGGTTACAGGATTTTCATACCCCATTGTTTAATATCAAAATATTGGTGATGGCACAGCAGCTATCAATGAGACACTGGAGATGGCACACCAAGACATGTGGTTAGATGATGACAGCTGGGAATGGAAAATAAAATTCCACAACATGAATGATAGCTCATAGCTTGTCATAATTTGACTCATATTTAGGGGGTACCACAAGTCATACCTCAAGTACAATCAAGCACAGTACCATAATATGTTGGCATCAATAGTGAATTTTCTACACTGTTTGTATTTACATATATTATAGAACACCGAAGAGCTGGAGATAGCCATATGCTCCTGCTCTGTTATGTGGAAATATCTGTTAACAATAACAACATAATCATCCACTATGATAAAGGAGGTTGCCCTATTAAAGGGCAGCCCAGATTGTCAGAAGGCCCCCTGGAAGCAGGGGGAGGATGTAGGCCAAGCATTGGGAAGGAAGGGAAGTGGGGGAAGGGAGATAACTAATCAACTCAGGCCAGGGGTAAGGGGTCTGGGAAAGTGACATCACTAGAGGGGAAGGGGAGCAGAGCCATGAGGTCATGAAAAAGGGATGGGGTTGGGATGGAAAGGGAATGAGGAAAGAGGCATGGGATTGGTCAGTGCCACAGGGAAGGAGGAGCTACGAGGGGATTTATAAGGGGCTGCAGAGCGAGAAAATCTCTCTCTCTCTACTGCAGCTGAAATTTTATACAATTGCACAGGACAATCTGGAGTTGGAGCTTAGAAACCTGCAAATGACTCAAGTAAGGTGTGGGAGCATGTGGCCTAGCAGAAGGCCCAAGGTGGGCTGATTTGGCTGGGTCCACAACATGTCTGAATTTTTGTAAGTTTTTTTTTTAAACAACATTTGTTTTTCTTTTTTTAGCTGTTTGGAGTAGCAGCTTGTAACCAATTATTCCATTTTGAAGAGAAATAAGTATGCCAAATGATCATGTGGGAATGTTTATATGAAGAAAGTGAGTATGTTACAGCATCTGCTCTTAGAGGAGTATGAAGGTTTATTTTTTTAACCTAGTGCAGTGAGGGGAGCAGAGTATGGAGGCAGCAGTTCAGCTGCGCTCCCTTGGGGGGATGGGAGTTGCAGGGCCCTTGTAGGAACCGAGAGTTTGGGTTCCTGACTGGTGCTGCTCTCTTTGGTGGTGGCTCGTTTGGTTGCCTGGAGGAGCCACATGTGATAGCTGTGGCAACTCCCATTCTTTGGATCTTGGTTTATGCCTGGTTCCAGGATTATGTTTAAGAGATGCGTTTGTGAGCTGTGGCTCCTGCAGTGGTTTGGGTCTTGGTTTGGTTGCCCAGTCCGGGGCTACATGTTGGGGCCACAATGGCTGGTTGTTTGGGGGAAGGGTTAGGCATGAGGGGTGGGGGGATGGTGGACATTGTAATAGCCTGGGGTTGGGATGTCAGTAGTAATGCTGCACAACAGGGGAGCAGCTCCCAGTGACAGGTTTTGGGTTGGCATTGTCTTGGCTTCTGGCCAGATACCTGGAATGGGGGCCCCAAATTTTTGGGGACAGTGCAAGGCAGCAGCATGGTCAGCCTGCAAGAGAAGCAGACTGCATGGGGTGGCCACATGGTTTTTCCTCCCATATAGGGGGACCCTTCCAAGGGGGGATCTCACCAGAACCAGGGACCATAAATGGCCATTTTTGGCTTGGTGCTTGAATAGGGGGAATTGGTTGATCAAGCTGGGGAAAAGAATTAGGAGCAACCTAGCATGGTGGGTGACAAAGGTAATCCCCGAGCTTGCTGGATCCAGGTGTGGGCAGGCCGCGAGGAGCACCACCGCCTGGAGTCTAGAGCTGGGGGGGTTACAGAGGCCTTCACAGTCTGGTGACTCCAGGAAGTTTTGTTAGACATGGGGTCAGGGGGACGGCTCCCATGGGACATGGCAAGTGGGCACGGGTAGTCTGTGTTTGCAGGGACCATGTGGCAGCGCACTGGGACCCCTTTGTTTTGCTTCCCACCACAAGGCTTCTCCTGGAGGAGGGGGAAGGGGCACATTCCAGGATGCAGGGCATGGGGACCTTTCCAAGGGGTTTTCAGCAGTGGGGTTGGTCAGTAAAGCAGCTGCTTTGGTAGACTACTGCTCGCCTGGTCATGGGGGAGAATAATTTTAGGTTGTTGGTGCATTGCTAGTCAGGGAGTGCAAGGGTAGGGATGTGTGTGCTGCTAGTGGAACAGGTGCATGGAGCGGGATGCTCAAAATATAAATCTAAAATTAAAAAAAACACAACAAGGGGCCATGAGGGAGGCCTGTGGCTCAGGGAGGAGTGGGTCTGGGCTGTATTGAAGGGGTCAGCAGCACAGGTAGGTTTCCTGTGCCATTTTTGGGGATAGGGAGGTGGGTTTTGTGGAGGCACAAGGGACAGGGGTGGGGGACCAAAGGGACAAAGGTCCTTGTGTGGCTGCCAGCTATTGAATAAAGAGGATCAGCAAGTGGGTAAAGAGGCAGCACCCCCTGTGACATTTTCAGCACCTCCTGTGCTTTGTGGGCAGTGAGGGGCCCAGGTTCAAGCAAGGGGACTGGGGCAGAAGAGGCCAGGGCCTAATTCCTCTAGTGGAGGGTGAATTTTTGGTTGATAGGCAGGTTGAAGCTGCATCATGGTTTGGCAATAAAATGGGTTTCACCCTTCAGGGGTGGCCCTAGGGACCTCATGGGGGGCATAGGGGCTAGGCTTTAGGCACCTTACAGGTACATGCACTGCAGGAAATGTAAGGCAAAAGGGTATGGGAAATGGTGTGATGCCAATTACAGGAAGGGAAAATTATCACACGCACCATGCAGGGGAGAGGGGACCATTGTCTGGTGGGGGGGGAAGTTATAAGGCACCAACTGTTGTCTTGTGGTCTGACTCTGAGACAGTAAGGAGACTACTGAGAAAAATAAGAACTTCTTGTCTCAGAATAGAAAGATCAGGAGCTTAAAGGGCACAAAGGCAGTAAGTAAGTAGGGAGAATAAATAAATAAATAAATAAATATAGGAAAGAGTAAATATTCCAAACAACAGTTAAGGGGCCAGAAATAAGACATGATGGGAGTGGTGCAGTGCAGTGGCTGTGGAGCAGCAGTCTTATGGGAGACATTCTGGAGGATGTGGTGTTGTCCCATTTGCAGGCATCTCTCTGGGCTGAGGGAGGAAGTTGCTCATCTCCATGCTGATTTGGCCAGGATTTGGGAGACCTCCTCTCCCACCCAGGGACCACCAGGAACACTGCAGCTGCCTCAAAAGTTGCCAAGAAAGAGGAGCGGTTGGACCACAGTGGGCTCAGGGAGGGGGAAGGGGAGGGTGGTGGAACAGAGGCACATCCCTCCAGATGTACCTCTCCACAATTCATATGCCATTCTGGCAAAGTGTGGTTCCTCTATGGAGGCACCCACAGTGGAGACCAAGGAGGATACTGGGAACCATCCTTCTGGGAACCTCCACAAAGGAGATCCACAGGAGGGCAGCATGGGACCCACAGGGGAAGGAAACAACTCCTAGTGGGGGACTCCATTATTAGGGGTAGAACTGGGGAAGGAAGGGGAGAGGAAGGGAGGGAGGGAGGTAAGGTGCCTGCCTGGTGCCATGGCTTGGAGGGACAGGGAGTGAATCCTCAGGATCACCAGAGCAGCTGCATGTGGGAGGGAGCTGAATGTCATTGTCCACCTAGGGACAAATGTCCTGGCTGAGAAAGTGATCAGAGCAGTGCATGAAGAGTTTGTGGAGTTGGGGAGGGGCCTTAGACAAGTAGTATGCATTGTAACCTTCTCGGAGGTGCTGCCTGTCTATGGCATGGATGAGGCTAGGGTGCTCCACACCATGGGATTCAATCAGTGGTTGAAAAACTGGTGCAGAGCTCAGGGATTTGGCTTTATTGGGGACTAGGGGTTCACCTGGAGTGATGCAGGCCTATACTGGTGTGATGGTCTGCATCTGTCCAGGAAGGGAACCAGGATCCTAGGTGTAGGTTTAAATGCTTCATTGGCAAGCATTTAAACTAGTCAAGGGGGAAGGCACAGGAAAGAGCAGGGAAATCCTAGCCTCCCCCCAAAAAATCAGGGTAGTAAGTGAGGTAAACACCAAGATAGAGATGTCAATAGGGAGAATGGCAGGAGTAAATGGAGAAAATGACAAAGGTAATAAGGACAGGGATGGGGCAAAAAGGGGTAAGGCCATAAAGAAATGGAGGGTAATGAGTACCAATGCCCGAAGTCTGGGCAACAAGCTCCCTGAACTGGTGGTCTTGATGGAAGAGGGCTGCCTGGATATTGTAGCAGTTACAGAAACATGGTACACAGAGAACCATGACTGGGATGTTAACACACCTGGGTATACAACATACAGGAGAGACAGGGAGAGGAGAAGAGGGGGAGGAGTAGCTCTCTATGTAAGGGAAGGGATAAAAGCAATGGAACAAAAAAGTAAACAGGGAGGAGAGGAGGCACTGTGGGTCACCTTAGAGACTGGAAATGGCACCACAATCTGCACAGGGGTTGTATACAGACCCCTATGTCAGGGGAAGGGAATGGACCAGGATATAATAGAAGACATCCTTAGGATGGCAGAGAAAGGAGAGATAATGTTAATGGGGGACCTGAATATGCCAGATGTTAACTAGAGCACCTTTACTGCAGCCACATCCAAGAGCAGGGCCATTCTCAATGCCCTACAGGTGGCATGCCTCAAACAGCTAGTTTTGGAACCCACTCATGAGGGAGCAATCTTAAACCTCATACTATCAAATTGGAGAGGATCTCAGATCTAGAAGTGGGTAGCCATTTGGGAACAAGTGACCACCAAACAGTGTGGTTCATGATAAACTCAGCTACTGAGTCGAGCCATACAAAAGTGAAGGTACTGACATTGGCAAGATGGTAGAGTGCCTTAGAAAAGCACTAGCAAACAGGCTAGAAGGAGGGGTGGAGCAACAGTGGGGAAACATCAAAACTGCCATCACAGAGGCAACAAACTTTTGTGTGAAGCAAATAAACAAATCAAAATGAATGAAAAAGCCACTATGGTTCTCAAAAGAGGTGGCAGGGAAGGTTAGGGAGAAAAAGATATCATTCAGGAAGTATAAGAAACACAGAAGGAGCAGGACAGAGAACTGTACCAGTTAAGGCAGAAGGAAGTAGGGAGGGAAGTCAGAATAACAAAGGCCCAAACTGAGGAAAAGATAGACAACTCGGTTAAGAAAAGGATAAAACCTTTATAGGTACGTTAGGGCGTAGAAGACAAAGGGAGGAAGTGAGGCTGAAAAGAATGGACAGTGGGTGGGCAGAGAGGGAAAGTGAAAAAGCAGGGATACTGAATGAATACTTCTACTCAGTATTCACAAAAGAGGAGGAGGGGGGTGCCTAATCCAATTAACAGAAGCACTCTTGATAGGAGGGTTGATCCCAGTCCTTTCACAGAAGAAAGGGTTCTGAAACATGAGAAAGAATTTCTTCACAGAACGGGTGGTGGACAAGTGGAACACCCTGCCAGAGGAAGTGGTGGGGGCTGAAACAATCACGGGATTTAAGAATGCATGGGATAGACATAAAGGAATTCTAGAGGTCAGGGGTAAGGGGAAATAGACTTCTAGGAAAACAAACTGAACTTACAAGCTCAAATGGGCAGACTAGGTGGGCCATAGGCCCTTATCTGCCGACACTGTCTATGTATCTATGTATCTATGTATCTATGTATCTATGAAAGAACTCCTAAAACTGAAGATGGGCAAAGCAATGGGGCCTGACAGAATTCACCCCAGAATTCTAAAAGTATTAAGGGGAGAACTAGTGACAGCACTGACTGCCCTTTTTAACAAATCATGGGAGGATGGTGTGGTACCTGAGGACTGGAGGAAGGTGGATGTGATTCCCCTTCACAAAAGTGGGACCAAGACAGAGGCAGAAAACTACAGACCTGTCAGTTTGACCTCTGTGGTAGGGAAAGTGATGGAATCACTTCTGAAGGAAAGAATTGTTGAGTACCTAGAGGCCAGTGGGGCACAGGACCCAAGGCAGCATGGGTTCACAGTGGGAAGGTCATGTCAGATGAATCTAATTGATTTTTTTGACTGGGTGACTAAATTAGTAGACCAGGGAGGGGCTGTGGACATGGCCTACCTCGACTTTAGCAAGGCATTTGACAGAGTCTCGCACAAAAAATTAATAGCCATATTAACCAGCCTGGGAGTGGGTCCCAGGGTGGTAGCCTGGGCAAAGCATTGACTGGACAACAGGACACAGAAGGTAATTGTAAATGGAGTCCACTCTGAAGAAAGAGGGGTTACTAGTGGGGTACTGCAGGGTTTAGTACTGGGTCCAGACCTTTTTAATGTCTTTATAAGTGACATTGCAGAGGGACTGGAAGGAAAATTATGCCTCTTTGCAGATGACACAAAAATCTGCAACAGGGCTGATACACAAGGAGGCATGGAAAGGATGAAAAGGGACTTGGCAAGGTTAGAGGAATGGTCAGAAGTATGGCAGCTTGGATTCAATGCAAAGAAGTGCAAAATAAAAAATTAAAAAGTCAAGAGTTTAATAAATGGTTGGAGGAAACAAAAGAAAAATTATTGAAATATGAAAAATATTAAAGGGATCAAATTGAAGAAATTTCATAGGGATACAATTGACTATAGAGACAATAAAATCTATACATATAAGAAAATTAGATACCCGATCACTAGAGGGGATGGAAACAGTTCAGATAGCTTGGACAGCTACACTAGGAACACTTTTCACACTGGGAGTAGAAGGAACTTTTTTAAGGAAGAAAGTGCAGATAGACAGACAGGAGAAAGATTCAGAAACACCGAGCACATCATATACTCAACAACTGGAGGGAAACATGCCACAAACCAGCAGGTGTTATGATCTCAGAGGCAAGGACATGATAGAGGAAGGAGGAGGAGATGGAGGGAACGTAGGACGAGGGCAAAAAACATACAGCAGAGGCAACAGAGGGAGACAGTAATCTTTAATTTAAGCTGAAAAAAAAACCTATCAGAAAATGAAAAAGAGATTTTGAGCCACAGGCTCTCATACTGAATCACTAAAAAACTTGATGACTTTCAACTATCAGTAGACTTAAACAAGTTTTTTCAAAATAGTAGGCTGCAAGCTCAGTTTGAAATGTAGACATTAGTAACATAGATAAAGCACAATTAAAAATGGCAATGGGCATATGATCTCAGTACATACCACAAATAGGCTTAAATAACACAGTGGAAACATACATAAACGCAGTATCCAAAGAAATGTAGAACTTGTGTGAACAAGGGACCACATATAGGATACTAAAACATAATTTGACTTTAAAACAAAAACAGATTTTACAGGAACTAGAAAACAACTCAAAATTAATAATAAAACCTGCAGACAAGGGAGGAGCAATAGTTCTGATGGACTTAGATAAATATCGAGATATGTGTTTTCACTTATTGAAAGTTACTGAGAAATATCAAAAATTACCAGGAAACCCTACATATGACATAGATCAGAAAATAAGATAATTAATAGATGAATTCCATAAAATGGGTTGGCTGCACCTATGGGAGGCAGAATTGCTTGTCTGTGAAAACCCGAGAGTCCTAGTTTTTTATGCCTTACCTAAAATTCATAAAGACACTTTAAATCCTCCAGGTAGGCACATTGTGTCAGTCATTGGGTCTATCCTGGAACCAATTTCTAAATTTGTTGATTTTCATATTCAGGACCTTGTACAGAACACAAAAGCATACTTAAAAGATACCACACATATAATACAATTATTACAAGAAGTAAACTCTCAGGGTCAAGTAGATGAAAATACAGTTTTAGTAACTATTGACGTTAAAGGCCTTTACATCTCTATCCCACACTCGGAAGGAGTACAGGCATTATTTGAATTATTGGAAGAACAGGAGACCAGAGACCAAAATTGAGGCTACTGGTGGAGCTGGCATCTTTTGTTCTAAATAATAATTATTTTAAATTTGAAAAATAATTTTTTGGACAGAAAAAAGGCACAGCCATGGGGAGCAGCATGGCATCAGGCTATGTCAATACATACATGTATAGTTTTGAGTGTAAATTTGTTAATGACACAGAAGGACTATTTCATCAGTATATTATTTTTTGGAAATGCTTTATTGACAACATTCTGTTATTATGGAAAAGATAAACTGAAACAATTTTTGAGCTACCTAGAGAATTGTGATCCAAACTTAAAATTTACAGTAGATTACAGTCTGGAGAATGTAAACATTTTAGACATTACAATTTTTAAATGTGGAAATAATTTAGAAACAAGAATGTACAGGAAAGCCACTGACAGAAATGCCACTCTACACAACAATAGCTTTCACCCCACAAGTCTCAAAGAAAGCATCCCCTACTCTCAACTTTTGAGAACAAAACAAAACTGTAGTAAACGTCAAGACTTTAAAAGAGAAGAAAAAATTACACTTGATAGATTTAGAGTTAGGGGATACCTGAGTAGGGTCCATAAACAAGCACAACACAAAGCATTGCAATTAAAGAAATAGGATTAATAAAATACAAAGTACCAGAGAAAGTGGAAGGGAGTGATAGAAAATTAACTTTTAGCACCACTCATTGTGATCAAATGTCTAAGATTAGAAAAATTATTTTAAAACATTGGAGCATTCTTCAAAACGATCCAGGAACAAGTCATATATTTAGAAATGAACCTTACATCACTTCCAAGAAAGCACCTAACATTAGAAACAAACTGGTTAAAACAGTTCATAAATGGGAAGAGAAAAGTGGGGGACAATTATTGTTGGGTCCTTTAAAGAATAGCATGTTCCCATGTGGTAGGTGCACAGCATGTGGGAACACATCAAAAAAAGAATCTTTTAAACATTCTTATACAGGCAAAATTTACAACATTAAACAGCACATTGATTGTAATACATTGGGGGTTATACAGTATATATACTACAGTGTCCTTGTGACAAACTATATGTAGGACAGACCTCTAGAGAGCTCAAAAAATGGATTTCAGAACATAAAAGCAGAATTAGAACAAGGGATGAAAGCTCATCAGTTGCTAGGCATTTTGGGGAAAGGGGCCACACTGTAATGCACCTTAGATTTTGGGGACTTGAAAAACTACAGGCGTTAAATAGAGGAGATGACTACCAAAAGTTATTAGAAAGCAAAGAGACAAGATGGATTTATGAACTCGGTACATACTACAAAAATTGGGGATTAAATGATGAAATGAAATGGCAGGCATGTTGGTAATTGTATGTACTGACATTTAGATAAAGTGTCCAAGCCTGTAGTTTTCTCCCCAAATATTAAGACCATACAACTTGAAACCTTTTTACTGTTAATTATTTCATATCATTTAGGCTGACCACACCTGCATTACTACAGGAGTAAATGCAAACAGAATTTTGAATACAAACAAGAGTTTTGCTTTAAAACTATTTACTACAAATTTGCATCTTTAAATTTAAATTATCCCTTAGAACCCAAGTAATTTATTCAAGGTGGTCTAGACCTTTATGAGTTGATTTTCACTTAGCAACATAGGCTTCAGCCAATGGCAATTTGGCGCTAATTAATGACACCAGAAGCCATGAGCACAAGTATATAAACCAAGGGCAACGCCGAGCCTCTGGCTGCAATATCAATATTTTAAGAGTGGAACAAGCACTGCACTCCCGTAAGTAACGACCTACACAAATAGTATTTTGCATCATTTTAAGAAGTGGATATCTGTGTTCTTCCTGTGTTTTGTATTCTCTTTTTAAAAAAAAAACAAAAGAGACACAATTCAAGTTAAGAATTTACTAAAGCAATTTTTGATGAAAGTGACTACAACACTTTATAGGTAATGCCTTTGGCACTATCAAATATAAAATTAGGACAACTTTAAGTGGTATGGTTACAGTTAGACTCTTTTTTTATTCATTATAGATGAAAGACAAGCATGAACTATAATTTGTACAGTACATTAAGAGATGCAGTCGCATAACACAGTTAAATAATTGAAGTGTTGCTAACAAGTAAAACAGAGATTTGTTCAGGAAGTAGCATTAAACTGAGGCTTTTTTATGCCATCCAGGTGATCATATATAAGCAGTTTGGAACTAATTGTGGCATTTGGAACCAGATAAAAAAATTCCTTAAAAAGGTGAATTCTGTTATGTGCTTACAATATATACAGTATATTAGTAACTTAGGAAATGTTTTACAAGTGTTTGACACATATTGCTGGGGGTGTTAGTGGTATCGCACTCTTATAGACATGAAAATGATGATAGAAAAAATATTTATACAGGTGTTTCCAATTTTTAAATTTACCACTTATACATAACGATAGATGGAATTATAAATGGCATACAGATTCTTAATAGTTTCAGCACTGGTTTATGAAAGTTATAATGAAAGTAGTATTAGGAAATAGAACAAATCATGTTACAGGATTTATCTAGGATGAATTGAAATAGTGCCCACTTACATTGTTTCGAGATTGTTATGTATACATACAATGAATCTTGAATATTCACATGAATATTTACATTTTATATATTTTCAAATAGTTCCCCCAGAAGAAGCCAGATACTGGAGAAATGTTGGGGTATTTATGAATAAAAAATAAGAAGAACGAATACATTGTTTGAAACGTATGTTTTTTTTTACCAGAGTCGGGGCAACTCTGCATATGTAAGGTTGGAGGAATGGTCAGAAGTATGGCAGCTTGGATTCAATGCAAAGAAGTGGAAAATAATGCACCTGGCAAACAAAAACCCAGGGGAAGAGTGACTGAAATTGATTTCAGCTACACTGTGTTGTTGAAGCAACCAGGAAGCAGCAACACTAGGCAGCAGGTGAGAGCTGCTTGAACAACTAAGCTGAATTAGTTCCTCCGACATATGCTTCACTAGATGTATTTCTGCCAGTGACTTTGTGCCTGATTTGAGACTTTGCACTGTTGCCCATATCTGTGAAGGGGATCCGGCAGTGGACCATCAGTGGAGAGCTAATTACATCAGGGAGGGGCTGTAAGACACTAGAAAAGCCTGTACCACCCATGGGCGCAAGTGGTGTGAGTGGCTTGAGCACCACTTGATGAGGAAAGCTCTGGTATTTGGGTTTAGGATTTGACATAATAAAGTAAAATAAGATAAGGTAATAATGCAATTATCTATTATATTAGGGGGGTGAGTATTGATAGGTCTGTGGTTAGTTAATTTACAGATTCCAGAGACCGATTGTAATAGTATTAGTAAAGGTATGGGTTTTATGACCATGAGGGGTTACATTCAAGACCATCAGTTTGTGTCTGTTAAAAGATGCAACGCCTTCACAAACTTAACTAAACTACTGTATAGGTCCCTGATAACTAAACATTGTACACTTGGACTAGTGAACTGTAGGGCAAGGGGAAGGGGTTTGTTCTGTTTTGCCTTGCTAGCACAATGTGGTGATGTGGAAAACAACCCAGGGCCTAAGAAAATTGAAGGGTTACTATTATTCATGAGAATGCTAGAAGCCTTATACTCAAGATTGACCAATATACGGTATGGGTTTCTGAACTGGGTCAGGATATTTTGGCAATTTCTGAGACCTGGCTTCATTCAGGTATTCACAATAATGAGATAGAACTTGCAGGTTATAGTTTACTAAGGCAGGACAGGGAAAAAAAGGGGAGAGGGTACTGTTTTATGTGAAAGATACTTTAGGTCCTTATCAGCAGTTATTAGCTAAAAATGTGGAAGGTGTTGATTGTTTAGTTATAAAGCTGTTAAAATAAAAATTAATAGTTGGTGTCTTTTATACTCCTCCCAAAACTAAAACAAGCATGTTTGATGTTTTGGCTGACATACTATTAGAAATATTAAAGGATCAGGGTGTGTTACTAACGGGAGATTTTAATGAGAATTGGGATCAAAGTAGAGGGAAAAAGTTAAAAACCAGTCTGGAGGTTTTGGGCTTACAACAACTAATTCACCAATCAATGAGGAGTCTAAATAACAGAACCTCTGGATCTGTTTTGGACCTGTTTTTTTGTCTCCCAGGACACAAAAGTGTAGGGTTGTAAAATCCTTCCCTTAAATCTAGGGGACCACAACCCAATTCAATGCACTTTATTTACACAGGACGTCTGGGGAGGCAGAAAGCAGGACCATTGGGTATGAGATTTGAGGAGATTTAGTGCAACATCTTTTAGGAATAGCCTTAGTAACTCTGACTGGACAAGAGTGTTCTTGATTCCTGACTTAAACCAAGCCATCCAGGAATTTACTGATTCCTTTTTGGATATTGTTCAACACCATGCACCCAAAATAAAAAAGTGTAATAATAATAAAGACGTGACATGGCTCAATAAGCATCTAAAACCCAGTTACGCATTAGGAATAGAGTATGGAAAAAAGCCAAGAGAATTAGGTCAGTGGAAGACTGGAATGTATTTAAGCGTTTACACAACAAATGTAAATGAGTGATAGCTTTTGCCAAAAAAGGTACTATCAAGAGAAAAAGAAAGCATTCAGGAAGTACAAGGAATCGCAGAAGGAGCAGGACAGAGAACTGTATCAGTTAAAGCAAAAGGAGGCTGGGAAGGCAGTCAGAACAGCAAAGGCCCAAACCGAGGAAAAGATAGCCAACTCAGTTAAGAAGGGGGATAAAACCTTTTATAGGTACATCAGGAGCGAAGGAAGGCCAAGGGAGGGATAGTGAGGCTTAATAAAGGGGAGGAGGGTGGGCAGAGGGAGACTGTGAAAGGCAGAGATACTAAACAAATATTTTGCTCAGTATTTACAAAGGAAGAGGGGAGGTACATAAAACAGACAGTAGTAACACTCTGGATACAGAAGTTGATACCGCCCATTTACAGAAGAAAGGGTTCTGAAAGAACTCTTAAAACTGAAGGTGGACAAAGCAATGGGGCCTGATGGGATTCATCCCAGAATTCTAAAAGAACTAAGGGTAGAACTAGTGACACCACTGACTACCCTTTTTAACAAATCATGGGAGGATGGGGTGGTACCCGAGGACTGGAGGAGGGCAGATGTGATTCCCCTTCACAAAAGTGGGAGCAAGGCAGAAGCAGGAAACTATAGACCTGTTAGTTTAACCTCAGTGATAGGGAAAATGATGGAATCACTTCTAAAGGAAAGAATTGTCGAGTATCTAGAGACCAGAGGGGCACAGGACCCTAGGCAGCATGGATTCACAGCGGGAAGGTCATGCCAGATGAATCTGATAGATTTCTTTGACTGGGTGACCAAAGTAGTAGATCAGGGAGGGGCTGTGGACATGGCCTATCTAGACTTTAGCAAGGCATTTGACACAGTCCCACACAAAAGATTAATATACAAGTTAGTCATCCTGGGAGTGGGTCCCAAGATGACAGCCTGGGTAAAGAATTGGCTGGAGAATAGGTCACAGAGAGTAATAGTAAATGGAGTCCACTCAGAAGAAAGGAGGGTTACTAGTGGGGTACCGCAGGGTTCAGTATTAGGACCGGTCCTCTTCAATGTCTTTATAAGCGACATTGCAGAAGGACTGGAAGGAAAAGTATGTCTCTTTGCAGATGACACTAAGATCTGCAACAGAGTTGATGCACAGGGTGGGGTGGAAAGGATGAGAAGGGACTTGGCAAGGTTAGAGGAATGGTCAAATGTATGGCAGCTTAGATTCAGTGCTAAGAAGTGCAAGGTAATGCACCTGGGAAACAAAAACCCAGGGAAGAGTACACAATGGGGGGTGAGATACTAACAACAACAAAAATGGAAAGGGACCTTGGGGTAGTCATATCAGATGACCTAAAGATGGGCAAGCAATGTGAGAGGGCAGCAAGGAGGGCTGGGGGGATACTGGGATGCATAGGGAGAGGCATCACCAGTAGAAAACAGGAAGTTATTATCCCTCTGTACAGACAGCTGGTGAGACCCCATCTGGAGTACTGTGTGCAGTTCTGGAGACCCAATCTCCGCAAAGACATAGACAGGATGGAAGCTGTCCAGAGGAGGGCACTAAATGGTGCAGGGTCTGCACCGGAAGACATATGAAGAGAGACTTAAGGAGCTTAATATGTATAGCCTCAAGGAAAGGAGGGAGAGGGGGGACATGATAGAAACTTTCAAGTACCTCAAGTGAATCAACAAAGTCCAAGAGAGTAGCATCTTTCAAAAAAAGAGGTGTGCAAGAACAAGAGGGCACAATTTGAAGATGGGGGGGCGGCTCAGAGGTAATTTAAGGAAGAATTTTTTCACAGGCAGGGTTGTGGATGCATGGAACGGCCTTCTGGAGGAGGTTGTGGAGTCAAAATCAGTGGTGGAATTCAAGCATGCATGGGATAGTCATAAGGCAGTTCTGGGGGGTGGGGGTAGGAAGAAGTAGGCTGCTGGTTAACTAGGATCTGCAGCTTATCCAGTAGGTAGGGAAATGGGCAGACTGGGTGGGCCAAGCAGTCCTTATCTGCCGTCAAATTCTATGTTTCTATCAAAATATTTTCAATAAGATGCAGGACCCGAATAAATTTTGGAAAAATATTTCTGACCTAAAAAACCCGGTAAAACTTAAAAACTCTATTCATTTACTACAGGGGGATAAGTTGGTAGATGATCCATTAGAGGTTGCTAACCTACTAAATCATTACTTTAAGGAATTATCCGAATTAAAAATTCCTAAACTAAAGGCAACTTGTTCTGCACAATTACAGTTTTCTACTTCTATGCCCAAAAATAAGGGATTTAAACTTAGAACGATTTAGGTGAAGGATGTAGTTAAAGAACTAAAAAGCTTGAAAGTCTCAAAAAGTGGTGGAATGGATGGTATTGATCCTAGGTTCTTAAAGTTATGTTCTGATATAATTGCCCCAATAGTTGCATACAGTACTTCTATAATTGGAGTATAAAATCTTCCTTTGTTCCTGAATTTTGGAAAATGGAGGAAATTGTTCCCATACATAAAGGTGGGGACACTACAGTTTCCTCTAATTATAGACCTATCACTTTGCTCCCTATTCTTTTGAAGATTCTGGAAAAGCTGGTAAATTATCAGCTTGGCCAGTATCTTGAACAAGAGGGGATTATAACAAAGTACCAATACAGGTTTACAGAGGGTAGGTCTATGAACACCACCCTAATTGACTTTAATAATCTGGTGGCTACATCGTTAAACCAGGAAAAATATACTGGGGTGGTGTTCGTGGACCTTAGTAAGGCTTTTGACTTGGTGCAGCATGAGATTCTACTGCAGAGACTGTTGGATATTAGGGTACAGCAAGAAACCCTGTCATGGTTCAGGTCCTATTTAATAGGACGTAAGCAACAAGTATTGTGTGGGACCGCTGTCTCAGGTCTGCTGGATTTAGATAGAGGTATACCACAAGGCTCTATTTTGGGCCCTGTACTGTTTAACATCTCTGTAAATAAACTTGTAACTCATATGTCAAGCACTGAGATCAGGCTTTATGCAGATGATATCATTTTAGTTACATCTGCAAACAATCCCGAGGAGCTGAGACAGCGGCTCCAGACAGACGTTTCCATTATTGAGACATGGATGAGGGACTCTAGCCTCATAATTAGTATCAAAAAGACACAGAGCATAATATTTTCTGTGGGTACTCAAGTAAAAAAGAATGTCTTAGATCTACAGATAAATCTTTCTGATAGGTCAAAGATTCAGAAAGTACCCACTTATCAATATTTAGGAGTCCTCGTTGGCTCTTGGCTTTCCTTTTCAGAACATATTTTGTCACACACCAAAAAGGTTAGTCAAAGGTTGGGAGCTCTTAGAAGAATGTCTGGATGATTGTCCAGGGATATTAGAATTTGATTGGTAAAGCAGTTATTGTTACCTGTACTTGAATACGGATATTCACTTTACACACATTCAAACCAGAAGTTTTTGGTTAGAATAGATCAATTGTACTATATGATGGGGAACTATATACCAAGAAAAGGATATGGGGTACACCGTTGTTTAGTGTTTCAGGAACTTGACTGGTTGCATCCAATAGCAAGGAGGGAGTATTTGTGCTCAGTGGTCTGCCAGGGACTAATTCACCCTAATGATAAAAAACTGCATCCATTAACTTATTTAGTTTGTTTGAAAACAGATCTAATATATTCACCCAGATTAAGGAAATCATCTAGGAAGGCACCTATGACTAGAAACATGAACAGGATAGTGGATATGATACTTCAGAATGGTCTAGCAAAAACTGGAATAAATTACCACTTGAATTAACTGAGGCTGTTGATTTGCACATACTTAAACTTAAATTGCATAATTATCTGAAAGTAAGTTGCCATTGTTTTAGATAATTTGTTTATTTTATTTGTTTTTGTCTGTATGTTTCATGTATGTAATTAATATATATTATGTATGACTTACTGTTGTAATTTTTAGATAAGAAATCACAGGAATTTATTGTAAATGGGAAATTTTTCTCTAACAAATCTGCCTGTAAAAAATAAACTTTTAAACAAACAAACAAACAATGGGGGGGGTAGTAACAACAACAAAACTGGAAAGGGACCTGGAGGTAATCATATCAGATGACCTTAAGGTTAGCAAGCAATGTGAGAAGGCAGTAGGGAGGGCTGGTGGGATACTGGGATGTATAGGGAGAGGCATCACCAGCAGAAAACAAGAAGTTGTTATCCCTCTGTCTAGACAGTTGGTGAGATCCCATCTGGAGTACTGCATCCAGTTCTGGAGACCCCATCTCTGCAAGGACATAGACAGGATGGAGGCAGTCCAGAGGAGGGCAACCAAAATGGTGCAGGGTCTGCAAGAGAAGCCATATGAGGAGAGACTAAAGGAGCTTAATATGTATACCCTTGAGGAAAGGAGGGAGCGGGAGGACATGATAGAAACTTTTAAGTACCTCAGTGGAATCAACAAAGTTCAAGAGGGTAGCATCTTTCAGAAAAAGTGATGTGCGAGAACAAGGGGTCAAGATTTGAAGATAGAGGGGGGACAGCTCAGGGGCAATGTGAGGAAATATTTTTTCACAGAGAGGGTGGTGAACATATGGAACAGCCTTTCTGAGGAGGTTGTGGGGTCTAAAACTGTGGGAGAATTCAAGAATGCATGGGACAGACATAAGGCAATTCTTGTAGGGGGTTGGAAGAAATAGACTGTTGGTTAACTAGAATCTGCAGCTTATCCTGTAGGTAGGGAAATGGGCAGACTAGGTGGGCCAAGTGGTCCTTATCTGCTGTCAAAGTCTATGTTTCTATGGCTGCAGAAATGGCACCTAAGAAGGTGGCAAAGCAGAAGACCAGCAAGGCTCTGGCCCACAAAGCCATTAAAGTCATGGACCAAGTGCAGGTGATCCCTGAAGGAGTCCATAGCAGCAGAGAAACAAAAGAGGAAGATGGACAAGAGAAAGAAACTGCCAGCAGCACAGGAGAGGGCCAACAAATGGCTGACCAGGAGAAGCCCAGATGAGGGTGGCGAGCCTTAGCAGGTGGAGGGTAAGGTACCAGTGGTTGATCTGTCAGTGGATGGTAGCTTAAAAGGCTGCCTAGCAGGTATCATGAAAGAACAAGCGGAGAAGGAATGGGAGAAGGTAGATAAAACCTGGAAGGAGCTCCAGAAGAAAAAGGCGGATCAGGGTTTGGGTAGTTCAGTGGCAGCAGCTGTGGCCGACAAGGGGACATACAGTTGGCCCACAGGCATGACATTGGGGGACCATGTGTCAAAGGCCTTGAAAGACAAAATATTGAAGGGATAGCATGTAGATATGTTAGCCCTTATCGTCAAAGATACGGCGAAGAAGTATGAACAGAAAGAGTCAGTGGGGAGCTCGGAGATGGCAGTGGCATTAGCCATTGTGTTTAAAACCAGTGAGGACGTTATCTACAAGGGCAAGACTTTTGGGGCCTGGCTCGAAGGTTTCACACACTTCAGTACGATCATGCTCCAAAAGAAACTGGAGCTGGCTATACCACTCCTCACTTACTCTGCCATCATTTGGGATGCATATAGGGTGAGAAGTGGATACGGGTGGTTAGTCTATGATGAAAAGTTGAACCAGAGGGTAGCATCTCATGGGGAAATCAGATGGGGAGTCACGTTATCGGAGTTCTGGATCAGGACACTGTCTGCTCCAGGGGGGTCAGGCAATAAAGGCAGGAAGGGCAAGGGGGGCTAGGGCAAAGACTTGTTGGGCATATAATAAAGCTAATTGCATGTGGGCCATTTGCAAGTACTAGCATGCTTGCTCGGGATGTGGGGGGTCCCACCCAGTCATCAAATGCAAGGCCAATGGAGACAGACAGGCCACAGCACCAGTGGGCCACCCTTTTGGGGGGGCAAGGGGACATTGGGGGAGGGCACAATGGTCAGGGCAGCAGTTTCAGGTGGTAAAGCAGCAGGAGGGGTTATGGAGGGAGGTGAGCACAGGCTGAGATGAGCATCAGGGGACAAGGGCTATCCTCTGGCACTTTCACCAGTTAAAGCTGGGGTGGTCATGGAGTGGACCAGGTTTTACCCAGATCAAGAGGTGGGGAGGATTTTGAGGGAGGAATTAACAAGGGTGGGTTAATCTGTATTATGCGGGGAAAGGAAGACCATGCGAGCAAAAAATCTTGCTCATTAAAGGCAAGGAGGAGGTGGTGGAAAGAAAGATAAGGAAAGAACAGGAAGCAGGTCATGTAGAGGGTCCATTTCAGGATGACCCCCCCCACAAGAACTTGCAGGTATCACCTCTGGGGATTGTGCCTGAGAAGGCACCTGAGGAATTCCAGTTTATACACCACCTGTCTTACCTGGAAGGGAAATTCAGTAAATTACGCCATTGCCCCAGAAAGAGCATGGTTTCGTATGACACACTGGACAAGGTGGTGGACCTAATTAAGGCCAGAAAGGGGGTGTGGGTGGTGAAAATGGATATGGAATCTGCTTTTCAGCTCCTGCCAGTTCAGGAGGAGGACTGGGAGTTGTTGGGTTTGCAGTTCCAAGGGCAATACTACTTCGACAAGGCCATGCTCATGGGGTGCTCAGTGGCCTGCACCATGTTTGAAACTTTCAGCACATGGCTGCAATGGGTGTTCACCACACAGCATGGGGTGGGGGCAGTGGTCCATTATTTGGATGATTTCCTGTTCATAGGCAAGGGCAGAGAGGCACCAGTGCTATGTCGGTGACTTTTGAGGGCATATGTGGGGTTGTGGGGGTACCACTAGCCAAAGATAAAATGTTTGGCCCCCTGGCAGCTGGAGTTCTTAGGCATCAAGCTGGATTTGGACCAGCAATGTTTCCGCTTGCCACCAGACAAGGTGGCCGGGCTGCTGGAACTCATTTTGGGGATTAAGGAGCACAGGCAGGTGCAACTCAAACTGGTCCAACAGGTACTGGAACATATGAACTTCTCCTGCAGGGCAGTAACCCCCAGCAGGGTGTTCACCAGACACTTGGCCAGGGTCTCAGTGAAGGCCAGACTCCCCCATCATTGGGTTGACTTGTTCTCAGGGGTGAAAGATGATCTGTTAGATTAGGAGGTGTTCCTAAAGGGGTACAATGGTACAACTTTTTGGAGATACTGTTGGGTAGATGGGGTGGAATTGGAGCTGTTTACTGATGCAGCCAGGGGTTTTAGCATGGGAGCCTACTTCCAGGGGGAATGGATATCAGAACCGTGGCCCTCCAAGTGGGTGGAGTTGGGCTTACAAAGGGCTTTTTTACCTCAATTAACTTAAATAATTCAGGTTGGCAGGATCAGAAGTTTAATGAAAATGTTCAAGAATTGCATCTTATTACAGGGAAAATGATTTAATTGCTGCTTTGTTTTCATTGTAATTATGAGATTATTTCATTTGTACATCCAATCACTGTTATTAATAGGCCAATAATGCGTTATAAGAAAGGTTCAATGTTTTCAGAGTTAAGAGGTTAGTATTGTTATTATTATTACTCTCAGGAACAGTACATCCAAACCCGGTCCCTAAGGCTGAGGAATCAATTAAAATCAAGAATCCTTTAAAATCTCCCCTTCACATGGTTCATCTAAATGTAGCTAGTTTAATAGCAAAGAAAACAATTCTAGAATGCTGGGTTTTGAATAATAAGTTTGAAGTAGTTGCTTTAACTGAAACTTGGTTGTATGAAAATATCACTAATTCTGAAATGTTGTTGCCAGGATATTCTATCTTTAGGAAGGATAGGGTAGGTAGAAGGGGGTGGTGCTTGTTCTATGTAGCTGATCATTTACTGGTACAAGAATTAACTATTATTCCTGATAGTTAAATGTTTGAATCAATAGCTATTTCCATTTCCTTTGGTGATGTAAAAGTTCTGACCATCATAAATGTTCCACCAGATAGATCAAAGGAGGGGGTCCCTGCTTTTTTTCAATTGTATTCAAAAATTATCAATAATAGGGGAGCCTATTTTGGTTGGTGATTTTAATTTAAATTGGTTGTCTCCTGCCGAAAAAGAGATTAGAACAATTGTCATTGATCTTGGGTTTCAACAGCTGATCTCAAGCCCCAGCAGGGTGAATTACAAAACAGGATACTCTTCAACCCTTGATTGGGTTATTATCAATAGTCCATCACACATAATTAAAATGTGGAATTCTCCCTGATGGAATCAGTGATCACAGTCTGGTATTTTTTGATTGGTCAGTTAAAACTCATAAAAAAGAAGCCAGGATTATAAAATACAGAAGGCTTAAAGATTTAGATGAGCAAAGGTTCAATGAGGAATCACAGTTACTTGATCGGTCATTTTTAGATAACATAATTGATATTAATGAAGCATATCAGTAATGCTGTCATTATTTTATTTTCATTTGTGATAAAGTAATACCTATTAGATCTATTAGGGTTAAGGGGAATAGCAATGTCTGGTTCACTTCTAACCTACTAAAATTGGTATGGGAAAGAAATCAAGCATGGAAAGTTTACAGAAGAACTAAACAATTGGATCATCAATTACTTTATAAAAAGCTTAGGAATAAGTGTCAATTAGCTATTTGTACAGCAAAGAAGGATTACTTTAAGCAAAAATTTGCAGAAGTTAAGGGGAATCCTAGTGCAACATGGAATACAATTAATTTATTAATGAGTAAACTGAAGGGGAGTGAAAACTGTGCATTAGAGAAGGATGGTAGTATTATTACAGATCCTAAAACTGTGGCAGAAGTCTTTAACTTACATTTTACTAATTTGGGTAAGTATAGTTCTAATGCGGGTTGCATGGACAGTTCCTGGAGCCATTTGGATGCTCTCTTGCAACCAAGTGGTGATAGAATATATGAGGTTGATAAGATTCCAAAATTTTAATTAAATTTTTTACAAACCAAGGACGTGATTGAGTTTGTTTCTAACATGGATCCTAGGCCCTATAGGCATCGGATAATCTTGATTATAGGATATTGAAAAGAGTTATTAATAGTGTTGCTGGACCTTTGACAAAATTGTTTAATCATTCTCTTTGTTATGGGATCTTCCCAGAAGTTTGGAAGAGTGCAGTCGTACAGCCAATTTATAAATCAGGGTCAAGACTTGATCCAAATAACTATTATCCAATTTCTATGCTGGACCCCCTCCCTCTCTAAAATATTAGAGAAAATAGTTTCAGTTCAGTTGACAGAACATTTATTAAAATATAAACTTGGGTCAGATTAACAACATGATTTCAGGCCTAATCATAACATGGAGACATCCTTGGCGAGGTTCACTAGTCAAGTTGCAAGAGCAATAGATAATGGAGATGTTGTTGTAGCAGCTTTTGTGGACCTCACCAAGGCTTTTGAACTAGTGAATCATGAGGTACTTTTGAAACAGTTATCTTCTGTAAAGTTGTCAGATGGGGTTATTTCTTGGTTTAGTAATTACTTAGTTAATAGGAATCAGAAGACATTAATTAATAGAATATTATCTGAACCTTCTATGTTGAAATGTGGAGTCCCCCAGGGCTCCATATTAGGCCCTTTGCTTTTTTTCTTTATTTATAAATTCTTTAGCTGTTAATTTAAAAAAAAAACTGAGTTATTGTTGCATGCAGATGATGCAGTTTTGTTTTGTTTTGGTTCTAATTTTTTGACTTTACAGAATGCTTTACAACAAGATTTTAGTTTGCTTCATTATTGGTTTGATAAACATAAACTGGTGTTAAACTCAGCAAAAACCAAGACAATTATATTTTCTCATCCCAGGAGAGTGCAAAATCAAGAATTAAAAATGACTGATAATTTGTGTAATGCAATTGAACAGGTTAGGCAGTTGAAATACTTGGGAATAGTAGTTGATTGTCACCTAGCATTTGATTCCCATGTTACAGAGTTAATCAGTAGGGTACATAAAAGGTTGGGGTTTCTTTATCGAATTAAGGACAATCTTACGTTGGATGTTAAACTATTGCTTACACATAGTTTACTATTATCTATTATGGATTATGGGTCTGTAATATATTCACTTACCTCTGACAGAGTTTTTTCTAGACTCCAAGTTATGTACCATTCTGTCCTATATTTTGCTTCTGGTCAATCAAGATCAACCCATCATTGCTTACTTTATAAACAATTGGGTTGTATGTCTTTAAAGGGGCAACTTAATTTTAGGGCCTTGTTGTTTATGCACAAGGTTTACTTAGGTATTTTGCCACAAAGCATTCTTAGTTTATTTCCTAGGAATACGACTGGTTGCACAAGATTACAGAGTAGGGAGGGCTTTTTGGTTCCTTTTTGTCAAACAACTTTTGGCCAAAATTCATTGAATTTTACTACTGTTATGATGTATAATTAACTTCCTAATAATGTCACAAGACAAAAGCAATTATCCATTTTTAAGTCTGAACTTAGAAAACATTTGTTGGAATACTCAAATTGTAAATGTTATCTGTAACGCATATTTATAGCCTGTAAACTGTTTTAAATTTTGTATGTATGTCTTTTGTACAAACTGGTCGTTTGTGAAAATGGGCTTGTCCCACTGACTTACCAGTATAAAAATAAATAAATGAAATGAAAAGTGAAAATGAAGACATTACCTTCTTGGAGGCCTTCCTGATTTGGGTGGCCCTGATAGTATGGGGGCACAGACTTCAGAACAAGAAGGTAATATTCAGGTGCGACAACATGGCAGTTGTAGCCATCTTAAACAAGCAGTTTGGGGCCATGGAAGCAGTCCTGCGGGTAGCACGGCAGCTGGAGTGGGAAGGTTTTTGACTTAACTTGTTCTTCAAGGCAAGACATGTTGAGGGGGCAAGGAATAAAATTGCTGACAGTTTAACACATTTTCAGTTGGACAGGTTCCATGAATTGGCACCAAGAGCAGCCACCCAGAGGTTGGAGGTGCCCCAGCAGTCAAGGGAAATTGGATGGATTGAGCCCAGTTATCGTTTTTCTGAGTACCTGGGCAAAAAATATGCTGAAGGCGTATGAGGTCATGTGGAAGAGTTTCAGGAATTTTTGGTGGTTTCCAGTATCCTGGAGGTGATCGTTTCCATACGAAGAATGCTGGCAGCAGAGCGGAGGGATCAACGGCTTGGTGGGGCAGATGGAGAGGGCCACCACTGATGTTACTATTCTTTACCCCTGTTTCCCCTGTTGCACCTTCCCCTACAGTCCCCCCTCCTGCTGTGCAGTCCCTGTTCCCTGTCCCCTTTCCTCGCTGTACCTACCTTTTCCCAACCCCTGTTATATTTGTAAATAGTTACCTGTTACATAAATATTTTCTAACATACCTGCTTGTGTCTGTTTCTGCTTTGCAAGTGGCGTGTGGAGCCATGCTGTAGTGTCACATTGTCTGTCTGTGTTATGTGCATGAAAGGGGGCACGTGTTGTGCTTCTGTGGTTCCCTGCTGTGTGCTGTGGTGTGTCCCACTGTGGTGGTGTCCATCCCCTGGGTTGGTGGCTGTGTATTGGGGTGCCAATGGGGTGGCAGTCAGGGTGTGTGTTGCGGGTGTGTGCATAGTGGTAGCTCATGAGTACTGTCTGCACACTGTGTTGGGGTCTTCTGCTTGGCATTGAATGGTCTGTCCCATGTGGTCTGCCATGCTGCCTGCATCCTGGCCTGTTCAGTGCCACTGTGTGGGCTCTCTGTGTGCCATCTGTGTGCTTGGCTGCATGGTCCTGGGTGTGGCCTGCTATGGTCTCGTTGGGGGGGGCACAGTTGGCAGCCTGTCTGGGGGGGTGGGGGGCTCCTTTGGTGGCCCTCCATTAGCCATTGGCACCTCCTGTCACCTGCTCTCCATGCCACCATTGTGTTCTGGGGTCCAGTGTCTGGGTGCCTGTGTGTGCCCCCCGCTGGTGGATGCCTCCTGTGGCTGTTGTCACTGTGGTTCCATGGCTCTGTCCCTGGGTCTGTCCTCTGTGCCCTGTCCTCCTCTGTTGCTGTGCTGCTCTGCACTGCCATGGTTGTGCTGGAGCATCTCTTTTAGCACAATGGTGCAACTCTGCCATATTCAGGAATTTTAAGCTAGTGTACTGTACTGTTGTGGCTTTCATACTGTCTTTGTATGTTTCCGAATTTTAAAACCTGAATGCCATGATTTTAATCCTTTAAATCCTTTAAATACTGTGTGGAAAAATACTGCATTTAAGATTGAACTGTTTTGTAATAAACTGCTTTTAATTGGCCTGAAATGTGACAAGTTGTCACTGGCACAGTAATACTATACCTGCGGTTACAGGATTGCATACACGCTGTCCCAAGATTACAGTTCAAGTATTTTTGGTTATGTGCAGTTCTGGTTGTGTGAACAAATTTGGCAGGTCCCGACCTTGTGCTCACAACCAAAATTGACTGTATTTTTCTTTTTTCCACTCTGTTTTTTGAAGCTGTGCATTCTTCTAACCCGGGGGAAGTGATAACCATATTTATTTTTCAGGCTGGAATTTAAAGGTGTGATTCGAGAAGTTAGTGACCATTGCATAGAATCCAAGGGACAATGATGATTGATTGGAAACATCAGAATTTCAAACAGATGTGGCTCAACAGTAACATTCTCATACCAGTGTACTATCTTAGGCCCTGTCCACACTGCTATTCATTTTTAAATGTTTAAAAAACATTTCGTGTACCGCTTCAGAGAACAATTGTTAGTGTGTCCACACTAGCATCTGACATCAAGGTTGCCCACTTGATTTCCCATGGGTGCTTGTAGCAATCCTGCAAAGCATTGTGGGCACCGCAATGCATGCCAGTACACTCACTGATGGGCATGGTAACCAATTGGGATAAAAAAGCACTGTTTGATTCAGGTGCTCATGGTGAGGTTGGGGATGTAAGTAAAATGATCCCCTTTTCTTTTGGGCAGCAGCAATTAAGAAAGGAAGGCGGCAGAGGTTGCCTTAAGCAGTTTTACAGCACAGTTTGCATCCACACTGCTGTTAAAATGCTTTAAGGCAACCATTTTGGTCTGAAACAGTGCTCGAAACTTGCTCCGAACAGATTTCTAAAATAGTTATTTTGCAAGGTTTGTGGAACAGTTTCACCATACTACAGTGCGGACGTGAACCGTGTTTGCTGTTCTTATAATTTTACAGACTGCCTGTAACATTTACAAGAATGCTAGTGCAGACAGAGCCTTAATGACAGTCTTGGCATTGTCTGCAGAAGATGCACTGGCATATATGATTGTCATTAAATTGTTTCTTCTTCTGCTTGTCAACATGCTGGGTATAATGCTTCAGACTCGATTCATTCTTGTGTCCAGAAGTACCTATGATGTGTCTGTTGGTGACACCACTCAGTAGGGTGCAGAATGTTGTTCGTACACAGTAATTGTGGTACCTGGTACTCAGCACTGCTGGATCAGAAATTTTTGACATCCTTATGGACATAAAGGTGGTGTCCACAGATTGCTTGCCGAACCAAATGTCTGCATCAGACACTGAATATCTCAGCTTCTGGAATATTGTGTCTTGCTCCGGATAAAGCTTGGAGACTTACAGTTTAAAACTTTTGACTGGACAATTCAGAGACTCGATGTGAGTGTAAATATGTTGTCCAGATTCATTGGGTTGGTCATTGATGCCCCCCTGGTGGTTCCTTGTTTGCTTAGAGGCTGTCATGGTGTCACATTCATTACCACAGGAATCCTTAAGCACAAAACAATCAGTTTTCTTCAGGTAATCAGGTTTGCATTGTTCTCATTACCTCATTTGTAAAACTACAGCATTATTTCATCTATACTTTGTATAGTAGGTTTAACAGTGATGAGCAGCTGGGGACTGCAGTATCAAAAAGTTTCTTAAGGTCACTCTTAGTTATTGCAGACTTGTGACGCTGTTCAGTCCACTTGTGGCAGCATTTCTACACTACAGACTGAGGCTCTTGTTTGCCTGCCAGAAAAATTGCCTCCCTCATTATAACAATATGCATGCAGCATGATTACCCTTGTTAATAACTTGTTTATGCAGCCACTGATGTTGATTTGGCTTTCACACTTTTACAGAGTCTCATCTCTCTGTCTAATAGTGACATATAATTTCCCTAATAATTCAGCCATTTCTGGAACTGGCAGTGTTTCAAAATCTGCAGTAATGTTGTTCTGTTTGCAGAAATCCTTGAGAATCTTCACTGCCCAATTCTTTTGATACATCCTGTTTTTTTTTTCTTTGATATCCTGGCGTCCAAATTTGCAGCATCTGCTGCAGTCATGTCAAGAAACCCATGCACATGGGTGGCTGGGACAACATCTATAACACTTGCCTCTATGCTTCTAATTTCATAGAACCATAGAATTTGACATCAGATAAGGACTGCTTGGCCCGCCCAGTCTGACAATTTTTCTCTATCTACTGGGTTTTCACAGACCCTAATTGACCTCTGGCACTTTCTCCCTCCCCTCTTCCTTTCCACTAATATTGCCTTATGCATATTCCATGTAGTCTTCAACCCCATCACTATCTTTGCCTCCATCACCTCTTGTGGAAGGATGTTGCAGGAATCCACCATTCTTTCTGTGAAGTACTTCCTTACATCTCTCCTGAATCTACTACTACTCCCTATAGCTTCATAGCATTCCCTTGTTCTTGAGCTCCTTTTTTCTGAAAATACTTCCCTCCTGTACCTTATTTGCCCCCATGAGATATTTAAAGGTCTCTACCATACCCCCTCTCTCCTCTCTTCCAGGGTGTATGTATTGAGGTCCTTTAGTCTCTCGTCATTGTGCTCTAGATGCAGATGCACCATTTTAGTTGCCTCCCTCCGGACTGCCTCCCCCTTTCTGTTAGTGATATTCCTCCCTATGCACCCCTGCATCCCACTAGCCCTCCCAAATGCCTTGTGACACTGCCTTGCCACCTTTAGGTTATGCAGTAATATCACCCCCAGTTTTCTTTCCTTCTTGGTGGTCATCAGTACAGCTCTATCCATGTTGTACTCCACCTCCATGTTTCTTTGCCCTAAGTGCACTGCTTTGCACTTTTTGCATTGAAACACAGTTGTAATTCCCTTGACCACTCTTCAAGTTTCTGACATCTCAGTTGCAACCAAGGTGAGTGCTACAACACAGGCACAGTACTGGGGGGCAAGGCAACAACAGCGTGTGCCAAAAGAGCAACCGCACAGTATGGCTGAATAACAGCACAAGAGTGAGGTGCACAGCAGGCCAGCATGGGCAAATGCACATGCAGAGAGACAGCACACTGCAGCTCTCAGAGGGTCAACAGACAGAGGGGCCAGCACATGCGAGATGCTGCAGCCACACAGCAGGTCACAGACACACAGGAGAACCAGCCCACAGCACAAGGGCAGCATGGCCTGTACACCACAGCGGTGCAATGGGATGGATGGTGTGCAGGCACCCAATGCCCACCCCCAGCAGACCACCACACACCAGGAAGACAAACAAAACATATACTCATTGAAGCAGGGCACAGGATATGCAAGGGCACCAGGGCACTGGTACTGGACAGGGGTGGGGCAGACGGACACGTGCCTGATACAAAGGCTGTCCTGGAAGGGGTGGCAACAGCTCACAGTGGGTGGGTGCAGGTGACCGCACACATAAGGGGGTACTGTCGCAGTGCAAGCAGGAACACCATCTGAACTGGAGGATGTCAGTCCAGTATATACAGAGCCAACAAGGAAAACCATTGGCCATGCACAGCAGCTACATCTATCGCAGGGACAAGGCTGGCCCTGAAAAGGTATATTGGCATTGCGCTGAGGCACACAGGTATAGCTGCCTTGCCTGCCTGCACACAGTTGATGACACATGATGGTCACCACATGGTAGCATAACCATGCTTACAATGTGGTGGACGATGGTGTGTGCTGGGTACTGGGGATGCTACGGGACAGGGTGAAGGGTCAATGGACAGTGCTGTGCAAGTGGTTGCGGTGAGCACCTTGGGGATACCAGTGTATGTTGAAGGTCGACTGCCAGGGGTGTGCTCACTGTGGCAGACCATGCAGCACATGTGACATGTGGCATGGGGGTTGCCCACGACACTGACCACGGTCACTGACCTGGCCATACTGGTCAAGTTCACTGTTTTGGGGGAAGGGGGCTGGTTCCTGCTCTATGACAGTGGCCAGGAGTGGGACCAGATTGTGATCTATGCCAGTGACCAGGGTCTGCAGCAGCTGGTGGACTGCCCTGACTGGTTTATGGATGGAACCTTCAGGGCATGCCCAACACTGTTCAGGCAGCTCTATATTGAACGTGCTGTCCAGTCAGGTGCAGTCCTATGAGCTGCGTATACCCTCACCTGCACCAGGAGCATGCAAACCTACACGTGGCTGCCGGGCCAGCTACGCCTCCACCATCCGTCACTCGCCCCACCACTGTGCTGCTTGATTTCAAGCTTGCCAACTGGTGTGCAGTGTCCAGCACTTTCCCAGACACCAGCATCAGGGGCTGCTTCTTCTGTTATTTGCAGGCCATCTGGCCCAGGATACAGCAGTGCTCTGAGGTCCTGCACTGATATGCCATGGACACAGACCACCCTGCACCTCCAGATGCTTCTGGCATTGACATTCGTATCACCTGCCAATGTGCCAGAAATATTCCAGGAGATGCAGGAGTGGTAGTACATGGTGCAGAACGAGGAGGTGCTCTAGCCGATCCTTGACTACTATGAGGACACCAGTGCCTGGTCTGGCCACCGGCATGTAACATTCCCTATTGAGCAGTGGAACTGTTGAGCGGTGCTGCCCTGTATGAGTACCAGCTCCCCCTTTCTATTCCCCATAGTCGCTCATTTGACACATGCTTTCCATGCGGTCACCCATTGGTGCATTCGGCCTTTCTGCGTGCATGCCCTTTGTGTGCATTCACCTAGATTGTGTGCTTTCCCTTCCCATGTTTGCCTGCTGTCTGTCACTCTGTGGGGGCTCACCCTTGGGGAGTCACCCACATCACATAAATCCTCACATCTCTGCTTATCCTTTCCACCTCCCCCAGCATGTCAACATTGTTGCAGATTTTAGAGTCACCAGCAAACAGGCAGACCTTCCTTTCCAGCTCCTCTGCAATGTCACTTATAAAGACATTAAAGATGACCAGTTCCAGCACTGACCCCTGAGGCACCCTGCTGATTATCCTCCCTTCTTCAGAGTGAACTCCCTTTACCACCACCCTGTCATCTATCCCCCACAACCTATTTCTTAGCCAGTTTACCACCTTTGGACCCATTCTTAAGTTACCCTTCTTGCTTACAAGTCTCCTATGTGTAATGGTGCTGAAAGCCTTACTGAAATCTAGGTAGACCATGTTATCTCTCCACCCTGATCTAATTCCTTGGTCACCCAGTCAAAGAAATCTATCAGATTAATTTGATATGATTCCCCAATGAATTCATGCTGCCTCAGGTCTTACAATCCACTGAATACAAATTGCTTGTTAGCATTAAACTCGTCAGGTCACATGGAACCCAGCTGAGTGGAGGGGGAAAGGAAGATTCCTGGCAGCGTCCTGGATGCATTGTATGTCCAATTTGAACTTTTGGATTTTTTTCATTGTGTTAGCACAGGTTAACAAAATCAAGCACTTTGAAGGACCTCACATCAGCTACGTTCGCTTCCTTTTTACAGCTGCAGTAGGTGGAACCTGCAGAAATTTTGCATGTACAAAAGGAGTGATGTCATGTTTTCTGTCTCTGGAACTGACTGAAGGTGTAAATAGTCTCCTCCGCCGTACCCTCCTCCAATAAATGTTTTCCACCATCAAATAAATATGCTTTCATGTTAGTCAATGGTTGCAGTGCACTATTTTTTTCTTAAGTGGGAGGTACGAGAACTGGAACCTGAGTAGTGGTAGGCAGCATTCGTTTTTTTTTGGGGGGGGAGAGTAAGATCCACTCCCACCTCCACCCAAGAAGCTCCTAAAGATCCACCCCACCTTTTTTTGGTTCTTATGGGAGGGACATGAGGTGGATCTATCATGCTGGAACAATTGACAATCAGAGCTGCCTGGGGCATCAGAGCTTAAGCTTCAAAAGGAAAAGCCTGAAACTGCATCCCTATACAGCACTTTTTTAAACAGCGTTGGCTCAACTTACATTCCTCTCCTGGTCATACATTTTCACAAATACATTCCAAGAGATGCAAAGTCCCTTCTCATGGGTATCTGGTGTTATTTAGACCTGTTCTCCAACCCTGCCCCCACCACCTTACTCTGTATTTTGCATCAGCTGAAGCATGTCAATATAGCAAGAGGCTGCAGTGTCTATTTTTTACTGAGCTTGCAGTTTTAAAGGAGTAGTCTACAGTCCACTCAGAATTTGCAAAAACATATGTTATGCAGAGTGCTTTGATTTGTATGCTAAGTCCTAGTGTGTCCTTCCCTCTGTCTGCTATTAGGAGTTTTTCCTAAATTAGCCTATTAGCAGATGCATGAGAGCTAGTTAACTGGGGTTTCTGTAAAAAAAAACCTACTAAATTAAGCTCTAATTCACTATTGTTTTCTCTGTGTGTGTGTCAGGTCTAGCTTGCAGGAGTGTTTTAATTTTAACACTTTTAATTTCATCAATATATACACAACCATAAAAGCACATAAATTGCCCAGATCATTGGCACTATAATTAGTTAAGACTCTAGCGGTTTTCTTACAGAAAACCCACTCAGTTAGAGTTCAAGTATTTGCTAAACTATAAATGTAGGTACCAGCTTTCTGTTAGGTAGAACTAGCATTTAGTACGGATTTTTGTCTGTGACATGATTTTCATTTTTTTTTACAAATGAAGTGTATGGTATGAAGCTGCAGCCTAGATAACTGCAAAATACTTTAAAGTCACTTTTTGTGCTGTGTGTGGTATAGCATGAAAACAGCAGGATGACAGTGACCATTTCAGCTACACACTTGATCCCATTTTACAATGGTTCATTGCATTAGACATTTAGTAGCTTACATTCCTCTCCTGGTCACACATTTTCACAGATACATTCCAAGAGATGAAAAGTCCCTCCTGGTGGGTATATGGTGTTATTCAGACCTGTCCTCCAACCCTGCCCCCACCACCTTACTCTGTATTTTGCACCAGCTGAAGCAGGTCAGTACAGCAAGAGGCTGCAGTGTCTATTTTTAGTGGGCTTGCAGTTTTAAAGTAGTAGTCCACTCAGAATTTGCAAAAACATATGTTATGCAGAGTGTTTTGATTTGAATGTTAAGTCCTAGTGTGTCCTTCCCTCTGTCTGTTATTAGGAGTTTTTCCTAAATTAGCCTATCAGCAGACACCTGCAAGCTAGCTAACTGGGGTTTCTGTAAGAAAACTGCTACTAAATTAAACTCTAATTCACTATTGTTTTCTATTTATATCAGGTCTAGCTTGCAGGAATGTTTTAATTTTAACACTTTTAATTTCATCAATATATACACAACCATAAAAGCACAGAAATTGGCCAGATCATTAGCACTATAATTAGTTAAGACTCTAGCGGTTTTCTTACAGAAAACCCACTCAGTTAGATTGCAAGTATTTGCTAAACTATAAATGTAGGTACCAGCATTCTATTAGGCAGAATTAACATTTAGTGCTGAGTTTGCTCTGTGACATGATTGTAATTTTTTTTTTTTTACAAATGAAGTGTATGGTATGAAGCTGCAGCCTAGAAACTGCAAAATACTTTAAAGTCACTTTTTCTCCTGTGTGTGGTATAGCATGAAAACAACAGGATGGATGACAATGACTATTTCAGCTATACATTTGATCCCATTTTACAATGGTTTATTGCACTACACATTTAGTGTATCCCACTTTTTCAAATAATGAAACAAATATTCGGCAACCTAAATAACTCACACATACATGTTTTTATACTTTATTAAAAGGATACTTCACATTTGTAACCAAAAAAAAATTTAAATCATGACACAGAGCAAAATCAGTATTAACTGCCAGTTCTACCTATTATAATAGAGGAGACAGTATAGTACAGTGATCTAAGGCTCTGAGCTGCAAACCTGGTGTCCTGGGTTTGAATCTCACAGTCTCCACATGTGTGTCCCTGAGCAAATTACTTAACTTCCTTGTGCTCCCAGGTCACACCTGTAAACAAGCTTTAGTGCATCTCTCCTGCTTAAAAAAAAAAAAAGAATGCGGGTACCTACATTTACAGTTTAGCAAATACTTTAGAGCTAATTGAGTGAGTTTTCTGTAAGAAAACTGCTATAGTCTTTATTAATTATAGCAGCGATGATCTGGGGCAATTTCTGTGCTTTTTATTGTTGTGCGTAGTTTGATGAAATTAAATTTTAAAATGAAAACACATACTACTGTTAGCTAGACATGATACACCCCCAAAAAAAACACAAATAGTGAATTAGAGCTATTTAGTAGCTGTTTTCTTACAGAAACCCCAGTTAGGTAGCTCTCAGGCATCTGCTAAATTGTAACCGTTGTCATTTGTGCTCACTGGATAAGAACAGTTACAAAGCTCTGCTGTTATGAACTGATTTTAAAAAGTACTGCATATGCTATATCTATGGGCCTGGCTACATCACTGCCACATGAGACAGGGTGCATTGTAGGAGGCTGATGGCAATAAACCTATTTGTGATGGAGATCCCTGGGGTCATAAAACTACCCTAAAGCTAGCAGCCCAATTTAGGAAAAACTCCTAATAGCAGACAGAGGGAAGGACACACTAGGACTTTACATACAAATCAAAACACTCTGCTTAACATATGTTTTTGCAAATTCTGGGTGGACTACTCCTTTAATTGAGCCATCCCCAATCTGTATCCTTCCAAGAACCACTTTGTGGTGTGCATACCAGCGTGTTTTTTTTCACTCTTATTCACAGCTTTACACCTTTATCAGTTTTTAATTGCAATTGTGTCTAAGTGCTCCACCATGTAGCCTCCAGTCTCCCACTATACCTGCATGCATTACAGCACTGTTTCACTGCATACAGGGAGATCAGAGGCTACCAGGACATATGCAGATGGCAGTGTGGAGCACAGGTATAGGCTGCAAATACTGGGATGCCTCCATACCACAGTAACCTGACAGCTGTATGAGCACCCCCCGGGTGTACCTCCATGTCCCCACCTAACCTACCTCTCTGTCTGCACTTGCCTTCCTGAGGGCCACCTCCTGATGGTATCCATGTACTGTCCTTGATTACTCTTCTCACTGTGCCGAGTGTTGGGAGTACCCTGCCTGCCCATGTGTGATGTGGCAGCAATACTACCTGCAGAGCAGTGCCAGTAATTAACACATACATTAGTGGAGCTCCTGAAGTGCATCCTGGAGCACTGCTGTGGTGGACAATAGATGTGTGGCACTGTTTACAGTGGAGCAGTGGGGAACATTGAAGGCAGTATTAGAGGGTCTGCTTTCAGTCATACAGCAGCAGTACATGAACACCTGCTGTGCCCAGGTGCCCTAATACTGGCAGAACTGATGCCATGTCTCCTCTCTTTCTCTCTCTCTCCCCCTCCCTTCCCTCCCTCTCACTGACATAGCCTCCAATTCCAACATACAGATCTCCCCCTTCCACGAACCTCTCTGTCACCTCCACAACATAAGTGTGTCTCATAACAGTGAAACATGGTTATTTACATAATATGACTGTGCCATATACACAGTACTCCATAGGACATGTAGGAGGGCATCTCAAAATACAGCTGTCATTACCGAGTGCACTATGGGATGTGCACTGCTACTACTGGGTTGAGACCACATGCACTATCGCATTCAGTGTGGACATGCTGTAATGTTTTCAAACCATTATCCACACTGTTCACTGGCAGTGTGGACATACTGTAATGCTTGCAGACTGTAATGGTTTGAATCCATTACAGCTTTTTTGAGTGTAGTGTGAACAGGGCCTGCATGTCTATGTAATTATCTATCTTTCTATCAATTGCATGTATCACTATTTTTACCTATTTCTAAAACAAACCTGCATATCACATTTGCCTGCACTCTGAGCACATAATTATGAAACTGTGCATATTTGTACTCCACTTCTGCATAGATCTCATACTTTCCTAATATTCCCATTATCACAAACATAACTACCTTACCCTTATCAAAAGCGACCCCCTCTGAAAGTCACTATCACATTTTCTCTTCCAACAGTCCATCATCATTACACCTGACTTCCTGACATCTGCACATTGCTTAAATATAACTTACATCACCTCATAGACAAAAACCCTATTTCTCTAAAAAAAATAATAAACCTGTGTAATAAAGCCCAAGGCTGAACATATGCCAGCCATTACTTTTTCATGTACTGCCACCTTCTGCACCATCATGGGGATTTGCATAGGTTTCCCATAATGCTTTGCATTATTGGGGTATGTGCAATTGTGTTTTCTTTAAAATGTGTCTGTCCAGCCAATATCTTGGGGTATAACACATACATCAGTGACATTTGCTCTGGGGTTCTTTTGTAAACCTACAGTGCATCCTATTACTTCCATTAAAATGTACACCTCCATGTATTTTCTTAATAACGTGTATGCCTTCCTTAGAACAGAAACTAAAACAGATCTTACTACTTACAAATCATTGTGTGGTTTCTCCACACCTCCTTAACAATTCCACACAACTTCACTAACTTCATTATGCAGCCATTGTCGATCCGACCAGAATTTGTTTACATTGTCAAGTGACGGCATATACTGCAACTAAGCAGGCTATTGCTGGAGTGCCAAAGGTATTGAGCAGGTGCCAGTATCCATTTCTGTTTTCTAAACCATAGCAGTCTCTTTTTCTGTTTGCTCTCTTAATGCAGAGGTTTGTTACCTTAACTATGGCCCTTTTTAGCTTTGTCTACTGTTCTTCCACCTTCTGGTCATCCCCCTGCCAAGTCATTCCTGAGGCATTCACCCATCTTTATAAAATCTGCCCTCCTGATCTCAGCTTCACTATGGAAGATGTTGATGACATGACAGATGCAGAGCAAGAAGCACACCAGTTCAATACAACTGCCCTCCTTAAGCTAAGATCAAAGTCTACAAGGTTCAGGACCCTCTCACTGATATGAGAAATTACTAAATGACTATAAATTGCCAATTTCTGTTTGAAACAGGACTGTGGAATGTTGTTGTCATGGTATATAGGTAACATTCTGATATGGAATCTCCTGAAGACTTGAATAGTGCATAGTGGAACATGGTTGTGTATTGAGATCCATACACTTGAAAATGTCATCCTGCTGCAGTAGTGATGTAGCTACTAATTCAGAATGACTTTTTGTTCTGCATTAGTAGCTACGTCACAATGCAACCACTCCCATCAGCACTGTTCAAAGGACAGCGGGCGGTTGAAGCATCATGTGTGTGGGTTGGTCGGTGGGCAGATGGCGGTGAATTGTGGTTGGAGGAATGTAAGGACTGCTTGTGTCAACACAAAAGTAAGTTATTTGGGCTGTTTTTTTAACTATAAGCTGTCTTCACTGGGAATCCTGCACACAGCAGGGGGTAGCATGGTCCTGGAAAGCCCTAAAGGCCGGGACCCCAGCCTACAGCAGTACACTTTGCCAGGGATTCTGCACACAGTGCGGGGTAGCGCGGTCGTGGAAAGCCCTAAAGGTAAATGCCCTCATACCTGCTGCAGTTCTTAGAGAGGGGAGTTTGCTCTGCATTTTGTGTCCTCTGATAGTGACTGATTGGATATGGGGAACTGTTTCCCATCTGCTACCACTGGAACTTTCAGAGCAATCCTGTTGTAGCTTTAAGGGCCTCTAAGCCACCAACCGAGACTGATTTCTACCCTGGGCATCCTCTGCTCTATCCCTCTGTTTAACTGACTAGTGTTGTAGTACTGTTCATAGCTTGTTTACTGTTCAATGGTACTGTTTTAGCCTTATTGTGTCTGGAGTGGTTAGTTAATATCTTACTAGCCCTCACAGTCTTTCCAGTGCAAACCTGTACCTAGGTAGTGAACAGTGAGTTAGGGTATATCTCTACCTGTGTTGCGATTTCAGCCCAGGGCCCACTGCATGGTGTGGCATCTCCTGCACCATTTTCCTGCTTGGATCCATCTTGGGCTGTGTTTCTCTGTCT
Source organism: Neoceratodus forsteri (assembly GCA_016271365.2). Taxonomy (NCBI): domain Eukaryota; kingdom Metazoa; phylum Chordata; order Ceratodontiformes; family Ceratodontidae; genus Neoceratodus; species Neoceratodus forsteri. The sequence continues at coordinate 553,178,032 of CM057458.1, forward strand.
GGGCCTAGCTAGCTTGCACATGTGCAGTAGGACACACAGTCTGGGCATGCACAGTAGGGACTAGGGAGGTAGACTATACTAGCAATGCTCCTTCAAGCTCCAACTCCATATTAATTACATCCTTTGTTTTCCTCCTCTATTTTAGGCTGGGACCCCAGCCCACTTCACCTGGGATACTGCACACAGCAGGGGGCAGTGCGGTCCTGGAAAGCCCTAAAGATACTGTAGTTGCCCTCATCCTCCTGCAGTTCTTAGAGAGAGGTGTTAGCCCATGAATGCTGTGTGTTGACTGCCCCACCCACCTCCCACCCAAGATCCACTGTAACTCAAGAACAGGCACATCGACACATCTTGACCTTGTACTCACCAACTGCCCCGACAAATTCAAAAAAGTTAGTGTGCTACCAAATGCCCTGAGTGATCACTCTCCTGTGATGTGCCACTGGTCCTGCATTGCTAAAAAGCCACCTCCCAAAACTATTCTTCAATGCCACCTCAGATCTGGTAAGCTGAGGCAACTCAAACTACACCTAGCCAACTGGAATTGACACCAATAAATGCCGTCCCTGACATTGACGCGGCTCTGGAGTTCCTCATATATTCTTTTAACTCCACTTGTGACCTCTTTGCACCACTTGCCAAATGGGTCATCAAAGGAGCTGACTCCCCCTGGATCTCACAATCCCTCCTAGACCAAATGAGTGGTAGGGATATGCTCTGGCACAATGCCCTGGAGTCTGGAAAGCTAGCGGTCAGACAGTGTTACCAGACAGACAGAAACAATGCATGTGGAGTATCTGCAAGGCCAAGGCTGAATACTACCATGCAGCCTTCACCACCTCCTGGGGCTCAGGGTGTAAATTCTGGGATAATCTGAAAGAGCTCAATGGAAAAACTGTTACTGCCCCACCCTCACAGATATCCTTGAATGGAGCTGTCACCTCGGATCCCATGCTCATTGCTAACACACTTAATGCCTCTTTCTCCAATCTTAGCAGTGTGCTCCCCACCAATTTCTCTGCTGCCACCCCCCTAACCCCTGCCCCCAAACACCCCCTTTTGTTTTAGAACAATCTCCCTGCAGGAGGCCACTCCCTACTTACAAAAAGCCCTAAGTAAGTCCAGATTCAGTAATGATTCCCTGAACCTTAATTTACAGAGACTAACACTCCATGAGGTACTTTATCCCCTCACAGCTCTCCTGAACCACTCCCTCTGCCTAGGTCAATTCTCCACAAAATGGAAAACATCCCTCATCATGCCTATCTGCCCATCCATAAGAGTGGTGACCATACCATGCCAGGGAACTATTGCCCTATTTCTATACTGCCTCCACTCTCCAAGACCCTGGAAAAAATCATCACCACCCAACTCTCTGACCACCTAATCAATTAAAATCTGCTATGCCCTGAACAGCATGGCTTTAGAAAAAGTCACAGTACCACTACTGCCCTGCTGGAATTTACTAATTCAGTCCACATGTCACTAGACACTGGGCACCTTGCAGGGGCAGAAGTTGTAGACCTTTCAAAGGCTTTTTGTACTGTCCACCACTCCCTGCTACTGTCCTCCCTAACCCACCTAGGACTCTCTCAAGATGCCATAAGTTGGTTCTCTAACTATCTATCTGGCAGATCTCAGCAAGTAAGGATTAACCACACCCTGTCCACCTCCCTCCCAGTCTCCCCAGGGGTCCCACAGGGATTGATACTAGGCCCCCTGCTATTTAGCTTATTTCTTAACTCCCTCCCCAACTCCTGCTCTGGAAAACTTTTATTATATGTGGATGATGCTGTGCTATTCAGCACTCACCCTGACCCCTCCACTCTCCAGCTGGCCCTCCAAAAATCCTTCCACGAGGCTGATCGTGGGTCACTTCCCATAGGCTTGTTCTTAACTATAAAAAAAACATGTTGGTTGCTTATGCCCAGAGTAAAGACAGTAACTACCCCTTACTTATACATAACTCCCAACATGACACCTTGGAGCAGGTTATCTCCTTCAAATACCTTGGGGTCACCCTGGACTCAGTGCTCACCTATCATGAACACGTCCGCCTACTTAGCTCGGCTGTCAATATCCGCATTGGCCTACTTCACCACTATAAACACTGTCTCTCCCCAGAGGCCCTACGGCTGGCAATCTCCTCCTCTTCATCTTGTCCTTAGTTGATTACAGGATTCTGATCTATGGCACAGCTGACAACACAGCCTTCAATGAGATCAGGGTCTCCTTGAATAAGGCATGCTGGCTGGCCTCTGGCTGTGGCCATATGACACACACATGTGCGGTCTACTCCCTTACTAACTGGCTCAACTTCAACAGGAGGCTGAAATACTAAACCTGTCTACTAGCCAAAAAAATGATTATGGTTGGCCTTACCACTCCTTTCCTCTCATCTCTAGTTCCTCCTGCTCAGATCTCCAGGCAGACTCATAGCACTGAGAAATCCCTCCTCCAAGTCCCATGCAGCAAGACTTTTCTGGGCCAAAGAACGTTTCACTATAGGGCTCCTCAATGGGTAAACACACTTCCCAAAACCCTACTCTCAGAATCCAAACTTGGTCACTTTAAATCCCTCCTTAGGGGCCACATCTGTCAGGATGCAGCCTGTGATTGCTTCTAACTGCCCCTACCACCCAGACAGGCCCATGACAAAGGACTTGTGCTCCTATGCCAGTCTGACTGTATAATCTATACAAGCCGCTTTGACCTTAAAGGCCTAGGCCACATTGTTCCTCTCCTGTGGCCTATGTTTACTCTAATTTTTCTCTTGTTCTCATGTTGTTAGAACAATTTACTGATTGCTCAATATCTATGTTTTGTAATCACTGTATTTCTGTAAATTTACTTATTTTACCACTATTTGCACCATTATTGTGTTAGTGTGTTTATTACTGTGTGCATTGTACTGAATTGTTCTCACTATGACATGGAGTCTTTGTAAATGAGTCTCTGACTCAAAGGGTTAAATTCTGATAAGCTCAATAAACAAATAAAATAGAATAGTGTATGGTTGCCCCAATATACAACCAAGCTCTTCTTATTCTTTGTGGTTACCACGATGCCAAAGGGACCTCTCAAGCTTCTCTCTCAAGGTCCTTGACATCATAGTAACCACTTGGTATAAGAACAGCATTGTTGTGTATGGGCTACCATACATTATCCTATATGTTCAGTTGCATTGAACTGCTGTTTTTTTCTTCTCTTGCGGAGAAGTGTTACTGACATTCTGTTTACACCAAAAGATTCACTATGTTTGCTTTTCAAACTGTTTTGAACTACTCTTTCATAAATATATTACTGGTTTTCAATGTTTGCAGATCCCCCTCTATTTATATACACACACACAGATGTACCTCCTTCCCCTTATTTGAAGAATTATCTAAATCCTCATAGAGGCACAAAGCATAACATGTTCTGTTGCAGAGGAAAATATTTATTTATTGGCTTAGAAAGGGGCCAAATGTCATCTTTCTTCATCCAAAACTACTTCATTTCACTTGTGTGAAAGACAAAGAAAGTATGAAAAAGCTCTGGAGACAATTGTTTAGTTTTTAAAGTACCCTCTCTTTCTCTCACTGTACATTGGCTATTTGCAGTGTACTAAATTAAAATATGTTTTTCATTAGTACAGAATGAAATAAAATTAAAATCAGCAAACATCAGTTTATGGCTCTAGCAGATATATGGGATGAGACTGCTTGGGGGGCTATCAGCCGTCTATGTGCAATATGATTGGTAGCATTTCTCACAATATTTGATGCTTGTCAAATACTTTCAATACATAAATGGGGAAATCAACTGTAGTTCACACTCTTAAGTCATGATGTGGGATATGAACTTTGTTAGGAAAAGAGATAGAAAGCTAAGGTCATTTGAGAAAAAAAACACAAGATACCAAACAATCATTGTGACAGTACATGTTTATTAACAAACAGAATAAATAAATTAGAAAAAGTCAAGAAACAAGTGAATAACTACTCTTTGACCTTTTTTTGACATCTACAATTTTATGTGCCATTACCACACCTCCCTCCAGCTGGAACAAAGTTAGAATGATATCCATTATTTACAACAAATGAAAGAAAGCTAAGACATTTCTGTGTATTAGTTTTTGAAGTCATTCCTCTCTGCTTATGGATAGTGAAAATTATTGAGTCATGTTTGGGCAGAGGTAGGACATGAGGTGTATTTCATGATTTAAAAGCTACCAACATTATTATGTGCTGTGGTTTTCTATTTATAGCACTTACTTTTAAAAAAGTTATAGTTGGCGATACACTAGAAGGAGTTTTTTATATGGTACCACTCAACAAATAATGATAATGGGCTGGAGGCATTTTATGTGTTGATCACAAGTTACTGCCAATTTTAGTGCATTGTATTCAGTGGATGGTAGAATTGGGATTGAACAGACTTTTCTAGATGAAAGTATGTTGGAATCGGGAACGCTGATTATATACAGAATAAATCATGGGGAACCGTGTGCAATTAGAATTTTACACACACCCAAGTTACTGGATGCTATATAAACACCAAGAGTGAAGCTCAAGGGGTTTATATAAGCATCCAACACCAGAGAGTGTATAAAATTTGAATTTTACACAACACCCCTTGGTTTGCTTTATATAATTTCTGGGGAGCATTTTTTTCCACAGCAGTTATATAAATAGACTGTGGAGCCATGGTCCAGTGAAGTGGGGTCTGCAGTTGGCACTCTTTTTCAGCTGCAGCACCTTTTGGAGTGAGACAGCTGCTGAAGTGTCCAGCGTGATGAAGGGAAGACATATGCTGGTGTATGCATGGAACCAGGGAAATCAGGTGCATGTTCACCTTTATAACCAGCTAGTTATAATGGACAGTTATATCTGGGTTTCACTGTGGGAGAAAAAATGGCATGGGATAAATATGTCTAAACCAAAAACAATGTGGCAATAAATGCTGCAAGAAAAATGGCGTGTGCACAAATAAGATCAGAATAAACACCGACCGATAGAAAATGCACACACGCCATTGGACTTAATGAGGAAAATATAGTGTTTTTGTGGGGGGGTTCATACCACATACTTCCATACTTATTATAATCAACTCCAGGGGGTTGTGGACCTCGAGGAAGGGGAGAAGCTTGGGAGGGGGGAAATGTCTGTAAAGTAAAAAAATAATAGCACTAATTCCAGGAGATGGGAGGCGAACCCTGGTCCCCAGTGCTCCTATGCTCTAGGTGCTGGTGCCTTAGTCACTCCACCATGAGAGCAACTCGATCAGGTACAGCACCTGAAGCTAGTTCAACACTTCCCCATCTGACCGTACAGAGAAATCCAGCAAATTTAAAACCTGCCGGTGAAGTGAACGTGAAGTGGCCACTTCGCATTGGCACTTCGGTATGTGGAGTGCCCCACAGGAAAGGCTCACTTTGCCTTGTTATTATTACTTCATGCTGACATTCTGCCTTAAACATGAAGTAAGGCAGAGTGACAACAATATTGGCAGCACCCCACACACACAGTCACCAGGATTAATGTGCATCCCCTAAGTGCTACTGTCTTGTGTCCAGAAAACTTCCCAGTGCTGATAAAGTGAAAGGAGAGCTTAACAAGAAATGCAAAGTCTCCCAGAATTAATGGCACACTCAGTCATACATGCAGTGGTCACATACAGAGTCAGCTGAATTAATGTGCATCCCCAAAATGATTCTGTCTTGTGTCCAGAAAATTCTCCAGTGCTGACGAAATGCTACTGTCTTGTGTCCAGAAAATTCCCCAGTGCTGACGAAGTGAAATGAGAAAGTAAAAAGAAATGCAGTCTCCCAGAATTAATGGTGCACTTCAAACTCACAGACAGATTAGGATTGCACTGTGCACTCAAGGGATGCTATGAAAAGGCACAACAACACCTAACCAGTGCTCACAAGTTACAAATCCATATCTAGAAAGGAATACATTTTGCCAGTTGGGGGATTAGTGCATGGCAGTAACAATCCACTACCAGTAAAGATACCACAAAGCAGTATAAAAAATTAATGCAGGTGTGGTGGATAGCAGGTTCACACTGCTGCAATTACTCTGTGGCACAATAAAAGGTGTCTGATTTAATGGCATGCATCGCACACACACACACACACTCACACACACACTACACATAATGCATAGCAAATTGAAAACCTTTAGCAATGTAACCAAATGTTTTAAACAGACAAATTATACACTGCTTCATCACAACAATCAGCAAAAAAATGACAAGAATTACTGAAAATATTACTGTGTATACATTAACACAGTTAAGAAAAATATAACCAAAACAGAAAGACTGCCTTTCTCTCCCAGTTAATGTACCTACACCACAAATACGCCCCTCCCCAAAGCACAGTACATAGACTGACTGTTCTAAATTAACATTCAAAATCCACACACAACAATAAACACTCAATGATATGAGCACAGAAGGGTTTCCTACAATCGATGTACTACATTTTGAGCAAAAACAATGACTCAAAAAGGCATTTTAAACAGCTTTTAGAGGTTTTGAATCACAGAGCACCAAAAGCAAACTGTCTCCAGCTACCACTACACACACTACCCAGGCCAGAACTGAGGCTGTGCAGAACAATCTAGAGCCCATATGACCTGCAATCCCATGGGACAGTTTTCTTTTTCTTTAGGATTAAACAAAATGTCCCGGGGGACATTTTTCTTTTTTACAGGTTAAATAATATGAAAAATAAATTTCAGCACACTGGGGTGGGCTCCCACTGTGCCAGACTAGTGGAGGGATCAATGCCACCCAGAGATTGGGCACCTCGAGGTCAGCTGAAAAAAAGAGGCATGGGGGGCACATCTGACAGCGGGAGTGAGCATCCCAGTGTTCAAAAAGGATAAAGAATTACTTTGGCACACTGGGGTGGGCTCCCAGTGTGCCACAATAGTGGGGGTGGGGGGGAATACCTACACAGAGATTGGGCACCACGTTGTCGGCAAAAGATATGTTTGGGCTTTGTGGGGGGGGGGAGTTATCAGACACCAGAAATGGGCATCCCGATAATTAGTTTGGCACACTAGGGTGGGCTCCCAGTGTGCTACATTAATGTGGAAGAAGGGGGATACATGCCAGCACAGGGATTGGGCACCCCAATGTCAGCTTTGGGGGGGAGTGTGTGGTGGGCGGCAGGAACTGCCAAGTATGCAAAGCCATGGCAGGGCACATTTATTATGTTTGCTTGTTTATTTATTAATATGTTTCACTGGAAAAGGCACACTGAGCAAATAAGTTGCTCTTAGCTCCAGCCACGTGCATTACTGTGCACTGTAATGTGCATGGCTGGAATGTGACTGGCTGCTGGGAAGGGGGGGGCAGAGATCTGCCGCCGCAATGATGAAACTGTCCCTGATTGGAGCAGATTTCTTTCAAGTATGGCGCTTACTTTGAAACTGCCATCATTGTCAGCTTCCCAGTTGATTGGTGGCTGAGGGACACACCCATTAAAGTGTCCCCTTCCCTGCACTGGCCACAATACTGCCACACCTCTGCAATGCTCTGCTAACCTCAGTACGTTTCTTGTGCACTGCACATGCAAGAAAACACAAAAAGGGCCATAAAGCCTGTCCCTCTGGCTCAGTGGGGTAATGGTTTCTACTCCTTCTTCTTCCTGGTCCCTAAGAAGATGGGAGATCTATGGCCCATCTTGGATCCGAGTCATCTGAAGTTGTACGTAGAGTACAAATGCTTCAGGATGGTCACCCTTCAGAGTTTGTTGCCCCTCCTGCACTGGGGAGACTGGCTCTGTTCTCTGGACATGCAGGATGCATATCAACATTTTTCCTTCCCATCAGTGCTTCCTCTGCTTCCATTTCCAGGGAGCCCATTTTCAGTTCAGGGCCCTCCCTTCTGGCCTATCCTAAGCTCCCAGTCTCTTTACCAAGTGTCTAGTGGTGGTAGTGGCTGCCTTGAGGTGGCAGGGCTTCTACATATTTCCCTACCTGGATGATTGACTTTTAGTGGCCCCATCCAGGGACCATCTTATCAAGACTCTGGAGCATATCCCCAAGTTTCAGTAACCTGACACTGTTTGCCTGAAGCATGATTGCCCGATAGGTGAAGTTTGCCCATGGTGGAGTTGGTTAAATAATTTAAAGAGGGTACGGGACGAAGCCCCCAAAGCATAAAAATAAAATTGTGCCACGTGAAAACTTTGCCAGTTGGGCAACTGTGTTTTGAGCTGCTGGCATCGAGTTACTGAAACTCGGGGAAGTGAGTTTCAGTATATCGTAATGTATTCATGCACTGGCTTGCTCTCCCAGAACCCAGGCAGCCTAGTCCATATAGATCTAAAATCTCTGCATCTCCATGTGTGTCTCCTGCAGACTTAGCCATTGCCCACTTTGGGGTTTCCTCTAGAGTTGTGGATGTCCTGATGGCCACCAGGAAGCCCTCCACCAGGGCCACTTATGCCAAGAAATGGAAGCAGTTCACCCTTTGGGCTGCACTGCATCAGCTGGACCCCTTCACCTGTCCAGTGGATCAGATGTTGGAGTATTTTCTCTCCCTCTCTGATTCGGGCTTGGGGTACTCCTCCCTTAAGATGCATCTTTCTGCCATCTCTTTGTACCATGCATCTATTGAGGGCAGGGCCGGGGCTCAGCTTGAGGTGTCCCACACTTTACCGTGGGGCATTTTGCATCTGAAACCTCCCATTTAGAACCTGATCCCTCCATAGGACATTAATTTTGTGTTGGATAAATATACAGTACCTCCCTTTGAACTGGCTGTGAGTTGCGAGCTGCACTTTCTGCACTTTCTGTCAAGGAAAGCACTCTTTAGTTACTTCTGCTCAACAGATTTCTGAGCTTCAGGCTCTCATGTATAAAGAGCCTTATTTGTTTTTTCACAAAGATAAGGTATCTTAGCGTACTAATCCTAAGTTTCTTCCCAAGGTGATGTCGGAGTTTACTTTGAGTCATTACATCCCCGACCTGTTTACTTTCCTCTGTATTCTAATCAGGGGAGGTTTTGCTCCATACTTTGGATGTACATAGAATCTTTTGATACTATGCACACTGGACCAAGACTTTAAGAAAGTCTGATCAGTTATTTGTTTCATTCACTCCCAGGAGAGAGGGTGCTCAGATGTCCAAACAGTGCTTGTCTAAGTGGCTAGCCAATTGCATTGTTTACTGTTACCTTAAGTACAACAAGGAGCTTCCAGGAGTGGTTAAGAGCCATTCCACCAGTAGTATGACCACCTCCATGGCTGGTGTTCGAAATGTGTCTGCAGCAGACATCTATGCAGCTGCCACTTGGAGTTCTGTCCAAATCTTCACCAAGCATTATAGTCTGGACATTGCTTATAGGCATAAGGCCAACTTCGGTCTTGCTGTTCTGCAGGGCCTTCTTTCTTAGTACATTGGCTAAGATCTGTGCTCCTTCCAGTGCTGCTTCCTCTATGCTACCAGAACTGTTTGTAACTCTGTCCTACCAGTGTTGGCCTGCTGCGAGAGATTCCTCAAAGTAATATACTACAGTTGTATAAGAACTTACCATAACAGTAGACCTTTGAGAAGAGCTCTTACAGCAGGCCATTATTTCCCTACTTCCTTTTTTCTGCTGCATCTTCTTCCATACAAATGAGTCTCCTGCTTTTCCTTTTTGGCTCTTGGGAATCTCCTCGGTTTCTTCTTCCACTGCCCGCTTTAGGTCCCCAGTGGGAGAACTAAGGAGGGTGTGGGGGACTGCCTGCCTTTATAGGATAGGCCAACATCAGAAGGTGTCATTGGCGGTGGGTGGTCCCCCATAGTAGACTGCTAGCTAGAAAGTTTCTGTGTGGTCCTGGTGCCTAGTGGCTAAGTGCTACCAGTGTAGGCCAGCTGCAAGAGCTCCTCTCAAAGATTTACTGTTTTGGTAAGTTCTTACACTACTGTACTGTGTTAGCATTCAAAATCAAAGACCTATTTCGGATGTTAGGCACCACTGATTCAGGAATATCAATTTCTGCTAAAGCGCTAACAATATTATCCCACCCTTAGGTTTTTTAGCATTGCATGTGTGTCCTTGTGAATTGACAGCCTCAACTAAGTCATACATGTGACACTATTCAAAAGGCACACAGTGATATATAAAATCACCACAACCATTTTAGTCTAATACCTGCAGACCTTTTCAGTTTAACAGTGTCGCTGGGTGTTTTCTGGCATGTAATAAAACACCTTGCAATACATCATTGTAAAATGCATCAGTGTCAGATGGCATTGACATGTTATCTTATGGTTGCATTAGCTCATGAGGTGTCAAAAATAATGATACGTTTGCTTCATTTTTTGTTTACCTTGAAAACTAGTATGAGATATCCTTTTCATTGAAGTGCATTAAAGTAATAAGCAGTTGAAAGGATGACTGTGCATTAGTAGCTCTTGCTATTTATTGATAGTATTTCAGGTTTCCCCTATCCCAAACTTGTATGACTAGTTTATTTTTGTGTTCATTTGTCAAAGTACTTATAATAATAGTTTTTGGCAGATTGTTCTAAAAATGTACAATATGTTGTGTAAAAAATGCTTTATTTTCCTTGTATGCAACACACAAATGGTTTGATTTGAATTGGGTGGCCCCTAGTAGTTGCATTTATGTCTTTAAATTCAATATTTAGTTCACGCAATGAATAAGCGTCTCTCATTATGTCATTTAATAGTAGAATGTCACATCTAATTCTTCTATCTTCCAGGGATAACAGCTTCAATTCTACCAATCTTTCATTATACTTCAGGTCCTTGATCTACATTGTCATCTTAGTTGCCCCTCATTGTACCTCTTTGATGCGCATTATATCAGATTTGCTATTGGGTTATCACATTTGGCTTCCATAGTCCAACAGTAGTCTCACATATGACATACACAACAGAATTAATACGTTTGCTTTAAGGCTACAGTATTTATTATTTTTCTTAAACAGACACTAGTACTATTTTAGCATTTGCTATAGCTATGTTGCAGTGCTGTTCTGGCTCTAGTGTTTTAGGAATGATAACACCCAGGTCCCTTTCATTTTCAGTAACTTCAAGATTGTGTTGCATAATGAATACTGATGGGGTAAGGTATTCTTCACAAAGTGTAATGCACAGCACTTTTGCAAATTAAATGGCATGCCTCATTTATATGTCCATCTAGTGATGCTATTTAGATATTTCTGCAAATTCATTACATAGAAACATAGACTTTAATGGCAGATAAGGACCACTTGGCACACCTAGTCTGCCTATTTCCCTACCTACAGGATAAGCTGCAGATCATAGTTAGCCAACAGCCTATTTCTTCCTACCCCCCACAAAAATTGTCTTATGTCTGTCCCATGCATTCTTGAATTCTCCCACAGTTTTAGACCCCACAACCTCCTCAGGAAGGCTGTTCCATCGGCCCACCACTCTCTGTAAAAAATACTTCCTCACATTGCCCTGAACCACCCTCCCCATCTTCAAATTGTGCCCCTTGTTTTGCACATCTCTTTTCTGAAAGATGCTACCTTCTTGGACTTTGCTGATTCCACTGAGGTACTTAAACGTTTCTATCATGTGTCCCTCCCCTTTCCTCAAAGGCATACATAATAAGCTCCTTTAGTCTCTTCTCATATGGCTTCTCTTGCAGACCCTGCATCATTTTAGTTGCCCTTCTCTGGACTGCCTCTATCCTGTCTTTGTCCTTGTGGAGATAGGGTCTCCAGAACTGGATGCAGTACTCCAGATGGGGTCTCACCCACTGTCTGTACAGAGGGATAACAACTTCCTGTTTTCTGCTAGTGATGCCTCTCCCTATACATGCCAGTATCCCCCCAGCCCTCCCTACTGCCTTCTCACATTGATTGCTAACCTTAAGGTCATCTGATATGATTAACACCAGGCCCCTTTCCATTTTTGTTGTTGTTACTACCTCCCCCCCCATTGTGTAATCTTCCCCTGGGTTTTTGTTTCTCAGGTGCATTATTTTGCACTTCATTCCATTGAATCCAAGCTGCCATACTTCTGACCATTCCTCCAATCTTGCCAAGTCCCTTCTCATCCTTTCTACACCTCCTTGTGTATCAACCCTGTTGCAGATCTTTGTGTCATCTGCAGAGGCATATTTTTTCTTCCAGTCCCTCTGCAATGTCACTTATAAAGACATTAAAAAGGACTGGACCCAGTACTGAACCTTGCGGTACCTCACTAGTAACCCCTCTTTCTTCAGAGTGGACTCCTTTTACAATTACCTTCTGTGTCCTGTGGTTCAGACAATGTTTTACCCAGGCTACCACCCTGGGGCCCACTCCCAGGCTAGTTAATTTGGCTATTAATGTTTTGTGTGGAACTGTGTCTAATGCCTTGCTAAAGTCTAGGTAGGCCATGTCCACAGCCCCTCTATGGTCTACTACTTTGGTCACCCAGTCAAAGAAATCAATTAGATTCGTCTGACAGGACCTTCCCACTGTGAACCCATGCTGCCTTGGGTCCTGTGTCCCACTGGCTTCTAGGTGCTCAACAATTCTTTCCTTCAGAAGTGATTCCATCACATTCCCTACCACAGAGGTCAAACTGACAGGTCTGTAGTTTTCTGCCTTTGTCTTAGTCCCAGTTTTAGGAAAGGGAATCACATCCTCCTTCCTCCAGTCCTCAGGTACCACACCATCCTGCCATGATTTGTTAAAAAGGGTAGTCAGTGGTTTCACTAGTTCTTCTGTTAATGCTTTTAGAGTTCTAGGGTGAATTCCATCAGGCCTCAATGCTTTGTCCACCTTCAGTTTTACAGTAGGAGTTCTTTCAGAACCCTTTCTTCTGTGAAAGGAATGGGATTCCCCCCCCCATCAAGAGTGCTTCTGTTAATTGGACTAGGGACCTTCCCCTCCTCCTCTTTTGTGAATATCAAGCAGAAATATTTGTTCAGTATCCCTGCTTTTTCACTGACCCTTTCTGCCCACCCACTGTCCATTCTATTCAGCCTTACTATCCCTCCCTTTGTCTTTCTATGCTCCCTGATGTACCTATAAAAGGTTTTATCCCCCTTCTTAACTGAGTTGGCTATCTTTTCCTCAGTTTGGGCCTTTGCTATTCTGACTTCCCTCCCCGCTTCCTTCTGCCTTAACTGGTACAGCTCTCTGTCCTGCTCTTTCTGTTTCCTTATACTTCCTAAATGCTGTCTTTTTCTCCTTAACCTTCCCCACCACCTCTTTTGAGAACCATAGTGGCTTTTTCTTTAATTTTGATTTATTTATTTGCTTTAAACAAAGGCTTGTTGCTTCTGTGAAGGCAATTTTCATGTTTCCCCATTGTTGCTCCACCCCTCCTTCTAGCCTGCTTGCTAGTGCTTTTCTAAGGCACTCTCCCATCTTGCCAAAGTCCAGTACCCTCACTTTTGTATGGCTTGACTCTGTAGCTGAGTGTATCATGAACCACACAGTTTGATGGTCACTTGTTCCCAGATGGCTACTCACTTCTAGACATGAGATCCTCTCACTGTCCCCATTTGAGAGTATGAGGTCTAAGATTGCTCCCTCATGAGTGGGTTCCAAAACTAGCTGTCTGAGGCATGCCACCTGTAGGGCATTGAGAATGGCCCTGCTCTTGGATGTGGCTGCAGCAAATGCACTCCAGTTAACATCTGGCATATTCAGGTCTCGCATTAACAGTATCTCCCCTTTCTCTACTATCCTGAGAATGGCTTCTATCATATCCTTGTCCATTTCCTCCACCTGATGTGGGGGCCTGTATACAAACACTGTGTGGATTGTGGTGCCATTTCCAGCCTCTAAGGTGACTCACAATGCCTCCTCTCCTCCCTGTTTACTTTTTTGTTCAGTTGCTTTTATTTCTTCCCTTACATAGAGTGCTACTGCTGTACCTCTTCTCCCCTTCCTATCTCTCCTGTAGGTTGTGTACCCTGGTATGTTAACATCCCAGTCATGGTTCTCTGTGTACCTGGTTCTATGACTGCTACAATATCCAGGCATCCCTCTTCCTTCAAGGCCACCAGTTCAGGGAGCTTGTTGCCCAGACTATGGGCATTGGTACTCATTACCCTCCATTTCCTGATGGCCTCATCCCTTTTTGCCCCATCCCTGTCCTTATTGCCTTTGTCACTTTCTCCATTTACCCCTGCCCTTCTCCCTATCGACATCTCTAACTTGGTGTTTACCTCACTTACTACCCTGACTTTTTTTGGGGGGGCTAGGATTTCCCTCTCCTTTCCAGTGCCTCCCCCCCTTGGTGAGTTTAAATGCTTGCCAATGAAGCATTTAAACCTATCACCTAGGATGCTGGTTACCCTCCTGGACAGATGCAGGCCATCATGCCAGTGTAGGCCTACATCACTCCAGGTGGACCCCAGTCCCCAATGAAGCCAAATCCCTGAGCTCTGCACCAGTTTTTCAACCACAGATTGAATCCCATGGTGTGGAGCACCCTATCCTCACCTACACCATAGGCATCACCTCCGAGAAGGTTACCATGCATGCTACTTGTCTAAGACCCCTCTCCAACTGCACAAACTCTTTCTGCACTGCTTTGATCCCTTTCTTAGCCAGGTCATGTGTCCCTAGGTGGACAATGACATCCAGCTCCCTCCCCGTGCAGCTGCTTCAGCGATCCTGAGGATTTTCTCCCTGTCCCTCCAAGCCATGGTGCCAGGCAGGCACCTTACCTCCCTCTCTCCTTCCTTCCCAGTTCTACCATCCTAACAATAGAGTCCCCCACCAGGAGTTGTTTCCTTCCCCTGTGGGGTCCCATGCCACCCTCCCGTGGGTCTCCTTTGTGGAGGTTTCCAACATCCTCCTTGGTCTCCACTGTGGGTGCCTCTATAAAGGAACCACACTTTGCCAGAATGGCATATAAATTTTGGAGAGGTACAACTGGAGGGATGCACCTCTGTTCCACCACCCTCACCATCCCTGAGCCCACTGTGGTCCAACCACTCCTCTTTCTTGGCAACCTCTGAGGCAACAGCAGTAGCCCTGGTGAACCCCCTGGATGGGAGAGGAAGTCCCACAAATCCTGGCCAATTCAGTCTGGAGATGAGCAACCTCCTCCCTCAGCCCAGAGAGGTGCCTGCAGATGGGACAACACTGCATCCTCCTGAATGTCTCCTGGAAGACTGCTGCTTCACAACCACTGCACTGCACCACTCCCATCATGTCTTATTTCTGGCCGCTTCACTGTTTTTTGGAATCCTTACTCTTACCTCTGTTTATTTTTTTCTCCCTACTTACTAACTTCATCTGTGCCCTTTAAGCTCCTGATTTTTCTGTTCTGAGACAAGAAGATCCTATATTTCTCAGTAGTCCCCTTACTTGCTCAGATGCAGACCTCCAGAAGCTAGGGACGATGGAGAGCTACTCTTGTCCTTCTACAATGGTGAGTCTTTGGTGGCTCTGTGATCATTCAGTTCCTGCTCCCAAACAAGAAGTTCCTGTTGTCAGCCAAATCCTGTGCCTATAAAAGTAGAACTTGCTTTGGGTGGGTGGGTGGATAGTAGTCCAGTCACAACAGCAGCTCCTTGTCCTGGTTTTCTCTGTCAATTCTCTGGCAGAAGCTATCTAGGGAAGTGTTTAAATCTGGCTTCCTTCTAGCTAAGCCACCCCCCCCACACACTTAATAGATCTTTTTACACTTAGTTAAATTGCACAGAAAACAATCCCCTTCAGCCATCTGGAATTAACACCTGGATAACTGCTCAGATAACAATTAACTTCAGCCAACTCAAACACACTAAATTTATTTTCCCTAAACTGAAGGTCCCAGTAGTAGAGTTCTACTTCTTTAGTCCCAGTAAATTACTTTGCTCAATGGTGTTGCATGGACCACGTACTGTAACTTAGCATTGTCTGCATACTTTGTTGTCCAGCTCATAACTGAACTGTCCATGTCTGAAATGAAAGTTTGAAAAACAATAGGTCCCTGTATGGACCCCTGGGGCACTCCACTAGTCACAACTCCCTCCTCTGATAAATATCCATTAACAGAGGCCTTTTGTGCATAACAAGGGACAGCAATGGTCACTCCAGCAGGGTTGGTGCTTGAAAGTCCAAGTAGTTAGCAAGTACACAATAAGGACTTGGCACTCTGTTTCTAAAGAAAATGTCCTCAGACAAAATCATTCCATATATCAATTTATTGTGCAAAAAGGACAAACCGACAGGTAGCCATTGTAGCCCAGGAAGGCTACCCCTGACCAATGTTTCACACTCCTTGAAAGTGCTTTTTCAAGATGTAGTGCACCCCTAGTGTTCTACTTTTATATCTTACTTTTTAATGAAACTATTATTAAAAACATGAAGAATGCCTACTCTAAAACAGTTAGCTTACTCCACACCATTAGGCTTAATGCCTATACAAGCAGTTAAAGGGCACACACAATATTTAGTTACATTTTATCTGAATTAGCACAGTTGCTCTTGTCTGAACTCAAATGTGTGCTCTACCTTATACCTTTAAGGCACAGCTCAATGTCTTAACTCATCCATTTCCACAATTTCTGACAGCTTAAAGTTTATAATTTAAAACTTAAAGTGTCCCAAAGGGATGAGTACATGTCTTTCCAGATTCATTAGCCCAACGTACTGCTGATGTGTTTCTATTGGAGCCACATCATTTAGATTTCACCTCTGTTTTGTTTTTGTGGTGCTCTTTCTGAAATATACACGAGTGCAAATGGTAGATTACTGTGTTTACTGGGGGGTAGATTACTGTATGTATTTAAGGAGGGTTGGGGGAACATAAACCCTAGAACTGATGCAGATTTGTTTCCCCTTAGATATTCAGACACAAAGTATGTTGTGTATGTTCAGATATCCAATTTTTAACCCAGTTGACTATGTGACTATTTATGTTAAATGGACACTGTCAAACTGTTTTTCATCATATCATTTCTAGTTCAAAACTCACATTTTATGATTGCTTACCTTGTCTAAAATTCATTGATACTGCTGTTTGTTTTGCCTGTCTTCTTGTTTAGTAGGACTGAAATGCTTGGCAATGTATATTTATAAACAGTTTTGTTTACAGTTCTGGATCTGTTCCTACTGCATACCCTGAGCATTAGAAACACACCCAAATAGTGCAGTCACTCATGAGACAGTAGCCTCCTAAACTCCCACTATATCACAAGTGGCTAGACTGTGTTGTGGTTGTTCACAAGTCCAGGAAAGATGCAGTTGGGAGTTGATCAAGGAATGTAAACAAACCTGTGTTTGTGTGGTAACACCAGTATGATTAGGGTTACCACCTGTCCTGATTTTCACATGACAGTCCTGATTTGGGCAGCTGTGTCCCACAAAAAAACATGAAAAATACTAAGTGAGGATCACGTGATGCAGCGTCTGGAGTAGCAGCTGCTCGAGCTTGCTCCGGCCACCGGACCACCTTATACACTTTTTAAACACTGAAATTCAATAAATCAGTGTCCATTTGATTATAACTAGTTATTTAAATACCAGTACTGTCAGAATATTCAAGTACGATGTGTTGTGGGACCAACGGAATGAAAAAATCAGCTCTTAAACACACGCCACCCTCCTACCCAGAAAAGGCTGCTAAAAGTCTAGGGCTACGGAGTGGCCAGCGAGCCAGTGAAATGCAAACAGATCTAGAAATGGAGCCGCTTACCTTGGCAAGATTTCTGGAAGAGTTTCAGCCATTTAGATCCAAACTTCGGATGATCTCAGAAGAAATTAAAACTATTGCCCAAGCGCTGGAAGACGTGACCACCAGGACGACGGACAACGAAGCAAGAGTGGCTTCCACAGAAAGAAAGCAACAAAAAATGGATACCAAATTAATAACTACAAAACAGAAAATTAAGTGTCTTGAGAATAAGGTAGAGGATTTAGAGGGCAGAAGCCGACGCAACAATATCGTTCTAATAGGGCTACCTGAGAAGGAGGAAGGACCAGACGCCATTGGCTTTTCACAGAAATTTATTGAGACAATTGCAGGACCATCTCCATTTGGGGAGAAATATATCATCGAACGAGCCCATAGAGCTATGCGTCCCCCACCACCTATGGGTGTCCCTCCTCGTACATTCACATTTTGTTTTCTAAATTATCAGGAATGGCAACACTTCATTATGAAGGTAAAAGGGCTTCAAGAGATCAGATGGGCTGATGCCAAAGTGCGAGTGGCTCAGGATTTACCTCTCTCGGTAAGGCAAAAAAGAGCAGCATACCACAACATTGTCGTTAAATTGATCACAGCGGGTATAAAATTCCGGATGGGATACCCAGCAAGATTCCAGGTTTTAATGGATGGAAGCTGGTCAACATTTGAGGATGTGGAAGCGGTGTCTGTTAGTCTGAAAAGTTCTTTTCCAGATCTATTTCATGATCGCTGATTTGGACAGGGAATACCTCAAGGATGGTCCACTTTAAAGAATTGGAAAGAAATGTCAAGTATGGAATGCAGAACCATATGGGGGTTGATGTTTACTGACTTTATGCGCTATATGTGCTATTATTGGGGTTGTTAAGAAAATAATATATAATAGTCCTAAAATATGACTTATTTGAAGGACTGATTATTTCTCGTTTTTTTTTTCTCCTTTCTTTTCTTTGTTTAGATTCTGTGTAAGAATAGTGAGTGTAATTCATGATATAGAAGTTATTTTAAGTTGTGTAATGGCGACTACAGTCTGGAACATGGCCAACGCCCGTGCTATGTTGATCTGCAACAAAGAACTTGTTTTTCTCAATCGGGGTAACCGGAAAAAGACAGAAATAGCTGATCCTCCTGTTTCTAACACTAGAGGGAGCCAAAGACTGTGCTATGAGTACAAGCCATGATTATCCTCAATTGTACGTTTGGGTCTAAAATAATGGCTGGGCAGTTATAATTTCAGGAGTTAAAGTTAGTTTTAGGCATCACTAGGGATTCGTGTTTCTTAGTTACATAAAATGGAACACAAATGAGTGAGGTTATTATATTAAGATATGACAAATTAAGATTGAATGGGATATATTTTACACGATTCTCAAAATCTCCTTTGTAAATAATCAGTGACTGGTAAGAACAGATTTCCTATATTTAAACATGTAACAGGAGGAGATTGTATTTACCTACATTCAGTGTTTTTATCAGGTTATTTTAAAGTTTAAGGTAATTAGTAATGGGATACTTGATATGTAGAGGGGTGGCTGGTTTGGCCGGGGGAACAGTTGCTGCCTAGTTAGCTGTTCGGGGGGGCTGAAAGAATAAGGGAGGGGGGACCGGTAGATAGAAGCTCAAGATACAACTTACTCTACATTTCGTAAAAGGTTTTAAGAAGATAGGGTGGGGGGAGGGGGACTTGGAAAGGGAGGGACTCAGTGCAACACAGCGAACTGGAGAACATTTTCTTTTTTATTTTCTTCTTTTCTCATCTTTTTCTTTTTCTTAGATATTGTGGATTATCAAGAGTTGGTCTCTATCTCATTAGATATTAATCAGGCGATGGCTACAATTAACATTGCTTCTTGGAATGTTAAAGGACTGAGGCAACAACTAAAACAGTATAAGACTCTTAAACATCTAGCTTTATTAGCCGCAGATATAAAGTTTATACAAGAATCTCATTTACTGAATTCGGAAGCTCCCCAGATGAGGAGACAACAAATAAATCATGTCTTCTCCTCTGGAGGTACGACCCAAAGTTGTGGAGTCCTAATATTAATATCCAGAAAGATACCTTTTACGCTTATCCAAACACTTAATGATCCACAGGGCAGGTACATTTTTCTACATTGTAGGTTATACTCCACTGAATTATTGTTGGGAAGTATGTATGGACCTAATAGTGATTCTCCAGGTTTTTTTATGCAACTGGTTAATGTTTTATCTCCTTTCTTATCTATACCCATGATTTTGGGAGGAGATATGAATATTGTATTTGATCCCATGATAGACCACACATCAGGGCATAAAAGGGGGCTATCACCAGCATAAAGGGCGTTCAGAGAGTTTATTGATAGTTTAGGACTATGTGATGTATGGCATGTCCTTAATCCTGCTGTCAAAGAATATACTTTTACATCTTTGGTTCATAAGACATCCTCCCGTATTGATTACATATTTATATCTAAAATTCTCCTGAATGGTGTTTTAGGGACATCTATTCAACCAAGACCTCCATCTGATCACTCAGTAGTCATGTGTAATTTATCCATATCGGGTACTCAAGGTAGAACTACAAAATGAAAGCTTAACAATCAGTTGTTGAAGGATAGAACAATGATCTCCACGATTACTAGACATATTGAACAGTTTATAGAAATTGATGCTGGATCCATAAAAAGAGTTGATTTGGTGTGGAGTGCATTTAAAGCTTATATAAGAGGGATCTTGATTAGCCTATCTTCCCAAAGGAAAAAAAGAAACATCCAGGAGACAAATAACCTACTTGCACAAATACATTTCAAGGAAGCCTGGCTAACCTCTTCATCATCGGAAGAGGATAGAGTAGAGTTATCTAAATTAAAGAACAGGTATTTGGAAATTTTAAGGGAAAAGGCAGAGTTTGCTATTTTGAAAACTAAGGCTTCCTACGTAGAACAAGGGGAAAAAGCAGGACATCTGTTAGCACTTAGAATTAAGCAACAGGAGTCTGCTAGATACATTCCAGTCATAAGATCTGTTAAGGATGATGGGTTAAAAACATCTCCAGTTGACATAGTAGCTGAATTCAGGAGTTTTTATTCTGATCTATACCGTGCTAGATCAAATCCGCCCCTTCTCCAGGATGTGGAGTCCTTTTTACTTTCTGCAAAATTACCAACCCTGTCTAATATCCAACAACAAATGCTTACTAGCCCAATTACTATTGATGAGATTATAGGGGCTATGGATAGTCTCGCTCCCGATAAATCGCCTGGCCCAGATGGTTTTTCATTTAATTTTTATAAGCAATTCCAGAAGCAATTGACACCTCTACTACTGTCACTGTTTCAATATGTTTTAAAAGGGGCTGAGGTCGACCCTACACTATTTGAAGCTTTGATTGTGGTATTACCCAAACCCGGTCGTAATTCTGAACTTGTCTCCAGTTACCGTCCCATTTCCCTAATGAATCATGATATTAAAATTTTGACTAAATTACTTCCTACACGTCTTAATATGGTATTGCCTTCTCTAATTGGACCAGAGCAAGTAGGGTTCATGAAAGGGCGCTTGTCTGTAGACCATCTCAGATTGCTTTCACATGTTTAATCGGTTTCAAGGGATACTTCCTATCCAGCCGTTTTACTTTCTCTCGATGCAGAGAAGGCTTTCGATAGAGTGGAGTGGAATTTTCTGTTTTGTGCTCTTAAAGTCTACAATTTTCCTCTTTTATTCCAGAACTGGATTAAAACCTTATATCATGTTCCCTCAGCTCGAATTTTGGTCAACAGGTGATTTCATCTATTTTTCATTGGAATGGGTACCAGGCAAGGTGCCCTCTTTCTCCTTACTTTTAACCTATACCTGGAGACCTTTGATTCGTTTCCTAGTAGGATGCACTCAGATCCAAGGCATCCGGTACCACGACCAGGAGATCAAAATATCGCATATGCTGATGATCTGTTACTACAGCTAGCTAACCCTGAGAACGTGATACCTCCTATGTTTACAATAATAGATAAGTATAGCCAACTCTCCAATTATAAATTAAACAGAGAGAAGAGTATTATTTTTCCTCTTAATCATAAAGTCCTCAAATCTACAATTGGAGTTTTTGGCCTAGCTTGGGAGCAGGATATTTTAAAATATTTAGGTATTAACATTTCGAGAGATCCTGAGTTATTGCAGAAGTTGAACTTGGACTCATTAGTTAGAGTTATTGAGACAGATCTTGACAGATGGTCCAAGCTCCCTATTTCCTTATGGGGGAGAATTAATTTAATTAGGATGAATGTTTTCCCAAGGCTATTTTATCCCCTTAATTTGCTTAATATCTGGTTACCCTTTTCTTGGTTCCGTAAAATACATGCAATTATTACAAAATTTATCTGGGCCAATAAACAACCAAGGCTGACCTATAATAAACTGACGGCTTTTAAAGAAAAGGGCGGTTTACGTCTACCACACCTTCTTTTTTATTACTGGGCCGGGCATGTCTCTAAGTATCTACGTTGGCTTTCACCCAAGGAGGAAGTTTTCTCGTCTGCTACTGCACCTCTTTGGCTTAAAATTGAATTGTCACTGGCTGTGGATCATGGAATTTCACCTGAAGCTCTCTTGCATATCAAGGGTTGCTCGTTACCAGCCCAACTGAAAACAATGCCAATTGCAACATCTATTAAAGTTCACTCACAAATTTGTAACTTCCTGAAATACGATTATAAACTGGACTTAACGTAACCGATTGTGGGTGATCCCAAACTGAAATTGAATAATAACTTAATTTCTACTAAATGGTTGGTTTTGATTCATAATTTATACCCCGCTCTATTGCTATTTAAAGAAAATAACTGGCTTTCATCAACTGAGCTATTAGATATGTTGAAACTATTCACAAAAGATATTTTCAAAATATACCAATTAAGACATCTAATGATAAAAGTATTTGGAAACCCACCTCCTCCATTATCTACAATAGATTTTAAGAGTGACCTGTTTAACTTAATTGGCTCCCAACATGCAACCTCTAAATGTTATAGAGCCTTATACAATTGGGCCTATCTGGACTGTCTATCTCCCTCAGAATACTGGGCTTCCTCTTTTCCCACGCAAGATATACAATGGGAACTGGTATGGAAGTATTCTTTCAAGTATATTTCACAAGATAGATTATGGCTGACTCAATTTTATACGTTACATAACTTATACTATACACTGCAAAAACTAGTTAAATTTGGCCTTCTGTCGTCCTCCACCTGTAACAGATGTGGAATGGAAGAAGGTTCTTTATATCATATATTTTGGACCTGTTCTAAAGCAGTAGATTTGTGGACTAGTATCAAGCAAAAGATGGATCCAGTATTTGGTCTCCAAGATGTATTTACTCCTGAAATATGTATAATAGGAGATTACAGCACAATTTACTGTACCCAATAGAAGGTATCACATAGCCCTTATTTCTATGACGGTCAAGAAAGTTATTTTACGGCACTGGAAAGATGCCGAGGCAATTTCTTATTCTGAATGGCTCAAAGAATTTCTTTCCAACATGAGGATGGAGAAAACAATTGCCAGTCTTAATAATAAGACTGAAGGATATAAGGAAAGATGGGAATCAATGCATACCTTGGTATCCTTTTAATATATATAAGATGTTTTTATTAGATGCCGCTGTGTTGCACAAGGGTAGAGAGGATTGTGTGTATATCTGAGAGGGGTTGGGGGAGGGAGATGAGAAGGGCTCATATTTAAAGAACCTGTTTTTATTGTTACTTTTACAATGCTCTAGTTGATTCCCTTTTCATATTACCTAGAGTATCTCATGTTAATCTGATAAGTATATCTTATTGTTTGTATTGTGTGGTTTGGAGTGAATGCATGTTAAAAGAAAATCAATAAACTTTAAATGGAAAAAAAAAGAAAAATACTAAGTGTCCTGACTTTATAGTAGAAAAAATATTTTCTTTCCACTAAATGTTGTAGAAAACTATAATACCTTAAATAAAATACCTTCAAATGATAAGAAACAATGGAAACAACTAAGAAACTAAAATACTTAGTCTTAATTCTGATTACATAGAGAAAGCAAGTCTGTCGCACTGGTTGAGGTTACATACTGTCCTGTGAAAAATCATGTTTCGGTAAGAAATGTCCCACTTTGGGCTTCTTAAAAGGTGGTAACCCTAAGTATGATGGGCAGTCTGTTTTTCACCTTTTCTAAGAAAAAAGAGTCAGAATACAACTACCAGCTACATCAGCAATCTTTACAGAATGCTGGGAATCATAAAATGTGTTTTTCTTTTAATCAAGGAACACTTTGAGACCTAAAGGGGGTTGACAGTTAACTTTAAGTTTGGATGTTTTTTTCTACTATTGTCCAATGTGAGATTATATCACAAGCTTTACAGAAGTCCAAGAAAATATGACCTGCAAGCAGATAAAGGCCCTATGATCTGTCCAGTCTGCTTGAGTGTACAGGTCCTTTGTGTTTACAGAGGGACCTGGTCCTCCCTTCCCCATTACCCCCCGTGCCCCATCACTTTCCCCTTCACTCTGTCTCATCCTCTCTTCAACCTATCCACCATTTTTAGGAAGACCGCCATTATCAGGATGACACCTCCTCCAACAACTCATTCCACATAGCTACCACTATCTCAGTGAAAAAGTGCCCCCTGCTCTCCCTTTTGAACCACCACCAGCTTTAGGTTATACCCCCGGTGGATCTGTTCCCACTAAGGCTGAAGAGATCTACAGTGCTCATCCTGTTTACACCTTTAAGGTACTTAAATATCTCAATCATGTCCCCTCTTTCCTATCTGTCCTCAAAAGAGAACATGTTGAGCTCTCTGAGCCTCTCCTCATAGGTGTTGCCCTGCTGACCCTTGATCATCTTGGTCACCCTTCTCTGGACTGTTTCCAGCAAGTTGACATCATTCTTAAATAAGGGCACCGATATTACTCACTGTACTCTAGGTGTGGTCCTAGCAATCTGTACCATGGCAGTATGACCTCCTGCTTTCTGCTGGTAAGCACCTTGGCTATGCAGTTCAGCAACCGATTTGCTTTGGCTGCTACTCTCCAGCAATGCACAGTGTGCTACTGGTCACTTGTGATGATTACTCCAAGGTCCTTTTCTTGCTCTGACCTGATTACCTGCATACCGCCCAATCAGTATTTGATCCTTGGGTTATTTTCTCCTTATACTTTTAAGTATCGAACCTCAGTTGCCAAATGCCAGACAACTTCTCTAACCTAGCCAAGTCTTCCCCCAGTTCCCGTTTCCCCTCCTCCAGGTCCACCCTTCTACAGAGCTTTCTGTCATCCATGAATGGGCTGATTTTACTTTTGATCCCATCTGCTATAATATGTCACTGCTGAAGATGTTGAACAATATTGGCTTGAGCACTAAGCCCTGTGGGACACCACTTATCACTGGGCTAGCTTCTGAGAATCCACCCCCTTCTCACTACCAACTTTTGACTTCCACCCTGCAACCAGCTTTTGACTCATCTAGCAAGCGTAGCCCCACCCCTAGGTCTTCCAGCTTCCTGACCAGTCTCCCATGAGGCACCAAATCAAAGGCCTTGCTAAAGACCAGATACTTGACATCAACTACTTGGCCTTTGTCCACTTTCCTGGTTACCCTGTCAAAGAAATCAATTGGGTTAATCAGGCAGGACCTCCCCGACACAAACCCAAGCTGCCATTCATCCTTGAGCAGGGATCGATCTTAACATTGTTTTACTAGCCCAAACACTAGTGCAAATTCAGCAGGGCTAGTACAGCCTACTCTCTACTTGTCCAGCTTGACTACTGCAGATTTTCATGGCTGTTAATGAAGTTAAAAAAAGTCTCTACTTTAGTAGGCTCTAGTCCTCGTGCTAATCTCTCTCAATGTTCCAGATGGCCTGGTATGATTAACAGCTCATTAAGAACTACAATTATCTGGCAGTCCAAGAGGGGAATCCCACAAAAGACTCAATGTGAGTCATTATCACTCCACTGTTAGAACTTTCAGCTAGTGTCCAGGGTGTGATCAAGGGTAGAGTGTTGTTAACTCACTAGCTTCATTTTCTGAATGTGTCTCTGTCTAACAATTCGTCACCTATTATTAAGACCAGTGCCCCTCGTTTCTCTACATTTTGAGTGTCTGTATCCAACATTTCAGTGGCAAGATGTAAGGATGTATATAGGGTAGGCCCTGCAAGTGTTGGGTTTTATCCCAGCCTCACATTAAATTCTCTCTCCCCACCAAATTTCTTAACTCTGTTTTTTCCCTGGACACCACTGCAGACCAGAATCTGAAATGACCTTCCACAGATCCATAGCTGCCATCACTTGCAAGTGTAGGGGTCCCCAGCTCTTCTAAATGGACCATGCCAGTCACCACTATCCATACAGTCCCACCCTTATTCCACCCAGCGTGTCCTTTCATCTCGAAAACAAAGCTTTGGATCATGCATGGTACAAAAATAAACCTTAATAAAATACATAATTTGAAAACTTAAAATAGGCATTCCTGGGGTACATAGATCATCCTATATAGAAAAAGAAATAGTATAGCATTCTGCCTGTGCACTGTTTCCCCTGGGCTGATGAAGTGCAGGTCTCCAGTTGACTACAGGGTGGGGGCTAAGAGCGTCTTTCTCTGTGATACTCTGTTCATTGCCCTGTGGGTGGTGGTGATAGTGTGGTGAGGTGCATGATGATGTCAGCTATTGTGTGGGCAGAGCTAGGACTGCTTGATTGAACATTTGCTGTTTTAATGTCCTCTGGTTTGGTGGTGGGGGGGCAGAAAGAGGAAGCCACTGTACAAAACAATTGGGGGGGGCTCACTGTGTGTGATGGCATTGCAGTCTTTTTTTTCTGCTGGGGAGCTGGAAGCAATGTGGGAGCAGGATAAATGTGCAATAGTCAGAGTATGTCTTGGCTTGCATTGTTTCCTGTATAAGTGATCAAAATTTACCATTATAATTAAGGGCTAGTGCAACCTTCTGCGGGCTAGTGCAATTTTGAATCAACTTGCCCTGCTCTCTAGTGCAAAAAAAGTTTAAGGTTGACCCCTGTCCTGGAGACCATTTTCCCTTCAGAAAGCTCATTAGTCTTTCCTTCAGGATAGTCTCCATTAGCTTCCCTATTATTGAAGTCAGGCTGACTGGCCTGTAGTTCCCCAGTTCACACCTTGACTCGTTTTTATGGTGAGGCACCACATGTACAATTCTCCAGTCCTGAGGCACACTCCCCATCTCCAGAGAGGAGTTAAACAGATATGTCAGGGGACCCACCAGTACCTCTGCCAGTTCTCTTACAACCCTTGGGTGAACATCATTTGGCCCTGGAGATTTATTCCACCTTTAGGCACTTACACATCCTATCCACTGCTAGGTGAAGTCCTCTGATGTTTTATTCTCTAATGTTTTGCTCACCTTTTCATAAAAGCGTAACAGACCTGTCACTCATGCCTATTTTATTATTTTCTCTTATTTGATCTGCAATTATATCTTTTATAATAGACTTTAGTATTTTGCCAGGACCCGCAGTTAGGATAATCATATGGTAGTTTTACACATTTTGTTTGTTAATTTTCTTATGGTTTAGCCTTATCATATTCAGAGTAGCTCTTCAGGGCGGTGCTTAGTATGTCCAGCTATTGCTGAGGCACCAAATATATTTTTTGTGCATTATTCAGGTCTTTCACCTGCTTGTTAGAAGGTTGGTTAAAAAAGAGTATCACTGCATTGTGCAAGGTGCTTATAAAAGCTATAAACTGTGTTACAAGGGGATGTTTATGTTTAACAGACAGCTTTCTGTTACTAAATTTTTTGACAGTGTTGAGTATCCTCTTCAGCATCTTAACTGGGTGAACTACAAGAGTCATAACCCTTGTAATAGCACTGACTGCCACCTCAGCTATTGCATCTGGTAAAACAGAGGCCAAGCACAGCATATTTTTTATTTGCTGTGGTGACCCTTTCAAGAGCAAATTAAACACTTCAAGGTTTTTCAGATGTGCTGCCATATTACAAGTACTATCACCATCTGACAACTGGCACCTTTTATTTTCAATGGATTCTTTTTTCATGGTGTATGCAACAGGTTAATAAGGCAGAAGCAAGCCTGATCTTAAGCAGTAAGCTTCAGGTGTTGTTTTTAAATCCACCAAAAGAAGTAGTTGTAGTTAGTAGTCTTCATTTATTTATGGCACCCTTCCTCTGAGATTCAGGGGACCATTACAATAATATGGAGCAATAAAATAAAAAAAAAACACAATCAACATGCACAACACATTAAAACACTAAAAACATAAAACATGTCAATAAATAAATTAATGGGATAAACTATAAAGGTGCAAGAGATTACTTATTCATCCCAAATGCCTGATGGAATAAAAACAGTTTTCAAGCCCCCTTTTAAAATCCTCCACCAAGGAGGCCTCCCTCAAGGCTCTGGGCAGGGAATTCCATAGAACAAGGCCTGCAACCTGTAAAGTCCAGTCTGCCAAAGTCTTCAGCCTAAGCGGATAAGATAACCATAGACCTAGTAGGCTGCATCTTCAAAGGCCTCTTCAAAAACGTTGGCCTTTCCAGGGTACATCAGACAGTCCTTTGTACTGACTTGCAAGTTATTTCTAGGAATTTTTAAGTAATGCCATATAACTTGTATTTAAGTTTATGGTTTGACTTTTTTACCCTGGACAAAATATGTTTGTACAATATACAGTTTGCTAAGGTTTCTATAATACAATAATGTATGAAGGTTTTTTCAATTTTACAGTTTTCATATGCTGATTCCATCAAGTCATCTATAATAAAAATATTTACTTTTTGGGATGGTGGTGACTGTAATCTTGCATTGTGCTACTGTAGGCATACCCACTATAAATTTCAACTGAGGAAATATACCATGTAAATTCAGAATACAGTTGGCAACTACTACAGCACTAGATAATATTTTCCAGAAATTTGGTTAAAGCACTGAGACCCACTGAGCCTGATGGCCCAGCCAAAATACAGAAAACTGGATGCTCTAAACGTATAACCATACCCTTGTTAGAAGCCATAAGTCAATGTTTTAAAATCCTCAGTTAACACTCTCTTATTGTAGACCACTCTGAAAGTTTTCTGTTCTGGCTTGTTTTCAACAGTCATATTCTTTTTGTTCTGCAATATTTTTTCTGTTTATGGTGACCAATCATAACCCAACACTTCCATTCACTGCAAAATCCTGTACTAGAAATCTGAGACACCAGTAATTAACCTTTTCACTGGTAGTGACATTCAGTGTTATGTCTTTAGCTTACAGACAAATTTTACCCTTTTCAGTTTGAAGCCATAAGTTTTTGGACCACCAGACACAAACTTCACAATGTGTTCTTCAGCTGGTAGTTCACTGGTCAGATCACCTACAGTAGTAGCCACAGACATTGCAAGCTATTTCCAGATATTTCACGAAATTTCTAAAGAGTTTCTCTCTGCTGCTCCTACTGTGGAAATGGAGAAAGCATGAGATATTATTGGAAATATCACAGAAATTTCAGGAAATAGCTAGCAGTATCCATGGCTACTAATAGTCTTCCAGTGGTGGATCCTGGTCTCCAGGTCTGCTGAAAAATATGACAGAGCCTGTGTCATGATTCAGACAGTTCTGTAGGCATTCAAATTAACTGTACAGTTTAAGTCAAACATGGGCTGTAGTAAAAGACACAACAACAACGTTAATGTTGGCAGCATTAGCATAGTGATTTTCAGCATATTTCCAACATAACAAAGCTGTACCATAATTGATTAAATACAGACCAGATACATGGTAGCGATACATGAAAAAGTACTGAAAGTTCTTCAGCATCCTTAACAATGACAGTGATCATCAAACTAGGACACTGTCCAAGTTTTTATTACAATTAATTCAAAAACAGCTTAGAAATATATTTTTGTGCAGGTTTGGGCACTATATTTTACTCCTCTGAAACAACACCCTTTTTAGCACAGTACCGCCTGATGTATGCATTGCATTATACATCAGTAGTATGCTAATTTGGATTCCTGAAGCTTTCTGTTTCCTCTGTAGATGAAATTTTACAAAGTAAATAAAAAGACTGTCAAAGCTCCCTGGGTAGTTCCAGACTTAGTACACCTCTGCCACCTTAGACTACCTCCTTTAATCAGAACACCATGTGCCCTCCAGAGATCAATGATAATCTGAATGAGTACAAGGCTGTGACTGTTAAACTGTCTCTGCACATTTGACTCAGTATAAACACTAGTGTTCCACCTATCCTGCTGGGAAGATGGTGCAAAAAGAGACCATGGGGTGGGTACACTTTAGCTTTTATAATCCCAAAATAATGCCCAAGATCCTTGGAGTTTTCATATATAACCACTGGGTGACCTATGGGGTATGTCTTGGATTGGCTCACACAGAGGTACAAATGAGTAAAATAATAATAATGAATTTTCTTACCAGGTTGTGCAATGTAATATAGAAGTGTCTGTAGGTTATACTAAGCACTGAGTTAAAGTGGTCTTCAAAATAACACATCCTGCAACCATGAAAAACACCCAGATACTCAGACGCTATGGGGACACCATCTATTACAGTATAACCATTAAGAAGATGCTGGTCACCATCTCTGTGGCACCAAGCAGTTGGGAACCCTCTTGGTATGCTGGTGACCCGGGGTCCTGACCAGCACCCAGAGCGACTGGAGTGGAGACTGGCAGGGAGGGTGAAGAGCATCTGTGTGGATGCTCTCTTTCCTGGGAGGGAGAGTACAGTTTGCATTGCCCTCAGGTGGTTTCTGGTGGTGGACCTGCATAGGTGCACTTGCTGGTGTGGGAGACCACATGCTATCATGCATCTTTCCCAGGATATCACTGATGTACAGCCTTGACATGGGGGGATGGAAATGGCCACCCTGCAGCACTGGATAACTGCCTCTTGCAAGCCCCCTCCATGCCACCCAACTGCCCAGTGCACTGTACCTTCTCCCCCGACTAAGGTCACCAATGTCAGAGGTGCTTCCTTCTCAGTAGTTCCATGCAGGCTCCACAACAGGGATAAGCTGGGCCATGTTGGGTGCTGGAGCTCTTGAGAGAGCCTGGAAGAGGGTACAGCAGTGAGGGTTGAGTCCATCAGGCAAAGGGGGTGAGTGTGAGAGAGTCCAAAGGTGTAGGGCTGCAGGGGCCCCAGGGAAGAAAACAAATGGTGGTCTACCTGCACTTCTCCACCATTTAAATCATGCTGCATTGAAATGTTATGTTGTTCTCTAAGTACAACAGTCACTGTATGGCAGGTATGGAGTAATGTTTGCACTGGCAGTGATAGTTGTCAGCAGGTATAATCTTTTTGCCATAGTGTTAAATCTTACCCCACCAGTCCAGTACTCAGTCCTAGGGTTCTCATTCCCTAGACGCATCAACGTGTACTTTTTGGTTTTGAATTTCAACTGCTTAATTTTAGACTACATCTCTAGCCTTCACTGGTCACTCTGCATTTCCCTGGTTCCCTTGTTGCTAGCCACCCTACCACAGAGTTTAGTGTCATTTTCAAAGAGACACAACCTGCCTCAGATTCCTTCTCCAATGTCACTGAACAACATGTTGAAGAGGCCCAGGCTCCGGACAGATTCCTGGTACCCCCCTCATGACCTTCCATTCTACTGACCTGACCCCATTAACCACAACCCCTGATGCCTCCCCCTTAGCCAGTCACCTACCCACCTTACTATGTCCGTAGTCACACCTAGATCTTCCATCTTCTTAAGCAAGCATTTGGGATGCAGAGTCAAACACCTTGCTGAAGTTGAAGTACAGTAAATCTATGTTGTGGACCCCATGCAATGCACTAGTCACCCAGTCAAAGAAGACTGTCATGTTTGTCTGACAAGACTTCCCTATCACAAACCCATGCTGTTTACTATCCTGGACCAATTGCTCTCTCTACATAGTCCATGTGGTCCTCTTTGATTAGTGACTCCAACAGCTTCCCTACAACTGAGGTGAAACTAACAGGTCTGTACTGTAGTTCCCTGCTTGTTCTTTGTCCCCGCCCCACAGAGCAGGACTACATCTGCCACACTCCAGTCCTTCAGTCCCATCCTCATATATAATGAGCCTTTGAATAGCTGTACCAGTGGTTCATTCAGTTCCACTGTCAGTTCCCTGAGTACTCTTGGGTGCATCCCATCTGTCCCAGGGAAATATCTAGCTTAAGAGCAGCTATCCCTTTCTGGACCCTTTCACTTATAAATACTGGCTGCCTCATCTCTGGGGCCCCCTTTGTAGCTGCTTTGATGCAACTGTCTGGCAAGGGCCTGCCATCCTCTTTAGTGAAGGCAGAGCAACAATAATTATTTAGGACAGTGGCCTTTTTCATGTCCTCTTCTATTATGCTACCTCCCTTTGATAGCCTAATGATTACCCCTCATTTCTTCCTCTTTTCCCCTGTTGCACTGGAAGATTTTATTTCTCCATGTTTGACCTGCTCTGCAATATGCAGCTCTGTGTCTGCTTCTGCTCTTTTGCCTCCCAAATCATGCTCTTTTCCTCCTTATTTCTTAGTAAATATTCTCCCCATTCTCACTTCCTTTGCTTTTCTTTGTACTGTACCAGTAAAAAGTATTTTTCTTGACCCTCACTGCTTCCCTGACCCTTGCCAACAACCATAATGATCTCTTGAACTTGTTCATGGTGAGAGGTAAAGCATCCAGTGCCTCAACCCTCTGCACCTAATGGCTATTTTGTATATAGCAGACTGGGAGAATAAGTGTATATGGGACAGCAAGATGAATAAATGGAAGGAGAAAATAGTATTATGGGTCCATTTTATTGATGATGTATTGTGCCTCTTGGATGGCACAGAACAAGAACTGATTGAGTTCTATGTATATATAAACAACTGACAAATCTAAAGTTCAAAGAGGAACATAGTACACAGGAGGTACACTATCTGGATGTACGTATTTACAAAAAAGAGAACAGAACTGAGATGTCAATTAAAAAAAAAAATAGGAACATGCTCCTACATTGGAAAAACAGCCACCCTTACTATTTGAAAAGGAATATCCCATATGGACAGCTGCTTAGGGTAAAAATAAATTGTTCAGAGGAACAAAAAGCTAGAAAACAAATGGCAGGAATGTGCAAAAGGTTCCTGCAATGAAGTTATGATCCAGGAATATTGACAGATGCAGTTAAAAGAAAAGAAAAGAAAAAAAAACAAGAGAGTACCCTAGTCAAGAAGGTGAAAGAAAGTAGCGAGAGTTAAATTACTTACAGTACAGAATATCATGAAAATACAGAAAAAAATAATATTATAAAGAAGAACTGGAATATTCTGAAAGGGAAGCCATGTCTAGTTGAGGAAATTGAGGAAGGACCCAGTTTTACAAGGAAAAGGGAAAACAATTTAAGAGATATTCTCGTGTGTAGCTATTTTGAAGAAGCTAGAACAATAAGACCAGAATGGATACCACAGGAACTGAAAAGAAATTTCAAATGTGGACATTGTGTGCATTGCAATAACACCAGGAATGTAAAAACATTCATCCATCCAAGGAAAAAAAGAAAATATGAGCTCAATGGCTTCATCACCTGTAAATCACATGGAGTTATATATATGCTTACTTGCCCATGTGGCTTAGCATATATAGGACAGACAAAACATGAACTGAAACAAAGAATAGGTGAACATAAGATGGCAATAAGGGTCAAAAGTCAAACATATGCAATGGCCAGGCACTACGAAGAAATAAATCACGATTCAAAAATATCCCTTAGATTTATTGGAATAGAGCTGGTACAAGTATCTGAAAGAGGAGGTGACCTACAAAGACTGCTAGAATGAAGAGAAAGCTTCTAGATTAATGAACTGGACACAATTTCTCAAAAGGTTTAAATGAAAATAATGGTTTGAGCAGTTATGTTGGGAATTAAGTTCAGGAATAAGTGCATAACTGTACATACAAATAGCTCTGTTAAAATGGTGACTTACACTTTCTTAAATACACAGCTGACCTTTAGTTAAACAGGATAAAAAATGACATGAGAAGTGATTTTGCAAACCACAGAATTTCTTTAGAAATTTGGAAAATCGAATGTTCACTCTGCATCCCATTTGTGTCACAAGTTAAGTAAAGAGCAGAAATTGACATATTTCAGATATGGGAAACCAGGACTGGAGGTTATCTCCATCATGAGTCAGTAACTAAAAATGAAAATTTCATAATGGAAATAAGAACAAGAGCAAGGAATGAAAATTTTACCTACCAGAGAAGCAAGTAAAATGCACATTTCTGAAACACATGGTAAGGTAATCATTCAACTTGCAACAAGATTAGAAACCATTTTTAAAACAAACAGTTATAAAGTCTGAGCACTAGTGAACACTGTAAGTACATATACTCCTGTGGAATCATAAGGAAGGGCTCCTTAGTACACTCAGGTTAGAAAGGTCTTAGCGCTTAACCTCCATATGTAATTTGGAAATTGACACTTTGTTTATAAAATGTTAAAAATGTTTCCTATAAAAATACCATTCTGTGATGTTTTAATGTGCTGGGACTGGTCCTATTCAACATCTTCATCAGTGACATTGAGCAGGACCTAGAAGGCAGAATTTCACTGTTCGCTGATGACACAAAGCTCTGTAACAGAGTAGACACACCAGAGGGTGTAGACAGAATGAGAAGGGATCTGCAGAAACTTGAAGAAGGGTCAGGGGTTTGGCAGTTGAAATTCAATGCAAAGAAGTGCAAGATAATGCATATGAGGCACAAAAACCCTGGCACAATACATCAGTTGGGGGGTGAGGATATAGCATGCATCAAGCAGGAAAGCGATCTTGGGGTTATCATCTCTGATGACCTCAAGGTAGGGAAACAGTGTGACAAGGCAGCAGGTAAAGCAAATAGGATGCTTGTAATGACATAGACAGGGTAGAGAATGTTCAGAGGAGGGCAACAAAGATGGTACATGGATTGCATCACAAGTCCTATGAGGACAGGTTGAAGGAATTGACTATGTACTCCCTGGAGGAGAGGAAGGAGAGACGGGACATGATAGAGACATACAAGTATCTTACAGGGAGGAACAGGGTGCAGGAATACACTATTTTTAAGCAAAAAAGATGTTCCAGAACTAGAGGGCATGGAATGAAGCTGGAGGGAGGACAACTCAGAGGAAATGTGAGGAAGAATTTCTTCACAGAATGGGTGGTGGTCAAGTGGAACACCCTGCCAGAGGAAGTGGTGGGGGCTGAAGCAATCATGGGATTTAAGAATGCATGGGATAGACATAAAGGAATTTTCGAGGTCAGGGGTAAGGGGCAACAGAGTTCTAGGAAAACAAACTGAAGTTACAAACTCAAATGGACAGACTAGGTGGGCCATAGGCCCTTATCTGCTGACACTGTCTATGTATCTATGTATATATGAATGAAGCCATTACAGCAAAATCGTTAAAGATGCTGGGTGCTTCGTTCATTGATAAAATGGTATAGAGTTCTATGAGAAATATGCAGTTTAATAATTATTGTCAAGATTGCCTTAAAATGGTGACAGGAGAAACCTAATCTTGATAAATAAAGTGTGATGAAATGTTTCTGACACAAAAAGGGTAAGAGAACAAAAAGCTCACATTATGTATTTGTTCTGTGATGTTTTAATGTTTTTAACACTTTTTCACTCGCACTAATGATTAGTGAAAATATGAACACTTGTCACAGTCCTGTGGGTGGAGATAAATATTATCCATAGCAACTCCAAACATAAAAGGAAAGGTTCTGAGTGGCCAAATCGGCTCTAAAGAAGATGCTAGTGAGTGTCAGAAACATCAATAAGTTTTCTGTGGTTCCCCCACATGTTATGCAACTTATCATGCTGCAAAATGGAGCCATAGCAATGGACTAGAAAAGCAGCACGCCCGATATATGAGATAAGTAAAAGTATTAAATGAAAGTTTACCGAACTACAGCATGGAACAGGAATTAGGCAATTGAGCAAGAAGGTAATCCATTTTTGACAAGGGAGAATTACTCCCTTAAGTAAAAGTAAAATGTAAAATGGACAAGTAAAAAGTAAAATTTAAGTAAAATGGACAGCACAGAACGGGTACACCATAACACAGTAAGGCTGTTCCATAAACTGTTCTAATGCTGCATATGGTACCTTTTCTCATGGAAAGAATATTGTGCTGTTATTTCCTGGCTATAAAGCAGTAAATGAACACACAACACAAAATTACAGCGTGACAGTGTTATTTAAGAGAGTGCTGCCAATGTTTGTTTTTTTCCATCCGGGGTGAAAACATAAGAGAAATAAATAAAGTATTTACTACAATCGGGACATTGTACCATCTCACTTTGTACTTCAATAAAGTCAAATGATTTGCATGCATGATGCATGTTAATGCATGTATGTGAACCTGTGTGCACAAAAAGGGTGTGACAATGCTCATTAATATTTCTGGCCCTAGAAAAGCCTTTGCGATTATTAATATCATAATAATGGTTTTCATGCAACACGAACACTAAATTTACCTGTTTGTTAGGAGAAATAACAAACCTCTGCTATGTAGCTGCTTTGTTCATTAAATAAACATATATAGTCACATTTAGTTCCACCTCAAATAGGTGTACTGTATATGATTGAAATATACCATGGTGTTTTCTGACAAAGCCAACCCAATTCTGTAAATCTCTACCTTTTGATCATATCTGTTCATTAACTAGTTGCTGATTTAGTAAAGCAACTAAGCAACCTGCAGAGCATTATAAATTATTTTGATTCCTAATATGGACTAGATATCTTGCTTTCTTTTTGACAATCTGGTTAGATAAAATGCTTCTGACATCTCTGTAAACACACCTGAACACACATTTCGCACGACTGTGACTATCATCATTAAAGTCTCATTAACACACTCCTCCATCTTGCTGGTTAACAAATTGGCCATATGTTCTAAAAATGTATCAGCATTTAAGTCATCAGGATTTCTATGCAATGAATACACTTGATCATTTAAGCTGTTGCAATTCAGGAGTAGCTGAATATAATCATTAACTTTCCAAAGTGGGTCATTTTCTACACAAGAACACACAGATGTACTGATTGAAGAACAGTACTGTGTGGAATGAAACAGTTCTGAATTTGTGGAATTCTGACTGGAATTCTGCAAAATTCTGTGAAATTACATGGAATTTTGTGATCGTTTTGAAATTAATCTGGATATGACAACCATCTACTAAGCTAGAGATCTGAATGTTGGGAGGATTACTTGCATACTGGTGCACAAACAATATGCCTAATATTGTGACATTAGGTTGCACAGTCTAAATTATAGATGCTTGAAGTGTGTCATATATTTTTTTGTGGGGAAATTTCATGAACATTTTTATCTGTATATAACTTAGGCACCTTTAGAGCTGTAGTAGAGATGTGTAAATTAGCATGCATAACCTTTTTGTAACCATTATAGAATTGACTAAATATGGAGAGAATTGGATTAGACATTTTTAAGTTGCAAGGGTTCAAAATGTTGCTAAGTAAATACTTATGAAGTTTAGTAAAACCTCTCAAAAATATACATATAAATATTTGTAAAGTTTTGTAAAAACTCCAGAAAAATGTGAATGTTTGAAACTTTTCTGCTTTTTCAGGTATAGACTTAACATTTCAAATGCATGTCTAATGTCCATGTATCCTGGTATCAAACACAGTTGGATACATTGGTTTAGCAGTTTTAAATTTTCAGTGGGAAAAACAAAAAAAAAACCTGGTAACATGTTCTTAAATATTTAAGGCAGCATATAAATACAGTAGTAGTCACAGACATTGCCAGCTATTTCCAGATATTTTGTGAAATTTCTGAAGAGTTTCTCTCTGCTGCCCCAACTGTGGAAATGCAGAAAGCAGGAGATATTTCTGGGAATATCACAGAAATTTCAGGAAATAGCTGGCAGTATCTGTGGCTGCTACTGTAGAGCTTCTAGAATTCTTTTTTTGGAATTTAACATTCACAAAGTGTGTATATATATATATATATATATGTACACACACACACACACACACACACACACACACACATATACATACTGTATATACTTCATCCAATAAGCTGAGCCGAGCTTTCTGCAGTCCTGCAGTTCCTCTCTGGGTGACTATCCCCGCCCCCCCATTCTCTCGTAGCATATTCTGATAGACTCAGTGAAACTACTGATCCCATTGAGATCCTCTTTGTTCTTTATAATGCCAAAATCCCTTTAAACAAGAGTCACTTAATCCTTTTCCTATCAAGCTATCCTGTTGTAATAGTCAGAATTCATTCTTCCTTCTTTGTGCTCCAGACATTTTCTTCCCCCACTGCATCTTTCAGAGTACCTCCAAGTCCCTGACTTGATCATTTTTTACTGGGCATGATTCTCAAATGTCCTGAATTCAGGTTGGAATTGTTGACACTCTGTGCTTCATTGCTCCAACTGGGGTGGTCTACTACTGTTGTGCTATCAAGCTCAGCTGTCCATTTCTTGGTGAGACTGTGCATCTAACTCCTGCAACTAGTGATCCCTCTGCACTAGCTGCCTTTTCAACCCCTATCCTTTAATTTAAATTCCCCAAACAGGTCTAGGCAAAAGGATATGGAAGGAAAATCCTCAGCTCCACACAAGCATGCCAAATATTAATCCTGTAGTCAAAGTAATCAAAAACAATGGGACTGCAGATATTCAAAAATCCAGATTTATTGTGAGCAGTAAAATTGCAAGGCCACAATGCAGTACAGGCTCCCAAACCTCAACTAGTTTCATTCAACATGTTCAAAAATCAGGAGAATGAAAATCCTCATATCCACACCTCTAAAATAGCACACAATTAAAGTAACCACACCACTAAACATAGCACAGTGTATAATACAGAAAGCCAATGCAATATACAATGAAAACATGCAAAAGAACTAATAGCCCAATTCAAAAGCAGATGTCAACAATAACTTTTTGAATGGTTGTGATTGATTCAGCACATAATATCACAGTCCCCTATAATGTAAAAAGCATCCATCCTTAAACAAGGCTGTATTTGGAAATTATGTGGATAATATGCAAAACCCATATATACATTCAAAAAAGTATGTAATACAAAAATCAATTTCATTACCTGGTCAGCTATTCATTAACTCTGCTATTAACTGTAATGACCAGGTAAAACAGTAAACTTACTAGCTGAAATACATTGCCTCGAATTTGTGTTGCTTTAAAC
The DNA here is from genome assembly GCA_016271365.2 of Neoceratodus forsteri. Taxonomy (NCBI): domain Eukaryota; kingdom Metazoa; phylum Chordata; order Ceratodontiformes; family Ceratodontidae; genus Neoceratodus; species Neoceratodus forsteri. The sequence goes on from CM057458.1 coordinate 553,216,858, forward strand.
TATTCAAAAACAGGAAATACATGTGATCTAGGGGAAAAAAGGTGAAATCAATAGTTATAGATAACACAGTTACTAAAACATCAATTAGAACTACTGTGAGTTTCAAAAGACTTAAATCTTAGCATTTCTTCCTTCTCGTGTTAATCAAAGGCGTAACATCAAATTTTTCATTCAATCCAGGTAACTGTAAATCACCAAGGGTATAAATCCAGTATGCCTCCCTGTTTAATAACATACCATTAATGTTGCCCCAGCAAGGTCCCAGTTTAACCAATTCAATTCCACAGGACTTGAATTCATGAGCATTTGTGGTGCATTTTATATTGGCAAAACCACATGACAGCTTAAAGTTAGAATAGGTGAATTAATGCGTAGCATATTGAAAAGAGATGACAGGAGTGCATTGGCTGTTCACTGTTGTAAACATAGGATGGATAGCATGAAACATGAATTCAAGTTCTGTGAAATTTAATTGGTTAAACTGGGACCTGGGGGGGGGCAACATTAATGATCTGTTATTAAACAGGGAGGCATACTGGATTTATAACCTTGGTGGTTTACAGTTACCAGGAGTGAATGAAAAATGTGATGTTATGCCCTTGATTAACATGAGAGGGAAGAAATGTTAAGATTTAAGGAAGTTGAAACTTACAATAGTTCTAATTGATGTTTTAGTAACTGTGTTATCTATAACTATTGTTTTCTCCCTTTTTCCCCTAGATGGCACCAATCACATGTCTTTCCTGTTTTTGAATAGTTTAAAGCAACACAAATTTGAGGCAATGGATTTCGGCTAGTAAGTTTACCTTTTTACATGGTCATTACAGCTAATAGTAGAGTTAATGGATAGCTGACCAGGTAATGAAATGGATTTTTGTATTACATACTTTTTTGAATGTGTATCGTGGTTTTTGCATGTTATCCGCATAATTTCCAAATATAGCCATGTTTAAGGGTGGATGCTTTTTACATTATAGATGACTGTGATATTATATGCTGTATCAATCACAACCATTCAAAAAGTTATTGTTGACATCTGCTTTTGAATTGGGCTATTAGCCCTTTTGCACTTTTTCATTGTGTATTGCACTGTCTTTCTGTATTATACACTGCGCTATGTCTAGTGATGTGGTCACTTTAATTGTGTGCTGTTTTAGAGGTGTGGATATGAGGATTTTCATCCTCCTAATGATGGACATGTAGTGCAAAACTAGTCGAGGTTTGGGAGCCTGTACTGCAGGGTGGCATTGCAATTTTACTGCTCACAATAAATTTGGATTTTCGAATACCTGCAGTGCCATTGTTTTTTATTACTTTGACTAGGTGAAATGAGCAAATTTGTTTTTCATGAAATTCAATGAAATTGTGAAATGTGTAATTTTCTGAAATTCTTTAATTGGTTATAATGCATACAGAAATAAGTATATGAAATGTTTTCATGCTGCACACTTAAAACTACTCAAGTGATGTGTGTTGTATGCATGATTTAGATGTTGAATTGGAACTGATTGCATGCACGTGGCATGCATGCAGCAAGCAAGTGTGGAAAGAATGCTTTTTATGTTAAATTAGAACAGACTGCATGCATGTGGCATGCTGCAAAAAGCAAGTCGTCACTGATAAGTGCACACATAAAAGTTAAGTGTCTTGCTCAGGATCATACCATATACTGTAAAAGTGGGGGTTGATGAGATTCAAACCTAGGTCTTCAGGTCTCCACATCTTCTGGTTTGCAGTTCAGTGTCATAAACCACTAAGCTATATTGCCTGCACACACACGGCTTGCTGGTACTTCAATACAAATCTGCTTACTGTACATCTCAATGCATGCAGCATGTTTGTAGCCACTGTTATACTTTTCAGTTTTCTTTCCTCCCTCAGCTGCACAACTTAACTGTGGTATACATACCAATGGAGAAAACAAATGTGGTTCTTCTCACCCCTAATACACACACTTACCCAAAAAACTACTTAATTACTTCTCTCTGGCCTGTACTCCTATTATCGTCTCTCCATAGTTTTGAATGCTTCCATGCAAACAGACTTTGAGGGGCAAACAGAAAAGTAGCAATACCTCAACATGCACCAACATGGCCAGTCTCCCCCTCCATGCACACACAGACTGCAACAGGTGTGGCCATGCTGCTACAGACAGCCCACCAAGTATAGATACAAGTTGAGAGTCTCTTACCCGATTACCAGGGAGCCAGAGGCAGGAGTCTTTAAGAAATGATATCCATGGGTCAGAGTGCTGGGGCATAGTTTTATCCCTTAAAATGAATGGAGTTATATTTTATTACTATTTTATACATATGATGGTGAGTTGGAGAATAATGAAGGCTACTGTTCTACTAACAAGGCCCTTGTTAGTTGAGCAGTGGCCTTCATTAATCTCCAACTCTCCATCAATAATGTATAAAATGGCAATAAAAAAATACCCCCATTCATTTCAATGGTGCATGCCCCTGCAGTCTCCCTTACCCTATGTTGTAATGTGCCTGAGTGTGGCGATGTGGAGTTCAGATTCACTGGGTGGGGGACTTGATCATAGTGGGGCACCAATAGTCTGTGCATATCATACTGTTCAACTGTCCCTGAATGCAAGGGACAGCCCTCATTTTACCCCTGAAAACTGCTCTGCTCCTCATTCATCCCTCATAGGAAACATGCTGCTCACACAGAGGATGTCCTGTAAATTTAGACTTTATAGCATGGGCACCATTTCAGATTTCAGCATGTGGAAGCCAACAACCAGTGGAGACCAGGTGCTAGTTAGCCCCTAGTTGGCAAGCTCTAGAATGTCTGGAATGTCTCTAAAAGGTAAAACTCATTTGTTATTACTGAAAAATTCAAATGTGTAAGATTCATCTGTCTATACCCAAGAGTAGTGAATCAGATTTGGGCATAAACCCACCTAGTTATTAACCATTTTTTTCCTGGCTGATGTTCTGAACCCCCACCAAAAAACAACTTTGCCCCGATTTCTTTTCCCCCCTACTGTATTCCATTCAATACCCATCCCATATGGGTCATGAAGCCACCCAAAGGTGCAAAAAAGTGAAAAACACATCAATATTTCAGTCCTTCCTCCTTCCCCAGTCCCTCTTTTAAAACAAATTATTTACTTTTACTTACCTGGCCATCTGGCAACAACCTGCAGTCTGGCCCAGTGTGCTACCAACTCAGTTTTCAGTCCACTCCTCCTCTGTCCTTCAGCCAGAAGCTAGAACCAACCATCCCAGGTTCCCAAAGTGGTCCATGACCAAGTCACCTCACTACCCAACCTGCATTGCTTGCTTCTTTCTTGGCTGCTGCCATGGCTGCCACTGCACTGCACTGATTAAGGCCTGTGAAGGTCACCTACACCACTGTCACCTCTACTGATAGGCCTAGCTTGCTGCCGAGAGAGCCTGTGCTTTTTTTTTTTTTGAGGTGAGTCTAGTAGAGTAAATGGGTAGCCTAGTCTTGAGTTAGTTTCCAGCTCACCCCTTTCCCTTCAACCATCAGGTGAGTTGGAGACTCACTAAGAATAGGATAACAAAAATATACTGCCACAACACTGCTGTTGAGAGTTACGTGCTCACCAACTCCTCCAAGCTGTAGTGTGCAGCCTGTCTACTCTGTGGTGGGAAAGACAGTGTCACACTCGCATGACTTATGTGCTCTTGCTTGGCTGGAGCTCCTCCACATCATGTTTGATGGTGCTGCCACTAATAGGCAGAGAGAGTGGACAACACAATACAGACATTGTCCAGTCAGGAGTGCACTTGCAGCATAAGCCAACACAGGCCAGGGAGGCACTTGTTGTGCAAAAGATTAAATCCAAATTTTATGCCATTATTGCCCCACCATGAGAACAACCTAGGCACAAATGTGGGGGGGGGGTGCCACCCTTCCCCCTCTGCCCTTCTTAAATGGTACACCTGCTTTATGGTAGGAATTCATTCTCAGGTATCGGTACAAGTAAATATGATAGTTTCCACTGTGTTCTGAGATACTGTAGTTCCATGTTTCAAGATGTGTCCTAATCATCGTGAGGGTTAGTGTCCTTAATTTTGAGTATCCATATCCCTCATTTCAGTGACAAAAAGTGAGGTGTGGTGCATGCTTCCAAAACCCTACTCAGCACAAAGAGTGCTTAGCATTGCCATAGTGTATATAGTCCATACAGAATGACAATCGGAAAGTAAGTGAGCAAAATCAGTCATGAAGAAACAAATTTGTAGCACTAAATATGCATCAAGGCATTTGCATGGCCCAAAAAAAAGGTCAGGCTTCACAACACAGAGGCCCCTCTTCACACATCTGGAATGGGGGATGTTGGCTGACTATATCCTAGGTATTTAATGCATTAGGAAAATAATACTTTACAGATTAATGGAAATTCAATGACAAAAATCAAAAGCCATTAAACAACTTGCAAAAGGATCAGAATTAATGAGTTTACCTTATTTTAATGGGAACTCAATGAACATCTATTTTATTGGCTCTAATTGCTAGCAGTAGTATGAGAAATAGAAATTGATGTTTTTTTTTAATGAGGTTTGCACCAGCTTAGTTGTTGCACACATGGCAAGCATGCAGTATGTGAACCTAATGTGATTTTAAAATGATGTTCACACTAGCTTAACTGCTGCACTCATGTCAAGCATTCAACACATGAACCTGATGTGACTTTTAGAAGATGTTTGCACTAGCTTACCCGCTGCACACATCAAACTTGCAGCATGTGAATCTGATTTGCTTTTCAGACATGGTTTGCTTAGGATCACTTTGTATATATGAACCACATGCAAACATTGCACAATTAAGCATGTGGCATGCATTCTGCATCTACACAGCACACACATATTTCTGTAAGGGAACCTAGTCACTATTATAGTTAAAGATCTGAAATTTGGCATGCATATTGTTTGAAAAATGGATGCCAAGTTTCATGATATTTGGATGCAAGATGGGAAAGTTATGGGGGCTCAATTCTGGCATTTTATTATTTGTGTGAACATTACTGAAAATATTTTCTATCATTACAACTTAGTCTCCTTTGGAGGTAGATATTTGAAAACGTATACAGTACGCATGCTTTCTTGAGAGAGACAACAAATCTTCTAAATAGAGCTGCAATTGTTTGTGTAAATCATAATTTACAAGAGTTAACAATTTCACAATTTGATTATTTGTTAAATTGCGTGAAATTTAAAAACAAATTCGGATGTTCTTAGCTCTACTGCTAGCACAGGTATACACTCAAGATTTGGCATGTATACCGAAGTAAATTTGTCCTGGAATCTAATTAAGCTGGATAAATGTGGTATAGTTGGTTAAAATTTATTGTGGACACTTTAGAAATTACTAATTGGCAACATTTTCTCAAACATTCATGGACCCATAATAGGTATTTCCACTAGAACGCCATCTGTGGAATTTAACTTTCACAAAGTATTTATCACCACTTAATTACCTTACCTGCACTGTGATCATGACCTTGCAATACCCTTTCAACACTCCTGTGACAGTGATACCCAGCATCATGCTCTATCATGACCAAAGATATCCAGATACTTCTGTCACAATTGCCTAATAGTACAACTTGTTGTAATGTTTGAGGCTTGGCCTCAGTTGGTGTCACTGTTTTCAAATAGTAAAAATATAAATTGTTATGTATAGGGTTGTTAAAATGTCAGCAGATGGCATTGTAGAGAAATAATGCTGCATATGCATATACAAGTGCTTCCACAAGTCATTAAGTCATTGAGCTCTAGCGGTTTTCTGGTACAGAATGCTCTCTAACTTTCCAGAAAAATAAAACCCTTCCTCTTTCAGCAGAATGTTAGAAAAATTTAGCTTGTTTACTTGATGCCACTGTTATTCCTCAAAGACCTCAGAACCGTGACGGCCTTGGAGAAGTTCCCTCTGAATATCTTTTCCTCTTGGAAAATCTGTGATTGAAATAGTGACATCTTCATGTCCTCATGCCCTGCACTTTCTATTAGAGATGTTGTGAAGTTTTAATTTGCAGGGGAATTAAGGCAAGGTTGCCAAATCTATCTCCATAGATAATTTCATGACATTTTTCTATTTAATAGGAAACTCAACATGGGCAGCTTTGCCTGTCCACTCGGCCTGCAACTTCTCCTTTGGGTACCCCAAGGTAAAATCAGGCCAAAATGAAGCTACTAATATACAAAAGTCTCAAAGTCATCAGTCCCCCCGTCCCTCCACTCCATAGCAGTCTGAAGACCCTGTGCCACCCCCTCTACTAGGTACCACCACCACAGGCTGCATCCACTCACCAATCTAAGTCAGGGGCAATTGTAACATTTTATGACCTGTGTGTGATTTAGTTAACCTCTTCACTGCTAGCATAACAAGCTGGTAAACACCCAGAGTGTTGCTACCACTGCAATTGGACTTAGTGTAATTTTTTCCCCTAGCCAGAGTTAAATACTATGCCAGGTACCTATGCCCAGTGTACTGTAATGCACAGAAAGGAGCTACCAGCTGCTTAGCCACTGGTCTGCATATTCATATTGGGGGCCTATTGTCCAGATCAGGCTCATTGTCACCACCAGCAGTCAAGGGGAACACCAGCAACCTCTTCCTTGACCATTGTTCCTAATCCTGATCCAGAGATTTTTGCTACCTCTCAGACTGATCCTCTCATCATTGCCTCTCCCAGCACCCACCAGCAAGGATGTCACAGATGTGGCAGAGAATTTAATCTTGCAACATGAATGCCACCACCCCACTTCTACCATCTACCCCATTGCTACTATTACTACTACTGGCCCCAGTTCCAATGGATGAATTTGCTACAGAGACAGTTTTGCAACAATCTTTTGCCCCACAGAACATATGCAGTTTTTGGACACCTTGCCACCACCTCTCCCTCTATTCAAGCTTCTCTTTCCAGTCATTTTATATATTTAGATTTTTAATATTGCAAGGAAAAAAACACTGCAGTACAGTACAACTAAATGCCAGCAGCAGTACAGCACATAATACCTCACCTCACCTTTCCACAGGGATTGGCAGTCTTTTTTACCCTCCCTGGCTACCCAGAAACCAGAGATTGTGTTGTAGTGGTGGTTGATTTTATACTGGCAAAAACATTTTTTTTTTTAGGCATAACTCAGTCAATTTGGATTTGTCTGAAATGTGGCATGATTATAGTCCATAAGGAGCTACATATTTTGTGCATTTTTGTATGATTATCAGGCTTAAATTGTGGGTTTGGCACCATGGTGAATTTGGGAGGTAATTTTAGAGTGCTGTGCATACCCCATGAATTTGTCCAGGGGTATTATATGTTAGTCTTGTAGTACTCGTTGAGACCTCTTTTTTGATCTTTCATTATACATGAATACTGCTCCTAGTATTTGTACACAGACTTCAATCATCATGTACACAGATGATGCTGTGCTATTTAGCACTGCCCCCAAACAAAATGATTCTATTACAAAAGTCCAAATCAATTTTAAATTTTTTCAAGACTGGCTTCATCTTAATCACATGGTACTTAATGTTCAGAAGACCAAACTTATGGTATTCTCTAATAAACCCAGTGTTGAGGATCTTATCCCTCTTGTCGATTCAAAAGGTACCCCAATTCAGTTTGTTGACCATTTTAAATATTTGGGGCTTGTTTTGGACTCAAAATTATCTTTTGAGAATCATGTTGCCCATATTAGGAAGTCCATTCATCAGCACCTTGGTGCTTTATATCACGTTAAAGCATGTTTTACTAAAGAATCCAGGGCTTTGATGGCGCATAGCTTTTTATTCAGCAAACTGGATTATGGTCTACTAGTTTATTCATCCACTTGTAAAAATATTTTGGATCCACTTAGAGCTACATACAATTCAATTCTTAGGTTTGTTTTGCACGTTCTACATCACACCCATCACTGTTTTCTTCTTCAGGACAACTGCCTTTCATTTCATCATCGGACACTGTTTAAATGCTGTATATTTTTGTTTAAAATAATATTAGGTCTTCTCCACTCTTCTGTTTCTAAACTGTTTCCCAGGTTTATAAATGGTAGCAGTACCCGATCTCAGGATAAATACACTTTTCGGATACTGCTTTTTCATAGAACCATTGGTCAAAGATCAATCCTTTATAGGGCTCCCAAATTTTTTAGTTCCCTCCTCTCTGATGTTTTTCATTTTAAAACCATTGGTCGTTTTAAATATAACAATTTAATGTTTTTCTGTAGTTCTCAAAAATGCAGTTGTTAATTGTTTTGTTTAATTTTGCATTGTATTGTACTAGATGTATTGTAATGGTATTGTTTAAGTGTTATTTATGTCCTTTTGTATTATGATCATTTTCTGTAATTACTTGTTGCCTGTGAAAACAGGCAGATTGCTTATCATGCTCACAAGGGTAAAAAATTAAAAATGAAAATTAAATATAGATTGTCTCCAAAGACTGATGGAATCTGTTTTTTATAATTTTTTTGATACTTTTGTATTTCTCATTGTCTTTACTGTTTTCTGTCTGAATCTCTCTCACTTTGGTCGGCTTCTTGTTTATAATTTAGGATCAGTGATGAAGCATGTTCCTCATGGTGTTCACACTCATGGTGGGGCCTTCCATCTTCATGGGACTCAGTTTTTTTTGGGGAGCACCCCCAATTCCACCTTACTTTGTCTTCCTCCCAATGCTACAGTAGCAGTGGCAGCCCCAACACCTCATTCTCCAACTGGGCCATGCCCACAGCAGTAGGAGGATATTAGTTGTGCCCCAGTCCTGAACTATCAGAAGCAGCAGCAGGAGGAAGACATGGAAGATCAAGAACCCCCTGTGCCCTACATCATGGTTCCACCACTACCATCTCCCCCTGAAGAGAAGCCCTATGTTTGTCCAGCAGTAGCACCACACTGCCCACACACACACACAGCCCATATCCTAAATCCTCTCTTGTGTGGTCTTTTTTTACCTGTGTCCCTAGTGTCCATAGCATGGTCACTTGCAACCCATGCAGTAAATCTGTCTGCTGGGGCAAGCAGGGGACCCACCACTGGGCCAAGTGGGAGAAAGAGTAGAGGGAAATGGCAAGTCAGGGTGGTGGAGGTTTCGGCATGTCCATACCAGCAGCGGTTCATGGAGGACATAAGGGAAGTTCCCGTGTCATGGTAGGGTGGCAGGCACACTGTGTGGAAGTGGCAGTGCCCTCTGTTGAAGATCAAGTTCCTTCTGAACCAGCAGCACCTGCACCACCACCATCTCCAAGCAAAAACAGCAGTTGAACTTACTACCCTAAGTGAGAAAATGGGGGACCTCTGTCGGTAGCTTACCAAGGTGGAGAAATATATGAAAATTATAATTGCCACTTAGGAGAAGCTGCTGGAGCATCTGGCAGAGCTCCCCTATGGTAGTGTGGGTGGTAGTGGGCCTCACAAGCAGTGAGCTCTTCATTCACTTATTAAATCTTCTACATGTGCCACTTTATTTCCTACCCTCTTTCTATTCTTTACTTCAAGTGTCCTACTCCTTTCTCCCCCTTCAAAAAATGAAAAATACCAAAACTAATTACAAACCACAGAAAACAGGAAAACAATGTACACCAGAACATTGACTACAACAGCACTAGTGCTACTCTGATAGAAAAGACAGCCTTTTGGTGCCGCTAGCTAGTTAACACAGCTCCTTTTCCCCCAAAGCACTGCCTCACTACACACAATGCAGAAAATGAAACTACAACTTTAAAGTCACAAAGGCAGAAAAAATACCATAAATAGTTGGTAATCTAGAGTCACAAGGCACACTAGACATTTTAAGGAGCAATTTGGTTGAAAAAAACCTGGGTTTTAAATGTTTTGCAAAGGTTTGGGGGCATTTTGGCCACAGAGATTCAAAGCAAACTTAACACCAACTTTCTTTTCATAAGACTGCACTGAATTCAGCCTATGCATGGCAAAACAGCTCACTGCAGCACCATGTGATCTCCAATCATATGAATCATTACAAACTTCACATTGGGGGCACAATCCACAAAGTTATCAAATTCACCATTTATGAAGCTGTAACTGTAAGGAAAAGTTGAACTTCACTTTGCAGATTAAATTTCTGAATTTCTTCATGGAATGAAGTTTTCTAACTTCACCCACCACTACTGCCTATCACAATGCACACAACAGTCAGCTAATCCCACTACATGTAGTACTTAGCTATGTATCACATTCAACTGACCTACACTAGCTGTTGCTAGCCTTGCTTGTAGAGCAGAAAGCAGCTCACTAAAAGAAGCCACATTTTCTTATTAATTTAAAATGTATATCTCAGCAGGAGTCAGTGTCTGTTAAGATTAAGTAGACAGATAACTTTATTAGAAGTAGAAGGGGTCTTATTTAGGGTTAAAAAATAAAAGAAAGAAAGTCAGTGTGTGTTCTGTGCAGGGAAGGGTACTGTATCAGTTGACTTTGCTAAACCAGTAGGAGGAAAGAGAGCTTACCTGGGGGTGTGGTTTAGACACTATAAAAGCAGGTGAGTCAAATTACAACTTCCTGTTGCTAGCCTTTTTTCCTACTAATTGCCTTCCTTCCCACCCCTCCACCCAGCCACCCAAACCCAGTTCTACTTTTATAGCCACTGGATTTGACTGTCAACAGGAACTTCCTGTTTGGCAGTAGGAAGGAAAGGATCATAGAGAAACATTGGTTTTGTCAACCCTAAAGGAAAAAAGTAGCTCACTCCCCCCAGCTGCTGGTGGTCTGATATTAAGCAAGGAAGAAGGAGGCTATTGAAGAAGATAAGAAGTTGCTGTCCCAGAACAGGAAGGGTGAGAGTTGTAAGGAGAGGAGAGAATAAGCATCCTGAGAAACAGTAGAGAGGACACAAAATAAGACATGATAGGAGTGGGTGCAGTGCAATGGCTGTGGGGTGGCAGTGTTCCGGGAGACATTCTGGAGGCTGCGATGCTGCCTATTTGCAGGCACCTCTCTGGTCTGAGAGAGGAGGTTGCCCGTCTCCAGGCTGACCTGGCTAGGATTCGTGAAACCTCCTCCCCCACCTAGGGACCACCAGGGCCAATGCCACTACCTCAGAGGTTGCCAAGAAAGAGGAGAGGCTGGACCAGGGTGGACTCAAGGAGGGAGAGGGTGGTGGAACAGAGTTGCATCCCTACAGCTGTACCTCTCCACAAATTCATTCACTCTTCTGGTGGATAGTGGTTCCTCTATGGAGGCACCTGCACTGGAGACCAAGGATGATGCTGGGAACCTTCACAAAGGAGACCCACAGGAGGGTGGCATGGGACCCCACAGGGGAAGGAAACAACTCCTGGTGGGGGACTCAATCATTAGGGGGTAGAAATGGGGAGGAAGGGGAGAGGGAGGTAAGGTGCCTTCCTGGTGCCATATCTTGGAGGGACAGGAAGCGAATCCTCAGGATCATGGGAGGAGCTGCACAAGGGAGGGAGCTGGATGTCATTGTCCACCTAGGAACAAATGACCTGGCTAGGAATGGGATCAGAGAAGTGCAAGAGGAGTTTGTAGAGTTGGGAAGGGCCTTAGACAAGTAGCATACAGGTAACCTTCTCGGAGGTGCTGCCTGTCTATGGCAAGGAGATGCTAGGAACTTCACCAGAGAATTCAATGAGTGGTTGAAAACTGGTGTGAGCTCAGGGTTTTGGCTTCATTGGGGACTGGAGCCACCTGGAAAGATGCAGACCTATACTGGTGTGATGGTCTGCATCTGTCCAGGGGTGGAACCAGGATCCTAAGTGAGAGGTTTAAATGCTTCATTGGCAAGCATTTAAACTAGCCAAGGGGGGAGGCACTGAAAAGAAGAAGGGAAATCCGAGCTTCCCCCCACAAAACATGGTGATTGGTGAGGTAAACACCAAGGTACAAAAGTTATTAGGGAGCAGAACAGATTTAAATATAAAAAAATGCAAAGGCAGTAAGGACAGAAATGGGGCTAAAAGGGGTAAAGCAATCAAAAAGTGGAGGGTGATGAGTACCAATGCCCGTAGTCTGTGTAACAAGCTCCCTGAACTAGTGGCCTTGATGGAAGAGGGTTGCCTGGATATTGTGGCAGTCACAGAAACATGGTACACAGAGAACCATGACTGGGATGTCAACATACCAGGATACACAATCTACAGGAGGGACAGGGAGGGTAAAAGAGGAGGAGGAGGAGTAGTTCTCTATGTAAAGGAAGGGATCAAAGCAACAGAACTAAAGAGTAAACAGGGAACAGATGAGGCACTTTGGGTCACCCTGGAGACAGGAAATGGCACCACAATCTGCATGGGGGTTGTATACAGACCTCCATCTCAGGGGGAGGGAATGGACAAGGAAATGATAGAAGGCTTTCTTAGAATGGCAGAAAAAGGGGAGATATTGTTGATGGGGGACCTGAATATGCCAGATGTTAACTGGAGCACCTTTGCTGCAGGCACATCCAAGAGCAGGGTCATTCTTGATGCCCTACAGGGGGCATGCCTCAGACAACTAGTATTGGAACCCACTTGGGAGGGAGCAATCTTAGACCTGGTACTCTCTAATGGGGATGGAGAAAGAATCTCAGATTTAGAAGTGGGTAACCATCTGGGAACATGCGACCACCAAACAGTGTTGTTCACGATAAACACAGCCATACAATCAAGCCATACAAAAGCAAGGGTACTGGACTTTAGGAGGGCTGACTTTGGGAAAATGAGAGAGTGCCTCAGAAAAGCACTAGCAAACAGACAAGAAGGAGGGGTGGAGGAACAATGGGGAGTGATCAAAACAGCCATCACAGAGGCAACAAGCCTTTGTGTAAAGCAAATCAATAAAACACAATGAAGGAAAAACGCTATGGTTCTCAAAAGAGGTGGCAGGGAAGGTTAAGGAGAAAAGGACAGCATTCAGGAAATATAAGGAAACACAGAAGGAGCAGGACAGAGAACTTTATCAGTTAAAGCAGAAAGAGGCTGGGAAGGTAGTCAGAATAGCAAAGGCCCAAACCGAGAAAGGATAGCCAATTCTGTTAAGAAGGGGATAAGACATTTTATAGGTACATTAGGGAGCAAAGAAAGACCAAAGGAGGGATACTGAAGCTTAATCAAGGGGAGGGAATGTGGGTAGAGGGTGACAGTGAAAAAGCAGGGATACTGAATGAATATTTCTGCTCAGTATTCACAAAGGAAGAGGAAGGGAGTTACCTAAACCAAACAAGAGAAACACACTGAAGACGGGGTCAATACCAGTCCATTTACAGAAGAAAGGGTTCTGAAAGAACTAATAAAATTGAAGGTAGACAAAGCAATGGGGCCTGATGGGATTCACCCAAGAATTCTAAAAGAACTAAGGGTAGAACTAGTGACACCGCTGACTACTCTCTTTAACAAATCATGGGAGGATGGGGTGGTACCCAAGGACTGGAGGAGGGCAGATGTGATTCCTCTTCATAAAAGTGGGTCCAGGACAGAGGCAGGAAACTACAGACCAGTTAGTTTGACCTCAGTGGTAGGGAAAATGATGGAATCACTTCTGAAGGATAGAATTGTTGAGTATTTAGAGGCCAGTGGGGCACGGGACCCAAAGCAGCATGGATTCATGATGGGAAGGTCATCTCAGGTGAATCTAATAGATTTCTTTGACTGGGTGACCAAAGTAGTAGACCAGGGAGGGGCTGTGGACATGGCCTACCTATATTTTAGCAAGGCATTTGATACAGTCCCACACAAAAGATTAATACACAAGATAGCCAGCCTTGGAGTGGGTCCCAAGGTGGTAGCCTGGATAAAAAATTGGCTAGACAACAGGATGCAAAGGGTAGTAGTAAATGGAGTACACAGTGAAGAAAGAAGGGTTACTAGCGGGGTACCACAGGGTTCAGTACTGGGACCGGTCCTTTTTAATGTCTTTATAAGTGACATTGCAGAGGGACTGGAAGGAAAAGTATGTCTGTTTGCAAATGACACAAAGATCTGCAACAGGGTTGATACACAAGATGGAGTGGAAAGGATGAGAAGGGACTTGGCAAGGTTGGAGGAATGGTCAAATGTATGGCAGCTCAGATTCAATGCAAAGAAGTGCAAGGTAATGCACATGGGAAACAAAAACCCAGGGGAAGCGACACGATGGGGTGAGATACTGACAACAGTAAAAATAGAAAGGGACCTGGGTGAATTATATCAGATGACCTAAAGGTGGGCAAGCAATGTGAGAAGGCAGTAAGGAAGGCTGGGGGGATACTGGGATGCATAGGAAGAGGCATCAATAGTAGAAAACAGGAAGTTGTTATCCCTCTGTACAGACAGTTGGTGAGACCCCATCTGGAGTACTGTGTGCAGTTCTGAAGACCCCATCTCTGCAAAGACATAGACAGAGTGGAGGCTGTCCAGAGGAGGGCAACCAAAATGGTGCAGGGTCTGCACCAGAAGACATACGAAGAAAGACTAAAGGAGCTTAATATGTATACCCTTGAGGAAAGAAGGGAGAGAGGGGACATGATAGAAACTTTCAAGTACCTCAACGGAATTAACAAAGTCCAAGAGGGTAGCATCTTCCAGAAAAAGAGATGTGCAAGAACAAGGCGGCACAATTTGAAGATAGAGGGGGGACGGCTCAGAGGTAATGTGAGGAAGTATTTTTTCACTGAGAGGGTTGTGAATGCATGGAACAGCCTCCCTGAGGAGGTCGTGGAGTCAAGAACAGTGGGGGACTTCAAGAATGCATGGGACAGACATAAGGCAGTCCTAGTGGGGGGGTAGGAGGAAGTAAGCTGTTGGTTAACTAGGATCTGCAGCTTATCTGTTAGGTAGGAAAATGGGCAGACTAGGTGGGCCAAGCAGTCCTTATCTGCTGTCAAATTCTGTGTGTCTATGTTTCTATGTACACTGTAGGCAGGCAAATCATCTTACCAGCATTAGCATAAAAGTCCCGCAATGCCCCTCCAACTGTCTTGCTATGTTTACAGTGGAGTCCTCACATGAATGAAACCTTATTCTTACTCTCACTAGCCTTTCCCTTTCTCTGGCATGGCAGATCAGTTGTATGACTGGGAAATACTCATAGATAAGGTGTCCACAATTTTGATGAAATTCCACAATTTTCACAAAGACTCAAGGAATTTGTCTTTAAGGACAGATATTTTTCAGTGTTTGGCAGTTAATAACATGGACATCCTTTATGTAAGGGATTCATACAATTAATACACACAGTCTCCCTTTAAGGTTTAATAACCTGCCAAATTTGATGACATTGCATTCTCTTGTTTTAAATTTCAGGGGTTTGTTTATACATTTGCAGTTTACGTACTTGCAAAATGAAATTTAAAGTGTTGTGAAAGGCTAACTGCTTTTAATTCAGTCCCATTTAAAGCTGTAAATGTGAACTACATCAAACATGACCATTTCGTATAGTAGTTCAAATGTTTCAGATTTGGTTACATTTGGTGATGTTGTTTTAAAATTAGAGGGAAATAATATAAATTTAAATTTTGGCAACATGTTCAGCAGCCTAGAACATAGTCCCCTTTGAAGCTAAAAATCTAACTCTATGAACATATATCGATGTGGTAAGCACCTGTATACCTGCAAAATTTTATAACATTTTGAAGAACACTTTCATAATTATACTAAAATAAAATCTAAATTTTGGCAAAATGTTTGGCTACCTCTAATCCAGCCTCCTTTAAAGATTGAGACTTAAAACTTGGTGAACGTACCCACATTGTGTGTTTCTCTAAACAGTAAAGCTATGGAGACATTTGGCTAAGAAATTTTAAAAGTACTTGGAAATATTTGAAAATTACATTTTTAGTAGATGTTTGGCCACCCATAACTCAGCCCCCTTTCAGTCTAGGACTCCGGGCATTTAATATACATATGCAAGCCATTAGCACCTGTCCACAAACTAAATTCAGTATTATTTGGATAAGGAGTTTTAAAACTAGATCAAAATAACCAAAATTTAAAATTTTGCAAAATTCCACAGAATTGTTGTGCAAATTCTGTGTAATTCCATGGAACCAGAATGGCAATTTCATGGAGATTCTGCTGTTAGAATTTTATATTCTGCACAGCTTTAACATTGATCTATGGATATCATAACTTCTAGACTGGCAAAGCAAAACTGTTGGTCATACTCCATACCATTGGTACTTCATATTATTTTATTAATTCTAAATACACAGGTTCAGCTTCACTGTTTTCCCTCATCTGCAGGTCCTCCTGACTAAATACATCTTCTTTACAGTTTAGTGCGCCACCACCCCTATCTGTATGTCATCAGGGGTGCTATATTGACATGGCCTCATACAATCTTCGCTGCATGTCAGATCCATGTATACATTGGAATTAGCACTGTCCCCATTCACAATTTTTACACATACACTCAGTTTCACATTCACTACTTCATGGACACTCGGGAGACTGCTGATTTGGTAACTACACAGAAAAATCACACAAGCAGCATGGTGTTGCAGACCCAGATTAAATTTGGTTATGCAGTGGTGCTTGGTGTTTGCACATGGTGGCTGGATGTTTGTACATTTGAGATAGGCAACTAATATTTTATTAGCCAATCTAATGCTACTCAAAATATACTGGCTCACTGTATTATGTCTGGTATTTCAGATGACCCACCCACATTGCATAATTCTATTGATGATTTTATAAAAGCCAATTTGAACAGTACACATGTTTGCCCTAGCTCAAGTTCATTTTTTAATATTTTTTTTCTAGTGCATAACCATTTTTCTAGAAACCACAGCTAAACTTTATAATTTTATAGTTGTTTTTTTATGAAGTCTTTGTTTCTCTGAAGCTGAACACCTTAACTGCATTATTAGATATTTCAAATATTAGTTTACAATCTAGAGGTGCCTGTACAGTACACATGAAGAGGCAATCACAGGTACTAAGAATACTTAGGTTATAACTATATGTTTATACAATTACACAGTGTCACTAATAAATGTAGAAATCCGATTGGCTGACTGGATGTTTTATCCATGAGTAAATCTCAGCATAATTCATGGATAAAGCCCCTGACAGTTGCATCTACCAAAATATCAAGCTACCCTCTAAATTCAAAACAAACATGCTGCCATCTTAATTACCCAGTAAATGACACGCAAAACATGAGTTTGAAATGTGAGATGACTTCCAAAGTAATGGACTGCAACACTCCCAAAATGCAGCTCAAAAACCACAACCCTCACTTTTTTCCTAAAATACACAGAAGAGTCAAACATCTCCAAATGATATTATGTACCTCAAGTGAGACCATAGCTTTCTCTCCACACAGTCCCATGTTCCCCACTATGTTGTCAGCTGCAAGTTCCTCCTATGCTCATTCTGACCAGTTTCCATTCCAGCCAGTGCTGGCTCCTGTAACACTGACTTCCTCTGATGTGCTGTGGTGCTAATGCCTCCCTATTTAGGGCTCACATGTGATCCCAGCTCATTAGCAGAACTGAAAACAAAAAAATTAAAAACCTCAGCTGCAGAAACAGATCTATTGAATCGCTCTCCATTAGAGTACACTAACCTATTCTCATTGTGGCAACTGTCCTCTCTGGGGAAAAACACAGCACTCTAGCAACCAGAAGTGGGGACAGAGATGTGTGTGTGTGTGTGTTTGTGTGTGTGTGCGCATGTGTCCAAGTATGTGTCTGCCATGCTATCCAATAAAAAAAAAAAAAAAATAAATACAGGTCCCAGTTGCAGTTTCAGGAATACCTCTCCACACTCACTCTCTCAAGCAGTACAGGGTCACCTAAGTCCATCTTGGCTAGCACTCTATGCATCTTGTCTGGCACATACACGGAGGAAGGACATTACACAGAAAAATCAAGTAAAAACATTTTGTTTTAAAAACACAAAACACTAACCATTTTTAAAAAAATATACCCATTGTATAATCACAATAAACAATTCCAGGGTGTGGGTTATGCCAGGATTCACTCGTGCATGGTGCAGGTTTGATCATTCGTCCCGCAGTCTTATGACCAAACCACACCAGGCATTTGTAAATCTGAGCTTAACCCACACCCTGTCACGGTTTATTGCTTAAGTATACCTACAGTTGATGTTTTTCTCACTTGTGACATTTTTTGGGGCATCAAATCTCCAGGCATTATTATTGTTTTATTTATTTATTTTTGAAAGTCAGATTACAGGATCAGCTTGGCACAGCAGATGCTCTAGTGTTTCTCAGCGCTGCAGTTACACTAACAGGTTTACAGGCTAATGATACAGGCATTTTTGTTTGCATATTGTTATGATTGCAACACTTCTTATTTCCAATCCTTATGCAGCAATGGTGATCATACTTTGTGCTTCTGTCTGTAGGCAGTAGTAGGACTGTTAAATATTCACTGGGTGGGACTGGGGACATTTTTAAAACTGCTATAATTCCTGTTGATTGCTGCTGTGGGTGCAGGCACTGAACGTAACAGTGGTCCAGTCTTGTTAGCATGCCATTTTTTTCTGTCTGAATGTGTTTACCACCCTCTTGGTGACTCTTGAAATTAAACTTCTGTAGGTTTAACATCAGCATCTCCTCAAACAAAAAATAGAGAACATAAATATATGGCACACTGTGCATCATACTGGTTTATAATCACACAGCTTTTTTAGATAGTGGATAGATTTTGGTAGCAATATACATCAGTTGCACAATCTTTCATTGATTTTGGTCTGTTTTAGGTGATGGGCACTCCGAATAAAAACATACAGAATGTCAGCATATTGTATTATAGTTTTTTTTAACAATGAACCATAAAGAATTTACAAACCATAAAAACTGGTTCAATGATATACACCCATAGTCACTCCTGAGCTTATTTATCTGCACTGTTGAAATGTATGACTATTATAATATTGCAACATGCTGGCAAAGAAACCATAAACTGGAGGAGGGGCAGTTATTTAAAGTCACTGTGGTACTGGATCTTACATATTAAAACATATGTCTACATAATAAAATGTTTGTTGTAATGAATCATGCAGAATTTAAAGCTACACATTCTGAGAAAGAGGGGTTAGGAAACATCACCATACCCAAACTTATTAACATATTGTAGAAACCTAGGACTACATACCTGTATTACCATTCTTTTTGTCAAAAGAAGCATGCTAATACAAAACAGAAAAGCAGACCAGCTATTTTACAACTGTCACCACATATTCCCGTTATTAATCTGCATTGCAGAAAAGCATGCATTTTCTGATAATGTAGTAATATATTAAGATACTTTATTATATAACTGCTGTTTTGTTTTTTACCAGGAGAGACACAGTAAGCTGAAAGCTTATTTACAAGTGTGACCTAGGAGCACAAGGAAGTTCAGTGACTTGCTCAGGGTCACACAGTATGCAAGTGGAGGCTGTGGGATTCAAATCCCGGTCTCCAGGTTTGCAGCATAGAGCCTTAAACCATGAGCTATACTGCTTCCCGATGTTTTGTCTTCATCATTTTTTTAATTTAAGTATCTTACAACCAACAACAAGGAAATGAACAAGAAACACAATGTCATACACAACAGATAATATACAATATAAACAAACAAAAACAAGTCCCCCAACCTCTCCCACTCACGTTCCCAATACCCAGGCAGGACATCCGGAAATGCTCTCGAACTGATGAGGATTCATGGAGACAAAGATAAATAACTTTAAAATAATTTAATATCTAATTTTATGGTCCCACTTAACATCTAATGAGTGATAACATATGTAAAGTTTCCCAGCAAGACTATAAATATATAAGGTATGAAAAAAATGAGCTATAGATTTCTTTACGTTAAGGGCATTTAACATCTCCTGAAACCACTCAGCCCATGCTGGGGTCGTGCTGTCCAGCCAATGATGCAGAATGATTAACTTTGTGACCACAGCAATTAATGCCATATGTGCTTTCCTGGGCCCCAAGAGCTGGTTACCATAATCCTCATTTACGCAAATCTCTGGAGTGAAAGTGTCTGGAAGGTCCAGGAGTGGATCCAAAATGGTTCTGATGGATTCCCAAAAAGGTTGTATTTTTGAACATTACCATGTCATATGGAAGAGAGTGCCATCATCCTGATCACATCTAGTACAGATGGGAGACTGATTTTTGCCCTTTTGAAACAGCTTCATCAGTAAACAATAGAGCTTATGAAGGATAGTGAATTGTTGCACCTGAAGACAGTCTTGCTTAACATGTTTGTACAGATCTGCCCCATATTCTCTGCCAATACTCATCAGAATAGTCCAGACCAAGAGTTACTTCCCAGTAAAAAGTCTTAGATGTAATAGTATCCCAAAAGTGTTGATTGATTATTTTATAAAGATTCAAAATTGAGCGAGGCTGCTGAGCAGTAATCAACAAATGTTCAAAAAACAATCCTGCTTGACTGGACCATGGGGGAAGGCCTAAGAACAATGAGATGCAATGTGTCATCTGAAAGAATTTAAAACAATCCCTGTTTTGAACCCCATAGTTCTCTTGAAAAAAAAAAAAGAAAGGGCCGGACAGTTTAATCTGTAAGTAACACATCCAAAGCAGGAATATTAGGCTCTTGCCAAAACCACATGCTGGACAATCATTATTAGGGCCATATATTGAGCCCAACACAACCTTGCCTGGCCCAATCAGTCATGCACCAAAATATAGCGTCCTTCAGAGTCAGTAGTTTCAGTGATAAGGGAGAAAGGAACTGTTCTACCCATGAAAACTGCCACATCATGATGCTTGGTACTGTTCCTGGTTCCATACACAAGCCCAACCCATTCAAGTCTAAACAAAGAAACTTGGAGTTTAGGCAAATTAGTTTCCTGTAGAAAGATAATCTGTGCCTTTAACCTGTGCAAATGCTTTAAGAGCCAATGGGATTTTTCCTTAGACTGCCTGCCTTAGTATTCCACAAAACCATCCTCTATGGTCCACTCATATGAAAAAAAACAGCTATACAGCAAAATGGGAAACCCCACCTTGGCCATTCCTGGAGTCCTGCTTAGAAAATATCCCCCATCCTCCAAAACAGACACCCCCAATAAATTAAATAACACAAAAAGATGAACAGTAGTACAATCCTTATAGAGATCCCTAATCAGAAAAAAAAAACACACTCAAGTAACACTAAGCATATACTTCCCCCCCCCAAAAAAGCCAGCAAAGCCAGAAATTACCCACAAGTAATATATGACAAAGTTAACAAACCCCATCAACCAAAACTCCCCTGGCCCAAATTACCACTTCTCCAAAACCCTTCAGTCCGTGATGAATCCCTACCTGCCTGCAGAGCAACCGCTCCAACCCCTAGTAGTGACACAGCAAATTAAAACCCAAGGGGGCTAAGAAACCCTGTTAATCTGCATTTTGCCAATTGGAAACTCTACAAAGAAGAAGTGATGCCCCCAATAACTGGAAAACTCCATAACCCTCCAATGGGGACATTAAGAAGGTCCTCAGACTTAAAGAAAAAAAATTTAATCAGTTGATATGGGGACGGGGGATACATAAGGGACACTAGATCCCAAAAATAAATCCAGTAAGACCGACATCTCTCTAATTTTCCAAACAAAAATAACACAACAGGAAAATATAACCTGTAGAACATTACCAAAGAACAGTACATAGAAACATAGAAACATAGACTTTGACGGCAGATAAGGACCGATAGGCCCATCTAGTCTGCCCATTTCCCTAACTACAGGATAGGCCGCAGATCCTAGTTAACCAACAGCCTTTATCTTCCTGCCCCCCACAAGAATTGCCTTATGTATGTCCCATGCATTCTTGAATTCTCCCACAGTTTTAGACCCCACAACTTCCTCAGGAAGGTTGTTCCATGCATCCACTGCCCTCTCTGTGAAATAATACTTCCTCACATTGCCCCTGAACCGCCTCCTTCTATCTTTAAATTGTGTCCCTTGTTCTTGCAAGTCTCTTTTTCTGAAAGATGCTACCCTCTTGGACTTTGTTGATTCCCTTGAGGTATTTGAAAGTTTCTATCATGTCCCCTCTCCCTTCTTTCCTCAAGGGTATACATATTAAGCTCCTTTAGTCTCTCCTCATACGGCTTCTCTTGCAGACCCTGCACCATTTTGGTGCCCTCCTCTGGACTGCCTCTATCCTGTCTATGTCCTTGCGGAGATGGGATCTCCAGAACTGGACACAGTATTCCAGATGGGGTCTCACCAACTGTCTGTACAGAGGGATAACAACTTCCTGTTTTTCTGCTGCTGATGCCTCCCTATACATCCCAGTATACCCCCGCCCTCCCTACTGCCTTCTCACATTGCTTGCTAACCTTAAGGTCATCTGATATGATTACCCCCAGGTCTATTTCCTGTTTGTTGTTGTTACTACCTCCCCACCCATTGTGTATTCTTCCCTGGTTCTTGTTTCCCAGGTGCATTATTTTGCACTTTTTGAATTGAATCCTAGCTGCCATGTCTGACCATTCTCTCCAACCTTGCCAAGTCCCTTTCATCCTTTCCACGCCTCCTTGTGTATCAACCCTGTTGCAGATCTTTGTGTCATCTGCAAAAAGGCATACTTTTCCTTCCAGTCCCTCTGCAATGTCACTGATGAAGACATTAAAAAGGACTGGACCCAATACTGAACCCTGAGGTACCCCACTAGTAACCGCCCTTTCTTCAGAGTGGACTCCATTTACAATTACCTTCTGTGTCCTGTTGTCCAGCCAATGTTTTACCCAGGCTACCACCCTGGGACCCACTCCCAGGCTGGTTAATTTGACTATCAATCTTTTGTGTGGGACTGTGTCAAATGCCTTGCTAAAGTCTAGGTAGGCCATGTCCACAGCCCCTCCCTGGTCTACTGCTTTGGTCACCCAAAGAAATCTATTAGATTCATCTGACATGACCTTCCCGCTGTGAACCCATGCTGCCTTGGATGCTGTGCTCCACTGACCTCTAGGTACTCAACTGTTCTTTCCTTCAGAAGTGACTCCATCACTTTCCCTACCACAGAGGTCAGACTGACAGGTCTGTATTTTCCTGCCTCTGTCTTGGTCCCACTTTTGTGAAGGGGAATTACAACTGCCTTCCTCCAGTCCTCGGGTACCACACCATCCTCCCATGATTTATTAAAAAGAGTAGCCAGTGGTTTCACTAGTTCCTTCCTTAATTCTTTTAGAATTCTGGGTGAATTCCATCAGGACCCATTGCTTTGTCCACCTTCAGTTTTAGAAGTTCTTGCAGAACCCTTTCTTCTGTGAAAGGACTGGGATTGGCCCCTATCAAGAGTGCTTCTGTTAATTGGATTAGGCACTTCCCCTCCTTTTAGGAATACTGGCAGAAATATTCGTTCAGTATTCCTGCTTTTTCACTGTCCCCTCTGCCCACCCACCGCTCATTCTATTCAGCCTCACTATCCTCCCTTTGTCTTTCTACGCTCACTGATGTACCTATAAAATGTTTTCCCTCTCTTAACTGAGTTGGCTATCTTTTCCTCAGTTTGGGCCTTTGCTATTCTGACTTCCCTACCTGCTTCTTTTCTGCCTTAATTGGTGCAGCTCTCTGTCCTGCTCCTTCTGTGTTTCCTTATACCTCCGGAATGCTATCTTTTCTTCCTGACTTTCACAGCCACCTCTCTTGAGAACCATAGTGGCTTTTTCTTTCATTTTGATTTGTTTATTTGCTTCACACAAAGGCTTGTTGCCTCTGTGATGGCAGTTTTGATAATTCCCATTGTTGCTCACACCTCCTTCTAGCCTGTTTGCTAGTGCTTTCTGAGGCACTCTCCATCTTGCCAAAGTCAGCCCTCCTAAAGTCCAGTACCCTCACTTTTGTATGGCTTGACTCTGTAGCTGAGTTTAACGTGAACCACACTGTTTGATGGTCACTTGTCCCAGATGGCAACCTACTTCTAGATCTGAGATCCTCTCACTGCCCCGCTTGAGAGACGAGGTCTAAGATTGCTCCCTCATGAGTGGGTTCCGAAACTAGCTGTCTAATGCCTGGCACCTGTAGGGCATCAAGAATGGCCCTGCTCATGGATGTGGCTGCAGCAAATGTGCTCCAGTTAACATCTGGCATATTCAGGTCTCCCATCAACAGTATCTCCCCTTTCTCTGCCATTCTAAGAATTCCTTCCATCATATCCGGTAAATGAGAAACCTAGTCCCTTGCACAAACAATTAAGCTGTACAGTGGCTGAACATAACTGAGCTGGCAAAGAGGATGGGAAATACAACAACTAATGGGAGTGGAGTTGAACAGGTGCCTCAAACAAACCAAAGGGGAAATAACAGCCACTTAAAAGGAGACACTAGAAAGAAAAATACACACAGAAGCACCAAGTCATCTCTGAGCTCACCCCAGTCTGATATTTGTCAGACTCGAGTAACTAAAATATTGAAACAGGAGGACTGAGACAAAGTAACAGAGAGGAAAAAATCAAAATAATAACAGGCATATTAAAACCCAAGAGAAAATTACGGGAAATGAGCCCTTTGAATCCCCATGCTTATAATGGGGAGTGCAGGCTGAAACAGAGCCCATATCATGGCAGCACTAGACAGGGTCATATTCTACCTGGCAACAGAAGGGTTCTACAAGAAGCCAACCATGACCCCCTAAATAAGGGAGAAGCGGGAGAACAAACAAGCTAAGGGACAGCAGTATGCCTGTGAAGTAACACTAATTTTTTTTTGTATACTTTGTTTGTACACTTTCCAGAGGGGGAACTCTCTCCAGCAACCTCTGACCTCAATCTCTACCTCCTGCTGGGATGCTGTACCTTAATCCTTAACCTCCTCAGGGAGGAGGTCCAAAAGGACACTACCAAAGAAGCAAGCAGGTAACTGGGAACCCTCACAAAGGAGGGACAGAGGGACAACATTCTCAGGGAAGTAGGCAGATGGCCAGGGCTGGGCAGAAGGAAGCAAGGCGGGTAGGTGGATCAGACCTTACACTCAGTAATTGCTTCAATTCTCTTCTTCTGCTCAAGGATGAGGGGAGTGATGTAGCCATGACAGGGGTGGTTAGATACGGAAAGGGAGTGGGGGGCAGGAGGCAGGGGCCAGATAGCAGGAAGAACAGGGGGGAACCTGGAATGCAGGAAAATGGGGGGAGCAGTGAATCAGAGCAGGAGGGGCAGGGGGAAAAGGGAGGAAAGCGCAAGGGGAAGGACCAGTTGGGAGGAAGGGTAAAGGAAAAGGACCAGAAGTACAAGGAGGATTCAGTAAAGGGAGCAGAGGGTTTAGGCCAGGGGAGCGCGACAAGCAAGGAGGGACTAAATGGAGACGGCAAGGAAGCGAGGACGAGCCAGGCTAGTTTAGCAGATGGGGGAGAAGGACCAGTTGCGAGCAATGAGGGAGGAGTTAGCAAGGTATAGAAGGATACTCAGGAGGAGGAGAGGCATAGGATTGGAGGGGAAGGGGTGGCCAGGGTAAATAAGGAGGTGGAGGCATGGGACACCCAGATAAGGGGAGGAACAAGGAGCCGGCTGGGTGTAGGGGCTGGTAGAAAGGATGAGGGACATGGAAGGAGGGGGAAATGGAGGAAAAGGAGCAGTCAGAGTGCTCCTGTTGGGGGATTCTATGATCAGGGGCATCAAATGGGATAGGGAAGGAGAAGCCTTGCCAGTTAGAACAAAATGCTTCCCTGGACTAACAGTGCACAGGGCTAAGCACGAGGTATATCAGCTAGCAAAGGATTGTGGGGGTTCCCCAGACATACTGGTCCACCTGGATACAAATGACATTGAGGGAAATAGTGAGCTAGAGATACAGGCAAGATTCAGGGAGCTTGCCAGGGTCTGTCATGACATAGGATGCACAGTTTCCTTTTAGAAATCCTGCCGGTGCCAAGGGCTAGTGGGGAGCACAAAAGGAAGATTAGGGAGATAAACCAGTGGCTCAGGGAGTGGTGTGAGGCCAGAGGGTATGGGTTGATGGGGGATTGGGGGGAGACCTGGGAGGATAAGGAGCTGTATGCTAGAGAAAGACTCCATCTCAATTTGGAGGGGAAGGGAATCCTTAAATTGAAAATAGAGGAGTTCATTGGTGAAAAGTGGATTTAAACTTGTGAAGGGGAGGGGGGAAAAAGGCTGTCAAGGGGGTGCCGGCAAAGGAGGGACTCTGTCTCCACCCCCCTGGAGAGCTGGAGGATTGCGGGAAAAGGCCGACTGGTAAAGTGCAGACCAGGGGAAAACAGAATTCCCATGGGAACACGAGCAGGGGAAATGGAAGTATAGGGAAAGGGTGGAAGGTAGTCCTGCTAAATGTCAGAAGCTTGGGAAGTAAAATGTCTGAGCTCCAGGCAGTGCTAACTGAGGGAGCAGTGGATGTGGCAGCTGTCACCGAGACCTGAGCCACTGCAGGACATTATTGGGACCTGAACCTGGAGGGTTACACTATCTTCAGGAAGGACGGGGGGGAAGGGAAGGGGAGGAGGGGTAGCAATGATAGTCAAAAACTGCACTGGCATAGGGGGAGTAGAAGAGGCGGAAGGAACCGTGGAAGCGATTTGGGTCACCTTGATAACAAGGGGGGGCAAGAGAGTAAAAATAGGAGTGGTGTATAGACCCCCTGCCCTGGCGGAGGAGCTGGACGAGAGTCTGGTGGCAGATGTTGGGAGACACTGCAGACTGGGCAGAGGAACAGTGGTGGTGTTGGGAGACTTAAACATGCCAGGAACAGATTGGGAGACTATGACACCTTCTGTGACCAGGGAACAGAGGTTGTTGGATGTCTTTCAAGATGCGTTCCTAACTCAGCAGGTGGGGGAACCAACCAGGGAGGCATGGGTACTGGATGTAGTCCTGGCAGACAGTGACCAGATTAGGGGCTCTGGAGGTAAGGGACCCGTTGGCGGGGAGTGACCATGCCACGGTCTGGTTCTGCCTGGACCTAGGAGGGCTAGAAGGCTGCACAAAGACGGAGGTAACTGACTTCAAGGGAACAGATTTTAAGGAAATGGGAAGGATCCTTAAGGAGCATTTGGATGTGATTGGGTCAGACATGGACGCTGATAGTAGGTGGGAAATCATCAGGAGAGGGTGCAACATGCTACCAGCACCTGTGCAAGAGTAAGACGAAAATGCGGTAGGGCCCGAAAACCTTGCAGGGACCAGGGAGGTCCAGGAGGTGGTGCGGGAAAGAAGGCAGCCTATAGGCAATTCAAGTGCTCAAGGAGTGAAAGGGATCGAGGGGAGTATGAGCTGATGGCAGAAGGGCCACTAGGGTGGTGAGGGCAGCTAAGGCAAGGAAGGAGCAGAACCTGGCCAGGGAAATTAGGAGAGGGAACAAGGGGTTCTTTAGATACACTGGGGAAAACGAAGGGTGAAGGGGCAGATTAGCAGGATTAAATCAGGGGAGAGATGGGCACAAGACCTGGGGAGCAGACTGAGGTACTAAATGAGTACTTCACCTCAGTTTTCACCAAGGAAAATGGGGGTGGTGCATCATACATGGGAGGAGGCAGAGATACTGAGGAGGGGGGACCCTTACCAATCGGTGGGTCTGGGGAGAGGGGGAGGCATCACTGGCAGGAGGGGGGAGGGCTAAGCAGGGAGAAGAGGTACCAGAAGTGGAAATCACAGCAGAGAGAGTGAGGGAAGCCCTCAGCTCCCTTAAGATGGAGAAAGCACTGGGGCCGGATAAATTACATCCCAGAGTGCTGAAGGAACTTGCAGATGTCCTGGCGAAACCCCTGGTGGAGCTTTTCACCATCTCTCTGAGGACAGGGTGGGTGCCCCAGGACAGGAAGGTGGCGCATATGGTGCCTATCCACAAGGGGGGATCAAGGGAGGTGGCAGGGAACTACAGGCCTGTCAGACTGACATCGGTGGTGGGCAAGGTGATGGAGGGCATTGTCAAGGAGAGGCTGGGGGACCTGGAAAAGTCAGGGTGCCTGGACGATAGACAGCATGGATTCGTCCGGGAAATCGTGTCAGACAAACCTTGTGGAATTCTATGACTGGGTGATGAGTGCCTTGGACCTGGGTAGACCAGTGGACGTCCTCTTTCTAGACTTCAGCAAGGCATTTGACTCTGTTCCTCACTTGGGCCTGTTGGATAAGCTGGGAGAAATGGGGGTGGGGAACCAGATGATCAGATGGATAGGCAATTGGCTCCAGGACCAGACCCAGAGGGTCATAGTTGGCAGGATAGTCTCATCCCCAAGGAGGGTCATTAGTGGGGTCCTACAGGGATCAGTCCTTGGGCCCCTCCTGTTCAACACCTATGTCTCTGACATAAGGACAGGAATCAGGACTGAGATGAGTCTCTTTGCAGATGACTCAAAACTGGGGGTGGTGGTGGATGGGGAGGAGGGGAGGGTGGCTCTACGGGGGACCTGGAGGCTCTGGAAAGATGGTCTAGAAAGTGGAAGCTGAGGTTCAATGCAGGGAAATGCAAGGTACTCCACCTGGGGGCCAGAAACCCGGGCCAAGTATACACCCTGGGGGGGAAATTCTACAAGTCTCGATGGCTGAGAGGGACCTGGAAGTGGTGGTGGATGTCAAGATGAACAACTCAGAGACTAGGAGGGCAGCAGCCAAGGCCAACAGGATGCTGGGATGCATCGCTAGGGGGATCACCTCCAGAAGGAGGGAAGTGATACTCCCTTTGTATAACTGCTTGGTGAGGCCACACCTTGAGTACTGCATGCAGTTTTGGAGGCCACATTTAAAGAGGGACATTAAACTCCTGGAGAGGGTCCAGAGGAGGGCAACCAAAATGATTTGGGGCTTGGGGGACAGAACCTATGAGGAGAGGCTCAAAGAGCTAAATATGTACACATTGGAAGAGAGAAGAGACCAGGAGGGCATGATAGAGGTCTTCAGGTACATGAAGAGGGTAAATAGGGGAGGAACAGTCAGGGTGCTTCGAAGGAAGGAGGAGGGGGTCACTAGAGGGCTTGGGTGGAAGCTGGAGGGGGGAAGATTCAGGGGAGAAAGGAGGAGGTGCTACTTCACTGAGAGGGTGGTGGAGGCATGGAATGCACTGCCTAGGAGGCTGGTGGAGGCAGAGACGGTGGAGGGGTTCAAGAGGGGCTGGGACAGGTACAGGGGAAGGGTTCTGGAAGCAAAATCCAATGCAGCAAGATTATCTGGAACTGAGAAGGAAGAAGCCAGAGAAGGCGAGGGGGGCAGCAAGGTCAGCACCCAGGGTGAGGGCTGACCAATCAAGCAGACTCGAAAGACCGTTAGGCCTATTCTGCTGGCATTTTAGTATGTTAGTATGTAAGGGACACCCTATGCACCGAGGATGCTCTATCTATAGTGTACAGTAACAGGCTGGAGTGGCAAGGGGGACAGAGAGGAGAACGCCCTGCATTGGGAGTGTGGGCTGGGAGGAAGCACCTTCACCTATCCCCAAGGGAAGGAGATTTTCTATTTTTCGGTCCCCCAAGGACCTCGAAAATGCAATGGTGGCTGGGCATTGCATGCCACAACCTGCCAAGCTCCTCCCCTGTTGAAACATGCACCAACTGTTTGTGCTGTACCTGACTGCTGCCAGGTGCTGCTACAGAGCAGCACAACCCAGGAACCCTCCCCAGGGAAGGGAGAGCTGTCCTCCAGATGCTCGATACCTTCCCTCCCCTGCCTACCCCCAGCAGTTCTGGCTCACTCCCAAACCAGGTCATCAGCATGGTGTGAGGTGTGGCATCCAGCACCTCAACCCTCAGCACCACTGGGCCAGCCCAAAGAAACATTAATTGTAATGGCACTACATGGTCAGTAGAAAGCAAACTAGCATATCATAAGCCTGAGCAAAGAGTCTCCCCAGCGAGAACTCAAAAGATGATAGAGGAGTTAATAATTACAACCATATACAAACAATTAAGTTAACAAAATTACAATTCAGCAAACAAGGTGAAACAAACAGACAAAATGTGGTAAAAAACTATAGTCCTCTGTGACAGTTCCATAGATCACTCCCAGCTGACTGGAGGTCCAGAACATGACCGTATAGAGCAGGGAAACCAGTCAAACAAGGTAAAACAAAAGAGTGGTCAAAAGAACCTCTGCCAGGGTCCTGACAGATGAAACTGGGGTCTGGTGAAAGAGCAATGTCCAAACACTGCAATGTTTGACTGAGCCATAGTGGAGGTCCATACCAGGATAGTGCAAGAAACAAATCAGTTGGTGGTGGCACACATCTTCATGGCTAGAACATAAAAAATACAGTTGAACTTTAAAAAATAAATAATGAGTCCTTCCAAACAGAAAGAAGGAAAACCTAGCTGGACAAGTAGTAGGGAATGGAGTCCACTCTGGTCACAGCTCGAGAAAAGTACAGTCAGTAACAAGTTCCATGGGGATACTCTGCTCAAATCCACAATACCAGACAAGATCAGATTAGAATAAAGAGAATCAGCAAGGAATAACTGGACTCCAAATGTCCAACATCAATGAACCCCAACAGCACCAAATGAATTTTGGGTTTTAACCAATAAAGTCAGATCAAGTACAAAAAACTGAGCTCCAGAGACAACAGGTCAGTGTGGCCACTGACCATACTGCAACCAAGTAAGTTGGGCCCTGATGCCTGTCATTAGACCTTAAACAGATCCGGGTGTAACAAGGGTAGCTCACATTTTAGTTACTCTGAGGATTCAAAGCTCCGAGATGCACCATTACAAAAAGGCTGGAGTCTGGCAGGATACAACATCTGAAAGCTAATATGAGCTGTTATCAGTTTTGAGAAAAGAGGTCGGTAGGCAGTTCTCCGGTCATGGACCGATTGAAGAAGATCCTAAAAGACAGGGATTCTGGTGCACTCCCCTGCCACCTGCTAAAGACCTTTAACTTTAACAAGAAGATGCTGCTTATCCAGATAGTTGAGAAATTTAAAGATAAAGGTCAGGTTTTAGAACCTTTGGGAGGCATCAGCCAGATCACACAGTGTGCACGTTCAATAATATAGGACAAGCCAGTGGGAGGACCCAGACATTTTTTAACACAACTTCTGAACTAAAAAGATTGTGTTGAGGCCCTCTACCCTTTCCAGTAGCCCAGTAATCACTACGTTGTTGTGTCGACTTCAACCTTCCAAATCTTCTAGGCGGGCTTCCAGGAGGGCCAGTTTTTGGCACACGGCAACCACCTCTGGACCTTGTTGGCTCCTCCAGTCATCCAGGGAACTCACCTGGGCTTCCATATCTTTAACCCGCTGGGTAAGTTCATTTATGATGATCCTGATGACTTTGACATCCCCTGTGAGAGACACGATACCATCCTTTAAGGGACCAAATTCCTGAATTAAATGTTCCTTGGTAGGGGTATCCACTGGGGGTGAAGCACTGCTAGGAGTAACAGACTGCGGCTTTGTGCACTTCAATCCCTGGTCACGTTGTGGAGTGGGTGGTGGGGTGTGACACATTGTGGAAGACTTAATTTCTGTGTCTATCCTGGTCAAAACAACCGATACTCAATGACCTGGAAAGGTTCCATAGACTGTAAAGTTAAAACCTCCTGAGATAAAACTATGAAAACTCAAAAAAATGGTAAAATTAAGCTGCAGTCGGAGCAGTCGAATTAGGCTCTGATCCAAAGCAGCACATCACCAGACTCCTTGTCATCATCATTTAATGTTATTATATATTCCACTAGTGGCCCTAGTTGCACAGTTTCTATTGCAAACATCAAAACAGTTCATATGTCATCACTAGAGCCCATGACATTTTTTTTAATTTTTATAATGTTTCTTTTTAATTTTCTGGAATTTAGTGTTATTTCTTTTTATTCATTAAAACTGTTTTTTTTTCATGTTATCACATTTACATTCATAAAATACCTCAAAATGACCTTATACACACTGGAAATCACATTCCTAGTATGCTACATTGTGTTAAGCAACATCATGCAATGGTCTTGAAAGATTTTGTGAATCAGACAATTCTGCTGCCACTTACTTGTGGACCATCTCTGTGGTAACAACAGAACCTAAATAATAACTGCTGCAAGCATTTCTTTAGTCTTTGCCAAAAAAAACAACAATTTTTTAGTTTTTTTTCATGTGTTTGTTTTCATTTTATTTGTTTTTATACCTTGAATCTCACATTATTTCTTATTTAAGAAAAACATGGGTCTCTAGTCATCACTAACCAAATAGTGTTTTGGTGCATATTTACCATTGAATAGGTAATCAAATTGCTATTACTGCTTCACATATTAAAGAATTGTATTTAGCAATAGTTCTGCTTTTTCTGCCAGATTGTTTCACCTCTCTGCAAAGTGCAAGTGTCAATGAACCAGAATACTAGAGGGTTTAGAACACATTTTGTACAGTACCAGGTATAAATGCATAAACTGCAAAACAGCAAATCTTAATCTTATTGCTATTCCTGAACCCCAACCCCTAACTCATTTACATACCACATTTGTGAATGAGACTGTGGTGGTCTGAATGATTAAGTGGGTAAAACATTTTGAAATAAATAAGTTACGATACATCACCTCACAATATAAACAACATCAGCAGAAAACCTACCAATGTAAACGTTTCTTATATAATAAAAATAATCTTTATTTTTAGGGAGCCTTTCAAATATGAAGGTGCTTTATTTATTTAACCAGGTATAGCACACTAAGCTGAAAGCTTTTTTACAGGAGCGACCTGGGAGCACAAGGAGGTTAAGTGACTTGCTTAAGGTCACACAGTATGCAAGTGGAAGCTGTGGGATTCAAACCCAGGTCTGGACTGCTGGATGTCACCAAATTTGCAGCTCAGAGCCTTAGACCACTGCGCTATACTGCCTCCTTATTTACTTTACAGTAAAAACATAATCATCAAACATTACAATAAATATAAACAATAAAATCCATTATATTTCTGGGAATGCCAGTGTCCACACAACAGTTTTCAGTGCCTGCTTAAAGCCCCCAACGGTCGTGAACTTCCGAAGCTGCCAAGCCAGAGAATTCCAGAGGGTAGGGGCTGCAAAAGCACAAGCCTCAGAAGATTTCAAAGTAAAGCTCGGAATCTCCAGCAACCCCTCGTCAGCCAAGCGGAGCTGTCACACAGGGCTGTAAGGAATCAGGAGCTCTTTCAAATAGTCAGGACCAAGACCATGTAGGGCTTCGTAGGTCAACAGGCCTACATTAAAGGTGATCTGCCACTGAATTGGTAGTCAGTGCAGATTGCACAGCACAGGGGTAATATGTGAACTCCTAGATACCCCTGACAATAAATGAGCAGCAGCTTTCTGTACTAACTGCAAGTGGAGGATATCAACCCCAGGAATTCCTAGATAAAATATCCACAATTATAACATGTCAAGACAGGCAGCAGCATAATCTTGTTTAGCCTTGTTTAACTATGGTAATCAACATTTTGATACATTTAATTTAACATATTGTATGATGAAATACTAGGCTCTGCAGAATAGCTACTTAATGTACACAAGGCAGGCAATTTTTTTTTTAAAAGAGTATGCTTTAATGAAAATTTATAGGCAATACAATAGTAAAAAAAACAGCAGAATCGGGCAAATGACTAGGGATCTGCAATCTAAACAATATATAACCAATTAAGTAAAATTGCAATACAGTACTGTATTTAGAGACGAAAATCAGATAACATAAAAAGGAAAAGACAGCGAAAGAACTCCCCCACCTTCTCAGAGCATCCCAGTCCCATAGAATGTGCATATGGAACATCCACTCTCAGAACTGACATGGGGTCCGGGATTATGGGTACACAAAAAGGAAGGAGAGAACCCCAATCAGAGCAGGAGGATTGTAAGAGGCTGAGAAAGGAAATATTAAAAGGAGGTAGATCTTAACACCTACATACTAACAAGAGTCTAATTCCCTGCTGAGGAATTCAGGAGAGCCTGTAAAGGCCCCCCATCTGTTGTTAAATTGTTCTGACCTATGATGGAAGACTGCAATATGTTGTTCCATTGCTAGGGCCTGCAAGACCTCTTGATGCCATCCCCTATAAAAGGGGTTGGCATCAAACTTCCAATGTCATAGTAAAATTATTTTAGCTGAGGCAGCGATTAATGCCATATAGGCTTCGCGAGATCCTAAGAGACTGGGATGATAATATCCAATCAGACAAATTTCTGGTGTAAAAACCTCCTCCAAAACCTAGTGGATGATCAACAGAATTCTTAATAGCCATCCAAAATGGGGCCACCTTTGGACAATCCCAAAGCATATGTAACAGAGGACACTCCTCCAAACCACAACGAGAGCAGAGAGGAGATGGGCCCTCCCCATCCTGAACAACTTCTGTGGAGTATAATACATGTGTATTATGTGAGATTGGGTCCAGCGATAACAATCCCACTTAATATACTTGTAAACATGACTCCAAATCCGTTGCTATTGCTTTGAATCTAAGCCCAGGTCCAAAGCTTGCTGCCAGTAATAACAGGTGCTCACTGGACTCTCTGGGTCTAGTAATTGGAAACAGGAGTAGAATTAGGAGACAGCATGCGGTTGACCAGACAGGGACCAACAGTGTACAAGGAATAAATCTTCTTGGATCAATCAAGGACCTGGACCCAGATGAGAAGCAACTGATTTCATAAGCTGGAGATAATTAAATATGTGAAACTGGGGTATGGAGAAATGGGCTTGAGCAGCATGTATGAGGAGAAATGTACTCATTGACATGAAAGATGAGAGGTTAGCATTCTGAAGTTGGGGATAAAATAAAAATGGTATGGGATGATCAGCAATGCAGATATTTAAGTTACCTAGCATGGATTGTGCCAAGTCCTTTGACCTGTCTCAGCTTAGATAGGAACTAAGTTTCTAACATGCTTTTAGAGACCACATTAGAGGAGTCACTTTAAGATGAGGAGGTAGCTTGGAGGGCCGGAGAAAAAGTAAACTCCCAAGTTGCAATCCAGCCTGTTTACATAATTGGGATTCCAGTGAGAGCCATAATAGGCATATAATGCCTCAGCCTAGGGGCTGAGCTATCTTCATTCCATAAAAGCATTTTTCTCTCATGTAATGAACAATAATACAGGAAAAATTTAGGGAGCCGCAATCCACCCCAGTTTTTCGGTATTGTTAATTTAAAATAAGAGCATCGAACAGCCCTGTCTTTCTACAAAAATTCCCGAAGCCGACTCTGCAGCTGGCCAGACCATCTCTTGGGTAAGTGAATGTTCAGCATGCCAGGCGGATAAAGGACATGTGGCAGCACATTCATATTTATGAGGCTGGCATGTCCCCAAAGAGACATGGGTTGGGCTGATCAATGTCAAAGGTCTTAATGAATTTGTTGAATCAGCGAGGTGAGATTTTCCTTGACCAGCATGGTAGGAGCTCAGGGTAAATGGATACCCAAATAAGTAAGGCCTGGGTTCCCACTTCAGACCCAAGTCAAGGATTTCTTGCTTAGAGATAAGGGCATTTAGTGGAGGAACCTTAGACTTATCTAGATTTAACTTATAACTAGAAATCAGCAAAAATGGCTAAATTTCAGCTAAAGCAGCAGGGAGCAAGGCATAAAAACATAGAAGTTGATGGCAAATAAGAACCACAAGGCTCATCCAGTCTGCCCATTTCCTTTTCTACCTTATAAATGAACCATCAGCATTTGCTCGGTCAATGGTCTATCTATTCATACTTATCTATATTGCTCCCTTATGGCTATGTTTGTGTTGAAATTGGATTTCTGAATAAAAAATAGACACATTTTAAGCCATAAATAGTGAGGACATGTATTGCATTACTGTAGTTCTTTTTGGGATTTTTTTTTATCTGACAGTTAATGGGCATTAATAATTATGTAAGCAATAGTACCCAATCAGGTGGGTGGTATTGGGAATACCGGACCACCTGGGGTGTAATAAGGCCTGACACCACTGGTGGAGGGCCTTATAGCCCCAGGAAGGTCTTATATTTCCTAATACTGCCCACCCTGGAGGGTATTATTGCACTTAGAAAATGGCCCAGATTTGGCTTTTTTATGTAAAAAACAAATTCGAGGAAACTATAAGAAAATTATAAATATTATTGTATATATTTTTGGGGGGGACAAAATAGCCCCTTCACTGGTATTTATGTCATTTGGAAAGGGCAATGGCACTAGAGGGTGCTGCTGTCTTTTATGGTTGTTTGGTTGAGTGTGGAAACTTTCTCCTACAGGCAACACAGAGACTGCCATTTTTCCCCCCTTGCCCTGTATACACTTTCGTGAGACTTTCCAGATGCACCCTCACCACAGGCAGTTTTTTTCTCCAGAGTGTGCGAATCATTTTTGTAGCTGTCCATGAGGGAGCAGGTGAAGAAATGTCACAGGAGTGTCCCGCTTGCTCCACAATGTAAGGAGTGGTGTGTTGAGTCTCTCCTGCTGATGGAGACATACTGTCCAGTTAGATTTTAGGTGACAGCTAGGAGCACTGTTTCCGAGCATGAAATGGTAATGTTTTTTTTTCTGTAATAGTACCTGGGAAGAGTCCCACTTAGTCTCTGTTTGTGGTCAGCACGGTGGTGTGAGAGCTTGTTCAGGAGTGTGGTGCCATTGTGGAACAAGATCGACTCAGTGTCACTCTTTTGACCGCAAGATAACTGTAGTGTGTTTTTTAAATTTTTAAAAGGCAGCAGAGTGACTGCAGGTAAAGAGTGTTTGAGTTGAGGGAGACCAGTAGCTCTCGCAAAACGAGAGAAAAACATGATGGGGATTTCACATTTTCTCAGGTGCTTTCAGCCAGTTACAAAGCAGGTTGGGCACCACTGCAGAATGGTATGCGATGAAGTGGCAATTGGACTGGCACTTATTTTTAGCTGAAAACTAGATGCCCAGGTTAGAGGTGCTTTTAGTCAATTAGGAGACAGAATATTCTTGCCATTTTCTAATGAAAAATAAAGATCTGCAAAAAATCACACCCCCTGCTCCACAATCTCAGTACTGCGGCAGGCTGCTTATTTTGAACAAATTTACTTGGTTTATTGCAAACAAAATACTTATTTTCCCTGCAGTCTTTGATTCAGTCCATTAAGGCCGAGTACTGTAATTTATGCCATGGCAACCATTTAGTATTGAGGCTTGCCTTTCAAGAATTACAGCTCTGTGCTTATTTAATTGTCTCTTGTTTTTGGGCAAGATGCCCTATACATCATTGAATCCAGATATTATTGGCCAATGGGGGGGGAGGGTCATCTCTGCTTAGTGTCTGCAATGCTTTGCTATTACACTATATTACCTGCTTACCATGACAGTGTAATTTTACTGTTTGTACTAATATTAATAAGCTATGTCTAAAATAATATAAACTGCCACAATTCCATTATATTTTTTTCATTGCTTGACTAAATCAGAAGCTCAGCTACAGTACCAAACAATACTGCTTCTGCTTTCAGCAATAAGGCAGTGTTATTTTCCAGCACGGAGCATTGTAGACCTGACTGCTACTGAACAGTCTTAATTGTGGCTTATTTGAAATATCATGCAAGTTATAGTAACCTTAGGAATGATTGCAGTACTTTGGTTTGGGAGGGGTAGGGGGTGGCTCTTGAGGACCATGTTCTGTATAACTCAGTCTCGCCATATTTGAAGTCTGCTGCTTAAGTTTTTAAAACCGGTGATTTTTTTTTATTCTTATTTTGTTTTATTTGTTTTTTTCAATTTAAGTCTGTTGACTAGCTTTATGCAAATGCACCGTGGTTACACTTTCTCGATGGCAAGGTCTCATGAAGCAGTCATGCACTTCCCCCAACTTCATCCAGCCATTATTCATTTGTTTTCATCAATCACCCTGGGAAAAGTACCTGGCTGGCCACACTTTGAAAGACACCATGAATTTTTTTTGCATATGCATGTGCTCAACCAAACTGAAGCAATTTACACATCATACTCAATGAAACTGCTTGCTGGCTCCAGGTGAGACACAACAGGTGGTGCTTAGGAACACATCAACACCTACTGCACATAGTCATTAAGGTATTTCATTGTTACACTGGTGCTCGAGTCAAGTGTTGTCATTTAGTCCTGTGGATGTGAGAAATATCTGGTGAGAGGTCTACTGACTTAAAGGGCCAGTAAATCTAAAAATAATTTCTCCCACTTGCAACTGTTTTTTAAATACTGATTAGAATTATGTCATAGCAGTATCTATACAGACATTTTCTTTATACTGGTTGGAATTCATGATACACATACTGTTGTGGGAACTTTTTCACAACTGTATGGCGTATCTAACTTCTGCTACTGATACCTCCCCTTTACACCCTATATCATTCCACTGTCCCTCACTGCGTAGTTTCCACTCTGCTTACACTGCAGTATGTTACTGTTCTACTCTGTTTACAAACAGTAAAACTAGATGGAAAAGCAGAAACAATGACTTATGTTAATAAAAGGCCTGATCCTGATTATTGCTTTTTCTTTTTTCATATGTGAATTATTATATATTACAAGGCAACTTAACCCTTCCCTCTCCTGATGACAGGTTCTTAAGTATTTTTGGCAACTACATTTAATCTGTCTCCTTCCCTACGCTCCATTATTCTTACTACATCCTGTTTACAACATGGAACTATCATTAGCACTCAAAGAGGTGGGCAATGTTTAGTGTACTGTTGCAAAGGATTGTCAGTCTACATCTTCCTTATGCTCCTTATTTTACTCAAAGCCTACAGATATTATAGAAATCCACTGCTATGTGGTCCCTCCTGTTTGGGGGCTCACTGGGCCTAGCCTTCTAGACCTAGTCACCCCATATAACCACTATTTAGGTGATTTTCGAGTAATCAGAGCTGATCTTTACTATAGAAACATAGAAACATAGAATTTGATGGCAGATAAGGACTGCTTGGCCCACCCAGTCTGCCCATTTCCCTTCCTACTGGATAAGCTGCAGATCCTAGTTAACCAGCAGCCTACTTCTTCCTACCCCCACCCCCAGAACTGCCTTATGACTATCCCATGCATGCTTGAATTCCACCACTGATTTTGACTCCACAACCTCCTCTGGAAGGCCGTTCCATGCATCCACAACCCTCTCTGTGAAAAAATACTTCCTTAAATTACCTCTGAGCCGGCCCCCCTCTATCTTCAAATTGTGCCCTCTTGTTCTTGCACACCTCTTTTTTTGAAAGATGCTACCCTCTTGGACTTTGTTGATTCCCTTGAGGTACTTGAAAGTTTCTATCATGTCCCCCCTCTCCCTCCTTTCCTCGAGGCTATACATATTAAGCTCCTTAAGTCTCTCTTCATATGTCTTCGGTGCAGACCCTGCACCATTTTAGTGCCCTCCTCTGGACAGCTTCCATCCTGTCTATGTCTTTGCGATGTGGGTCTCCAGAACTGCACACAGTACTCAGATGGGGTCTCACCAGCTGTCTGTACAGAGGGATAATAACTTCCTGTTTTCTACTGGTGATGCCTCTCCCTATGCATCCCAGTATCCCCCAGCCCTCCTTGCTGCCCTTCTCACATTGCTTGCCCATCTTTAGGTCATCTGATATGACTACCCCAGGTCCCTTTCCATTTTGTTGTTGTTAGTATCTCACCCCCATTGTGTACTCTTCCCTGGGTTTTGTTTCCCAGGTGCATTACCTTGCACTTCTTAGCATTGAATCTAAGCTGCCATACATTTGACCATTCCTCTAACCTTGCCAAGTCCCTTCTCATCCTTTCCACCCCACCCTGTGCATCAACTCTGTTGCAGATCTTAGTGTCATCTGCAAAGAGACATACTTTTCCTTCCAGTCCTTCTGCAATGTCAAGCTTAAAGCATACTTGAAGAGGACCGTCTAATACTGAACTCCCTGCGTGCCCCACTAGTAACCCTCCTTTCTTCTGAGTGGACTCCATTTACTATTACCTCTGTGTCCTATTCTCCAGCCAATTCTTTACCCAGGCTGTCATCTTGGGACCCACTCCCAGGCTGGCTAACTTGTATATTAATCTTTTGTGGGACTGTGTCAAATGCCTTGCTAAAGTCTAGGTAGGCCATGTCCACAGCCCTCCCTGATCTACTACTTTGGTCACCCAGTCAAAGAAATCTATCAGATTCATCTGGCATGACCTTCCCACTGTGAATCCATGCTGCCTAGGGTCCTGTGCCCTCTGGCCTCTAGATACTCGACAATTCTTTCCTTTAGAAGTGATTCCATCATTTTTCCTATCACTGAGGTTAAACTAACAGGTCTATAGTTTCCTGCTTCTGCCTTGCTCCCACTTTTGTGAAGGGAATCACATCTGCCCTCCTCCAGTCCGCGGTACCATCCCATCCTCCCATGATTTGTTAAAAGGGTAGTCAGTGGTGTCACTAGTTCTACCCTTAGTTCTTTAGAATTCTGGGATGAACTCATCAGGCCCCATTGCTTTGTCCACCTTCAGTTTTAAGAGTTCTTTCAGAACCCTTTCTTCTGTAAATGGGCCAGTATCAACTTCTGTATCCAGCGTGTTACTACTGTTTGTTTTATGTACCTCCCCTCTTCCTTTGTAAATACTGAGCAAAAATATTTGTTTAGTATCTCTGCCTTTTCCAGTCCTCCTCTGCCCACCCTCCTTCCCTTTGTTAAGCCTCACTATCCTCCTTGGTCTTCTCCTTCGCCCTTGATGTACCTATAAAAGGTTTTATCCTCCTTCTTAACTGAGTTGGCTATCTTTTCCTTGGTTTGGGCATTTGCTGTTCTGACTGCCTTCCCAGCCTCCTTTTGCTTTAACTGATACAGTTCTCTGTCCTGCTCCT
The DNA here is from genome assembly GCA_016271365.2 of Neoceratodus forsteri. Lineage (NCBI taxonomy): Eukaryota > Metazoa > Chordata > Ceratodontiformes > Ceratodontidae > Neoceratodus > Neoceratodus forsteri. Next base: position 553,257,432 of record CM057458.1, read on the forward strand.
TCTGCGATTCCTTGTACTTCCTGAATGCTTTCTTTTTCTCTTGAACCTTCACTGCCACTTCCGTTGAGAACCATAGTGGTTTCTTACATCGTCTTGTTTTGTTTATTTGCTTCACACAAAGGCTCGTTACCTCTGTGATGGCAGTTTTTATTATTCCCCATTGTTCTTCCACCCCTCCTTCCTGCCCATTTGCTAGTGCATTCCTTAGGCACTCACCCATTTTGGCAAAGTCAGCCCTCCTAAAGTCCAGTACTTTTGTCTTTGTATGGCTTGACTCTATTGCTGTGTTTATTGTGAACCATACTGTTCGATGGTCGCTAGTTCCCAGATGGCTACCCACTTCTGCATCTGTAATCCTCTCTCCATCTCCATTTGAGAGAATCAAGTCTAATATTGCTCCCTCTCGAGTGGGCTCCAGTACTAGTTGTCTAAGGTGTGCCCCCTGTAGGGCATCTAGAATAACTGCACTCTTCGAAGTGGCAGCTGCAACTGCACTCCAGTTAACATCTGGCATATTCAGATCACCCATCAGCAATATCTCCCCTTTTTCTGCCATTCTAAGTATACTTTCTATCATTTCCCTGTCCATTTCCCCCCTGAGAAGGGTCTGTACAACCCCTCAAAGTGATTGTAGGTGCCATTGCCTGTCTCCAAATTTGCCCACAGTGCTTCTTCTCCTCCATGTTTACCCTTTTGTTCTGTTGCTTTTATTCCTTCCCTTATGTAAGAACTACTCCTCCTCCTCTTTACCCTCCCTGTCCCTCCTGTAGACAGTGTATCCTGGTATGTTTATGTCCCAGTCATGGTTTTGTGTGTACCATGTTTCTGTGACTGCCACAATATCCAGATGTTCCTCCTCCATCAAGGCCATTAATTCAGGAAGCTTGTTACCCAGACTATGGGCATTAGTACTCATTGCTCTCCATTTTTTGATGGCTTTACCTTCTGTTGCAGCATCCCCCACTGACCGTTCTACATCAGTCTTTTTCTCATTTAGTACCCTGTTTTGTAGGGAGAGGCTGGGATTTTCCTGATGCTTGTCAGTGCCTTCCCCTTTGACTAGTTTAAAAGCTTGCCAATGAAGCATTTAAACCGATTGCTCAAAAGACTTGTTCCCTTCCTGGACAGATGCAGACCATCCTGCCAGTATAGGCTGGTGTCCCTCCAGGTGGAACCCCAGTCCCCAATGAAGCCAAACCCCTGTGCTCCGCACCATTTTTTCAACCATTCATTAAACTGCATGACTATGACTATCTCTTCTGCCTACAGTTATCACCGAAGTCTATACCTTACCACATAATCCTGATTTGCATTTGGCTCAGGGCATAAGGGCTTAAATTAACCTCCTCTTTCTTCTTTCCCCCTCAATACTGTATTTATTATGTACTTATTCTGTTGCACTACAATGTATACTCAGAGTCACTCTAATGTGGTAATGATCTACTCTTCCTTTCATATTTGTTTATTTGCATTCCACCTGGCTCCCTATATTCCTTGCTCTGTGTCTGGGCTGTACTGGCATGTCATATTTGGTTCTTTAATTTACTATTATTTCAAGTTGGTATATCTTGTACTATTGCTGCTAATGTTTATAAGTAAGTTCTGGTGTTTAGTTTTATCCTTATACCTTGTCCTGTTAACTTAGAATTAAGCTGAGGTTATTTCAGTCCCCTGCCTTTCTTGGTATTATTCCCGTTCAGTTTAGCTTATCAGGAATACTTACTTTATTATATTACTGGGATCAGACTTAGGTTTGGGCCGATATTTATAACCAGTCCTTCCTAGTCTCCTCCCTACATCGATTCCCCAAAGTATGGTGAGACAGTCTCTTAGCCAGTTGGCTGACTCGTATCTCCTCACACCCATAAAATGTTTTCTTTGTTATTTAGCTTACTAGTATTGTTGTTGTTAATGACTTTTCTTCTTCCCCATCTATATTTTAACTTTAATAAGATATCTGTGCTACTCATTTATCATACATCTTACTTTTTTTGGCTTGAATGTTCCTGCCACTCTTTGCATATATGCAAGCTCTCTATATTGTATTCTAATCATCCTCTGCCTCATTTATTTGTCCCGTCACACTCCAATGATTATTCCCTTTCTTTAACATTAATAATATGAGTGACATACATACATATATACAGTATATATATATATATATATATATATATATAGATATAGAATATGAAGGGACTTAATTCTCCTTGTAAGCAGAAGCAAATTCTTTCACATCTCAAAAAACATAGCTCACAAATTGCTTTCCTTCAAGAAACAAAATTATTAGCAGAGGATGTTCATAGACTTAAAAAAAGATTGGGTCAGTCAGATCTATGAATCATTCTATACCTCAGGAAAAAAGGAGGAGTTGCTATTCTTATTCATAAGAGTCTCAAATGGTCCCTTGTAAACTCTGTTTCTGATACAGACAGCAGATGGGTGATGGTCAAACTGAATACCAACTCTGGTCCTCTTTCGCTTGTTAATGTCTATGTACCCAACTCTGATTCCCTGGAGTTTTTTCATAATTTAACTCAATAGTGTCTATCCTTTAACACTGATAATACACCAGTTATTCTTGGCGGGGGTCTTAACTTAGCTTTAGAAGCCAGCATTGACAGAAGTAGCCCCACTACAGAGGCCCACCCTAGAAGTATTAAAACCCTCTCATTACTAATGCAAGATGTTGGATTAGCTGATGTATGGTGCCTCCTTCACCCCTGTGATCGAGAATTTACTTTTTACTCTTGTCTACATAAGATATACAGTAGAATTGACTACTGGTTAGCCTCTCCTGTTATAATGGAAAAAATTATGGATTCATTCATCTTTCCCATCATAATCTTGAACCATTCCCCTGTCAAACTGCAACTTTTGTGGGGCCCATTAGCACCTAAATCTTCTTACTGGCAGCTGGAACCTCTCCTTCTCAAGGATCCCAATTTCTTACCCATGATCAAAGCACAAATTCAAGACTTCCTCTTTTACAATACCCCAACCGAATCTTCTATGTCCTATATATGGGAAGCTCTTAAAGCTATGATTCAAGGGAAAATTATCAGTTATGCTGCACATGGGAAAAGAGTAAGAGAACAACAGCTAGATGACTTGGAAAAATCTCTTAAGGTTAAAGAGAATTTATACTTTTCTTCCAATAAGCTGTTAGGAGGTCTAAACCTCACTTTCAGATTCTTGATGATATTGGGAATGCAAGTAATCACAGACACATTACATTAGAGTAATAAACAAGTTTATTACTACTAAAAGGATAAATCACAGTTGCCCTAAGCAGTTCTTACCAATACGAACTGGGAGCCAGTGCTAAGCATTCCGTATACCTCGAAGTTTCTCTGTGTCTCTTGGGGTCTCTCCTGAGGTCTCCAAGGTATGACTAGTGTGTTACATTATATACCTATGATAATTACTATGGTTACTGTATGATAGAAACATTTTTAATTACAAAGATGAGCCCTATTGGCTAAATTAGAGGTGGCTCCATGGTTCAAGATAACATTATACAACTCTGTAAAGTCATCAGTTTCTAAACAAAAGAGTTCTTATAGAGTCTTGCATAACTCAGTGTAATAGTACAAATCACCAAAAGGTGGCAATGCCATCTTACATATTATAATTATTCCAAGCACACAGGTGCCTTGGCATCTTACAAGTAAGAAATACACAGAAAATACATAGCAGAATATGTGTATTAGCAAGCAAAGTGTATTACAACAATATGCATTCATATCCTGACATCTACTCTTGTACAGTAGATGCCCTTAGCCCTATGTGTTAGTATAACATATAATTAAGTGCTAGCTGCCTACGGTGTACCTCCAAGGGTACCAGTTAGGGTGCAGGGACCTCGTGTAACATTCCCCTCATGTTGCCTCCAAGGGCAACACAGGCAAATGTGTAGGGAAAGGACAGGAGCAGTGGTCATTTACAAACCAGACGCACAAGCTTTGTAAAGGAACTTGAGCTTTATAACGGTGTTGGCACAGTGTGCGCCGTAGGCAGCAGAGCATAATAATCAAGATAAAGATTAAAAATACTTGTATAATAACAAAACTTTTAAAACTAATCTCTAACCAGGTGTTAGTCAATACACCATTCATGTCACCATCATTAGTGAGGGAGAGGATAGCTTTGTTAGCTTTGGTCATATTATTGCTGATGTGGATAAGGTGTGTGTCTTTCCTGTCTAAGAGTGATTTTAATGTAAGTGTGAGTGGGTCTATGTGTACATTAAAGTATGGCAAGTATTCAGACAGTGTGAGCAGATAATCTGGGTTACCATCAATGATGTCTGCATCTAGGAGGGGTGTGGGTGTTATGATGTTATGTCCAATGACAGTTTTCTGGTGGGGAACAAAACAGAAATTGGGGTAATCAATAACCCATGTAACAGATCCATAAGTATATGATTTGTAGTTAGTTACCACGCAGTACTCTCCATCAGAATTATACTGTGATCGAACAGTAGGGAGTCTCCACTTTTGCAACTGGACAGGGCAGGTGTAGGTTGTCTTCGAAATCCATGTTGACAGATGATGAACCTCCTTACGATATGATTGGTAGAGCTTATCCAGAGCCAGAGTTGAGTCAAAGGAGTCAGTGCCATTTGTCATGATGTCATCATCCATGGTGAAAGTCCAATCAATACTGTCTGGAGAATAACCACAAACAGGTTGAATAACATCAAATACATCACATTGGCACAAGTAAATGTATTGATTTTTCACACAGCAGTCTGTGTGCGGAGCCACCCAGGCATCCAGGAAAGGATGGCAAACCAGTAGAGGTGGTAGATCCAAGTGTTCTCTGTAGATGTCTTCGTCCAAATGCCCAATCGAATGAACCAGTGCAAGCTTGTCAAACAAAGTTGTAGTGGGATCAAAGCATGGTAAAGAGACAGTAAAAGAAACAAACATGGTATCTGTTATGGAACATTTCTTAGCAGCAAAACAATGACCAGTATTAGGGTGCCTGGTCACAACCCCCAAATTCCTAGCTGTGGAAAGAGGAATGGCTAAAGTTTGTTGCATACACATAGCAGTACAGCTAGAGGTTTTACATCGTGGACAATACCATTTGGAGATGTGTCTGTCATGTATGATGTCAGGGATTCTTCTGGATTCTAGATCACAGAAGAGGTTGTTGATGGTAGTGGATAATGTATGAACCATAGGCAGAGCAAAGTATTTCTCTAGCAATGTCTTGTTTATCTGCTTCTTTATTGTTTTGTTGCATGAGTGCATTGATTTTATCTCCTGAATCAGTGGATGCCTTAGCAATGTCGTGCATGTTGTATACAGTGTATCTTTCTTCCTGATTAAGGCCATCCACACCATGCAATAATGGGGGTAGCATATTGCTGACCAAATCAGTGGAGAACTTGGCAGAATGAGCTTTGATAGCAGCAATGTCTGCTTTATTCCCAATAGACATAGCTATACAAAAAAGGCCTGTGACAGTACCTGTTGCATCTGTGACATCAGAACTGTCAACTTCATGTGTCTTACATTTATGAGTTAAATCATCAGGAGAGGGCTTTCTCCTGAAGTTGCCTCTATGTTCAGTAGAATGGACCCCGGCAATAGGATCTTGAGTATGAATCTGAAATGCAGCTAATCTATCAAGCAATAATGTACTATAAAATGCTGACATGTTAGTATTGTGACATACCAAATTCTCTCATGTTCCAGTAAGTAAGATTAAATAAAACAGGTATATGCATAAACTGTAAGTTATTAATCAAAGAACCTGGGAGGGCAGTGGCTGTTAGATCACTACGGGGACCAGGGGTATACTTTGAACATTCCAAAGGCTGTTTATCAGTGGCTAGTAACACAGAGAGGTACATGGCTGCAGAAGTCATGTGGTGTATAGCACAAAATTTTCGAGCAGCATCTCTAGAAAAAGAATTACAGTATGAAGGATCAATTAAGGCAGTTATGTTGTACAAACCAGAATGTCTTAATGCAGTTTGTAACAAGGACAGAGAACCATTTGGGGTTAATTTAGCATTGGGCCAACCTTGGAAAGTTCCTTTGGAGAGTTTGGCCACAGGGAGAATTTGTCCTTGTGATGTGGTTTGCCACTCAATTTGTAGGGTAGATTTATCAGGAGCAACAACCGAGGCAGTGAGGTAAGCATCAGAACCTTCCTGGACAGTGATCATACTATCTGATATATTGATGGATACTCCCTCTGGAGGAGGTGCTGGAGGATTAAGGTGTCGTAGGAGGTCCGGTACCATGCCTTGGATGCAGGGGATAACTCTTGAGATGAGGAGATAATGGAACAAGATAGCCATCTTGTCAGTGTATCTGAAAATGAAGATCAAAGATTAGTATGTTAGTACTATTCCACCCGGTGGGGTGAGGAAAAGTAGTTAAGCTCCTTTATATAGTTTCAGCTAGTTTGCATGTAACCATTTGTCAGTCAGCTTATTGTTATGCAGGAGTCTAACCTGATAGACTGCTGGACTGAGCTTGCTGACAATGGGGTATGGGCCTTCCCACTTGTTGGAGAAGGAGTGGGTGGGATGTACAAATCGAAGTACCATTACCTGATCTCCAACTTGCCAAGCCACCTCTTGTGCATGTTTGTCAGACTGTATTTTGGCTTGTTGCTGGGTGTTGCCCATGCAGTTGGCAGCATACAAGTGTGTATGTATGAGGTCTTGTCTGAGTTTTTCCACCTATTGGTCTACAGACACATGGTCTGCAGTGGGGGTGTGCAGGTCAAACAGCAGGTGTTCAGGTAATCTCATCTGTCTAACAGTCATCACCTCAAAGGGTGTGAGCTGGGTGGTGGCTGAGGGTGTGCCCCTAATTGCCAAAAGGAGTAATGGCAGTAGGGAATCCAAAGTGTTGGGATTATCCTCAATAAATTTGGAAAGAATTTGCTTAATCAGTCTGTTGGCTCTCTTTACTTGACCTGAGGATTGGGGGTGGTAGGGTATGTGGAACTTCTGCTGAACCCCCAGGAGTTAAAGGGATTCTTTCATTAATTCATCTGTAAAACTGGTTCCTTTGTCAGAGTCTGCTTTTAGGGGTAGACCCCACCTGGAGAAAATCTGTTCCACCAGGAATTTGGCAGTGGTTTTTGCAGTGCATGTCTTAGTGGGGAAAGCTTTGACCCATTTAGAGAAGAGATCAGTTACCACAAGAGCATACCTGTTATTTCTTCTGGTGTTGGTTAGAGGACCAATAAAGTCAATCTGTATGGCATGCCAAGGACCAGAGTGTCATTGTGGTAAAAGTTTGGCATTTTGTTTGGTAGGGATGGGGTTGTTTTGTGCACAAACAAGACAGTTGTCTGTGTATTGTTTAACATCTTTGGTGGCACCAGGCCACCAGACAGTGGTCTTGAGCCTTTGGAGGGTATTTTCCACTCCCTGGTGTCCACCAGTGGGTGTATCATACACTTGGTGCAAGAATTCAGATCTTAAATGTCTGGGGACCATCCACAACTTGGTGGTGGAGTCGTCTAGTTGGAACCAGATGAGCTTGTCATCCGGTGACAAGCGTAACTTACCTTTATGCCTCCGGTAGGGGTTGTGTGTGGGAAGTTTCTCTTCGGTACCCTTGTAAAGGAATCTGAACACTACTTTAAGTTCAGTATCAAATTGCTGGGCTGTTGAGAGATCCAAGGGGGGAAAAGGTTCAGGTTTTTTCCTGAGTGCTGCAGTCTGTATGGCTGCATTGGCCTCTGGATGGTCCATCATCCAGATGTCCCCCCTCTGGCCCCTTCCTTAGCAAGGGTGTCAGCTGTGTCATTGAAGGCATGGTAGGGGTCATGGAGAAAATGAGCATTGACTATGTGTAAATAGAGTTTGTGTGCAAAATTTTTTGCCAGTGAATGTATGTATATTACCAATTCATTGTACTTCACTGGGCCTGCCATCAGAGAAGAGGAAAGAGTTCTGCCAGAAAGGAAGAAATTCTGTAAGAGAACAACAAACCCAGTTAGAGTATGTAAAAATGATAGTATCCTTGAAGATGGGGGGGCAGCTCAGAGGTAATGTAAGGAAGTATTTTTTCACAGATAGGGTTGTGGATGCATAGAATGGCCTTCTGGAGGAGATTGTGGAGTCAAAAACAGTGGTTAAATTCAAGCATGCTTGGGACAGTCAAAAGGCATTTCTAGGGGATTGGGGTATTAAGAAGTAGGCTGCTGGTTAACTAGGATCTGCAGTTTATCCATTAGTAGGGAAATGGGCAGACTGGGTGGGCAAAGAGGTCCTTATCTGCCATTAAATTCTATGTTTCTATGTTTCCATGCTGAATGAACTTGAGGGCACAGGCCACCGCTGCCATCTCTGCATACTGTGATGATGCTACACTACAGCGCTTAGATATTTTGACAGTGTTCCCATAAGGGTAAATCACTAGAATGCCCATCCCTGTAATTTGTTCTCCCTGATAGTAGGATGCTGAACCATCAGTAAAGACACAACACAAAGAGGTGTTATCAAGTATTTCTGGCGTGGCAGGGAGGAAAGGAGCTGGATCTGGAAGATCAGGTGACTGTAGTGTACAGTCATGGGGTTGTCCCTGGAAAAGGAGTCCATTAGTCAGCATAGATGGAATTTTTGTCAGTTGTACCTGTATGTCTCAATCCTGGAGAAGAAGTGACCAGTGTCAGTCTGGTGTTAGAGACTGACCCATCCTTCACTCTGTCTGAAAACAGAAAGGTAGTTGGGGTGTGGTTGGTGTTGATAATCAGTGGTGAGTAACCAATGATATACAGGAAGTGCTTGACAGCCCAGTAGGTGGCCAGAAGGTTCCTTTCACAAAGGCTGCACTTCTGTTCCACTGGGGTCAAGAGCTGTGAGGCATATGCTATGGGCCTGAAGGTGCCATGCACCTTCTGGGCCAGCACTGCTGACATGGCAATGTCAGAGTTGGCACATTCCAGATGAAATGGTAGTGCTGGATTGGGGTTGACCAGAGCTGGGGTGGAGGCCAAGGCCTGCTTCAGTGATGTCACAGCCTGGGTGTGTATAGGGCCCCAAGTCCATGGGATGTCCTTTTTGAGTAACTCATACAGAAGAGCAGCTTTCTAAGCAAAATCACAAATAAAATCTCTGAAATAGTTCACCATACCTAGAAACCTTCAAAGAGTTGCCACACTGGTGGGCAATGGCAAGTCCTGCAATCCCTGTACCTTCTTCCAGGTAGGGCTTCAACCTTGGTCAGTTATTTTTAGACCCAGAAAGAGTACTTCTTTCTGACACAGTTGTGCTTTTGCTGGATTGCACTTCAAACCTGCTCTCTGAAAGAGTCAGTAGTTCATCCAAGAGATCCAAATGTTGTTCCTGTGTGGCTGTTGCCAGCAACAGGTCATCCACATATTGCAAGAGACATTGGGGGTAGAGAAACTCTCGAGGGCATCCATCATGTGTAGATAGAACAAGGATGGACTGTTATGGAATCCTTGTGACAAGCAAGTCCATGTGTACTGTCATCCTTCAAAGGTGAAGGCAAACTTATATTGACTCTTATGGGCCAATGGTAGTGACCAAAAACCATTGGGGATGTCCAGGGCACTGAACCATTTCAAGTCAGGGGTCAGAAGTCATAGCATATTGGGTGCTGATTCCACAGTTGGAGAACAACTGGTGGTGACCTGAATCAATTTCCTGTAGTCAATAGTAAGTCTCCAGGTGCCTGTGGGTTTCTTCATGGGCAACACTGGGGAGTTGGCAGTGGAAACACAAGTTGTGATTACTCCTAGCTTGAGGAGTGACTTGATCATCTCTTTAAGGGAAGACAAGGCCTCAGTTGGGAAAGGATATTGCCTTTGCCTCTCATGTGCTGGGCCTGGCATTTCAATGACAGTGTGCATTCTACCACAGTCATGTTTGTTGATTGTAAATGCTTCCAAATGTCATTGCAAAAGAGGGAGAAGTACTGGGAAAAGTTCATGGGTCTTGATCAAATCTATGATGTCATATTTCTTGTCATTGGCAGATATTGTTGCCACGACATGTGAAACTGGAATCAAAATGGTATGATATTGACCCTGAATCTGTATCAGTAACATGTTAGCTAGGTCCACCACACTGCCGTGTAGTGCAAGGAAGTCAATCCCTATGATACTAGGATGATCATGCAATACCATCAGTTGGAAGGTGTGTGAGGCCTTTAGATGGCCTAGCTCTACCGGTAGGGGAGAGAATGGTATGCAGGTAACCTAGTACCATCAACTCCTGACATGTTGGTCCTCCACCAAGGAGATGTGTCTGGGTATTCATCATGTAACACAGGTACAGCTGCACCTGTATCCAACAGGACTACTAGTAGGCAGCCCCTGACCTCAGCCTCAGTGCAAGACCTTCCATTTGTATCCCAAGACTAGCTTGTTTACAATCCAGACTGGGGCCTGTAATTGTCAATCTATACTGCTAGAAGCATGGAGAGGTTGGGCCTGACTCTTATGAATCACTTCGCCATGCTGCACTGATGCTATATAGGGAGGAGCTTTTGGATTCAGGCCTGTATGGACCTGAGGGACTTTACCACCAGTGTTCCCATGACCAGTTAGGGTCTGGGTGGCCGGTTGTACCGCCGCAAGGGCCTGTGCAGAAACAACATCCGCTACAGAGTGCACTTGACCCAGGAGCTCTCAGAATTTCCGATTCTCTTCAGCTATCTCCCTATATGAAGGCCTGTTCTTTGCTGTTGTGGTTTACCTTTATCCTTATGCTTGTTATACTTATGCCAATTCCGGTTCCCACCCCATTGTTGTTGCTGTTGCGGTTGTTGTTGATGGGCCTGTTGGGGGTGTTCGTTATCAGCTGGAGGGGCTTGCTGGTGTTGGGCCTGCTCTTCCACTGTGTAGTGCATTGTAGCCTCCAGAGTAGGCTCCAAGGCAACTACCTTCTTGGAACCGGAGCCCATATCACAGATATAGAGTTGGTACACTCTCTCGGTTTTCTGAAGAATGTCAGCAAACCTATCCGTATTGGGGTAGGTGGTTGGCTCTACCTTTTCTCATACTGCTGGAATCATGTTCCTAAGAACAAGGTCTTATATTCAATAAGATCTACATCCGCAGCTTCTTGTGCCAAGTGCTTTCCTGCTCGGTAGGCCATCCAAAGGCTCTGGTGGTAAGTCGCTGGACTTTCCTTTGCGTTCTGTTTACAGGGTATGCAATCGTCACTCCTACCACACCTGGGCTGTGAGCAGAAATGAGCTTAGCTGCAACCTCATCAAAGGTGGTGTTCCCATCCTGGCAGATGGCATTGGGGAGTTTGGCCCACAAACTAAGATCGATGGTCTGGCGTAGTATTTGGACCCGATATTCTGCAGTGAGGCTAAACATCTCACATTTAGAATGCACCTTTTCCAAGTGACAGCTGAGGTTGTCAGACGGGTTCATCCGACCGATGCTGTCAGCAATTTGCTGAACAGAGTAGGCTATTTGTAGGGGATTACTGGGTCGATCAGGTAGAGGTAGATTGTTTCGAGTGCCATCCAGGGTGGCCCAAGCTGCAGCCTCGGCCGTAGTGCAGATAATACCTTCCTGAGTGCCAGCATCTTGTAGAAGCTGCCTAATCTGGGTTTTAATGGCCTGTTTACTTCTCTCAGGAAGGGCTAAATTGCCTATCACAGTTTCAATCATGGTTTCTATCTCATGCCTATCTTCCACATTTATAACGGCTATCGGTGGTGCTGTCGGGACCAGGCCTGGGCCTGCCCCCCCATCATGGGGGCCACCATGTTGGCATCTCCCATGATGGGCATCACGATGTTGATGATGTATGATATGGTGAGGGTGAAGTGGGGACCTGCCATGTTGTGGATGGCTGGGTGGGGTTTCTGGGCCATAGTAGGGGTGTGACTGGGTGTTGTATTGTGAAATATCATCATCTGATAACTCCCCTTCAGATGACGTATGTAAGGCAGGGGCTATGCCTCCCATTGCCTTAACATGGCCAGCCAGAACCTCCCGCTGATGGCGCAGTTTCACCATTTTGGTTCTGCATTAAGTATGACTCACACTTGCAACATCCATATCAACCTCATCTTGCTTTTGCTTTTGCAAAACTCTAGTTCCTGTTCTCCATCTTGAGCTGAATGATGTAATAGTGAATCCTTTTCATTCCGCAGAGTTTGGAGTTCTGACTCCAAGTTCTGCTGCAGTCTGTTACATTCTGTTTCCTGCAAACCCATCTGTTGTTTAAGAGATGAAATTTGCAGATCAAGGGTTCGAAACCACGCTTCGGAGGCTTCCAGAGCAGCATAGAGAGCCCCGACCATCAACCCTTTAGCTTGTCGCTTATTGGCTAATTGTATCATCTCCATGTACTGGGTTGAAATCCCCAGTATAGGGTTTTCAGATTGACTTGCATCCCGCGTGAAGTCAGCCCATCCTCCATGGGAGGTAAGGAAGTTCGAGACATCAAGTCTCAGTTCTGCACAGATGTTTGATACGGTGGCCATTCTGTGGGAGGGAACGAAAAATCAAACTGTGAAAAAGGCACCGTGCTGCATATCGATCCACAGCAGGAGCACTTTATACACAGCCGGGCTACTGTATAAGTTGTAGGCTTGCAATTCAAAGCTGCTATGGAGTGAGTCAAGAAGGCATCGACCACACCCGGAAAGACAGCCAGACTTTGCAAGTTACTACAAACTGGTTTTAAAATGGTAGAGGTGATACTGGAATGTACACTTACTGTCCCCGTGGGAAAGGGAAAAAAGTTTTAGCAACAAGTGAAAACTTACAAACACCAAATATCGCCTACACACTGTCATCAGTTTGTTAGGAGGTCTAAACCTCACTTTCAGATTCTTGACGATATTGGGAATGCAAGTAATCACAGACACGTTGCATTAGAGTAATAAACAAGTTTTTTACTACCGAAAGGATAAATCACAGTTGCCCTAAGCAGTTCTTACCAATACAAACCGGGAGCCAGTGCTAAGAGTTCCCTATACCTCAAGGTTTCTCTGTGTCTCTTGGGGTCTCTCCTGAGGTCTCCGAGGTACAAGACTAGTGTATTACATTATATACCTATGATAATTACTATGGTTACTGTAAGATAGAAACATTTCTAGTTACAGAGATGAGCCCTATTGGCTAAATTAGAGGTGGCTCCATGGTCCAAGATAACATTATACAATTCTGTAAAGTCATCAGTTTCTAAACAAGAGTTCTTATACAGAGTCTTACATAACTCAGTGTAATAGTACAAATCACCAACCGATGGCAATGCCATCTTACATATTATAATTATTCCAAGGACACAGGTGCCTTAGCATCTTACAAGTAAGAAATACACAGAAAATATATAGCAGAATATATGTATTAGCAAGCAAAGTGTATTACAACAATATGCATTCATATCCTGACATCTACTCTTGTATGGTAGATGCCCTCAGCCCTTTGTGTTAGTATAACATATACTTAAGTGCTAGCTGCCCACGACGTACCTCCGAGGGTACCAATTAGAGTGCAGGGACCTCATGTAACAAAGCACTGTCCTGATTCTCAACTTCATCTTGAAATTCTTCAACTTAGAGTTAAATTAACAAATTAATTTCTCGTAAAACCAAACTGGCCTTGTTTAAACTTAAAAATAAGTTTTGGGAACACGGCGATAAAAATTGGAAACTCATCTCTTACCAGCTCAAAGCACAACAAATAGAATGACACATCTTAAGCCTAAAAGATGAACAGGGTACGATTCACTCTGACAACTCCTCAATAAATCATGAAAACCTTTTATCAAAAACTATACTCTAACACAAATCCTCCATCTGCTTTACAAATTCAACAGTTCCTTAAATCATTACATCTTCCTCATCTTTCTACCCTTGAAACAAAGGCCCCGTTCGCAGTAGGGCATTTGAAACGGTTCTCAGCGCTTGAACCGTTTCAAAAGCGTGCTGGCCCGGATCGCAGTCGCACATAACCCACTTTTAGATGCGAGGAATTTTTGGGCGTGCTCAAACCCTGATGAGACCTGGGCTTGAGCACGCTTCCGAAAATCCATTTTCAAAGTAAAGCGATTTACCTAGAGTGCGAACGCCCAGCCTGTTTCCTTTAATGCACTTCAAGCTTGTTTGTTATCATCATGGTAAGCAGCTTTTCCATGCTGCTGAATTCAAGTTTATAGTTGGCACGGATCTCTCGCGAGTGTGAACCCTGTAAAATGCATTGCCTAATGTGGATCACAGGAAAGGGGTTGCAGTACGAACGCTACAGCACGGTAAGTGTTAATCCACTTTTAAAAACGTTTTGCCCAACCATGCTGTAGTGCGAACGGAGCCAAATTCTTTAGATGAACCTTTCTTGCTTCAAGAAATTCAGAAAGCTTTGTCTTCCTTGAAATCCAGCAAATCCCTTGGGGATGACGGATTCCCTGTCGATTTCTATAAAATGTTTTCCCAACACCTTATGTCCCCTTCTTCTTAATGTTTATCGAGAAGCTTCCAACACTGGCAAGCTTCCCCCATCTTGCACCAAAGCAATCATAACCCTAATCCCCAAGAAAGAAAAAGACCCTACTCACCTCACAAGTTACAGGCCCATCTCTTTATTAAACATGGATGGGAAGATATTTGCTATACTACTGACTTCTCGACTTGAATCCTCGATTCCCAAGCTAACTCATTGTTCACAAGCTGGTTTTATTAAACACAGATCTGATTCTGATCACCTACATTCCTTATTTAATTTAATTCACAAAGCTAAATCTCTAAAGACACCAGCTGCAGCCATAGCTATTGATTTTGAGAAAGCCTTTGATTCCTTAAACTGGGACTACCTTCATCAAGTTTTATCTTATTTCTGTCTTTCTCATACCTTTTGCTCCTGGATCAAGCTATTATATTACTCCCCTGTTGCTAAAGTACTTACTAATTCCACCCTTTCCTCTTACTTTCATCTAGCAAGGGGAACTAGATAAGGCTGCCCCCGTCAGCTTCCCTGTTTATTTTAGCCATGGAACACCTGACTGCTTGTTTATGTCAATCTTCTGGCATTATGGGCATACCTGTGAGTAATTCATAGAAACATAGACTTTGATAGCAGATAAGGACCGCTTGGCCCATCTAGTCTGCCCATTTCCCTACCTACAGGATAGGCCATAGATCCTAGTTAACCAACAGCCTATTTCTTCCTACCCCCCACAAGAATTGCTTTATGTCTGTCCCATGCATTCTTGAATTCTCCCACAGTTTTAGACCCCACAACCTCCTCAGGAAGGCTGTTCCATGCATCCACTACCCTCTCTGTGAAATAATACTTCCTCACATTGCCCGTGAACCGCCCTCCCTCTATCTTTAAATTGTGTCCCCTTGCTCTTGCAAGTCTCTTTTTCTGAAAGATGCTACCCTCTTGGACTTTGTTGATTCCACTGAGGTACTTAAAAGTTTCTATCATGTCCCCCCTCTCCCTTCTTTCCTCAAGGGTATACATATTAATTTTTTTTTTTTTAGCTGCCAGAGTCTTTAAACCGACGCCCCAGGGGACCGGGGCATCCAGCTAGGTACCCATGACTGGGGGTGAGGGGACGGTGACCGGTCCCGGAAGGTGTCCCGGGTGCAGGGGGAAGGTGGCGCAGCACCTGCATCGCTGGCTCCCTCCCCCATGGGGGCTCACTCTTCCGGGTTGGCACCTGCCGGGCAGCACCGCACTGCGGCCGGCCCGTCCATGGCAGTCCCCTCGTTTGGCCGTGTTGGGGAGTCGCACGAGGCCGGGTCCTCTTCCGCGGAGGGGGAACCCGCCACCCATTGGAGGCTGACAGAGGAACCCCTGGCTGGAGCCGGGGGCCGCCTGGATACCCTGGGCGGAGTGGGCTCGGTCCCACGTGCCACCCCGGGAGCCTACGGGCTCTGTCTCTGTCGTCGCCCATGGCCGCCACCGGCCAGGGTCGAACCGTTAATGATCCTTCCGATATGTTTCTCTCTCTCCTTCATGGATGACCTCTTAATCTTACTTGAATACCTGAATGAAGCTGGGCCCCGGTGATTGATTTGATTAATAATTTTACTAACATTTCAGACCTTGCTTTGAGTCATGGCAATTCACAAACTATGCCCCTTAACAGCCACTGTAAAGCCTTTATGAACATGCATCTTGGATTCTGCTGGTCACCACAGGGTATAACATATCTAGGAATCAAAATTACTAGTAACTTAGGGAAGATATGGGACATTAACTTTAACCCCTTATCTGATAACATCAAAACAATTCTGGACAGATGGAAGCTTCTTAATCTCTGTTTCATGGGGAAAATTGCAGCCATTAAGATGTCCCTTTCTCCCAAGATTCTTTACCTCTTTGCCAATATTCCTTTAGTCTTGCTTTTTTGCTAAAATTGATGAATTAATATGTAACTTTATCTGGGATGGGAAACCACAGAGATTTAACCGCAACAAACTTCGATCACATTGGAAAAAAGGGGGATTCAGACTCCCCTGGTTCAAAGGCTACCTCTGGGCTTTCCAAATGGCCCATACCATTAAATGGTTTCAGAAACCCTCCCCTCACTCACCACTATGGGTTGCAATGGAATCCGCATTGTGCCCGGGAGGAGTTCCCACTTCCTTCATTTTTAATCCCATTTCCTCTAAACTAAAATATCACCAGACTATATCATCCTCTGTTCTTTACTGGAAACTAACCCACAAATTCCTGAAATCCAGTCCAACACCCTGGTTTTATGTCCCCTTATGGGGCAATCCACTGCTCACTCTAGAAGATCACCCAATTTTCTGTCGTACTTGGAGGAACAAAGGCATTTTCTTTCTCAGAGATATCTTGGACCAGAATTCACTCACTCTTAGATCATTCTCAGACTTGCAGGTCACATGGAAACTTCTTAAACAGGACCTCTGGAAGTTTTTACAAATTCAGGCAGCTTATAACTCTCTCTCTAGTTTAGTGTATAGGCATACTCTTCTAAACCCATACATCTTGCACTGGACTTATTCATCAGTAAAATTAAATAGCTCCATTTACAAAGACATTATTGATAATCTACCTGATCAGTCTATACAGACCAAAAATTAAATGAAGTACTCTTCTTAACTACAATATTTTAGACGCACAATGGAGTAATTGTTGGTGTATTGCACATAATACCTTTAAAGATGCCTGTAGTTCTTTAATACAAACTAAAATCCTACATCTCTGGTATAGAACCCACTCTGTGCTCAATGAATGGACCTATTAAATAATAATAATTGCTGGTGCTGCAATTTGGCCAACGGGGATCTACTTCATATCTTGTGGTCTTGTGCACCCATTAAAAAGCTTTGGCATGAAGTCTGTTTACTTGCCTCCAGAATAACAGGACAAAAACTACCTTTTGACCCCAAGCTATTCCTTCTAGGCATCCTGATCCCCAATAGCTCTCTCCTCTTGCATGCTCATTTTAGATGGCTAAACATACTTTCTCTTCTGGTCAAATGTCTGATTCTTATGAAACAGAAATCAACTCTGGTGCCTCCTCTTTCAGACGTTCTTGAATGCATCTCTCAGTATGCCTCCCTAGACTGATTATCTCATGTTACTCATAACCAACTCACTGTATATGACAGATGTTGGCAGGATTACTTCAAGTACATCAAAACTAGTTCTTCTAGACCCTAATTCTTAGGGATATTTAGCCCTCCTTCATATTTTGCTCTCAGATTAGGTTTTCTTGAAACTTTTGTGCACAGATTTCTCCTCTTTTTTCTCTTCTTCCCTGTTTTCTCCATCTCTCATTCCCTTCTTCCTTGCTTTTTCTCTCTTCTTTCCTTGCACAATTTTATCTTCACCTCTCCATTACTGAACATTGTTCATATTACCACATTTATCACTTTTTGCAATTTACTGAATGCCTTGCCATAGCCTGCCCTAGCATGTATTTCGTACATGGTTGCTATTTCTGATCCTATAATACCCTATTGATTTTAACCCTTCTGCTCTCCACTTACATCCTGTCTAGGTTTGTGTTTTATTATCAATACATGTATATAAGGCTTCTCCAATATTTTTACCCCAAATACTGTGTTTTATTAAGTGATATTTTATACCTTACATGGAGGATAGTCTTCTATTGTATTAGAAGTGTGCTTTCTTATATACTCGAATTTCAATGAAAAGATAAAGTAAAAAAAAAATAAAAGGCCTGCACAGATGTAGCTGCAGCCTCACTGTGAACAGCACCCAACAATTTTACTTATATTGGGCTTATGGACTTTAATGTTCACTGCAGTTCAGTAGCAACATAGATTGTGATGGCAGATAAGGATTGCTGGTCCCAGCCACTCTGCTCAGTTCCATACCTTTTGCAAAACTGCATATCCTGCTGAGCCAACTGTCTACTTTTTCCTCCTCCCCCCAAACTGAATTGCATTATGACTGTCCCGTGCATTCTTGAATTTCCCAACTGTTTTTGACCCCGCAACCTCCTCAGAAATGCAGCTGCATGTGTCCACGACCCTAGCTGTGAACAAATACTGCCACACATTGTCCCTGAGCCATCCCCAAGACTGAATTTTTTTTTCTGAAAAAGCATAGTTCTGCCAGTTCTGTCCAAAATGTTCACCAGCCGAGAATAATGCCTGACTTTGTTATCACAGCTTTTAGTGTGGATATTGCCATCATTGCTTCTGGTTGCTTAGTCATGCACCCTTGGGCAGGTTAGGTCTAGAATACTAACATCCTCTAAACCATGTACCTGGTGTACTTTACAAAGGTTCAGTTTGGTATTCAGTACCCATGCCCCTCTGCCTCTAGATAATCAGCCTGGTACATTGTACATCATACTGCCAGGGATGATACTATTCTGAATTGGTGCTGCATAGTAAAAGGTACAGTACTGTATGCCACATCTGGGTACCTGTAATTTGTAATGGGTTGCCTACTTGCTCAAGGTGGCATGGGGGTTACAGTTCAAAAGCTTTTTAAAGTAGTTTTGAAATGGTGGCTTGGACACCGAGGAAGATGGTCACTTGAACCTCTGGCTCAATCCACAGCTAACAAAATCTGTCTGAATCTGCGGATATCCAGGGATCCCTAACCCCTTTAACACATCCAAATGTTGCCGTAGCTTCCCAAGTCTGTTTAATGGAGACTCTCAGCACCACTAGTGCTCCAGCAAATAGCTTTGTGGCACCGGCCATCACGCAACCTACTTTAGTTCACTGAAGGCCCTGAAGCACCAACCTAGTGGAACTATCCACCTATTACCAACTACTTAGTGGTGGTTAACTACAACAAGCATAATTGCTGCATTTTAGAGAATGAGCTGGTCCTGAAACCCATGCTGTCAGTTAGTAGTGGGAATTATTATTGTTGTGGTATGGCTCTGCCAAAAGCTACTGCACAGCCCCTCTGCTCTACTCCCAGGGACACCAACTCCCAGCCAGTGAATGTCAGTACATCGCTACAGCATATCACTGCCATGTTAGAAACCCTTCTGACAATGGTAGATACCATCTTGACAACTCTGTCTGGCACAGTAACGGAGGTAAGGGAACTCAGTAATAAATTAAATGTCACAGAACAGCACACAGAAGACTTAGAAGCTGACCACACTAAAATATTGCAGCGACTAAGGGACCAAGATGAAAAACTGGCCACTCTCAAGAGGAGGGCAGAAGACCAAGAGAATTGAGGGAGATGAAATAATATTAGAATCCTCAGGATTCCCGAGGGAGCTGAAGGCCAAAACACTGAAAGATTTCTAAATGATGATATCCCCAAAATACTGGGGGAGAGAGATGGCTAGGCCCAGTTGAGATAGCAAGAGCACAACCTATACCCAGCGGTGCTAGATTTTGTCAGGGTTCCCCCAGGCCTGTCATCACTTACCTACTGAGATACTCTGGGAAGCCTGAGACAAAGATGATCAGCTATGTTATGGGGCCCAACTATCTTTCTTTAGAATCTTTTCAGCTGAGGAGGCTGCTCATAGAAAAGCCTTTACATCTATAAAGAGAATGCTTGCAGAACAGGGATTTCAATTTGGCTTCAGGAGCCATATTGAGCCATACCTGAGAGGGTAGAGACATCATTGTGAAGATGCCCCAGGAGATCGAAGAATGGGCCTACAAGTATTGGCCCAGATTATCCCTCAGTACTACAACTCCCAAGAGGCTTTGGACTCTGGGACCTCAACCATTAGATAGATAGATAGAACACATCTCCAAGGGAAGGCTCCTGGGAGGACTATAATCCAAATCAGACTGTGCCACATCTAAACACCTCCCCCAGGTCTCCTCCTCATTGCAAATCACCTGAAAGGGATAATAACTGTAGAGCCACACAACATAGATCAGTAGCTCCTCTTTCTCCCTCTCTACCTCAGCGAGGCATAAGCCAGATGACCAGAATTTACCAATGCTCCCTTAGTGACCAGGGATCTCCTTCTAAAGGTCCAAAGGAAGCACCTCCCACCAAGCTGACCAAGAACGAGTACCTCAGCTCAGACTAAGTAGAAGACATTCCAGATGAGATCCTTATGGAAGTGGCTAAAAATACATCATGGGCAGATCTCCACCCAGATCCTGAGGGTGGTCAGGATTTCTCTAACATCCAGGTAAAACTGGGCTTGTTGACTTTCACAGAGGAGCTAGCCAAGGACATCCCTCCATGTACAGGGATATCGGGCCAACCTGAAGAATGGGTTCCAAATGACTGACTCTCATATGTCTGTATTTTGCCTCCCTTTCTCTTATATTTCCTTGTTCTGGGAACAGTGGCAGGCACTCAGTGACAAATGTAACTGTGCCCGATGAACAATGGCTCCCTCTTATCAATATTGTTTACCTTCTGGAGAGAGCATAGAGATAGCCGAAACTGTTTTTGGTGGCCACAGTGCTCTGCTGGTTGGGTACAACCCCCTCTCATAGGCTGTATTAGGTCTTCCCTTCCCTACTTCCTTTAATCGGCCCATTGGCCCTAATCGCTATACTTGATCTCCTAAAGTCTATGGTGCCTGCAGTAATTAGGGTACTGCACTGAACGCTAGCTGATTGCTCAATACCTTTCCTTGGGGTGTATCCAGGGAAGAGGAACGTTGACTCTAATGGCTCTGTAGACATGGAATACCTCCTACACTACAATGCAACAAACTCCTCCCTCCTCCCCGTGAGTCCTGCCCCCCCTTCATTTTGGGATCTTATCTCCCTCCCCCTTCTCCTCGAATGCTTTATTCCTGCATATATAACTGGGGATGGAGATGTGTGTTATTGTTTGGCTTATCTTCACATCTCCCCCTACAGGTGATAAGTCAGTACAGCTGAGTGCTTCTCCTCAATAGTGCAGAGGATAGCACCTCGTGCATACACGCATTCACCTTTAGCTTAGTGCTTAGTTAATCACTTAGAATCCCTTAACCCTTACTGTTAAATAGTTTCATTACATACCCCATAGAGGGGGCACTGTTAAAGTTTTTCTTGTTAATAAGTTAATTGGTGTCATGTTTAGTGTTGCAATATAACCATTTTACTTCTATACCAGGCTACCGCTGCCACTCTCACTTAAGTACAGACTACCTCTCCACATTAGCCAACCAATTCTCCCTCTTGTCTCTGACAACCTGCCTACTACTGCTCCTCCATCTCTTCTGGATAAGGGTGGTGAGTATTTGTATACTATCTTACTTTGGGAATTTGATGCAGAACACTAACACAGGTATTAAATTGATATCATGGAATGTAAAGGGCTTAAACCACCCAGTCAAATGATCCATGGTCCTCAGGCACTTACACTCCTTGTAGGGGGATATTGCACTTATCCAAGAAACCCACCTCACTGCAAGAACTGTATCATGGCTCAAGAAGGCATGGGTCAGTACTGTCTTAGTGAGCTCAGTGCTAACTAAATCCAGGGGAGTGGCCATCCTGGTTAAGAAATCATGCCCATGGGTACAAGAACAAGTTGTTGCAGACACTCAAGGTCGCTGGATATAGTGGTCCACTTTTTGTACCCAGGGGGACGAATGGGGTTAGCAAATGTATATGGCCCAAATCTGGACAATCCAGACATTTTGCTGGATCTTAATAAAGCAGTGGAGTCCTTAGCTGCTGATCATCCGCAAATCCCTATAATGCTGGGTGGGAATCTTAACCTCACCTTATATATTTTTCTCGATAAATCCAAACCAACTTCCCAAATACACCCTAAAACACTGCTGGCCCTGCAGGGGGTTATGGTGGAATGGGGCATACTGGATGTGTGATGTAGAGACCATCCATCAGAACGTGACTACTCCTTTTTTCCTCAGTCCATGCTACCTATAGCTGGATTGATTTTTGGCTTGCTAATTCTCCTGCTGCCCGAGATGTTTCCTATACCAGGATTCATAATATCCTAGTTTCAGACCATGCACTGGTATACTGCTTCTGTACCTCCTCTGGGCAGTGTGGATTTTGCACTAGATGGAGATGCAGCCCCTTACTCCTCCACAATCCTAAATTTCATTCCGTGATCAGGGAAACTGCTAAGGACCATTTCTCTTTCAACAATGCTGCAAATGCCTCTGCTGTTACAGTTTGGGAGGCCTTCAAGGCGGTATTGTGAGGACAAATCATTGCTTATTCAGCACATCTAAATGAAACTAGAAGGAATGAATTGAATAATTTACTATCTGAACTTTCTTTATTGGAAAACAGATTTAGGGCCCCCACAGCCCAAACACCAGACCCGACTCTTCTTAGGGACGTAGTCGGGCTAAAATATCACATTAATACTATGCTGCATCAAAAGGCAGAGTGGGATTTCCTCAGTCCAAGCATACACACTAAGATGGAGGAGACAAAGTGGGGAAATTGCTAGCATATCAGTTGAGGAAACAACAGGCAACCTCTTGTATCCATGCCCTTAAAGATACAGGAGATCAGGTGGTTACCACAACCCAAAAAATCAGTGAATGTATGCAACAATTTCACCAGCGGCTATACCAGACACATTGCACCTTGGAGTCCAATCAATTAAAGGACCAATTGGCAAATTTCTGTTCAGCTGCCGATATCCCTCAATTATCTCAGGATATCCGGACTGCCTAGGCAAACCATTTACAGAAAGGGAGCTTCTGAATGCCCTAAACCAGCTGGCGAAAGGTAAATTCCCTAGTCCAGATGGTATGACCACAGAACTGTACCAAGCCTTGAGTGTGGACATTAGCACCACTCTACTCTCTGTGCTGTAGGAGGCTCATATGACTGGCATTCTCCCCCATGCATGAGGCCTTAATCACTCTCCTTCCAAAAAAAAAAATCAGATGACCCCCTTAATTGTGCTAACTACCGCTCAATCTCTCTTATCTCTGTCGATAATAAAATTGCAGCCAAAATGCTTGCCACATGTTTAATAGAAGATTTGCCCTCTATTATCCACCCGTCTCAAGTAGGCTTCACTAAAGAACGAGCAGCAGTCGACAATATCAGACTGATCTTGGACCTGAAATGGCTTGCAATGCACTCTAAAAACCCAATGGCAGCTATAGCAGTGGATTTCTGCAAGACCTTTGATTCTGCCAAATGACCTTATCTTCATGAAATTCTCCTGCGCTATGGGTTTGGTCCCTATTTCAGACAACGAATTTGGGTGCTGTACAATGCCCCTCTAGTCAGAATCCTAACCAATAAACACATTTACCACCCTTCCCACTGCAAAGGGGTACAAGACTGGGTTGTCCTTTACCCCCCTTATTGTTCTTAGTGGCATTAGATCCTCTTACATGGAAACTGCAAACCACGGAAGATATTGCAGGCATAAAGGTAGGCCAGCATACATACCTGACTGCCTCTTATGCAGATGACCTGCTTTTAACATTGGCCCATCCACAAGAATCACTCCCCAAAGTTTTGGAGGTTATGAGAGAGTTTTCACAATGGTCTGGACTGCAAATCAATCAAAGACTAGTGTAACCCCTCTTAATGTGGCATGCACAAATTTGTGTCTGCAGGGCTTAAAACCAACTTGGGCTCCACACAGTTTCTCATACCTCGGTATCACCATCCCAACTAATTGGAAAAAATCATGAAAATGAGAACTTTGGTCCCCTAATAACACTGTTAACAGCAGAGGTAAACCATTGGCGCCGCCTTAACCTCTCTCTCCTTGGCAAAGTAGCTGCAATCCACATGCTGCTGCTACCCAGAGTAGCATACCACCTTAATAATCCTCCTATTGCCTTATTAGGCAAGGTGTTTCACCAGCTAGACAAATTGATTGCATTCTTCCTATGGGAAGGCAAGACACCTAGGTGGAGCTGTAGGAAGATGCGGGCTCATTGGACTAGGAGGGTGTGGGACTCCCATGGCTGCAGGGTTATCACTGGGCATATACCTCTGTGCAGACTACCAAAAGGGTTTATCCCCTCTACCTCTCCGCCTCCTCAATGGGTTTAGCTAGAATCCCGGCTGATACAGAACATCCCCGTGGACCTACTCTTAGCTGCCACCCCATAGACTCCAGCTTGCTCACCCCAGTTATGACTGAGACCATGAAGGCGTGGTTCAGAATTATGGCAGCCTCCAAAACTCTGAAGGTGGCAAGTACTATATCACTCCAGTACATGGCTCTCTGGCATAACCATCTTCTCACAGTGGATAATAAATAGCTCTATTAGCCAACATGGGAAAGCAAGGGAATACATATCGTTTAAGACTTATATATACACATGACTCCAATATGATGATGTATTTTGAACAGCTTAAGGTCCAATATTCCCTTCATTCTAATGACTTCTGGAGATACCTACAACTCCGCAGTGTGATCCAAACTCTTAATGGAACACTCATACTGGACCCTAAGTGGAGTTGGATATCCTTATTACATCTCAGAACTTCCTCCCAAGGCCTAATGAGATGATTTTACAGCATCTGGTGGGAGGCACAGCTGGATCACACTGAATCCTGCAGGGCCTCATGGAGCATGGACCTCCAAGTCCCTATCACCACAGAAACATGGTCCCAATGCCTCCACCTAGCCCACTCTGCACATCAGGATGTTAAGAGTCAGCTGATACAACTTAATATCATTCTTAGGTGGTATCGTACACCTGCAGCTCTCCACTCATGGGGTCTCCTTCCCCACGCAAGGTGTTGGAGATGTTGACAGGACCCAGCAAACATTCTGCACCTCCTGTGGGAATGTCAGGCCTTAACCCCTTTTTGGTCTGCTATAGCAATGGACTGTTCCGGTATTCTGGGACTACCTATTGATATCTCCAACCTGCTGCTTTTACTGGGGAACCCTAGTCTCCTGGGCCACTTGCCAAAACCACATAGAAACTGGCTCTTGGCAGTCCGCTTGGAGGCAAACAGGCTTTTACTTCTGTCCTGGAGATAAACATTACCCCCACTCATCACCCTTTGATGTTCTG
This sequence comes from Neoceratodus forsteri, assembly GCA_016271365.2. Classification (NCBI taxonomy): domain Eukaryota; kingdom Metazoa; phylum Chordata; order Ceratodontiformes; family Ceratodontidae; genus Neoceratodus; species Neoceratodus forsteri. The sequence goes on from CM057458.1 coordinate 553,282,780, forward strand.
CTAAAGTGAGATTAGCCACCTTTGAAAGGCTTAAATATTATCTACTAATATAGAGAAACAAATTAGCAATTTACAGATTTGGGATCCACTTGGAACCAGTGATCATTCTTCTATTCTTTTTGAAATTCAACAGTTTAAAACCACACAAAGGAAGTTATACTATACTAAAAATTATAATAAAGCACATTTTCCCAAAATCAATAAATACTTACAAAGCATAAACTGGGAATCTAATCACCTTAATTGTACAACACAACAAGCTTGGGACTTTTTTAAAAAACATTGTGCATTATTTGGAAAATACTTTTATTCCATCTAAAAGGAAATTTAATAACAATGGAAAAATTACCTCTTTGTTTAACAAGACAATTAAAAATCAGATTAAAGCAAAAATTAAACATTTTAGGAAACTCAAGAATAGTTCTGTTCCATGTAAAACTACTCTATTGCATAAATATAGACTATGGGCTGGATATTCAAACTGCTCTATTTTGTGGCGCAAGCCCTTGCACTGCACAAAATAGTTGCACAGGGGTGTGGCCGAGGTGATATTCAATGGAGTTGCGCTATTGAGCAACTCCTTTGAGGTGATTACCTCCACTAAATACCTGGGGCTAACCCTGGACCAAGGCTTCACCCTAAAAAATCATGTTGACCAACTCACCAAAACTATACATGGGAAACTCGGTATCCTCTACAGATTAAAGGACCAGATTATCCTTGAAGCCAGAGTTGCCATCGCAACTAGTGTCCTTCTCCCTAAGCTCACTTACGCGGCACCTGTTCTCCAAGGCATTGCCTCTACGGAACTTGGCAGGTTCCAGACCCTATACAATAAGATTGTCTGATTTGCCACATTATCACACCCCAGGACCCACCACTGTGAGGCTCAATCTAAGCTCAGCTGGCCGTCATTGGAAGCCCGCCTCATCTACCCAACAATATGCCTCACATTCAAGCTTCTGGGGCCCACATCTCCCCCTAGTCTCAAAGGAATAGTTAGGGTAAAATCCAATCTGAGGTGTCTCCGTTCCTCAGATCAAAATCTCCTTGTGGTCCCCAAAACAAAGACTAAAGCTGGGTCCAGGTCCTTTGCTTTCTCAGCCCCTTCCTTCTGGAACAAACTCCCGCTGGAGGTAAGGGAGACAGGATCAGGCCCCTGCTTCCGGTCTAAGCTCAAAGCACACCTGCTCGACAGGAGCACTTGCCAATGCCTTAGGATCTGACCTTACAGCAGGGCCCCTCCCTCACAGGGAGGTGAGTAGTCTTCCCCCTCCCATCTACCCGAAAAAAAAAAAGTAATCTGTTTTTGCCCTCGTGGCTTTCACTGTTAAACAATATGTAATTTACCCAATATGTACTGCTCTGTTTACCTGTATGTATTTTCTGCTTACCTGTATGTTATATTTTACCCCCGGGTCGCCCCTGAAAAAGGGACCTCCAGGGCCCAGTGGGCCTACCCGGTCAACAAAATTCAATAAATAAATATCACCCCCGGCCACAGCCACTGTGCATGGCACAGTGGAACTTGTGCCACCGCAAATGGTCAGAGTGGAGCATTCAAGATGCGGTGGCACAAGTACCATTGTGCCATGCGCAAATTTCCGATATTCAAAAGGTGACATGCAAATGAGGCCATAATTCATGCAGGGTGCAGGGGGGCCATTTGCATCTATTTATGGCCCCATTTGCATGCCATTAGCATGCAGGTGTGCCGATTCCCAAGAACAGGCCTGGCGCCCTGCCAGGCAGCAGCCGTCGAGACCGGCGTCCTACAACCAATCGTGAGGCAATTAACCCTCCACCCATGACTGGCCCGATCGCGGGCAGCAATTCAACCCCCAAGGACATATCCCTGGTGGTCCAGTGGACCGTGAAGCCCGATCGCAGGCAGCAAAGTTTCCAACCCCCAAGAACATATCCCTGGTGGTCAAGTGGACTGATGAGGCCCATTTGTGGGCAGCAAAGTTTTCAACCCCGGCAGGGTAACCGCACCAGGGATATGTCGTAGGGTTGAATTTGCTGCCACGATCGGGCCAGTCGGTGTGGGGTTGACTTATGCCCGCGATTGGGCTAGTGGAGGTGGGTTCTTTTTCACTTCTGCCTGCGATCGGGCTAGTGGGGTTTGGTTCTTCATTCACTTCTGCCTGTGATCAGGCCAGTCGGAGGTGGGGTTACTATGTGCGCGAATGGGCTGGAGGGGCACAGGGGAGTGATTGAGGCCACCCACAGGTGGCAGCTGCTGTGTTGCACCCTGCAATGCAGCAGCTCACCTGTGGGTGGCCCTCGACTTGCTCCTTTTTGGCTCAAAGTTGTGCAGGCGCAGGTTGGGGGTTGCGCCTGCACAACTCTGCACAGACCGCTGAATATCAGGCTGTGCAGTTTATGCATGGTTCCTCTCCCTCCGGTTCAGCATGCCTTCATTAGCATTGCATTGTTGTTAACTTGACTGGGGGTGCAACTGCCTCCTGCTAAATATGGCAGTATGGTGCAATTTTGGACTTGTGCAGGTGCAACCCTATTGCGCATGGTGCAACCCTTTTAAATATCCAGCCCTATCTGTTAAAAATTTAAAAAATTCTATTAAATTGGCAAAAAATAAGCTGGAATTTAAACTAGCTCACACAAAATACTGTCACAAATCTCTTTTTTCTTATATAAATAACAAAAAAAGGGGTATCAAGGACCATTGGTCCCATTATAACCAATGGTTCTCCTTTATCTGATACAGAAATCTCGAATCTCTTTAATAAATATTTTTGTTCTGTCTTCTCCCAAAAATCTTCTATTAGTACACCTAAAGTTCACCACACATATCATAGGTTTTATCCAACTGACATTTTACAGGTTATTAAAAAAAAAAATACTAGTCCATGCCCAGATGGTATTCATCCATGATTTCTGATCAAAACTTCTATAAATATCTCTATACCACTGCCAATTATCTTTAATAAATCCTTACAAGAAAGCATTGTACCAAATGACTGGCATTCAGCAATAGTTACCCCTATATTTAAAAAAGGCAATAGAGGTTCTGTGCAAAATTATTATCCAATTAGTCTGACCTCAGTTGCTGGTAAACTAATGGAATGGGTAATGAAGTCTTTGCTAGATCAAGATTGTAAAAAATTAGGAATTTACGATTCAAATCAGCATGAATTTACTCCCAAGTATTCCTGCACCACCAACCTGATATAATTTTACAATAATATAGGTTCTCTACTAGATGTGGGTATCCCTTCTGATGTAAATCTTTTGGACTTTAGTAGAGCTTTCGATAAAGTCTCACATGAAAAACTCATTACTAAAATCCACAACTTAGGTTTGTCATCTGATATTGTCAAATGGACTTTAAACTGGTTGACAAATCATTCTCAGAGAGTCAGATTCAATGGCACCTTGTCTGATCTGAGTAGTGTGATATGTGGTGTGCCACAGGGGTTGGTCTTGGGACCAACACTGTTTAATCTCTTTATTACTGATTTACAAACAGGGCCAACAAATTGTATGGTTAAATTTACAGACGATACTAAATTAGGGGGCAAGGTTAATAATCAAGAAAACATTTCTGCATTAAAGGAGGATTTGGAAAAATTAACACTCTGGGCAAATGATAATCTTATGCAGTTTAATCAAGACAAATGTTTAGTAGTGCATTTCGGTGCAAACAATCCAAAAATGATATATTACATAAACGGATTACCACTTCACTCATCAAACTGTGAAAAAGATGTAGGTATATATGTTGTTAATAAACTTACATCAAATGATGACTGTGTCAGGACTGCTTGCATGAACAATAGACTTTTGAGGCAAATAAAACATACTTTTATTAACCACACTGAATAATGCCTTATTCCATTGTATAGAGCATACATTAGATCATATCTAGACTATAGCCAGGGCCTCTGGTGTTCTGCAGCAGCATTTTCTGATTTCTGCGGCATGATTTATTCATTTCTCTGGCAGAATGCAGTCCTGGCATTGGCTAAATATGATGTGATGTCATCTATGACATCATGTGCTGAGCATAGAGGAGGGGCTTCAGGATAAATGAGGTGGAAAAGAAAGTCTGACACTATGGAAAAACAGTACATTTATATGAAAATTCACCAAAATCAATGAATTCTGTGGCACTGTATATATTCTGCGGCATGATGCAAATTCTGCGGCAAATTCTGCAACCGCAGAACCACAGAATTCCAGGGGTCTTGACTATAGCTCCCCTTTATGGAATCCAAATCAAAAAAAATATAAATAGAATAATAGATAGGTTCTGGTGTATTACAAGGCAGTAATTCCATCGAGAGGTTCTGGGGATACAAGAAACCTCATGGGCGAAGCTTCAGAGGTTTCTTGTATCCCAAGTTTCAGATAAATTTCTGGCTACAGAACCTATTGATATTTTGTAATATATGGATGCGAGGAATTTTTAAGTTCTTACTTGTGCCTGCTGTATGGCGCTGCGGTCTGCAGAGTTAGTAAGACTCCCGAGTGTTGTTCCTCGCTCCTTGCTCGCACCCCCCACTCCTGCTCCCGCTCCCAGTCCCATTCCGCATGTTTCTCTCACAAAAAAAGAAACAAAACTTGGTTCACACAGTAGTCACATCGGTAATCCCAACTATACTATTACGAGGACCAGAAGTATAGTATTATTGGGCCGGAAGTATACTATTACGAGGACCGGAAGTATACTATTACGGGACTAACTACTGTATTACAAGGAATTTTTTGTATGCATTTTGGGGGTATTATTTTCACTATCCATATATTACCTAGCAATTCTTGAACAGGTTCAAAGGAGAGTGACCAGAATGATTCCAAGATTAACAAATTTGGATTATCAGAACAGATTAAAAGTTACTGGTCTCTTCTCTCTCTCTTCAAACCAGAAGACTAAGAGGTGATATGCTTATGGTTTTTAATTTAATAAATTCACCAGATCTAATAGAAAATGTGGTCTAACATTCTCCAAAAGGAGACATGTTCTGAGACTGCACAATAACAGCTTGAGGTAAAAAATGATAAAACCAGCAAAAGCGGAAACTTTTTTCCAATAAGAGCTTCTATTGTATGGAACACTTTGCCACAGGAATTAGTAGAGGCACCTAGTGTCACCGTCTTTAAAAACAAATTAGATGTCTGGTTTAGGGATAATAAATAAATAATGTCCCACATAGTGTGGGGAACAGTCTCGATGGGCTTTGACCTTCTTCTGTTCTTTCATACCAAGTAATACCAGGTAAGTAATATACCAGTCATGGGCAACTTGCTATATACCATCAGAAATGGGGAGCATACTTAAATTCTACCTTATGTAAGGTCCCCCTACCACTTAATCCTCCTGAACAGTGAGATCTAATATCAAAACCCTGCCGGTGGATACATTTTTTGGGATATGTTTTGAATTGTTGAGGAGCAGCTATACTTACTTCTACTAAGCTCTGCCCTTTCTTCTTCTAGTACTATGTCTATTCTCCTGTATCTTTGCCAAACCATTTCTTTGGAAGCCTTAAATACTTTTAAGAAGAATCCTCTAGTAGGGAGGAATGGTAGCATATTTAGAACCCTACAAGTATAGGCAGGGATTATAGCCAGTATTGCTTGTATGAAGCCTCAGAACAGTTGGAGGTTGGAAATCTTATGTCACTCCATATGTCTTTTGTGAAATATTTATAACTTGGTTGGTTGTACATGAGACGCTACACTATAGGTTAAGTGTCTGTACCGGCCTTGTGTATGTAATGACTTTTGAAGGAAAGATAACAAAATAAAAAAGTATTCCATGATAAAAAAGTAGTTTTGAAATAAATGTCATATAATCAGTCCTGGCCACTTTGCTTCAAGTGGATGCAGTTGGGGTGGGGTTCCAAGTTGTTCACCCATTAAAGGACATCTATTAAATTTGTCTGGCTTGATCTTCCTGCTGTGAAACAATGCCAGATGAAGGTTTGTGCCAAAGCACTGGGGTCTGAGTTTGAGAGCCCTGATCTAATAAAATGCACTTTGCTGTAACTTACTGACTGTAACTGTATTTTGTTCTTGAGTGTTATGTGTGTGACTTTGGTTTGAATCCTGGGGTAGCGACCCTACACACAGCACCATTCCACTCGCTTGTTTTGCAACAGCTGCCTTTGGACTTCCTATGAATCAGTGATGCCTTGTGTCCTGTGCCCAAGTTGCCTCAAGGTACTCAATAATTCTTTCTACCAGAAGTTATTCCATCATTTCCCCTACCACAGAGGCCAACTGAACATGTCAGTAGTTTCCTGCATCTACATTGCTCCCACTTTTGTGAAGGGTAATCACATCGGCCCTCCTCTGGTCCCTACCTTGCCTTCACCACCACATCTTTTGGAGAACCATACAGGGTTTTTTTCCATCATTCTGATTTGTTGATTTGCTTCACACAAAGGCTTGTTGCCTCTGAGATGGCAGTTTTGATCTATCCCCCACTGTTCCTCCTTCCATTCTTGCCTGTTTGATATCGTTTTTCTAAGGCTTCAGCTAACATGTGGCATATTTAGGTGTCCAACAAGATTACAGTGCATACAGAATCTGGTCACAGTTTTCCACTTCATAAGGCCAACATTAATTTTCCGGGTCTGGCATTGGCAGACGTGGTATGCTGGCAATCTCATTAACTGCTACCATATGACTAGAACTGCATCTGCCTCCCCTCCCATACAGACAGACAAACAGACAGACACACACTTCACACCCAAAGAAAGTTTCTTGTAGAAATCATGAATAGGTTCAGAAATCATGTTTATTTGATAGCAGAAAACTAGCAGCAGCAGAAACCACTTTGTTAAACAACTATAATATATTGACATTAGAAACATACAGTGCAGTACAACACAGTGACAGGTCTCCTCACAGAATAACATTGGAGTCTGCAATGTGTAATGTCACTTAAGCGCCTCCACACCAAATTTGCAGGGAGTGCACAACTGTTTGTTGATTTGATTGCATATTTCATGCCTCCGTTAAGGGTCCAAATTGGGGAACTGCATTTCCGTGTTCCTAATGTCATGGTGCCACAAATGTCTGGCATTACCTGCTTCCCAAAAGTCCCATTGTAATTTGCATTGTTAGTCCACTCCTCGTACCTCTCCTTGGTGATGGAGTGTCTGAAAAATAGTGCTGCATACCTTCTCCTCCTCTGTGCTTTACAAGTGTACACCATCTCAGCCAATGGCTCCTTCCCTGGTTCCTACAGTAGCTTTGAAGTGCATTACTTTGCACTTCTTTGCATTTAAACTCAACTGCCATGTTTCCGACCACTCCAGTACTTTGGTAAGGTCATCCTGCAGCCCCTTTCACCCTTCAACTGTACAGTACAGTATATCATCTACCACAGTTTCCATTTTCAAATTGTCTATGAACAGACTGGTACTACTCTGGATCCCGTATGAGATATTTGCTATTAATATCCCTAAACTGTGTAGCCCACTCATCACATCCCTAAGTGATGAGGTTCCCCTCCCACCACCACCCCCACTAACACCCTTTGCTGCCTTCCATTCAGCCAGTTGGTGATCCACTTGGCCATCTTTGTACCCACCCCTGTACTGTGTATTCTAGTCCCCCTGCCTCCCATGCATCACAGAATCAAATGCACTGCTGAAATCTAGCTACAGAATATGTACTGCATCTCTCTTGTCCAGTTCCCTGGATACCATTGTCCTCCTAAAAGGGTCAACAGCCTCTCTTATGTTTGTTTCTATGAGCATTGCCAAAGCAAAGTGAATCAGGATCCTGACCATAGGCCACACCTAAAGTACTGTACATTTGGTTATTATTTCAGTACACCTGTTCATGTCAAAGCTGAGTAGAAAGGCAGCAGGGAGTGCTAGTCACATGCTGTAAAGCAAGTACAGAGGGCTAACAGAAGTTTTCTGAGTTGCTAGCCCTTAAAACTGTGGGTGAAACCATTGTATTGGGAGACTTTAACTCTAACTGGTCTGGGAATGGAGTACCTAGGCTGATAGATGTTTTGTCACACACTGGTCTTCAGCAATTAATTAACATCCCCACAAGATTAAATCTAAAAACAAATAAGCGCACTGTGCTTGATTGTCTTCTCGCAAACAAAGTAAATCACATTTTAAGGTGTGGTTTGATTTCAGATTCACTTAGCGATCACCACTCAGTATTCTATCTCTGGAAACATTCACACAGACCTACAATAAAGCCTACGATCTCTGAGTTCAGAAACATTTCTGGCTTTGTTGTTTCTGGTTTTAGAGATGGCCTACAGAACATAGATTGGTCTTTTCTCGAGATAATTCCTGATGTTAACTGTGCTTTGCATTACTTTATTACAGAATTTAATAGGGTACTGGATATGTATGATCCATTTATCAGAAGATGTGTTAGAGGTAAAAAAACTAAATGGTTAACATATCCTTTATTTAAATTACTGAAAGAATGGGACAAACTGTGGAAACATTAAATGACAAATCAAATGGAGGTAAATTTACAGAATTACAGGTGCTTAAGGAATAGATGTACAGTCGAGATTAGGAAAGTGAAGGCACAATACTTGAGGCAACAGCAGACTGCGGGATTGACAAATAGTGCAAAATTTTGGAAAACCATTAATAATATGATTGATTCTCAGTTTGATTCAAAGTTTCATATGAATAAGGATGGTGAAAAACTAGTGGACCCCCTAACAGTGGCAGATTAATTTAATGTATTGTTTATTAACTTGGATCACTATCAAATCCAATATAAATCAGGCATAGTTGATAATAACACAGGGATCTGTATGAATAACCCGAAATTTTACCTAAAGGTAGTGACATATTCAGAGGTGTTTAAACTTCTGAAACAACTTAAGATAGATAAATCCTGTGGCTTTGATGGTCAAATTATCTCTCAGACAGGTTTCAGATGGTAAAGATAGGTAGTAGTTTATCTGATAAGGCTTTGGTCAAGTTTGCAGTCCCACAAGGCTCCATGCTGGGGCCAATTGTATTTTCTTTATTTTTTGATTCAGTCACCTGATCTGTTAAGGACACCCATGTTGTTACATATGCAGACGATGCTGTTGTCTTTAGTTATGGGGGAACATTGTCAGAACTCAATGTAACTCTGGCTAAGGAACTTAAAATAATTCAAAATTGGCTGATGAATAATAAATTATTACTAAATAGGCAAAAAACAAAAATGATGGTATTTGGCTCTCCTATTAAGTTAAAAGCTGCTGGTTCTGGTTTACAAGTCGAGTCGTTAGATGGGGTTCTGTACTAAAATGTAAGCAGTTTTAAGTATCTGGGGGTAGTTTTAAATCCAACATTAATATATGAGTTACATATACATGTTATTAAAACTAAAAGACATTCTAAAATTGCTTTATTATATACATGAGTAGTTTTTTTGACAGATGAGGTGTGTCTGGCAATAGCTAACCAATATTTGCTGCCTATTCTGAATTATGCCTCAGTAGTGGTGGATAATGCTCCTTATAGTATATTGAAGCAAAAATCAGTATTGCTATACACAATAGGAAGATTTGCATTATTAATACCCAATAGTATACATCATTGCACTATCCTGGAGAATCTTGGATGGCTATCAGTTGAATATTATTATAAGTTTGTATTATCCAAATGTGTTTATATAACACCACAAACAGGGATACCTTTAAAATCTAAAAAATCAGCTTGTGACTCTTAGTTTTAAATCACATACTAGATCATCAGGGGATTTATCTATATTAAAAATTCCATTTATGTATCCCTCAAGAGGACAGCGATCATTTGCATATTGTGCACCTAAAATATGGAATGACATTCCAGTACACATAAGAGGTATAGGTAGTTATAGGTCATTTACAATAGCCCTAAATACACATCCCAATAATTTGTCTAAATGCAGATGCTACTCAGATTGACATTCTTCTGATCGAATGTATTAGTTATGAATCTATAGTTACTGTGGCATGGATTTTTGCACAACAGCTGAATTGTATCAGAGTTTTTAAACTAATGTTTAGACATGGAATTTACATTCCTATTAATTATGATTTGTATTATGTCTTATTTGTTTTATGTTATTTTTGTATGTATTTTGATGGACCATGGGTCGTACCTGTAAAAGAGGATTGTATCCCAGTGTTCTTCCTCCATTTTCTCCCCTGCAATGATGCCGGTTGTGGAAGCATGCATGCACCTGCTCCTCCAGTCATCTGCCCTATCTCCACCCCCATCTGTGGTGTTGGCATGCTGCCCCCAGCCTCCAGAAGGGTTCAGTCATATACCAACCATTGGCACTTCCCTGAAGGAGAGCATTCCCTTGGATGCTCAATCCTTTTCCTCCCCTGCTGACCGCTGGTGGCCCACGCTCATTCCTGAACATGGGTCAAAAGTGTAGCGCTAGGTAAGGCAGTGCCATCGGGCTGGCATACACCCCCTCTTTTACATCACCACTCAGTAAGGCCATCTCCACGATATCAGTTTCTATGTTGCCATCTTTCTGAAACAGAACAAGTGAATACGTTGGCACTGAGAATTGTTTCCTGCTCATCATTTTCAAAGGTAAACGGTCATTAAGTAATGATTTAAATACAAAGCCAAGTAAAACAGTATATGAAGTTGGACTCTAATGGGTGCAATTTATGGTTTGCTGAAGCCTCATGAATGTATGACATCACGGCTTCTAATTGGCTAAGCTGGTTCTTAGAAATGCAAATGTTGCTGACCAATCAAAGTAGTGTACTGTAAATTTGATTATACAGTGTCTGATTGGAAGACACAATTGATGCTGTATGAGCCAATCAGAGGGACTGATGTCACTCTGGCACCACCAGTTTCATTATTCAGGTCTGAATTACAACTGTGGTTTACTATGCATCCTACAACATGACTGAAATTTGTAAAGAAGCATTGGCAGTTCTGTCAAAGTATCGTCAGTCAGGAAAGACCTACAAGGAATGTGTGTCATCCCTGAAGGACAGTGGCATCCATGTGACTAAGCAGGCTGTAGCCAAGTGCCTAAAGTGTGATGGGGGAAACAACTCCTCAAGAAACAACCAAAGTTTGGAAGGTAAAGTATACTTTAAATCAGTTTTGTAGTTTTGATGGCCAGCAAAAATGTTCCAAGCCAAAACTTGATATTAAAATTATGTTTTGAATAATTTCTCTCTTCCAGAGATGTATTAGAAGCAATTGACCAATTTTATGAATGAGGATGATGAATGAAGCGACCAGAAATAAAAGAAAATGTTGCTATGTGGCCTCTCAGTGAACATCTCCAAGTCATCCATAAACAAACTTCGAAGGCAGCTTGGGTGGAAGTTTGGGAGAGCAAGGTAATGCACCACCAAGTTACTTTTCTGTGTTTCTAATGTATGGCTCTTCAGTTCTTGCACAACACAGTGTTGATGCACATTATGTGATGGTTGGAGTGCAGACAAGAAGGCTTACATACTTTAGATACTACACAGTTTGGTAATAAACTAAGTGACACATAGTCAGGTTCTGCCTGCCTGTTTCACTTTGCTGGCAAGTATGAGAATGGTGAGATTCTGATCTCTGTCTCCATCTCTTGACTCTCTTGCTCTCTTTCTAATGTGTTGGGAAAGGTGACAGACAGTAGGGAAGGGATGGAGTAGAGACATACAGTAGAGGCATGCATGCAGGGATGAAATACACAGCAAGGTGAAACAGGCATACTTAGGTTAGTAATGTTATGAATGTGCAAATGTCAGGGATAATAGGACATACTCCTGAAATGAAATTAACTGAGGCACTGCTGGAATGTATAACTTTTCTTTACTGATTTCACAATAAAGTGTTTAAGCAACATACGTGATGGTTGTAGCGCAGACATGAAGGCTTACAAACATTAGGTACTACACAATCTGTTAATATGACACACAGTGAAGGGCTGTATGCATGAGTCACTTTGCTGGCAAGTTGAAGGATGAAGTTTCTGATGTCTGCTCCTCAACACCCTACTGTCTCTCTGTTTCTGCCTCTCTTTCTAATGTGTTTCTTTGTTGGGGGAGGTGAGAGAGATAGTAGGGAAGGGGTGTAGTAGAGCAATAGTAGAGGCTTTCACAATGAAGTGTTTTAGCACCTCATGTGATAGTTGGAGAGCACACATGAATGATTATATATGTTAGGCACTATACATAAGGATTAACCTATGACAGAGAATGGGTCTCTCAGGGATTAATGTATGGTGGGGGGGTTAGGATCTCAAGACTGAAGGCAGAGTGGTTCCAACCACCCAGCCGTACATTAATCCCTGAGAGACCCATGCTGTGGAGTGGTTTAATCCTCTTATAACATGAGGAACAGAAAGGGTTCAGCACTCTTTTTATATGTTTCTTTTCCTCATGTTACATTTGCATAAAAGTAATTTTAAAGTGCAAAATTACAAAGCATCTGAGAGGATATTAAGGTTCCTACCATAGGGAAGAGAAAGGGGTTGTACCTGACTGGAGAAACTACTTACATAACTTTTTATATTGTGACTGCAACAGTGAACAATTATTGGTTACAAGCAGATGTGATCAACATTTCAGAATATGTGTTCGTTTTGACTGACTTAGTTTTGTAAACTGTGGAACCATCTCAGTTTTTCTGCTATATTTAATGTTTGGAATTTGGCTGCTGTACATTATGGGAAATGCATATATTTAAATGCAGAGGAGATCTGAGATCTGGTAGTTGTTGTTGCAATTCCCTTGGCCAACCTACAGATGGTAGTACACTGAGACTTGCATCTTTTTTATCTGTGAATTTTATAGCCAGCATTGCACATTAATAACTTTGCCCTCTTTCAATTGATTTACATGAAATTTAGAAAGCACAGCTTCTGTGTCACAAACTCTTAATCCTGTAAATTCCATATAGATCTGTTTAGGAGAGGCAAAGTTACAGTGGTGCAAACAAAATGCAAAAGTCTCAGTTTTTGAAAATGTTAAGCCTTTTTTTGCCACCCAATAACCAAAAAAATAGGAGACTCTGAAACCTGAAACTTTCAGGTTTGATTGAGATTGGTCGAAGGTGTGTGCTTTTGTGGTTTTTAGGTCCTACTGTTTAAGAAGTTTTTTTTTTAAATATTTGAAATAAGATGTGGAGGCAATCTGGGAAATCAGGTAATCTGGAAAATCATATGGGGCATACATTACTGTATAGTTACTGAAAGGGTATGTGTTTCTGAGCTTATAGACCAAGTGAAAAAAAGCACATTACATAGTCATGTAGATGTTTTCAAACTACTTATGATGAAACAACAAGAAATTTCACATAAGTATTTCTATTTTTGTTTGACAGCCATCTGTTGGCCGGCCATGAATTGCAGGCTAAGGTTGAATGGTACTAGTACATCTGTAACAGGTTCTTGTGAGGGGGTAAGACAATGTCAGCAGACACAACCATACATTAATTGAGGATTATTGAATGGTCAGCTGATGCAAGTTGACCAGTCTTGCACAACCCTTTTCTCTTCCACACATTACAAGATCTGTTAATAAACTAAGTGACACATAATTTATGGACTCAGCAATTAGAACCAGATGTGATAGGCATAACAGAATCATGGTTATCCCAAAGTATATAGGATATTGAAATATCAATGAATGGTTACAATCTTTTTAGATCAGCTAGGGGCAAGAGGGGTGGTGGGGTTCTTTTATATATTAAAGATAACTTGGGTTTAGAGGAAGTTGCTTTTCATGGAACTTTAGAAGGGATAGCATGTCTTTGTGTAAAATTTGAAAGACTTCAACTTTTAATAAATATAGTGTATTCTCCCCCTAAGATAAATACAGACACGTTTTGGGTGTTGACATCTAAATTAGTGTTCTTGTCAGAGGGTAAAGACATAATATTAATTGGTGACTTTAATGCCACCTGGGGTAAACCCAGGGGATTGAAATTAGAAAAATGTCTTGAGATATTAAATGTAAATCAGATAATAAATCAAGTCACAAGGAGTAGCAGGATTAACAGTTAGGGTAGTATTTTGGACCTAATGCTTCTCTCTAAGGGATTTAAAATTGAAAAATGTCAAACTCTTCCCCCCCCCAATTTGGGTGACCATAACCCTGTATATTGTGTCATAACTGACACAAACCAAATCACTTAAAGAGAAAAAAAAACTATTATAAAGAGAGAGTTCAACAATTATCATCCAGATCATTTTGTATGTGACCTAGAAAATGCAAAATGTGATATGTTGTGACTAATCCCTGATGTAAATTTGGGGGTTGAAGAATTTTCTAAAACATTTCTGAAGGTCTGTAACAGGCATGCACCACTTAAAATTAAAATAAAGAAAAAAAATCTTCATTGGATAAGTGAGTTCCTAGAGAAAAAAAGTTGCATTAAAGATAGAGCTTGCAAAAGAGCCAATAAAACAGGAAGTGAGGAAGATTTGACTAACTTTAAAAATAAATGGAATGAATGCCAAAAATTAATCAAACTAGCAAGGAAAAATTTTTACAATACAAACATTGAAGCTACTCAGGATTCACAACAGTACTGGAATATAATAAAATAATTAGATAACCCTTTAAGGGCTAAGCCACAAATAAAATGTTTAATAACAATGGAGAGCCCCTCGACTTGAAAGCTTCAGCTCAGCTGCTAAACCATTACTTTATAACATTACCAGATGTTACTATTTATTTATTTTATTTAGTTTATTTAGTTTTTGTTGACCGGGTAAGTGCACTAGACAAATCCTGCCTATTTTACAGGCACGACCTGGGGGAGGGGGATACAGATGAATGCCAACTGATCTTGAACCAGATTAAGCTGTTGGTGGTATTTTTAGTGAAAGAGGGAAATTTGGCCAGGACACCGGGGAAATTCCCCTACTCTTTTCAGTAAGTGCCATGGGATCTTTAACATCCACCTGAACTACCACCAGTCCAGGCAGATGGGACCTCAGTTTAACGTCTCATCCAAAAGATGAAAGACTATTCCAGCAGGCTTATCAATATGAACTGATTCTGATAATAAAATAACTAATAATGAAAATCTTCCCCTCTTTTACTTCAGTAAAATAAATATAATGAAGTTAGGGATGAGATCAAAAAATTAAAAATTTAAAAAATCTCATGGTATCAATAATATACTGTAGAACCTAAATTTATTAAAGATGCAGTAGAGCTTCTATCACCAATTTTGACAGACCTATTTAATCAAAGTTTGCTAGAGAAAGTCTTTCCTTCTAGTTGGAAGATAGCAAAAATTGTCCCAATATTTAAGGGAGGTGACTCCAATGATCCCTCGAATTATAGATTGATCGTGATCCTCTCCATCCTCTCCAAGTTAATGGAGTGGATGGTGTTCGGCCAGTTGTATTGTTATTTGGAAAAATATGCCGAACTGACTAAATTCCAACATGGTTTTAGGTTGGGATATTCAACTAGCACTGCACTCCTGGACTTTGTGGATAAAGTGGCAGCAGTCCTGAATTGGGGGAAGTCCATGGGTGGAGTGTTCATCGACCTGTCCAAAGCCTCTGATTTGGTTGACCACCACCTGCTATATGAGAGGATGAAGAGGATCAGGATTGCTTCTAGGTCTTTACAATGGTTCAAATCTTATTTGGGTCAAAGGAAACAATGAGTAGTTATTGATGGAGAGTTTTATGATGAGGGCAGTATATTAAGAGGTGTCCCCCAAGGATCAGTCCTGGAGCCTTTATTGTTCCTGATTTATATAAATGATGTACCTACAAAAATTAACACACACATAAGGCTTTATGTGGATGATACTGTACTTTTAGCATCAGTTGAATCACATGGTGAAATGTCAAAGTTGCAGTTGGACTTTGATATTTTACAAGATTGGTTTTCCAGTTCAAAACTTGTATTAAGTGATAAGAAAACTCAAGTCATGTATTTTGACAAGAAACCAAATAAGAAATTGACAAGAGATAGGGATATACTAACGAGGGATGGGAAAACATTGTTGATTACTAATCAGTATAAATACTTAGGTATTGTGATAGACCATAACCTATCCTTTTCAGCTCACATTAATAATACAATAAAGAAAGTTAACAACAAAATTGGAGCATTATGCAGGTCATCAGGAATACTAAATCAACAAACAAGGAGGTTAATTGCAAATCAGTTGATAGTACCCACACTTGAAAATGGCAATTTAGTATATAACTTTATGGGACAAAAATATTTGGACAAACTAAAACATATAATTGAATTGCAAGATTTGTCCTAAAATGTAACTTTATTACCCATCATTGCACCATGTATAATGCACTAAAATGGGACAGTTTACTGACATGGTTTAAAAAACAATATTCAATATTTATATACAAATTAAATAATGGGATGATAAAAGGTAATTTAGACTTGGCCTATAGTTGTAAGTGTCATCCCTATTTATTAAGAGATGTGAAGCAGAGGTCTCACTTTTCCAAAAATTAACACAAAATCTGGATATATGACACTACAGGCCCAGGTGGCAAAAATTTGGAACAATGTTCCCCCTCAACTAAGAAATGTAACAAAATTATCAACATTTAAAATAGGTCTGAATGATGTATTCCTCACTGACTGTACCTGTATGAAGTGATATATAAAAAGAGGTATACGAATTTAAAGTAAAATATAAAAGTCTGACATATAACTGAATGAAGTATTTTTACACTAAGTAAATATGATGTTCTATGAGTTTTATTGTATGAGAGTGTGTTGTTAGGAATGTATTGCAATGTCTTTGATATTTATTTATAACTTGATTGCTTGAACAGGATGACTTTGAAAATAGGTCTTCGGACCTAAAGTCTTGTATATCCTGTATAAAAAAAAATATTTTTTACCACTACTACTACTACTACACAATGAAGTGCTGTATGCATCAGTCACTTTGCTGGCAAGTTGAAGGAGAGTTACTGTAATTTCTGCTGTCTGAGAACACCCCCCCCACATGGTCTATATACTGTATGTATGTATGGCCATTACATGGCCAGTGGTATCTGTCTTTCTCTCTTTCAAATGTGGGTTCCTAATTCATTGTGGTAGGGGAGAGAGATAGTGGTGATGGGGCTGTACTGCCCACAGTTGTTTCAATGAGGCCTGTAACAAGCCTGTGACAGTCACATTCTCACAGTTCAAGCTGAAAGGGATCCACAAATTATATGCGCCCACCAAAAGGCAAGTAAAACACTACATTTAGAAATAATAAATTACAAATCAGTGTATGATATGCATAGTACAACTAATAGTGTTTATCTGACAGTGCATTACCTGTTACAGAACAGTCACAATTGGAATACAGTACTTTGCAGAATAAACATTGGCCTGTATTTTTGGCAGGACCTGCCCTATGATATGCGAGGCAAACAAGGTGCTACATGTATAGAGGGTGAGGCAGTGGCTTGACGAAGGAGAAAGATTTGAAAATGTTATTTTCTCCAGTGAGACATGACAGCTGAAAAGCCACACCATCACGGTATTTCATAAAAAAGGTAGAGAGCTGTCCAAGCCGAAGCCCAAGCACCCACTTAAAGTACATGTGTGGGGTGCCATATCCCGTCGTGGGCCAGGGCCAATAATGATTTTTGAAGGTAAGAGAGTTGTAATGTGTGTTAAGGATTTGCTTCAGGTTTCAGGCAAGGTTGAGCATTCCAGCATTTGCTCATCATGTTTAAGCGATAAAGCGTGACAGGGTGTGTGTTTGATTTTCCCATGCCTTCTGTGGTATAGCACAAGGTGCAGCCAAGTGACTGAACACCACAAGGAATTGGTAAATCCACCTAGAACTCACATCCTGGAGTTCACACCGTTGAGTGCCTTATAGTGAGCGTACAATGTACTCATGTTTAAAATTCCTTTAAAATGTGTTTACTGTGGTATTCTATAAATGGCATTCCTCAGCTGTGGGTTATCACAGGATAGTCCCACAGTCATGTGATGTATTTTTATCAAAGAGATGACAGGATTTTCACATACCATTGTATACGTACCAATATACTATAAGAAATCATGCTGTGCTTGTAACTGAGATCCTGATGCAAGTATTCCTGTGCTATATTTCAAGCATTATGGATTGTGTCTTCTTCAAGGAACATATCATGAAGGAGGTGCTTGCCCCTAAATTGCAGAGCAGTGGTCTGACAGGCCACATCACTTCTTCCAAGTTACAGTACTGTACTTTTGTGTGTGGATGGCATCTCAGTACTTACAACATCCTTACAGGTCTTAATGGTTATAGAAAATGTCCCCACAGGCAGCTTCCGCAAACATAAAATTGCCAAAAGGGGGGAAAGCATGTCAAAAATGAAGACTAAAGAATTGTACTGTACATGTAGTCTAATAACAGAACAAAATATTAAGGTATTTAAAAATGAAGAATAAATTATGGTACTGTACATATGGTCTAATAACTGAACAAAATATCAAGGTCTGATCCACCAATGTATTTCACAAATAAAGTCACAGCAAAGACATACACAGGGATTTGCATTGGTGTCAATACTAATTGCCAAAACTCAGAATCCCAACATTCAGGATCCCAAGTTCAGCTGCCCGGCACACACCTGCCTGACAGATGGAAGCTGGTGTCGATATGGGTAAGGTAGCAGATGTGATGAACTGCTACCTCACCCCTAGTCCTGCACTGCAAGAGAGGGGAAAATCTGAGGCTGGCCGAGCTGCTCCTCTGATGGCATGGAGGGCCACTAGCAGCTCGGCCAGCATCACACTTCAGACCCAGGTTCTGTTCCGGGATGGAAATTTTGGTACAGTGCTCTATTGCCCCCCCCATAATTATTTTTAGCTTACTTTGAGGCCCACTCCCCCTTCAGAGTTGGTTATTTTAGTTATGGTGTACAGAGAGCTTGCCTCCCAGATTGCATTAAGACCATGTCGGTCTTCTGACAGTCAATTTCCTGAACTCAGGCTTATGGAATTTGGGAGTCTGACTGTTGGGATTTCATATTATATCCATTTGCATTACTTGCCCATGTTATATAATTGTGATAACCTTTGCCATGCTGTGCTGTGAGTTTTGATACAATGTTTAGTTGGACATATTCAGTATGGTGGTATTACTAGCATAGTCTGTGTCATCATACCCACTTGACAGGTATTGGCAATGTGCAGAACTGTATGTAATTCACTGTTGTTCACTGCTTATAGTGCTGACCCCAGAACTGTAATTTCTCAAACAGATAATGACCCAAAGTACACTGCGGCCTAGAGATGTTTGCAGGAACAAGGAATAAACTTGGTTAAAACTCCAGCTGAGTAAGTACAGTAGCATAATACTGATGCATTACAGTATTATCTGGCACACTGTCATGTGCAGCCTGATAGCACATGGTGCATTAATTTGCCTGTGTTGGACTGCATACTCTGCCGAATGACTTTGGGTATGTACTATGATTTGTAAGCAGCAATATCAAATTGTTGGTTTGAAATAGTTATCCAAGGGCCTGGCATGCTGCTTATTTAGCTGCAAAATAATTTTGTTACATTCTGGTGTGTCACCAGAATGTAACAAAATTGTGGTTTCTTATTGCACCATACTGTACAGTAATGGACTGTTTGTTGCAGAGATTAAATCAGTGCAGTTCTGAAGTGCAGGGCGATGCTAGGAAGTACTGTAAATCTGGTGACTGTTTCATACTGGATTTAATAAATTTAAAAAAGAACTTGATAAATATATTGGTTTTTGAAAGCAGTGCCCCACTAGTGTGGGGGGAGGATGAAGATAATAGGCTTACGCCTAATTACATCCAAAATATACAAAGTACAAAGCAGATTGCTAGAGATCCACCTGATGTGTCTGTGGATAAAGAGCATGAACTTGGGGAGGGGGGGGGGGATGCGATTTGTTGCTGCTCTTTTACATTAATTGTTAAAAACCCTGAAAAGATGGAGAAATGCCAAAAACAGCAGCAGTACCAACATACATACTTTTGTTCACTGTTTGTGGTTTAAAGTCAGGCAATTGTAAAAATGAAAATAGCAAAGTTCTGCACAAATAGTGCTTGCTGTGGCCATTTGACAAGACCCACTATGGCATGTCCTCAATGACTCAGACTGCACTGACTAAAGCATGTACAGTGCTGTGTAAGGAAAAGGCTATTTTTATAAGCTAAAAAATAAGCAGAGTGCTAGAGTTTAGCAGTGTATCATATTTATGTTTTAATTAACATTTTCCAAAGAGACAGCATGGAATCTTTTGTGGCTAGCCTCTGAGGGTATCAGCACACTGTGCAGTTGTTGTAGCATTTCCTGAACCACATTACAGTGAAGCTAGCACAATTTCATGATGGAATTTTTTTTGAGCTCAAGATACCCCAGACATCAGGGAACCAGGAAGCCAGCACGTTTTGCTAAATGATTGGTGGTACACACCAGGCAATGTGTGGAGAACGTCAACTTGAGGTGTATTGTCTAGAAAATAAAATCCATTTCCAGTGCTGATCACACTTGTTACACTAGTAGGCATTTTTGCATACAGATGTCTGTTTCTTTACTTCAACAAGTAAATGCAAGGTTCTGACACTGACAATAAAGCAGGGAAATAAATTACAAAAAAAAAAAAAAACTTGCAGCCAGTCTCAAACCCAGTACTTGCATGCTACAAGCAGTAACTCTAACCACTACTCCATAAGGTATTTAACAAAGTAAGCAGACAAGCATCACCTCTGACAGTAGTTACTTCATTGGTGGACAACAGTATATAGCAATTTGCTAGAGTTCAGCCTAATGTGATGTTTGTGGAAAAAGCACATGATCTTGGGGAGAGGGAGGATAAGATTTGTTGCAGCCATTTGAAATTTATTACTACTGCCCCTTAAAAGCCAGATAAAACATTAATAAAACACAACTACAGTCCCACAGTACACTAATTTATTCACTGTTTCTGGATAAAACCCAAGTTAATTTTATTGTTTCAAAAAACAAATTTTGCCACATATGGTGCTCACTGTGCCCACCTAATGTGATGCTTGTGGAAAAAGGGCATGCAATTGGGAAAGGGGGGTATGTGATTTGTTGCAGCTATTGTGAATTAACTATTACTACCCCTTAAAAGCCAGATACATGGGGCTTTTCTGAACAACCAAAGAGGAAGCAGCAAAATGCTCATGCTCCCAAGGGAACTACTAATTAAATAATTAAAATGTGAAAATTCCATTTTTTAAAAGTCTCTGTAGTTGTTGTTCCCATGCCTAGCTCCTCGGTATCTCCAAGATGGGTAAAAACAAGGGTGCTAACCCTGCTTCAGCTGACTTTTTTGCTCCAAAGAGACAGACTTGAGAGGAAAGACCTGGACCATGTGGTGGGGCCTCAGTCCCCAGTGATTTCACATTTAAGGAGTCATCTTTAATATCTATCCATACTACCCTACTGAAATTGGTTTGAATGGTGCAGGAGCTGTACAAAAAATTGGATACCTTGGCACCAAGAGTTTCAGCCCTTGAAACCCGAATGGACCAGTGCAAGGTGGTTGTGCAGTGACTGTAAACCTCTGTGCTGAAATCAACAGATGCTACAGTTAAATCAATAAAATAAAATGCTGTATTTCGCCAGAGGCTCTAAACCGTTGAAAAACAGATGAAAGAAAAACCTTTGTGTGGTGGGGCTAACAGATAACATTGAAGGGGTGGCAGTCTAGCCTTTGCAACAACATTTCTACCAACTGGAGAAGAGGAGGGAGAGATGGGATATGATAGGGACATACAAGTATCTTACATGGAGGAACAGGGTGCAGGAATACACTATTTTTAAGCAAAAAAGATGTTCCAGGATTAGGGGGCATGGGATGAAGTTGGAGGGTGGACGATTCAGAGGAAATGTGAGGAAGAATTTCTTCACAGTATGGGTGGTGGACAAGTGGAACACCCTACCAGAGGAAGTGGTGGGGGCTGAAATAATCACAGGATTTAAGAATGCATGGGATAGACATGAAGGAATTCTGGAGGTGAGATTTAAGGGGCAACAGACTCCTAGGAAAACATAAAGTAAACTTACAAGCTCAAATGGGCAGACTGGGTGGGCTGTAGACCCTTATCTGCAGACTTTACTGTGTATCTATGTATCTATGTAACTAAGTTCCAGAAACAGTCAGTCTGTAAACAGGAACGAGGGTCTGCAAGCATACAATGGTGGCAACCCCCTCAAAATATGACAGAAATATAGAAAAGCAGCTTGCAAATAAAATGCAGAATCCATATTAAACAACTGCAATGCTGTTAATTTCAAGCACCACTGTGTACAAACCCCTAGCGCCTAAGGTCCCCTAGAAGGCACAGAGCTGAGGCAGTAGGGGCTTGTACACAGTAGTGCTTGAAATAAAACAATATTGCAGTTGTTTAATATGGACTCTGCTTGTTATTTGTGTGCTGCTTCTCTATATTTCATGCCTACCAACTATCCTGGGCCTAACGGAGGATGACCCCCTTCTACCTCTTGAGAAACCATACCACATCACTCCCAGTCAGGCGGCAACAGATCCCTCTGCCCCAGGGACATTTCCAATAACTTGTACAGGGGTAGGACACCAGGACCATGTGCTTGCAATTGACAGAAGACGTAGGGCCCTGAAATATGGAGATGAGGTCCTGATGTTATTTCCCAGATTTCTCCTACAGTGCCTGTCAGCACTGTAAAGCATTCGACAGCCTCAGGGGTCGACTCAGACAACTAAAATGTACAGCACCAATTACTTTTGCCAGCAAAACAGACAGATTTGGAATGGTCAACAGTACCTGTTCAATGAGGTAAAGATGAGGAGAAGATGGTGCGTCACATGAACAAGACTTGGAGGAGGGAGAAGATGCTGGGGAAATCATCCAAGGAGGACTCATGTACTGAAATGATATTTGCACTGTAAGTGAGGGACCCGGGTGCAGGTTTTTGACCTTTCAATACATTTCCCAATGGGATGTTATTGTCCAGTAATCTGTTTTAGCCAATGGAACTTTAACTGTTTAACACTGAATATGTTTTTCGCGGGTCCGGGTGTCCAGCACTTTAATGGGATGGTGCCTTACGTGTGGCTCACACTCTGGTCTTCTGAAATGTTTTCCTGGATTATTACAAATCTGAATGTCCTGCTTGTTTATGTTTGAAGATAGACCTGAACTGCTAAAAGACTGTTCTTTTGGTTTTCTCAACCTGTGTCGAGGTGAGGGGTTCTCCATTGATTTAATACAGAGTGCATACATGGACATGTATCAGTCAACTGTTAATTAACCCTGATTGTGGTCGGGCTGCAAGATTTAAATGTATACTGGAGTTTTCTATTTATCTCTGGAGTTTGGGGATAACATTTTTACTGCACTAATGTAGTTTGTAAGCTTTGGGGGAATCTTATGACTTTTAAGTCAATATGGCAGTTAGGCAATACTATTTCTCCTCCTTAAACTGATTCCCCTTTGTTCTTCCATGTCTGCATGCATTGGGAAAATAATTGCTTAAAATATTGTATTCAGGTATTCCCTCTATGTTGTAATGAATGGGGGAGGTGTCTTTCACTAATTCTTTGTAAGTGTACAATTGTTGTTTTGATAATCTGGCTAACCTTCCATGTAAAATGATAATGTAAATTTATGCTTACAAATCTCATAAATAGAAATTACTGAAAAGAAAGCCAGATACAACAAAAAGCACACACAACTACAGTCCGACAGTACAATAGTTTTATTCACCGTTTCTGGCTAAAATCGTCAATGTATTACTTCCAAATACTTCAAGACTGCCAACTTTGGCATAGCATCAATTATTCAGACAGCAAATGAAATGATCAAAACTAGAAAATACTGCAAAGTACTACCTATCACACTTCTGGGTCTAAATTATTTGCTCTCCATATCCTTGATGATTTAAGGGTCATGTGCTGAATAAATACCGTACTCTCTGTATTTCAACAACACAGTCCCCAAGGTACAGGGAGGTTAGCATTTACTGTTTGACAGCAATAGATAAGGATGCAGTTGACATTTTTTATAAATCTCTTTCACATGTACAGACTTTGTTACCACGATACCACAACTGACCCCTCATGATATGTTTCTCTAGGTCCAGTCATTTCATCTGCAGACCATCCGCCATTCACAAGTCCAGGGCAGAGTAGAAACATAGAAGCTGATGGCACATAAGGACCACAAGGCCCATCCAGTCCACCCATTTCTTTTTCTATTTTATGAGTGTGCCATTGGCCTTTGCTCTGTCAACGGCCTATCTATTCATCTTCATCTGTATTGCTCCCTTATGCCTATCCCATGCCTGTTTGAAGCCCTGCACTGTATTCATATCCACCACTGAATGATGCAATTATGGTGCTCACTGATAAATGTACTGATACATGCACAGTATATGTGCATTTTGTTGTTTTGTGATTGACTGAAGTGCTCGACTGGACAAAATAAATAAATTCATCTGGGTAACAAAGCTGGAACATGCAACACAATAAAGTAAAAAAATAAGCAGCTCCTGCAGTACAGTATGTTGTTGACAATTACTGCCACTTACAAGATCGAGTCACAAAGTTGATGGGCTGCAGTGTATATCAAGATTTTTTATGAAGGTGCAATTATCAAAATAAGGTGCAGGGATCATAAAATGTGTTTTATGTGACTATTGAGGGTCTTCATTTACTCAGATAGTACACAGAATGACCAGCGTTGGTGGTAGGGGTAGCTGGCAGGAGTGGGTGTCGAAATGGCAATCAACATGGGAAAATTATTTCATTATAAGTGTAGCTTCTGCTTTAAATTGTTACAGACTTAATTTACTTTTTGGGGGGGGGAATGGGTGGGGTAAAAACAAAATAGGGAACTATATTTAAAAAACCAAAACAAATAGCTGGCAGCCAGTCTCAAACCTGGTGCCTGCACATCAGAAGCAGCAACTCTAACCACTACTCCATAGCACATTCAGTGAAACAAGTGCACAAACATCACCTCTAACTGCAGTTACTTCATTGGTGGGCTACAGTATATGGCAGATTGCTAGAGTTCAGCCTAATGTGATGTTTGTGGAAAAAGGGCATGAGTGAAGGGGTGCGATTTGTTGCAGCTATTTGAAATTAATTATTATTACCTATTAAAAGTCAGCTAAAACATGAATCAAAAACAACTACAGTCCCACAGTACACTACTTTTATTCACTGTTTCTGGATAAAACCAAGTCAATTTTATTGTTTCAAAACACACACTTCAGCACAAATTGTTTTGGAATATGCCCATAAAATATTTAATTGCACTGCTTTGACATATGCTTAGATTGCGTACCAGTCCTGACCTCGACTCAGTTCACCTGTAACCGGTGACCAGCTGCACAATGTTCCAGCAAATTCACGTATTAATGCTGCTTGTTAGTGCTTGTTCTTAACCAGCAATATAGATCCACAGTATATTTTGTTTCCCCATCAGCACAACCCTGCGAGAGAGCTTAAAACCGACAACAGAATGACTAACCGATTGAAATGTGGGATACAGTGACACCTGCTGGAACATTACGAGGTAATGGGTAGGATAAAAATTCAGAAGCACCTCCTGGCACATTTTCATTGAATTACATGCATAAACAGCATTGTGGGTCCATTATTAGTAAGTGCTGCATACCACTATCGACAACCGATACTGAATAGCACATGATGTATTCCGAGCTTAATGATGCTGCTAACGGGCATTATGACACCTGCCTCTGCCGCCACCAATACCAATAGCACTGCAAATTAATGTGGTGATGGACAACTTATCAGTAGCAGGCATTGTATGCCACTAGCTATTAAAATTATGATTCCTCCTTTTTTTACTACTGGTTCCCACCTCGAAAGCATGGCCTATTCATTCAAGGCAGAAATAAAGGACATCTTCCCATTTCAAATGGGTTTCTTCTAAAAAGGCTATACTTGTCCTAAGCTTTTTTTAAGTGTTGTACCATGTGTCATTTATACTTATTTTGGGCCCCTTTAACATGTTATGAGATAAATGTAGGTGCACCACTTATCTGGGAATATAACAACCCAGGGAAGCCAAGGGGAATGCCAACCCACATTGAGTAGTTAGAATGCCAAACCCAGAAATAGAATGGATAACAATGGAAAGGGATGCTCTGGGAATACCATCCCCCCAACCACAACAGCACAGGACAAAAAGGAAAAAAAAACTACCATCAACCCACAGATAAAAAAGGCCCCAGTCATCCCCAATCCCTTACCAAATCTTCCTGACCGAAGAAGCAAAGAAGAGATAAACACTTGAAGACACATGTCAAATACCTCAAAAACCTCGTAATCCACCCACAAGAGAAAATAAACAAAATCACTGTCACAAACCCCACTCCTGGGGGCTAGGCCTATAGAGCTCACAGTGCCCACCCTTAAGTGCAATCTATGATGGGGGGACAGGGATACCCTCCTCATGCTTTTAGAATGCTTGCCGAAGTTACAACTACACCTCTGCCATGAGGACCCAGGGCATCCGTCTTAACTCTGGATAAGGGCACAATACCAGTCTCGAATCTTGTAGCCAGATATGAACCCCTCTTTGGCTATTACACAATGGAGGAAGGCCCAGGCATCACACTCTCTTCTGGAGTAGCAGTGTAACCTCTGATCTGGCTTTCTCCCTACAGTACATGCAACAACCTGGCTCAAAATCCCTACAGACTCTGGTATGAAACTCTGGCATTCTCCCTATTCTTCCAGATCCCTTACAGACACTTTTTTTCCCAATTTGGTTGCTATTGGTGACCCCTCCAAGCAATTAACAGTTGCCACAGATTATTAATGCTGCTTCACAATTCACATACAAACAGAGATAAATATCACACAGGCAGATATTCTTTAGAAAATAAATGTTTTACTAAAATACTTAAATAAATACAGTTACAACTAAAAACATACATTAATTTGGGCTACAGTATACATAAACAAAAATGGAAACATAAAATAATAATAATAAACTATTCGTTTCAAGCAAAATTCATAAAATACCAAAGCGCTTTTACAAAACACAAACAATAAATAATTAAAACCAGTGTTAACATGACAGAATTCCACAAATTAATAATCAGGGTAGGCAAGATAAAATACAAATGTTTTAAAAGCAGATCTCTATAGTCAAGCACCCCCTTATCTGAAAAGGTAGAGAGTTCCACTGGGTCAGAGCCACAAAGGCAAATGCACCAGCTCCAGAGGTCTTCAAATGGACACTGGGAATCTCCAGCAATCTCTCTTCAGCTGAGCAGAGTGATCAGAGGGGGCATTAGGAACAGAGAAGCTCTTGCAGATAACGCTGTCCCTGTCCATGTAGAGCCTTATACTGTAGGTTAGCAAGCCAACCTTGAAGGTGATCTGCCACTGAACTGGCAGCCTGTGCAGTCCCCGCAGCACAAGTGTGACATGGCTAGATCAAAAAAGTCCAGTCAACAACTTAGCCATGGTGTTCTGCATCAGCTGCAAACAATGGATATCAACCCATGGAAGCCCTAGGTACATAGCATTGCAGTAATGAAGGTGGGAGGTCAAGAAGACATGGACCAGTGTCAGAAGATTACCAAACTGAATCAGGTGCCTAATCCAGGTGATAATTCTCAGATGGTAGAATGATGGAATGAGGTCTCGACAAAGGATGACACCTGAGACTTCAGCGTCAACCCCTCGTCAAAAATAATGCCCAGACTCCACACTCATTTGGAGGACATCAGCTTGCGACCACCAAGCAACAGCTTAGAAGCCTGCCCTCCTGTGGACCCTTTTACCCAGCAACCTGGGTCCACCACCAAAACCTCAGTTTTGTCAGGATTCAGCTTCAGACAGTTGGCACTCATCCAGCCCTGAATCTCAGTGAGACAGTTGTTAAACACTGAGACTGTATCATCCTGATCAGGCACAAAGGACCTGTATAGCTGAGTATCATCTGCATAGCAGTGAAAACTCAAGCCATACTACTTTACAATGTCTCCCAATGGCAGCATATACACCACAAATAACAGGCAAAAGCACAGAGACCTGGGGTACACCACATAGTAGTGAGAATGCATCAGAGGAATAAATTCCCGCTGCAACTCTCTGAGATCTACCAGTGAGGAATGAGTGGAACCATCAGAGTACTGTCCTTGACAGTCCAAAGATAACCTGCAGGCACTTCAGTAATACATTATGATCCATGGTGTCAAATTCTGCAGAGAGATCAAGGAGGACTTAGATGGAATGAGTTCTCTGATCTCTCACTATCAGGAGATCATTAAGCACCCAGACCAGGGCGGTCTTGGTGCTGTGCCTCTTCCTAAATCCCGACTGGAGAGGATTATAGATGTCATGGATGGTAAGGTGGTCATCGAGCTGCAGCATGACCACCTTCTAAATATCATTGCCCACAAAAAGCAGACTAGAGATGGGTCTGTAGTTGGCAAGACAGTCTGGCTAGAGAAGATTTCTTAAAGAAGGGTGTCACCACTGCCTCCTTCAGTGAGTCAGGAAACTGACCCATCTCAAGTGAACTCTGGACTATCTCAGCCAGGACCAGGCCAATGACATCAACACACCCCATAAGGAGGTGACTTGGGCCGGATCCAAACTACAGCAGGTCAGCTACATACTCGATGATCCTTAGGACATCCACGATTGCTAGCTGGCTAAAAGCTGACCAACCAAACCGTGGTTCTGCAACCTCCAACTGGTCACCGCCCAACCCATTGAACCAAGTTAAGCACATCTCTGATCTAAAGTCGGCAACCTTATCCTCAAAGAAGTGAGCAAACTCATCACACTTATGTGACAATGCTCTCTCAACTTGAAGACAGGCTGGATTGCACAGTCTGTCCACAGTTCGGAAGAGCTGAGCACATCGGTACCTCACAGTGGTGATCTTCCTAGACATGAACTCTGTCTTCTTTTGGGAGATCACCGATTGGTAGTCTGAAAAATGGACCATCAATCTAAGCTTGTTGGCATCGAGACCAGATTTCCACCAGCATCACTCCATCCTTCATCCCTCTCTCCTCATCTCCCTCAAGGTCCCATCAAACTTAGGGGACAAAGGGCAAAGGGTGAGGGGGCAAACACAAACAGGAGCAATGGAGTACAGAGCTGCCACCACAGCCATGTTATAAGCTTGTAGCAGGTTGTCTGGATCCTTGCTAGCAGTCAGAAATCCTGATAGATCCAGTACTGCCATCAGGCCATCTGGGTTACTCCCCTTAATGGGTAGTACCAGATCATCTCCACAGGGGAAGACCTATGATGGGGACCTGGAAACTGAACCTGATAGTGTAATGGTCAGACCAACCTACTGGCTCCACCACCAAGTCATATGTCTCCATACCCAGGAAGAAAACCAGGTCCAGAGAATGACTAAAACTATGGGTTGCAGAAGCAACTACCTGTGTGAAGCCCAATGATGTCATTAATTGGATGAAATCTTGACCAAATTGTGAGAGTTCATTGTCAATCCAGGCACTGAAGTCACCAAACACCATCAATCTGTGTGACTCCAACACCATGTTGACAATGAATTCCATGACTTCCTGCAAAAATTGCTTTCCATCCTCGGGTGGATGGTAGATGAGAAGAACTCTGCACCCCACACTTGCACTCAAAATACATTCAAAGGTCTGGTCTCCCCCACTGGCACATCTATCAGGTCCAATTCTGTTTTAAAACAAATGGCCACACCCCCGCCCCTATGATCCAATCTCGGGTGGTGCATCACCGAGAAGCCAGCGAGAACTGCTGACTCTGAAATCAGGTCAGTATTTCCATCCAGCCAAGTCTCAGTGATGCAAGCCAGGTCTGATGATCCAACAAGATTGGCAATTATTGCAGTCTTGTTGTTGATGGACCTGGCATAGCATAACACCACCCAAGTTTGATGAGACTCCAAGGCTGATCGAGTAAGCTGCCCACTAAAAGTGGAGCCCTTGGGTATGGGGACCACACAGGGAGAGCACCTGTCCAGTCTCCATTTCATCCCAGGCCATCTCCTCAACTCCGCAAGACCTATCCATCCACCACACTCTCCCTCTTCACAGTCCAGAGTCCCCCTCCACATCTCCTCCTTACTATCCCCAATGTCTGGCAATGACTGTATACATCAAAATGCAAAGGGGGACAGCTAAAGGGACAGAGGCCCCAGAGTGCAGAGGAGGAGTGGTGCCTGACCAGGAGAGCCACCTGCCAACACCTAGCCACCCAGAACAGTCATCCCAAATTATCACACCTCAAAGTACCAAATAAATTAACATGAATAAAACAACCCCCCCCAAACAAAAACAATTATATCCCCACTAAAATACACAAATACTAACTTAGCATACCCAACAACCCCCTAACCCAAATAAATACAACATTACATGCAGACAAAGTTCAGGCTCAAATAACAGTGCGACTAAAATTGTCCAGATTAATGTCTCATGCCAGCATACTAAAGTGAAATTCACAAACTTAGTATCCAAAGAGCCATGCCACACTTCTCAAAAAGATTTATAGTCAGAAAGGAGGGCTCTCACCGTCTAACCATCACCTCTCACTGTCACATCCCGTAAACTGATAAAAAGTAATAAAACTCCAGAAAAGAAGCCCTCTCACTGCATCTCCAAATCAATCAAGAATAATACAGATTTATAATTGTTCAACTCCAACAGAAACTCTTGGGAGCCCAACTAGTAGTCCACAGCCTGCTGAAATATCTGAACAGGGACAAATCTTCTGAGCAAAGATATTCAAGAGTCCATACATAACCAAGTCCCAGCCCAACCCCGAGGCAGGCACCAGGGCATGGACCCACTCTCCCCCCACTTGAACTAACAGAGAAGCTCAAACTCTGCCAGGCAAACCCTATGGCCCTAGGAATTTGATAAATGCATACCCTCCGACTTGTACTTCTGACCCCTCATGGGAAAACAGTTATGATACCTGACATTACACTCTCACACAGGACTGCTATAAGGATGTTTTCTGGTTTTTTTTTTTTCCCTTTCATCTTGTCAAGGGCAATACCTTGGAACACAGCATCCTGCTTTTTGAAGTTAAAAGGGCCATCTCCTGAACACTTTATTCATCTCTGTTTCTCCTTGGTCAGTTAACTATTGGAAATATCCCTTTGATCAGTCATCCCCAAAGCCTTAGACAATAACTTGTCAGATTCCTGGCAAGCAAGTTGGCCTTCCAGGTCAAAGGAAGGTCAAAACCTTTTTTTTCTTTTAAATCCAGTATTTTCTCTACGCCCCCTTGAATTAACACTGGCATTTACATATGTTGTGGGTTGTATGCTGTATTGTATTGTATTTGAAGTTTAATGTATTTGATGGGTTTTGTTTTGATTCTGTAACTATACTGTACTTAGTTTAATTTTTGACATAATTTAGTGCCTCGCTGGAATTTAGCTTGTCTCAGCAGAGTTGTACGTATGCACTGTTTTTCTCAGCTGAATAATTATTATTTTTTTACTACTACTAATATACACAGAATTACATAAAAATATGCACAACAGAATTACATCTACAAATAAGGACTGGCAGCCAGGCAGCTTGCCACAATCATCAGTAGCTCGGGTCCAAGCGACTGCACCTCAAACCCAACTGAGTCCATGATACAGTTCACACACTGCTGAACTGACCTCCCATCCCCAACCCCCCCAATTATCCCATAAGTACCAGACATGAAAACATACTTTTACTACATAACCCTCAAATGCTATACTGTACATAGTAACTAGTTTGCAAAGGTGAGATAATACTTAACAGCAACAATATGAAGAAGACAATAACAGGCTGAAACATGCTAAACATGTATTAAGTAACTATTAATATAGCAGAACAAATAACATCCGGAATATAACAAATGCCATGCTGCACAGATTGGAGTACGACAAAGAACATACAATGAAGCAGAAAAAAGTCCACCCTGTAATTATAAAATATGAAGGAAGGCAAGAAGTGTAAACCTATAAGCATTATTATATTGTAGCACTAAAATACTGTTAGAACATGAACATGAAGCAGTTTTATCATATCTATGTTTATTCTGAAATCAGAAGAGATAACAGCCCCCTTTGTCACTATATTAGGGCCAAACAAATTGTGGAAGACCAAAATATGTAGAATGGAGCTATAGAATTCTAAAACCAGATTGTCCCCACCAAACCCAGATACAATAAAAAACCTCAAAAATAATAACTGTGGGTCTTAAACTACTCAGGCAGACTGTGATGACTGAGAATATTTAAGACCAGGTTATGTAACAGGAATCCATCATCAGTACTTTGCACCTGCCCAACAAATCAGTAGTTAGGACTCATTAACATAAAATATAATCAGATGGGTGACTGAATGTGGATCGTTAAACTCACTTCTAATATGGCAAAGTCCAGCTGTCCTTCACCAAAATATGCATTAGAAGCAGAGGAATCATCAATAGAAGACTCCAGTAATGTCAAACCATCAGAGACAACAGCAGGCAGATGTTAAAGTTCAGTACAAAGAGTAGCTACTCACAATGCTGGCCAGTGAACTCCCAGAAATGAAAGGAAAATTGGGAAACAAATTCAACAGTCCATAGACAAATTAGGCAGCAAACAGAGGCTCAGAAGAAAACAGACTAAATTACACCACAATCTATGCTGCAGAAATAAAATGCAGGACTCACAAAGTTGCAGCAGGCAGCTCTAGCAGAAAATGTCTGTTGTTAATTTGCATGGAACTAGACATTTATTCTCGTTATTATGTTGCACACCATATAAAATGGGCACTCAAAATGACAGAGGGCACAACCCAATCAGCCAGGGATGTATAGGGTTCTTAGAGCTTGCAGAGTTGTAAATCACTGCCACAAGAACAGATCAGCAGCTGCTAGATAGGACACACCAATATAACATGGCAGCAGAAGTTCCCTGAAAAAAAGAAAAAAACAGCCACCACTTTTTCATGTTCATGAAGCTCCATAGACAGAGGCAAGGTCCCATTCAAATTAAATAGACAGACATCACCTTCATTACAAGGAACATCAGGACATCCACATAAAAGCAAAGTATTTTTTCAGTAGCGGTTGCTCTTAATCCTTAAAAGGTAGCAAATCGCGTATGGAGACCCTGGGGATTTAAACAAATCAGGCATTAACTTGGAGAGCTCCATTTTCACCTGTTCTGGTGTATGTATCAGACTTTATTCAGGCAAAACTTGTAGAGTAGAAGGGTACTTCATGCAGAATCCTACACTGGCAGCAATCAGCTTGGATACAAGTAGGTGAAATGCTGCTCTTCACTGCCTGACTGAAGCAGGGAGGTCCTGAGCTATTCTGATATGCATTCCCTACCAGGTTACCTCCTTTAGGTCTCTAACCTTGACCAGAAGGTGCTGCTGATCTAAATAATTTAAAAATCAGAAGATTAATGGGTGGATTGGGGATCCCTTGGTGGGCATAGGGAGAAGAAACTGATGTGCCCTCTCTATGACATAAGCCAGTCCATTGGGGGAGGGTCCCATAATCTTCTTGCATCATTTTTGTATAAACAAAACTTGGGAACCCTCTGCTCTTTCAGGAAGCCTGAGCACCACTGCATTATACCTATGGCTGCAGCCTTTGAGGTCTTCAAGCCGGAATTCCATCCTTGTCATCTTCTGTCTGATGGAGGATATTTCTGGCTCTGTCCAGTATCTCCAATCTTCAATTGAGCTTGGCCTTGCTTTATTATCCCTGATGCACCGGGAAAACACCTCAATAGAAGAGCGGATCCCTTTTATTTCTTTAGTTATTGTTTTCAGTGGTTCATTCAAAGTTCTGAATTCAAGGAGGACCCTATCCTCCATAAGTACTGCTGGCAAGGCGATATCTCTGGATGCTGCACCACTCTAACCCTTAGTTTGTTTAGTGGCCTTATCAGGTCCTGGTGTTGCAGGAGATGTGTGGCATGGAGGTGCCTGCTTCTATCTACTTTCATCAGATCACTAAAAAAAAATGCCAAAGCACCACACTATACAGGTACTGTGCAACAAGTATTATTCAATGTATGAGGGTTAGCGTGGTAGTAAGATGATTTTATTAATATTAATAATGTAAAAAGAGGTAAGGAGTAGGGAAGAGAAGCAACTACCCCAAGCAGTTCATCCCATGATCAAGGCAGGCAAACTTATCATATATACAACATTGGTTATAGTTTTGTAAGAGTTTTGTCTCTAAGATGGTTAACTCAAGGCTAGGGATCCTTTACAGGCACAGACAGAGCATGACCCCTGATGCACTTCATCTTGCTGTTACTAGCTCTGTGCTCTCCATAATAGATTATGACCTAGTCAATTACGGCTCAGCTTCTGAGATATCCCTTAAAAGCATATGCACAGCCATCAACAATTCCTGCCGTCTAGACTAAGGTGCACCCAGACACATGCATACATGCAACCTCTACACCCTTACCAAATAGCTGAACCTCAGTGGTAAGACTACTTATTATACCTGTCTGCTCACAAAGAAAATCTCACTATGCCTGACCACCCCCATCCTCTCTGCAGTTCATCATGCATGCACCCAACTGATGTGCACCATGAGTTCCTCCAGGCATGCTTACCGGACTCCTTTGTTGGATGAAAAGCCCAATGGTTCTTCAGGTTTTGTACTCCTGACTGGTTAAATAAACTCCCCGTTGACATCCTAGAAAAATCTAAACTGGGCCCATTCAAACAGAAACGTGGGCAACACCTCACTGCTATTAGCAGCTGTGATTACCACACTTAGGCACTTTTCAGCCTCACACGTTACCTTCTCCCTGAACCCTCACCATCCTGACCTCCCCCCATCCATTGTCCCACCCTTTCTCCCCCTCCTTTTCCCTGTTCCTGCTGCTTGTCTCTCCTCTCCCTTCCCCTTACTGACTCTCCTTCCCTTCTCCCTTCCTGTGCTCCCTCCTCTCTTTGCACTTCTACTCCAAACACTGCTCACAGACTCCTGCCTGCCCTTTCTCCCCTACCCCCACTATTCTACTCCCACCCATCTCCCCTCCTATCACCTACTACACTCCCTCCCAACCCCCTGTCCTCCCTCTCATCTCATAATTCTCCACTTGACAATGTCAAATCCTGACAGTCTCCTTTCCTTCTCTCTCTTCTTCTGCACTCCTATGACAATGTAAGATTCCTG
This sequence comes from Neoceratodus forsteri, assembly GCA_016271365.2. Taxonomy (NCBI): domain Eukaryota; kingdom Metazoa; phylum Chordata; order Ceratodontiformes; family Ceratodontidae; genus Neoceratodus; species Neoceratodus forsteri. The sequence continues at coordinate 553,317,870 of CM057458.1, forward strand.
ACAGCATCTCTCTCTCCATCCTTCCCCCTGTGTAGCTGAAGTACTGAAACCTACTGCACTTCTTACAGAAACTTGAATGTAAATGTTTAACCAGTTTGTAACTCTTGCTGTAACCTGAATTGTTAACTCTTTATCAGTCTGTAACTTTTATGAATGTGTGTACCCAACTCCATGCATCATGTATTCCACTTGTCTTGTATTTAGTTCTTTGCTGTATTGTCTTTACTCTGACATGGAACCTTTGTAAAAAACACCCTGACTCAAAGGTACTTTAATCCAAGATTTGAATCATTAAATACATAAAAGAGTGATTTTAAGCAATCAGATTATTGAAGACTAGTGCACATACCGTTATCTCCTTTGGGCAGTTTGCTTCATTAACTAGATCATGGAAGCTGCACTGGCTAAAAGATTAAAACAAAAATTAGACATTTGAAGTCTAGGCGAACACAGCATTTGACAAGCTGAAACCACATAGAATGTTACCATAGCTCATTCTGTAGCTGGAAAGATGGAGATGGCCTGATGTGTCTGCTTTTATAAGGTACAAGGTGCTGGGATATGCACCACATAGGGGGCAAACTGAGAACCTGCATAACATAGACCAAGAAGACTCCTTGATTAATCAATAAATTTAAATCCATGGGGGGGGGGGGAGAACACATTTTTGTCCAAAAAAAAAACAAAATAACTTTCAGTTATAAGTTTTAACCTGAAATAACAAAGTTTGATTAGGACACAATGACTACAAGCATCCCATCCATTATTTTCATGTAAAACAAGCTTTAATTTTACACTAGTTATGTTATATGGCAAATGTTTAAACCATTCACCACTGAATTATTTTATTTTTAAATTTTTAACCAGGAAAGCCACACAAAGCCAAGGCTGGTTTCCAGGTGCATCATGGGATCACACAAAGTAAAGTGACTTGTTCATGGTCACACTGTATGCAAGTGGTGGCTGTGGGATTCAAACCCAGTTCTCTAGGTATGCAGCTAAGTACTCTTAACCACTATGCTAGAAGTCAATGCCTAATAAGACTTTAAAGTGGCTCTTAGGCATGGATTGGTAACTGGTATAATGCTTTCCTGTTTAAATGTTATTTTATATGCATTCAAACTCTAAAAAGCTGCAAGAAGCATTTTCCTTGACAGTTTTAACCTGAAATATCAAACTATGTTCAGGAAATGAGGCCTACAGACCTCCTGGACATTATTTTACATGTATTTTACATGTAAAATAATGCTTCATTTTCAACTCTGTCATCTCTTTGAGATGATTATGTTGTACCTCACATAAAAAGTTTGAACTGCTCAATATAGCAGATTTTTGGAGCTGTCTAACTTAAGAACTACTCTCATGATAAAATGTTGGTACTTATGCTTGAGAGAAATACAATTAGTTACCCCCACCCAGCCCAAATGTAAACCTTTTTGTTTGCTGAAACATGTTCACAGTTCAGTTTATTACAGTATTTCAGACATGCTGAACTGTGTGTGTGTGTGTGTGTCTGCCTGTCTCATTAAAAAAGTACAACTGTACATCTTTTCCAGTTGTTTAAAAGCCATTAAAAAGGTTAGTTTTCAAGGGCTTGCAAAGGATTCTGAAGGCATATATTTTTATTTTTGTTTTTACTTTACAACTCTTTTTTTTTATATGTGGTAACTCTTTAGCTGGCTGCTGCATATGTTACTTGTTTAACATAAATATCACCTTTTTTTTTTTCAAACTACAAACATAGAGTCTGATGGCAGATAAGGACAGCTAGGCCCATCCAATCTGCCCATTTCTTCCCACCTACACTATCTTCAGCTCTTTGTTCCTCCCCCCTTCCTTTCCACTATGGATTCCTCTGTGCTTATCCCATGCATTCTTGAACACCACCTCTGTTTTTGGCCCCATCACCTCTGCTGGAAGACTCTTCCAGGAATCCACAACTCCTTCTGTGAAGAAGTACTTCATCACATAATCTACTCTCCAGCTTCATAGCATGTCCGCTTGTTTTTGAGCACCCTTTCTTCTGAAAAATACTTACCTCCTATACCTAATTTACTCCCTGAAGGTTTTTAAAGGTCTCTATGATATCTCCCTCTCCCTCTTCTATTCCAAGTTGTACATAGAGAGGTCATTTAGTCACTTCTCATAGGGCTTTTGATGCAGACCCTGCACCATTTTAGTTGCCCTCTTCTGGACCTCCTCCACTCTGTCTATGTCCTTCTAGAGATGTGGTCTTCAGAAATGGACACAATGCTCTTGGTGGGGTCTTACCAGTGATCTATACAGATGCAACATCACCACCCTTTTTCTACTAGTAATATATCCCTCTCTATGCACCCTAATATCCCACTCACCCTGCCCACTGCCTTGTCACACTGCCTACCCCCATTAGGTCATCCAATATAGTTACCCAGAGGTCTCTTTCCTGCTTGGTGGTCATCAATACCACTCCACACATTTTGTACTCTGCCCCTGGGTTTCTGTGCCCTACATGCATGATTTCATCAGAGAGAAGCAAGGGGTCATGAGGGCAAGTGCTGTGAAGTTGCCCCACCCAACGTCTGCTGGGGACCCCCACTAGGACAAAGGCCAGCAAAACCCAGAAGGAGTGTTTGAACATGGATGTCAAGCCTGTCCTTGAGGCACCAATCAGTCTGGAGGCAGCTGACTGCAAGGGAAGGAGTTAATTCCAGCTGCTTTTTGTGCTCTGTGGAGTTGGCATTCTGACTCAGAGTACCTGATTTCACAAGAGAGTAGCAAGGGGTCATTAGGGTAAGTGTTGAGTTCCCCACCAGGACAAAGACCAGCAAAACCACCAAGGACTATTTGAATTTGAGTGCCAAGACCTTCCCTGAGCCTCCAACCATTCTGGAGGCAGCTGACTGCAAGGGGAGGGCTTCTCATTTTCTATTTCACTTGGGTATTACAAGAAGCTCCCATGCTGCAGCCCACCATGAAAGACCACACATCAAGGATTAGCACAACAGCCTGCCTAGAGTCTGCTGGACTTGGCAGTAGTCTGTCTGTTGGCCAGCCACTCTGTGCCCTACTGGCCTGATCTCACTATTTATACCTCTTAAAGTTATTGTATTGTACCTGCCACCTCTTTGTAAGTGTCGCTACCTTGAAGATCATGATTGTTTGTTGTCTAGCAGTTTATCTTTTGGCTGACCTTCTTGCATATCCACTTAAAATATTGTTTGAATCATTTATAAAACAGTTTCATACCCAAGGAATGGAAAGAAGCTTTCACAGTCCCAATGCATAAAAAAAGAGTCTAAACATCATTGGGAGAACTACAGACCTATTAGTTTAACTTCACCCATCCGTAGGAAAGTTCTGGAGAGTCTCCTAAAGGATATCATTTCACTGGCTATAAATGATAGAGATCTGCAACAACATGGTTTCAAAAAGTAGAGAAGTTGTATAACCAACCTGTTATGCTTTTATGAACATTTTAGTCTTTTATTGAATAAAAATATACCTTGTGATGTAATCTTTATTGATTTCAGTAAGGTGTTTGATACTATGCTTCATTGGGCCTTACGACAAAAGCTAAGGAACCTAAATATAAACCATTTTATTATAGCCTGGATTGAAAACTGGCTGTGTAACACAACACAGAGAGTTATTATAAATGGCAACTTATCTGACATTGTTAGGGTATTGAGTGGTGTTCTGCAAGGCTCAGTCCTAGGTCCCTGCTTGTTTCAAGTTTTTATTTCTGATTTCACTAAAAACTGTCTCTTTCACTACAAAATATGCAAATGATGTTAACATTGGAGGGCTTTGTTTAAATCAAGATCAAATAGAGACCTAGAATACATCTCTACTTGGATTATTACTTGGGGCATGCAGCTTAATACTACAAAATGCAAGGTTATGCATTTTGGTTCAAATAACTCATCTAGCTCATACAACATCAGTGGTAATCTACTTAGTGTAACAACGGATGAGAAGGATTTAAGCATTTTCATTTCTCATGATCTTACCTATTTGAAACATCTGCTTTCCCTTATTAGCACATCAAATAAAGCTGTCTAGTCCATTCTTTGCAACATTAGTTCTAGAGACCAAAACGTGCTAGTGCCTTGATATAGGTCATATGTCAGGCCCCATCTGGAGTATGCATCACAGATACAGTGCCCTTTTAAAAAAATCTGATTGTGCATCCCTTAAAAAGGTACAAAGAAAATGTACTAAAAAATATCTGGTCTTGAATCTTTTTCATATGATCATAGGTTAAAAACTTTGAAAATGATGTCTCTCTCCACGCGACGCATGAGAGGCGATCTTTTACTTTTGTATGATATAGAACATGACCCTTATCTCATGACTGAGTTAGACCTCCAACTAAAATCTTCTCCCTACGAGATGAGGGGCCATCCACTCCAATTAATTAGGAATCTTTTTTAAAAAAAGAACCAAAAATATTTCTTTACTATTCGTTCAATCGGGAATCGAATAATCTACCATCCTCTGTTGTTCTAAGTGAGTCAAAAAAAGGTTTTAAACTACATCTAGACAAATTAATCAATTCAGGGCATAATTTAGCATATTACCTCTTGGTCTAGTATAAGAACATTATGGGCTTTGGCCTACTAGCTCTTTTTCTGCACCTTAGTATGAGACACAGTGGTTCTAAATATCTAAAACCACTGCTCTGGACTATTCTGAGTACTATGCTTACATTAGGGTCAGCTCATGTCTACTGCCACAGTTGTTTACCTAGTTGTACTACATAGATACTTGCCTACTGTTTAATCCGTGTCTTAAAATATATAGTATTATTTATGTATACTAAATTTCTAACAGTTCCATTGAGTGATACTTTTCTTTTACCAAGAAGCCATATACTGCCATTTGCCTAACACTGAAAACTGTAACAATTTTAACAATGCATTGTTTCTTTATCGTTTTCATATTACAGTAATACTGAGTAATTTTTTTATTTACTTGCCTGCAACATTCCTGCTACCTGCCCTCCAATACATTTATGTCTTCCCCATTTTTCAATCACCTCTATACCTTCGCTATTCACTACTCCACTCACCTCCCCTTCCATCCAGCTTGCTTTTACACTCCTTTTCCATAGTATCCCTTATCCTACTGTGGAACAGCTTTTCCTAGGCCTTTGCTACATCTCCCCATATAGAGTTCCCCTACCATTTGGCTCTCAGAACTCTATTTCTGAACTGCTGTTTCAACTCCCTGTATAGGATCCCCCTACCTCTTACTCTTGGAGCAGCATTACCTCTGGCTAATGCCTCATCTCCTCCTTTCTTACAAATACTCCTAATATATATATTAGCATACACCTAATCACTTCCTATAGCAGCAGCATGTTACCAGCTAGACTTTCTTCCTCTCTTCCATACTTACTGCCAGTGTCTCTGGCCACCAGAATATGGTCCATAGGCTCTACAATAGTAACTGGTCTTACTATCATATCCTTACTTACCATCACTGACCTTTTTAGCCCTGTTCCTGACTATATTACACAGGGTGATTAAAAGCCTCATCTGAATTTTCAATTCTCTAATGATCTGGTTCTTTCAACCCCATACACTAACCTTTTATGGTATCTCAAACTCAGGTACATGTTCTGTATTATGAGGTAGCTTGTCAAATTCTTCTCCCACTGACCTCTCTCTGGAATCCCCTTACCTGATAGATAGATAGATAGATAGATAGATAGATAGATAGATCTCATCCTATCAGGTGGTGTTGAAACCAACCCTGCCCCCCACCCATGTCAACTACTTCTAATCCCTCCCCATGGTTCGAAACCAAGGGGCTTAGGATTGCCCACCTCAATATTCATGGCATCATGGCAAATTTCCAAGAACTGGAAGCTTGGGTCTCCTGTTACAGTCCAGACATTCTCAGCATTACCAAAACCTGGCCAAAACAATCAGTCCCCAACTCACCGTGTAGCCTGACAGAATACAACATGCTCCAACTTGACCATCCTTCCACCAAATGAGGTGGAGGGATCATCATCATCTGCTTTTAAAATCATATGCAACTGACAGCTATACCAGGTGCTAAGCTTTCCATCCTGTGATATTTTATACTCACTCACTCCTGATCATGAATGGCTCCAAAAAACTATGTATTGTTTATGTATATAACCCTCCCAAGACTGGTATAACTAGCCTTACTGACACAATCAATTACCTGTGCTCTCCCACTGGAAAAAAATGAAATCATTGTTATAGGGGGATCACAATCTAAATTGTTTTGGCAATCATATGTTTGACTCACTCTTAAGTAAACTTCACCTCTCACAGCTGATCAGTGACCCAACCAGGCTACCTACCTCAGGAGGCAATCATTCCCTCATAGACTGGATTCTATCAAACAGGAAGGATAGGATTGCAGATGCTGGCACCCTTGCAGATGCAATAAGTGACCATGCTCAGTCTACTGTTTCTGGAATGTCCATGCTCTCTCCCTCTCAAAGAGCTGATCTTTCGAGAATTTTCTAGGCTTGATCTTTCAGCCTTTCTTGGAGATCTGGACCTAGTTGACTGGTTCCCACTTTACAGTACTGACGGAGCTGATGTAGCCCTTGATTTTTTTCCTGCAACCTTTCTCTCTCTCTCTCTCTCTCTCTCTCTCTCTCTCCCAAGACAAGCATGTCCCTATTATCAGATGTAGGGTAAAGGGTAAAGCCACCAGGCGACTACACAGTAGTATATGGGCCCTTTTAAAAACAAGAGGTGCATGCTGGAACAAATTCAAAGTCTCATCACAGCATAAAGACTAGTTTGACTACCAGGCCTTGAGGAACACCTGCAAAAAACAGATCAGCTCAGCTAAACGTTCCTATGATAGGGAGTTATTACAAGCCCCTGCCAAGGACTCAACAAGTTTCTGGAGCCACATCAAAGGCCTCATGGGATCTGGGAAAGATACCAAACAAATGTTGTCTAACATGATGATTATTGGTATAAACTGTAATAATATGGTTAGAATTGCCAACACTTTCAACAACAGGTTTGCCAGCTTACCCAGCTATGGAGATCAATCCTAACCTTCTCATGAGAATACTCATCCACAAACCCATCTTCCCTCCCCCCTTTCCACCTCCACACTGTCCCACAAAAAAAAGTCCTAAATCACCTAAACTCCATTTCATCAAGCAGGGGAATTGGCCCCGACAGGCTCGAACCAAGGCTACTCAAGATTGCAGCCCCACTAACCAGACTTTTTAACATGTCCTTAACTTCAGATACTGTCCTCTAAGAACTAGAACATGATCAAAACAGTTCCTGTCCTTAAAAAAAAAAAAGGTGACCCAAACAGTGTTACAAATGCCCGCTCTATTGCCATCCTACCCGTTCTCAGTAAACTACTAGAGAACATTGTCACCCTCCAGGTCATGGATCACCTCAATAAATATGACCTGCAATCATTTTCACAACACAGTTTCAGACTGACCCACAGCACCACCATAGCACTGACCCAACTCACTAATGATCTTAAGCTGGGGACGGAAAAAGGAAATTTACTGGCTCTATTTTTATTGATTTAACCAAGGCGTTTGATCTTGCCAATCACTCAATACTGGAATCTAAACTATCCACCCTAGGCATTTTCTTCATAGCACTCAAATGGTTCTCGAGCTACCTATGAAATAGGCAACAATTTGTCAAAGTAAAATCAGGAAATATCCACTCACTCCACAATCAATATAGAAGTGCCCCAAGACTCCATCCTTGTCCTGCTGCTTTTTTCCAGCTTCATAAATGATGTACTCAAAATTTCATTATACTGCAGACCCTCTTTTATGCTGATGATATAGCACTCTACACCAGCTCCAACAACATAGCCAAGATCAACTCCCAACTGAATACTGACTTTGGGAGACTACAGACCTGGCTAACCCAAAATTGCCTTATTTTAAACACCAGCAAGACCCAGTCTATGGAATTTGGGTCTTTGCCAAAGCTCAGGTCCTGCCCTTCTGGCCTAATCATTCACTGCTCCGATGGCTCTCTCCTACCCACTACCAACTCATTCAAATGCTTTGGTCTTACACTAGACCCTACCTTTGATTTTGATCAGCATATCTTGAACATCTTCAATACTGTGAACGCCAAACTCGGGTTGGCCTATAAAATTACATTTTCACTAACTCCTACTGCCAGACTTACAGTAGCATGGGGAATCCTATTGCCCAGCCTCATATATGGTCTTACCACCTACTATCTGTCCAGTGCTTCCATCCTGGACAAATGGAATGTCTCCTACAATAATGCACAGCGTTAATTGTGCAAAAGTTGATTAGTACCATGGACTGCATGTCACTGCATGGTACTGCTATATATGTTATTCAATGGGTGCCATGATTGTGCACCACTTGGTATACCACACTACCGCTCAACTTTTGCATGACTACCACTGTATGCCGGTTTGCCCTTTCTACTCCCAGGCTGACTCACCTCTGTTTACTGTATTCTAAGCTAGAATGGTTATCTCCTGCCTCTCATTGCCTACTTACACTTGGCTGCATGATCAACATTGTCAGGTCCTCCAAACCTGATACCCTGGCAGCACTGGTAACTCCCCAGAAACAGTGCCAATATATCACAGGCACACTCTGGTGGGGCAGAATTCCCTGGGCTACAATGAATCACCCTGGGACTGGGTTAGGAACATTCCCCTCCTGTTCTTCTATTTTTCACAACTGAATGTCTGCCAGGAGGTCCCAGGCTTCCTTTCTCTGAGGGGTGAAAATACAGCCTTGAGTCTGTGTTTCTGGGAGAGAACCTTCTTGGCCACTGTGCAGTGAACCAGAAAAGCCACAAGCATATATAGGCCTTCAGAGATGCCCTATAAACCTTATATGTGTGTTTTCCCAGAAAAAGGCAAAGACTGGTTCAAACCCCACAGACCCCTTTGGGAGACCTTTTGTATTCCACTCAACTTTCATTCAGATTCCCTTCTTGGATTCTATCTCAATAGTGGCTGGCATTTAACCATTAGACAGCCACAGTATTGTTTGAACAAACCTTCCCAAACCAACACATACAACAGATGCGGGCAGAGTTATTTTAAATTAAGCCAGACAATTTACTTATTAGTTACTAAGTACTGTAAAGAACATGAGAAATATCTTAGACATTGCTTACAGGATATGAAAAGAAATTTGGAGAGTATACAAAACAAGATATACTGTTCAAACTAGTGATATAGTTCTAGTTTGAACAATCTTTATTGGCTGGAATGAAAAGTATTCTTAGAAAGTAGCCAATTCTTCCATCTGTTTGGTGGAAATTCAGGCAGGGGTCCAAGTCTTAGTCCTTGTTGCTGTCAGGAGAGTAAGAGTTGGGAGGGGTTAAAACAGATGTGATTTTCTGTAAATAAACAGGTAAAAACACTGATCAAACAATGCCTTCATAATGTTTAAAAATGAGATTGTTTAGTAAAGCTGTATAGTTTTTAAATCTGGTTAGCACATTTATACTGTTAATAGTAACATTGAATACATATAGATGCTTTGCCCTCACTAATTATATAATTTGTTTTATTTTGCCACAATCGAAGTTGCCTGAAGTGCTTTAATTTTTCCTGCTTATTTTAACTATTTTGTAAATGGAGAGGTCCTTCTATTCCCAACTACTCTCTCCCCACAAACACAATGCTTCTAAAGGGTTTTGGATCCATGTGTGGCAGGATAAGAATGTCAACATAAAATAAAAAAAAAAACATTTATTCTCTTCACTCTGTCCTATTCTCTTAAACTTTTCTGTCTATCCTTAATTTCTTGTCAGGGTGGCCAACCTGACAATTCTGTTCTATCTGTGCTATACCTTTAATCTATTGTCATTCTAGCCATCAAAACTGCCACAGTCATGAAGTTAAAAGCAGATCCCCTTTAAAGCCTCCTGCTATGTAAATTCTGTTGAAGATTTTGAATCCCCCAAGAAACAAGAGTGTTTCCAACACCAGAGCAGATTGCCATATAGCCCCATTTTAAAGCGAGTCTCTGCAAGGCTAGAAGATGAGCAAGCCAGCTGTTGCAAGGGAGAAAGTAAACTCTCCCTGCAGCCGCTCACTGTAGATCTCGCTCTGCTGCCTAAAAACAAAGATTAAATAAAAAGTTAAAATAAGTACTTCAGCATTAGTGCATACTGTTTCTGTGTATAAAAACATGATTTGGGGTGTTTGACTTGTTATTGTGTTGTTTAAAGCTGCCAAGAAGTGAAGTACAGTATGGGGAGTGAAAAAGTGCAATGTTTGCCGACTGCTGAAGTGGCAGAGCTGTCGTGGGCGGTGGGCGTGGGGAAATGTAAAATATAAAAATATGTTTAAATACAGTTCTAGCACAGTAAATTAAGTATAATAATAATACTAGGCTCTTTTTGGAATGTATGCAGGGAATAAAAATGTGTTCAAAAGAAGTAAAGGTAAAGTAGAAAAACTAAGCCAAGTAACAAATTTAAGGGATAAATAAACAAGGCTGAATAGTGATAGAGCTACTCTGGCTTCTCAGAATAAATAAAGGGGGAGCGCGCCCCTACTCTGTTTTTATCTGGGAAGGTTAGAATCCTCTATAAACAAGTTTGATTTTCTTGGTTTCTTTACCTGAAATGGTGGCAGGTAGCAAGAGATGGCTTCTACACAGCTGGCAGCCCAGAAAATGGCTGCTAATATAGAAGTGGTGTGGTGATGTCATTGAAAGGGGAGGGGCTAAAAAGGTCCTTGATGATGCTTTCACCACCAATTAAGGTTCCTCTATGTTAAAATGAGCACCTATAGAGTATTACTAATATTATGTTGAAAAAAGACATAATAAGCTTTAGATTTAGAGAATTTGAAGCCTTATCTTAAGTTCCAGAGTAGAGGAATACAGTTTTTTGGTATAATTGATAGTCACATGTCAATGATGTCATGATTATTGTACTATATTAACCTCCCCACCAGGAGGCTAAATCAAGTGTGCTGGTCAGTTTCTTCTGACCAAGCAAGGGAGAGGAGGTGTGAGTGCCTTCACACCGGAGAGGAGAAAAATATTGAATATACAGAGAAGAGCAGGGAGTCTGAGGAAAGACTAGCCAGATTATTTTTTTGTTTGTTTGTTGTTATTTTGGTGTGAAAGTTTAAACACCCATTTCTTTTCAGTAAATATTTTTTGAACAGTTAATTTTTGTTATTATCATTTTTGGAAAATAAAATGCTAAATGCTACGCCAGCGTTTTTTATGCACTTGATTTAAGGACTGGTGTCTGTGATTGAACCCACACACTTACACCATGCATTATTTTATAGTTAAAAACAATTTATGGCCTACTCCCATCACTCCAACTAATCTCTATTTTACAAGAAAATCTGACCTGCTAAAATCATGACAAATGCTTGCAGATTATCAAAAACCACACGCCTGTATGAACCAGTGTTTACTGTATGTAGCCAAACTTTATTCGATCTAAATCTCTAAAAAAAAGATTTTCAGCATAAGTTTTAGGCTAAGAACACACTTAAGTGTCTTTTAAAATAAAGTTCAGGGCATCATTCATACTGTGGGCTAAGTGCAAAGGCTACGATGTGTGGAGTTTCACCTTAAAGTCACACAGTTGCTAATCATGATAACACTGCAGTAAAATCCTAATTACATTTTCAAGCACAAAAGATTCACATCTTAATTTTTAACTTTTTGCCACCTATGATGAGGTGTATTTTCTGTGTGAGATCCACAGTACTTAATACATTAACAATTTTTTTTTTTAAACAAGTATTGGTGATCTGGCCACCGAGAAAATGGCAGCTTAAATACCGAGTTCCTCTATGTCTGGTAGCAATCTGTGATGGGCAGACCTAATCCCAGGATGTAAATCAACCCCAACTATCCAATACTACTCGGGAAACCATTCCCAACTGTTTGGTCTGACTAGTTTGCAGTACTGTGGCATGTGTGTACTTCAGTAGGTGCCGGTACTCGCGAGTCGCCCACTCAGTTAGGCCTTGAAGGCCGTGGTCTACATTTCCAGCTCTCTACCCAGTCCAGATTTTTGCTGTGCTCTGCTTGGTTCTCTCCATGCCTTTAGCCTCTCAATTTCCTCTTCAGCTCATAATGGTGACAGGTGGACCCTCTGTGGAATCCCCACCCACTTCAGCTATAATGCCGTCAACTGCTTCAGTGGCGGAGTCATTAAATTATATCACTTGCATGCTGGAGCCCTGTTGTCATGCTTGGATTGCATAAATGCCACCCTGTTGGGAACCACAGCCAATGTTCGCCAGCTCCAAGACCGCCTTAATGTGGCAGAGCAGCATGTGGAAACTTTAGAACAGCAACAAATCAACCTTAAACAATAGGTACTGTGGTAGGATGAGAAGCTAGAGGTCCTGTTAGCCAGAGTGAAGGATCAGGAGAATAGAGGGCGGTGCAATAGCCTTCAAAATCAGTAGACTCCCTGAGGACTTAGAGGGGGTATCTATGGAGAGGTTCCTAAATGAAACAATACCCATGATGTTAGGGGAGCACTGGAAAGGCCCAGTGGAGATTTGAAAGGGCCCATCACATCACCAGGAGGTGAGATAGAACAACACAGTCTCAGAGCCCCATAGTGGCATATTTTCTCAGATACACACAGAAGGCACTCCTTAGTTGAGTATCTCGTGACCTGGAGGAAATCAGCTGGCAAGGGGCAACAATTTCTTTCTATAGGGACTTTGCACAGGAGACTGCTAGTAAGTGGCTTGCCTATGGTCCTCTGAAAAAGTTTTTCCCTGCCCACAATTATCAATATAGATTTAGAGGACTCACCAAGCTCCTGGTGTCCAAGAAGGGGAGAGAAATGCTCATGGATGGACCTGCTGAGGTGGAATGCTGGATTGTCAAGCTTATCTTAACCTGCCCCCTTTGCCTACATCTCCCAAAAAGCTATGGGACCCATCTGCTTCTCCAGTAAAGGCTAGGAACTCTGATTTTGGTAATCAGCCTCCGGGGGACCGCTTTACAGCCTGATGAAACCCTCATTTTAATGACTCCCCCAGGGCAAGGAATACATCTCGCACACTATCCAGCCCTGTTCTCACCTCTGAACAACCAGTCTTGCCTCCTAGATCTACAGGGACCATCTCTCACCAGAGACAGTGATTGAGAAATGGTCAACAGCTCCCTTGAGTCAATCATGGGGTTGCACCTCCTGTAAAGATCTCTCGACATGACTCCCCCTCAACCTCTAGGGATGGCTATATCTCTCACTTGGACCCTCAGATGGCAATCAATGAATCCTCCATGGACTGGGCTGACATACCAGATTCTGCACTGGTAGAAGTAGTGGACCTCTCTGGAAAGCTGAAACCAGGGGAAAAGTCGTATGATGCTGCTATTTTAACCCCCCCTTCAGACCCCTTAGTGGGTTCAGTGGACATACAGCATAACTTTAAAACACCCTCATGGTGCTGCAAGACTGATACTGGATGACCTATGTAACATATTTATGTAATATGTTTGTGTGGTGTTTCCATTTATTAATAACCATGTGTGTATACTAGGTTAATATGGGATATAAGTATGCATTTTATTTAAAAGGCCCTGCTTAGTGGCACTCCAGTCAGTTGAGTAGGCTGGCTTTATGAGTGGCAATCACCACAAACCCATGAGCAGCAGGTGACTGGTATTTCATACTTTATTACCCTTCTCTCCGCTTCCACGGATAAAGCTGGGCTATACTGGTCAGGCCTGTTAATCTGCCACCTGGCCCCCCTATCAGTTACTATTGAACAAACTGTGGCCACAGGCTACCGGCCCTCATAGTGCATGGTTGGGGTGGTTACCCAACTCCCCTTCCTTCCTTGTTCCCTTCCCTCTCTGCCCTCCTCCATATCTCTCCCCCTCCCTACCCCCTCCCGAGGTTGTGCATGCACCCAGGGATTGCCTGCCAGATGAGGAGAAGCAAGTTTCTTTAAGTTGTCTTCTCTCTCTTCTGCCTCTGAGCACTGAAGCTTGCGTAGCTGAGGGTACTTCTTATTTATGTACCTTCTTTCACCAAAGCTTCCTCTACTCTTAGTGCACAAACACTTATTGGACCTGTTGCAGTGTCCTTACCTAGCCAAATATTTGGTCTAGGTAAGGCTACAATATTTGTGTGGTGTTACTGTTAGTTATATTGTTCACAAGTTCTTTTTTCTCTATTGTTACAGATTAGGTGCTTTGCTGTTATCTTGCGATCAGATAGTCTGGTGTTTTGTTACACTTCCCAATTTACTCTCTAAAGCAGTGCAGTTTTACCTTCCTGGTACTCATCAGCTCCCTTCTGGTGTATGAAGTAGGTTTGCATCCCTCAAGTATATCCCCCAAGTGCCTCCTTTCTATTTTATAGCTAACATACCCTACAATTCTCTATTAGTGAGTGATTATGGATGTTCCCAAGGTTCAAGGTTTGTGGCTAGTATCAAGGAATGTAAAAGGTCATAACCACCCCATTAAAATGCACTAAGGTCATTCAGTATCTCCGCTCTCTCCATACTGAAATAGCCCTTCTGCAAGAAACACACCTTCTCAGTAAATCTCTTCCCTGGCTTAAAAAATCTTGGGTGGGTACAGTTTGCACCAGTTCTACCACTTCCAAAACCAAAGGGGTTGCTATCCTTATTTGTAGATCTAGTGCATGGGTAGTTGAGGAGTCCCGGTCTGACCCCCAAGGGTGATGGGAGCTGGTTCGTTTGGCCTCCCCAGCTGGGAAACTGATCCTGAGCCATGTATATGTTCCTAACACAGACCAAGTAGATTTTTTTCCTCAGTTTAGGCCAAGCCATTTCCACTTTGGAGCAATCCAATACCTCTACCTCTTACTGCTGGGAGGGGATTTTAACTTGGTCCCCAACATATTTTTGGACAAGACCAAACCCATCCCCCAGATGCATCCCAGGGCCCATGCTACTCTTCAAGAACTACAAGCTGAATGGGGCCTGATAGATGTCTGGAGGTACTATAATCCCTCTGGGTGGGACTATTCCTATTTCTCTGCCTTCTGTGGGGTTCATAGTCGCATTGATTATTGGCTGGCCAACAACACAGCATTGGGTGGAATCTCAAACAACTCTATAGGTGGCATCATCATCATCATCATCATCTCGGACCACGCACCTGTGTTAACTACTTATACCCTGCTGAGGTATCGTCCTATTGGTACAAGATGGAGATGCAATCCCATACTAGTCAAAGATCCAGAATGTCAATGAGCTATGCGGCAAGTCACTCAAGATTACTTTGCTCTTAACTCGGACTGTGGTGTCTCCACAAACAGTTTGGGAGGCCTTTAAGGCCACTCTCAGGGGTTGTATTATTGCTTTTGCAGCCCATTATAATAAAGCCCAGAAAAAAATCTCTAAATAGGTTACAATCTGAGTTGGTTGGGCTAGAGGCATGCTTTAAGACCTCCCCTGCTGCTGTAAGAGACGCATCATTGACCCACAGTGTAGAGGGGCTTAAATATCAGATTAACACCTTGTTACAAAACAAAGTAGAATGGCTTTTACTTTGATCAAAGCACTCCTACTGGGAAGGGGACATAAGGGAGGTAAACTTCTTGCCTATCAGCTGCGTAAGCAGCAGGCCTCTGTCAAAATCCATGCTCTATGTATGACCTCAGGTTCAATTGTCTTAGACCGTGTGGGCATCAATGAGACCATGAGGCTTTTTTACCAATCTCTGTACAAATCACAGTCCTCCCAGTTGCCAACTCAGTTGTCTAGCGGCATCACTCAGTTCTGTCAGCATTTCACCATAGCCACCCTGTCATCTGAGCAAGCTTTTCTCCTAGATGCTCCATTTACCATCTCTGAGGTTCATCAGGCTTTGTCTCAGTTGGCCAAGGGTAAAGACCCCGGGTCTGATGGGATGATCATCGAATTATACCAAGCACTGAAACAAGAAATTGTCCAGCCATTGTTACTGACATTACAGGATGCGTAATCTTCAGGATATCTCCCCACCTCAATGAAAGAAGCCCTTATTACTCTCCTACCCAAGAAATCCAGTGATCCCCTTGACTGCATCAGTTTTTGCCCTTTTTCCCTACTGCCTGTAGACACCAAGATCTTGGCTAAGATCCTAGCCATTAGAATGCAAAATGTCCTTACCTCCTTAATACATCCCTCTCAGGTGGGGTTCATGCCAGGCAAGACTGGTTCTGACAATATTCAGCTATTACTTAATTAGAAATGGATAGTTGCTAGGTCTAAGATATCTATGGTTGTGTTACCCATGGATTTCGCTAAAGCGTTTGATTCTGTTGAATGGAACTACTTACATGAAGTCCTCCTTTTGTATGGTTTTGGGCTTCAGTTCTGCCTTTGGGTGATGACGCTATACAATTCCCCCATGGCCAGGATTTTAACTAACTCAAACATTTCCCCCCCTTTCCCACTCCATAAAGGTACACAACAAGGGTGTCCATTGTCTCCTCTCCTCTTTTTGATTGTCCTGGACCCACTGATCAGGGCCTTGGCTAGTGCTTTGAAGGACTCACTGGCATCCCAGCCCATGGCAATACTTATACAGTGGCAGCGTATGCTGACTACCTCTTGCTTACCCTGTCCCACCCTCATCAGTTCCTCCCGGTAGCACTCTCAGTTCTTCAAGATTTCACCTTCTCTCTGGATTACAGGTAAACCAGTGGAAAACTACTCTGGCCCCTCCTTAATTCACTATGTACTCAGGATTGTATTCAGGGTACTGAACAGAGTTGGGCAGCCCAAGGTTTTACTTACCTTAGGGTTTATATCCCCTCTGGCTGGTCCAACCTCAAACCCTCCAATTTTGCCCCTCTTCTAAAACAACTAAATAAGGAAGTGAAATGCTGGCACAAACTGCACCTATCACTCCCTGGGAATGTGGCAGCCATTTGCATGCTCCTCCTCCCTAGGGTCACATATTTGTTCAATAATCTCCAGATTTCTCTCTCTCTCTCTCTCTCTCTCTCTCTCTCTCTCAAACTCTTCTCCTCCCCCCTAGAGAAATGAGTATCCTCCTTTTTGTGGGATGGTGGAGAACATAGATGGAGAACCATAAGTTACGAGTGTACTGGTCCAAGGGTGGCCTGGGGTCCCCTGGTTTCAGGGATATCATTTTGCAAGTATCACCACTCAAGCTACAAAGTTGTCTATGTCTCAGGGTACCCCCCCCCACTGTGGGTCACTCTTGAATCTAATATGGTATCGCCTACTCCACTTGGGTCCTTTTTAGGACCAGTGGCCCATCTCTTAAGGGATTCTCCCCCACTGCCTGTGAATGCTGTTATGCCTGGCAATGCTGTATGACCCTCTCGCACACTTCCACAGCAGCCTGGCACCCCTCTCTGTGCTATGCTGAACTATGGCAGAACAATTGTATCACCATTGTAGGGGAACCCGTTAAATGGCCTACTTGGGAAAACAAGGGAATTCACTATGTTCAAGATTTAATGGCACCTGACTCAGAGACTATGTTATCTTTTAGCCAGCTAAAACAGAAATTTCATCTCCTAGTACTGACTTTTGGAGGTTCCTCCAAATGCGAAGCATTATTAGTGGTCTTTTCTCTCAGTATAGGTCGGACAGCAAATGGAAGTGGCTTGCCTTCCTCCACAAATCTCCCTCCTCTAAAGGCCACTTAGATAATTTTTACGCCATCTGTCATGACACTCAAGCTGACCCCACTGAGTGTTGTAGGGCTAAGTGGGAAGAGGATATGGGTATGGCTATCTCCACAGCCTCGTGGTCCTGCTGTCTTAAGGACTCACACAAAGGGTACAGGGATTCCAAGAGTTGATTTCTACAACTTAAAACTCTTTTGCGGTGGTACAGAACTCCAGCCATCCTTCATTCAGTGGGAGTTCTGCCCCATTCTAAATGCTGGAGATGCCAACAACCGGATGGCCATTTATTCCATATACTGTGTACATGCCCTTGAATAGCAGCCTTTTGGACTGCTATTGTTCATGATTGCTCTAGGGTCCTCAGTATAAAGCAGTTGTCCTTGGACCCCAAACTGTTATTAGGTGATTCATCTGGGCTAACCCCCTTGCCTAGGGCACATAGAGAATGGATTATGTTGGCTCTTCTAGAAGCCAAGAGGCTGCTCTAAATGCACTGGCAACAGATGACCAATCCAACTATTGATATGTGGTATGCTGCTATAGCCCAGCTGGCCCTTATGGAGCGAATGTCCTATTTTCATAGTGGCCAATTAGAGTATTTTTCTAAGAAACGGGGAGCCTGCCTCCACTTGCCTCTTTGTAAAACCCCCTCTCCTCTGGGAAATCCTCCCCATTAAGGTAGCTGTAACTTGACTAACAACCCTACATATGTCTGCTGTTCTCAGGGAAGCTATGACTAGCACTGCTCTCCTACATAATCTCTTGTTGCACTCTACACGATTATGACATATGAAGCCTTTATTCTATTCATATAATGTAATCTTTGAAATGTCTAAACATGCAATGTATAATATGTCTGAGGTGTACCACCATAAAAGTGAAATATTTCATAAAACTTTCTATGATAAAAAAATAAGTATTTAACCCTTAAAAATCCTACCACTGCTTGATGATAACACTGGGAACTCTACAATAAAATGCTAATTATATTTTCCAGAACAATGGATGCAGATTTTAATCCATATTTTTTGTTAGCCATCTAATCTGGTGTCTTCTATATTAGTGTGAGAGCCTCAGTGCATAGACCTTAACCTAGCAGGGGTGGGTGACCTGGGTTGGGTGGAGGAACAGTGGGCGAAGATAAAAGGAAGCATAGTAAAGATAGCAAATCTATGTTCAAACAAGTGAGCAAAGACAAGAGGAAAGAGAATGCTATGGTTTGTGAAAGAGATGGCTGAAAAAAGGTAAAAGCTAAAAAGGGTAGCGTTCAATAGGTATAAGGAAACCCAGATGGAGGAGGATAGGGAGGTGTATCAAAGGAAAAAGAGGGAAGCAGGGAAAGCAGTAAGGAGTGCAAAGGCACAAATGGAAGAGAGAGAATAGCCCATGAGGTAACAAAAGGGGACAGGACATTTATTAGGTATGTAAATGAAAAGAAGACCAGGGGTAGGATAGTAAGGTTAAAAAGGGAAGTAGAGGACTGTGCAGAGGAGGACCAGGAAAAGGCAGACATCCTGAACAAATAATTCTGTTCAGTGTTCATAGAGGAAGGAGAAGGGGGGCCACAAAAAATAACAAAACCTTTGGAGGGAGGGAGGAAGGTGGACACGAGTCCTTTTTTTGGAGACAAGAGTCCTGAAGGGACTTGTTAATCTGAACATAGACAAAGCAATGGGGCCAGATGGGATCCATCCAAGGGTATTGAAGGAGCACAGGGAAATACTAGCTGCACCTCTGACAGTTTTGTTTAACAGCTCACTGGAAACAGGAGTGGTTCTGGAGGACTTTCAGAAGATGGATGTAGTCCCACTACACAAGTGGTAGCAGGGAGGAGTCTGGCAGTTATAGGCTTGTCAGCCTAACATCGGTGGTGGCAAAGTTAATGGAATCACTGCTGAAGGAAAGTATTGTGGAAAATCTTTAATCCAGTTGGTTGCAAGACCCAAGGAAGCATAGTTTCATGATGAGAGGTTCAAAAAAATCCAATCAATCTATTTGACTGGGTGACCAAGGAACTAGACCAGGGCAGAGTGGAATGACATGGACTACCTAGAGTTCAGTAAGGTGTTTGACATTGTTCCACATAGGACACTAGTAAGCAAGCTGGGTAGCTTAGGAGTAGGTCCAAAGGTGGTAAACTGGATAAGAAATTGGTTAAGGGATAGGTGACAGAGGATGATGGTATAAAGAGTTCACTTCAAGGAAAGGAGGCTGGGGTATACTGTGAGTATAGCAACTGAATATGGGCACCACATCAAAACTGTAACTCATATTGGGTGCTATACTCATGGGCTACCCTACAAGGGTAGCAACTGTACATGACCATTACAGTAGTGTATGGCAATAGGAAGGGGAGGATAGAGAGGGGAAGGGGAAGGACAGGGAACGGGTTAAGAAGAATGGGTGTACCTGCTGCAGCCGAGCTAGCTCTGTGGTGTGGTGGTGTGCATGGCTAGCTCAGGTGCAGCAGGTACAGGGTTCAGGATTGGGTGCAGGAAAATTTTGCCACTGCCTGAGGCCATGGCACTTAATTTTATTTCGTTGTAGGGATTTTGCCCCCTCCCCAACACGCACTCCCTGGAGTTGAGAATTCTTATTCGGGGGATGTGGGGGGGCTCAGCCCCCCTACAAAAACACCGTTTCGATTCTGGATGTCAGATTGGCTGAAAGTGTATATCGACGATTTGATTTTCGGCAATACACACTCACCATAATAGCATTTGCTATTCTGTGATCACTATTATGACATGATACTGAGGATGGCCAGTGGGGTGCCTCAGGGATCATTGCTGGGATCAGTCCTCTTTCATGTCTCTATACGTGACACTGCAGAGGAGCTGGAAGGGAAGCTCTGTCTCTTTGCGGATGTCACAAAAATCTGCAGTACGGTGAACACTCCAGGGGGTGTATGGAAAAGATGAGAAGAGACCTGAGAAAACTTAAGGAGTGGTCAAGGGTATAGCATCTGGGTTTCAATGTGAAAAAGTGCTAATTTTATTGATGTATTTAGTTTTTCTTGGCTAAGTAAGTGTGCTAGACAAAACACTGCCTAGTTTCAGGCATGACCCAAGAGGTTACAGAACTGTAATACAACAGTAGAAACAGTCAGTTTAAAACAATACAGTTTCAGGAAGGATGATGTACAACCAATTACATTTGGAACAATACAGTTTTTAGGAGGATGAGGTACAAAGCACAGCATTTTGAGCATTGTCAGAATCAACGAGTACAGGTAACCATGGTACAGAAGTCTGCTGAATATTATTACACAGCCTGGAGAATTCAGAGGTAGGGGACACATTTCTAATGGAGTATAAAGCCTGTGAGGAAGGCAAAAGACAGTGGGGATGAAGGGGAAAAAAAGAATTGGAAGTCCGTTGCAAGTGCAGACGTTAAAGTTGCTTAAGAACTTGTGAAGTAAATGCTTGAAACAGAAGTGGGACTGAGCAACTCGAAGGTGGGGCGGGGTAGGAGGGCATTCCAGACTCTAGGGTGAAAGTGGCAAAGCCCTGCTCCTCCATTTTGGTGAAGCATTTTGGTACCACCAGGAGTGATTGGTTGCCAGAGCTGGGGAGGATCCTTTGCAGCCTGAAAGAGCAATGTATTTTTTTAAACTACTAGCAACACTATTTGTGTATGTGCATGTGGGGCTGTCCAATAAAGTCCAGAGAGCAGTCAGGATACGATATTTCAAAATTTATTAGAAGCAGAAAAAAATAAAATGGACTTTAAGCAGAACTTGTACATAACTTTCAAAAAAAACATAAGGCACAGGAAATCATATCTTTAACAACAAAGAAAATTCCTGCCAAAAGGCACCTAGAAACTGGCTAGGCATCTGGTAGGTTTGCCTTCCTACCACACACACTGACTCAACACTCCACATTCACCTCCTTTTATATCAGTGGAGAACACATGACTAGTTAGCCTCCTCCCA
This sequence comes from Neoceratodus forsteri, assembly GCA_016271365.2. Lineage (NCBI taxonomy): Eukaryota > Metazoa > Chordata > Ceratodontiformes > Ceratodontidae > Neoceratodus > Neoceratodus forsteri. Next base: position 553,339,404 of record CM057458.1, read on the forward strand.
ACTTGCATCATAAAAGTGGGTCAACCAGGGCCGCTCAGTCCTAAAAGGAGATTGGACTGAGAGGAGCTGGAAGAACTTTACAAGAGAGTTGTAAGTCTAAGGCATTTCTGCATCACATTAGGAGACTTTAGTCCTTTTAAGTTAAACAGTTTTATCTTTCTCCTTTTAACAGTGGCATGCATTGCCTTCTCCCTTTTAAAAGTACTAGTTTAACCTTTTTATTTAAGGAATAAACAAACACCACTTTTCAAACTCAGTTATAATTCTGAGGTATAACATAACTCTGAACTTCTCACACTAAAACTAGCACAAAGGCTGTTAATTTGTTCAGAATTCACCAGATAATGAAAACGCCATAACAAACTCTTTTTTTCGGCTGCATGTCAGACAGTTGCACGATTGCACAGTTATTGACAGTCGCATCTATCGCATCGTGTTGAACGTGTATATTACTGCAGCAGGAAAATTAATCAAACAGCTTGTACTGCAAGCACAGAACATTCTAAACATTGGGGCTTTATTATTTAGAGAAAATGAGCTGGAAATAAGGAAAGGGACAGAAAGACTGCTCAAAGCTGGCCAAGCTTGAGTAGGGGAATGACAGAGAAGGAGCGATAGTAAAAGGAAGAGATTAGAAGAGCAGGAGACTGTTGCAACAGATTTTTTTAATATTTTAGCCCACAACGTTCTCAGATTGCCTCCAAAACGTAGGCAGGTAATTACACATGCTCTGCATCCATGAGAGCATATCCAAGTTCGGGGGGGGTCACCGACCCTACCACAGTCCTCCCCACTCAAGATGAAAACTAGTAGTTTTTATTACTTGAAATAGCATGTAGATCTCTTTTGTAAAACAAAAAGAGATGGAGCTTTAGCCCACCCACTCCTAAAGCTCCACCTCGTGGCCCTTTAATATTCTCTTTTTACTTAAATACAATGCATTTTCAAAATACAAATATATTCATTCCCCGAGGTCTACATTTGGTTCTAACATTATGTCTGCCCCAAATCGAGACACGAAGTCAGCATTACTATTAGCAGTCCCAGCTCTATGACTAACAGTAAATTTATACGGTTGCAATGTTAGATACCATCTCATAACCCTTGGATTGCTATCCTTCATGTTATGTATCCATCGTAATGGATTATGATCTGTCCATACTGTAAATTGAGTTCCCCATAAATAATATCATAGGGATTCTATGGCCCATTTGAGTGCTAAACACTCCTTCTCTATTGTGGAGTACTTGGTTTCCCTGACATGTAATTTACGGCTGATATACAGTACTGGATGTTCTTCTCCATGATGGATTTGAGATAACACAGCCCCCAAACCAACATTAGAAGCATCCATCTGTAACAAAAATGGTTTATCAAAATCAGGACTTTTTAACACTGGGGAGGAACAAAGTATTGCTTTTATGGCAAGAAATGATTCCTCACATTCTGAATTCCAGATTACTTTTGAGGGTTTGTTCTTTTTGGTCAATTCAATTAGAGGCTAGCTAAAGTAGCAAATTGAGGCACAAAATGTCTATAGTAGCCTGCTAGGCCTAAAATGAACGCACTATGTTTTTTTGTGAGGGGAGGGACTCTTGTGCTACGGTCCCACCTTCCTACCTCTGGTTTTACCTCCCCATTACCAATTATAAATCCCAAATACCGGGCTTCCTCCATAGCAAAGGAACATTTGTTGGGGTTGATGGTGAGACCAGCTTGTTTTATAGTCCTTAAAACAGCAGTAGGGTGTTTAACATGGTCTACCCATGTTGTACTATAAATGATTACGTCATCTAAGTAAGCTGCGCTATATCCAATGTGAGGTCTCAGAAGTTTATCCATCAACCTTTGAAAACTTGCTGGGGCTCCGAGAAGTCCAAATGGCATCATTGTGAACTGAAAAGACCCCAAAGGAGTGCAAAAAGCAGTTTTCTCTTTTGATGCTTTCTCAAGCGGAATTTGCCAGTATCCTTTAGTTAAATCAAGTATACTAACATATCTCGCTTGCCCAAGTTGGTCTATGATGTCATCTATACGGGGCATTGGATATCCATCAAACTTTGATATTGCGTTGAGTTTTCGGAAGTCTAGACAAATTCTTATCCCTCCCTCTTTTTTAGGGACAAGGACCATAGGAAACACCCATTCGCTATTAGCTTCTTCTATGATACCCATTGCTTTCATCTTTTCTATCTCTATGATGACTTCTTGTTTTAATTTCTCAGGAATCCGATAGGGCTTTACTCTAATGGGTGTGTTTTGAAATGTATGGATCTGATGACACATTTCCGTAGTTTTCCCTGGGACTGTTGTAAAAGTATCATGAAACTGACTTAGAATGTGGGCTAGTTCTTGTTTTTGACTGTCTAGTAAAGAAGGATTTATTGTCAAACCTTTAGACAATTGTTCTCCTTCCAGTCTATCATATGCCAGCTCCATCTCATTGTCCAATGGGTTGGAACATACATACATGACTTCAGTAGGCCTATCATGCCATCTTTTCAATAAATTGGCATGGTACACTTAGTTTTTGTTTTCTGTCTGGTACTTCCACCAAATATGTAGTGGGGCTAATTTGTTTCTGTATCACATAAGGCCCTTGCCATTTCATAGTTAACTTGTTTTCAGTGGATAGAAGCAACAATAAGACACGATCCCCAGAGCTAAAGTGTTTTTCACCCACCCCTATGTCATATCTTTCTTTCTGATAGTCTTGCTTGATTTGATTCTGTTCTTGCGCAACCTGAGTATACTTAGCTATTTTTTTACGTAGCTGCGTAACATAATCAAGGGTAGTGGGATTTTTCCAGGTGGTAATATCCTCCCACTGTTCCTTAACTACGTCTAGGAGACCTCTGGGATTCCTACCATATAATAGTTCAAATGGTGAGAATCCAGTCGATGCTTGAGGTACCTCACGATATGCAAAAAGTAACAGTGGCAGATATAGGTCCCAGTGTTTACCCTCATCTTCCACATACTTTTGTATCATTTTCTTCAGTGTTTTGTTGAAACGCTCGACCAAGCCATCAGTCTGGGGATGGTATGGAGATGTGTAGACAGCTTCTACCCCCAGAGCTTGGTAGAGACGTTTCAAAATGGCTGAACAGAAATTGGTTCCCTATCCGTTAAAATAACTTTTGGTATACCCACTCTGCTAAATACCTTGAGCAACTCCTCTGCTATTTTATCCGCTGTTATTTGCGTGAGAGAATAGCCTCAGGATATTTGTAGCATAGTCACACAACACAAGGGCAAACCTGTTGCCTTTAGTACTTTTGGGAGAGGTCCTATAATATCCATGGCCAATCTTTCAAAGGGCATAGCAACCAATGGTAAGGTTGAAGAGGGACTTTGTCCTTTCTTGCAACCGCGCCACCCTTTGACACTGGCTGCAACTTTGCAATATTCAGCCACTTGCTCATGAATGCCAGGCCAAAAGAATCTATATAGTAACCTTTTTAAAGTTCTATCCCTTCCTGCATGTCCCCCACATGGTACATCATGCGCTAAGAATATTAACTGTTCTCTATACTGACTAGGAACCACCAGTTGATCTACCATTTCCCCAGTTTTTGGATTTTGACAAACTCTATACAAATTTATCCTGTTGCAATTTATACATTGGAGGTGTACCTTCCACCTCATCAGCAATAACCTGGGAAAACAAAGGGGTTAGTGTAGGGTCATTCTTTTGGTCACTGATAAAAGAGTCCGACTTTACAGTTTTACATGGCATCATCACAACCTAAGTCCTTTGTTTTATTCCATGTCCATTTTCAAGTCTCTTTGTTTTTTTTTTAACAGTTTTCCAGGAACATCAAATAAGGTATCATCAAAAGGAAACAATTCACTGTCCATTTGTTCCTGAGATGCTTGAGATCATGTAACCACAGCAGATATAGAAGAAGAAGCAGTCAATAAATTGTTAAATACAGGAAAGTCATGTCCCAATATCACAGGTACAGGTAGTCTAGGAACCACGCCTATCTTCAGATGATGTGCCATGCCTGATGCAGTAATAGTAGCTTCTTGTACAGGATAAAAATGAGTGTCCCCATGAACACAAGTCACCCTAGTTTTCTCTGAGTGTTTCTTTGTAAGAGCACCACTGAGTAAATCAGCACGTACCAGGGTTTGCTTACTTGAATCAATCAATGCCATCACATCCTGTCCTCCAACATTAACAGACACAGTATATTGCCCCCAGTTTGCTAAGGCCAGATGAGAAGGATCAGATTTTTTCTTGGGGCAGAATCTAGCGATGTGTCCCTTGGTCTGACACTCGTGGCAAATAATATCAGGGTTAAATGTTCTCATACTTTTTCTTTCCTCTTTCATCTTAGTAGAAGGACTAGTGGGTGGATGTTTTATCAATACTTGGGAAGTATTTGTTCCATGAGACCCTTTCTGATGATGTGGGCGAGCTGTAATATAATCTTCAGCTAAACTGACAGCTTTTTCTACTGTGTCAGGTCGATGTTCTCTTACCCACATTTGAACCTCATAAGGTAGTATTTTTACAAATTGTTCTAACACAACTGATTCAACCACTTGATGTATGGTACGAGTTGCAGGTTGTAGCCATTTTGTGCACAAGTCTTGCAATCGAGCACAAGCTTCTTGTGGGGACTCAACAGTATGATATCTGAATGCTCAAAACCTTTGACGATAAGTCTCTGTACAGATGTCATACCTTTTTAATATTGCTTGTTTAACATGATCATAGTTGGTAATATTTGCAGGTTCTACATGACTATAAGCTAGCTGAGCCTTGCCTGTGAGATATGGGGCTAAATGAATAACCCACTGATCCCTAGGCCACCCACAAGCTGTTGCCACTCTTTCAAATGTTGTAATGTATGCTTCAATATCATCACTGTCCATTAGTCTGAAATTTTAATGTCCTTTGGGCCCCACTAGGTAGAATAGGTCTAGTAGTTCCAATAGCCTGAATAGCCTTAAGGTCTCCACCCACCTGGTCTCATTTTGTAGACGGTCTCTCTCATTTTGTAGACGGTCTCTCTCATTTTGTAGACAGTCTCTCTCATTTTGTAGACAGTCTCTCTCATTTGTAGACAGTCTCTCTCATTTTGTAGACAGTCTCTCTCATTTTGTAGACAGTCTCTCTCATTTTGTAGACAGTCTCTCTCATTTTGTAGACAGTCTCTCTCATTTTGTAGACAGTCTCTCTCATTTTGTAGACAGTCTCTCTCATTTTGTAGACAGTCTCTCTCATTTTGTAGACAGTCTCTCTCATTTTGTAGACAGTCTCTCTCATTTTGTAGACAGTCTCTCTCATTTTGTAGACAGTCTCTGTCTCTCTGCTTCTCCAGATCGAACTGTCTCACACATAACCATCTCAGCAAATCATGTACTTCGGAAGGGGGTTCCTCTTCCTTCTCTTTGACATCTTCGCCCCCAATAGCTTCTTCCGCTGCCTCTGGTCTCTTTCTCTTTCTCTCAGTCTCTTTCTCTGACATCACCCAATCCAGCTGCTAGGGGTAGTTGAAATTTGTCCACCATGGTTCTGGTCCATGTACCTTCCGGTGCAGACATTTCCACTTTCTTCATCTTCTTCTGCTCCTTCATAATGACTCTGGACAATATCCACAAGAAAGGTGGCTCTCCTTCCCTTGTGATATCCCACTTCTGACACCAAATGTGCACGTGGGGTTGTTCAATAAAGTCCAGAGAGCAGTCAGGATACGATATTTCAAAATTTATTAGAAGCAGAAAAAAATAAAATGGACTTAAAGCAGAACTTGTACATAACTTTCAAAAAAAAACCATAAGGCACAGGAAATCATATCTTTAACAAGAAAGAAAATTCCTGCCAAAAAGGCACCTAGAAACTGGCTAGGCATCTGGTAGGTTTGCCTTCCTACCACATACTGACTCAGCACTCCACATTCACCTCCTTTTGTACCAGTGGAGGAGCACATGACTTAGTTAGCTCCTCCCCCAACTTGCATCATAAAAGTGGGTCAACCAGGGCCGCTCAGTCCTAAAAGGAGATTGGACTGAGAGGAGCTGGAAGCACTTTACAAGAGAGTTGTAAGTCTAAGGCATTTCTGCATCACATTAGGAGACTTTAGTCCTTTTAAGTTAAACAGTTTTATCTTTCTCCTTTAACAGTGGCATGCATTGCCTTCTCCCTTTAAAAGTACTAGTTTAACCTTTTATTTAAGGAATAAACAAACACCACTTTTCAAATGATTTCTCAGTTATAATTCTGAGGTATAACATAACTCTGAACTTCTCACACTAAAACTAGCACAAAGGCTGTTAATTTGTTCAGAATTCACCAGATAATGAAAACGCCATAAGAAACTCTTTTTTTTGGCATCTTCGCACGATCGCACAGTCGTATGATCGCACAGTCGCACGATCGCACGGTCGAACGTGCGCACATTTGTGCAGGAAAATTAATCAAACAGCTTGTACTGCAAGCACAGAACATTCTAAACATTGGGGCTTTATTATTTAGAGAAATGAGCTGGAAATAAGGAAAGGACAGAAAGACTGCTCAAAGCTGGCCAAGCTTGAGTAGGGGAATGACAGAGAAGGAGCGATAGTAAAAGGAAGAGATTAGAAGAGCAGGAGACTGTTGCAACATATTTTTTTAATATTTTAGCCCACAATGTTCTCAGATTACCTCCAAAACATAGGCAGGTAATTACACATGCTCTGCATCCATGAGAGCATATCCAAGTTCGGGGGGGGGGCACCGACCCTACCACAGTGTATGACTGTAGAACAAATCTGGGGACATTTTGGAGCTGGTTGAGCAAATGTTTTTGCTCCCCCTTCCCCCACAACAGTAGCAACTGAAGCTAAATTGTAGTGGAAGATTTGCTGTAGCCCAAAAGACCAGTGTGTTTCATCTACCAGGAACACTATTTATTTGACTGCAGAGCAAATGAAGGGATATTTTTGAAATGATTGAGCTTTTGCTCCTCCTACCTCCATCCCTCCCTGAAACAGTCATCACCCGAAGCTCAGCCGTAGAGGAAGGATTTGTTGTAGCCTGAATGAGCAGTGAGTTTTAGCTATTAGCAATCCTCAGTCAACAGCCAGATTGGTTCCAGTATGAGTTGGTATCTGGCATCATAGGGCTTGCACTGAGGATTTTTTTTCCATTATGCATTCCCCTGCATGATTCACCAGAATAGAGGCAGTCATGCAGTGACCTTGGTGCATGAATGAGCACGTTCCCACCCCCAACATTAAGAGGTCTGCTGGCTCTGTCTGAACGGGTCAAGCAATGTAGTCCCAAACTGCCATGCTTCCCCAGCCAATGCTACAGTCAGTAGGCAACAGGCACCAAGTCCCTCGATCCCCAGAGAAGGTGTGCAGTTCCTTGGACACTCCACCTCCTCCCCCTAGCTGACTGGCCAATGACCAAAGTCTTAACTCGAACCATGGTCATCAGCGCCGTAGGCGGTAGCTCTACTGCTGCACCAGCAGGCTGGCCCAATCTCTCCCATTCTTGTTCTGAGTTATAGCATTGCTGTGGAGTGGGCAGATCTTTACTTGTTAGGGCTTCTCAAGGCAAACAAATTAAAAGAGGAAGAGTGCATCATATCTGATGTACCCAGAACCAGAAGGGATGGACTTATGTCATATCCCGGGGTGAATCATAACAAATCCATTCATCATCTTTTTACTTAGCATGTAGTTTTACTACCTCTAGCTGTGTGCTCTAGTTCAAAGGGATGCTTTCCCCCGTCAGAGGTTAGGGGGTTGATTGACCTCTTTGTGGCTGCCTCTTCCACCCTTCCCCCTTCCCACCTCACTGGACCAGTGGGCCTCTCAGGGAGTGGGTGTGTGGGCTCCAGCTGAGCAGTGCCACAGGAGTGACATCTGTTCCCTTGTTGCTGTCATCTGAGCATGGAACTCTGCAAAGGTCCTGCAGAAGGGTGGTGACCCCCTCCTCCAGACCGTTACCGGGAGAATAGTGCCCCACAGTCCCTGCAACTAACTAGCTGTCTACTTGCCCTCATCCAGTAACAATACTTATGATAACCCTTAGACTTTTTATATTAACTAGTCCTCATCAACCACTCTGGTATCGTAATGCTTGAACAAGACTGATGTACCTTATGTATGGTCACTCAGATAAGGAAGTAATTATTATGACTACATTTGACACACTTACTAAACAGCACAAGCAAACTTAATAGGGGCAACCTAGCTAGGTTTAGGCTATGGTACATCAGACACAAACCAATAAGCACACTCAAAAACACAGGCTAGCTTTAAAGGGGTCACCTATGGTACAAAACAAGTGAACTTAACAAGCTCATTCAACACAACTTAGCTATAAATGGAAAACACCTAGAAAGGATGGGGATATGGTATATCACAAGCACAGGTAATAAGTACACTCAACAACCCAGACTACCTTTAAAGGGTCACCTAAGTAGGATGAGACTATGGTACAGTATGTATGAACTTAAGCACACCTAAAAGCACAGATTAGCTATATAATGCTCACTCAGATAGGGTTAGTATACAGTACAGTTCAATAAAATTCAACCCACACAGTTGTAAAGTTAGCAGTTAAGATCAGCAATGAATTAGAGTTACCCTCTAAAGACATAGCCAGATATTTACATAAATGTGTTTGATACTGTATCTCTAAAGAAATTCCATCCCTGCTGCAGTATAATTGTGGACCACCAAAGAGAATCTCTTTAGACATATCGCAAAATATCTGGAGATATCCAAACCTGTCTAGGGCTGCAACTGTAACCGACAAGAGTAGCTGGGATAAATAAATGTTTAGTGGACCTTGCCAGAAAGAATATCTGATTGGAAAGGACACCTTGGGGTGTCCTGCAGACTATTTGCAGATGCCCTGCAGACAGCTTCAAGGCAGATGCTCCTCTCCTGTTCTGTGCCACTCACACGAAACAAAGCCTTCCAGGTTAGAATGGAAAATAGAAACTATTACCAGATTTGCTCTGCAGTCAGATATAAATAGTACTTCTAGCGGTTAAAACACTACTCTTCCAGGGTAGAACAAACCCCTCCCCCACAGCAAAGCTTCACATACACAGTTTGTGAGGGAAAGGAATGTAAAAGCTTGCTCAGCCAGTCCCAAAATGTCCCATAATTAGCTTTGCAGATGGACACAAATAGTGCTGCTGGTATCTAAACCTCACTTCTCATCTAAGCTACAAGTAATCTGTCCTCTTTCCTACAGCTGCATTTGAGGTGCCAGTTCTGGTGGGGGGGGTGGCAAAAGCTTGCTCAACCAACTCCAAAATGCCCCCCGGTTTACTTCGCAATTAGACACAGATAGTGCTACTGGTAACTAAAACTTACTGCTCTTATAGGCTACAACAAGTTCCTCCCCTACAGTTGAGTTTCAGGTGCTCTTTCTGTGGGCTGTAGTATATGATAACTTACCCCAGTAACAATGTAGAATGGCTTAGTCCACATCCCCCCTGCAGTTTGGGCTAATGGTATGTCTTGAGTGGAGACTGGCTTTTAGAAAGTGCACAAGCAAATTGTGTTAGTAGTTCTGCTGAGGCCTGCTGATTAATCTGCTGTATGTGTCTTGATAAACCTCAGAGCTGTTAGAAGTTATTAATGGCATCCAGTCATTTCTGAAACCAGCAATCCAGTATGAAGCAAGTAAAGTGAAATACTATATGGTGTCAGAAGTGAACTTGCAGTGCTGCAGTTGCAAGAAAGAAGAAAAGTTTGTGCTGCCAGCAAAGAAAGAAACAAAAGACAGTATTTGTGAGTACCCAAAGCTTACTAAAAGACTGTTTAAACAAAATATGTTTGGCAATATGGTGCAATTTAAGCCACCTCCCACCACTATTATTGACAGGAAATCTTGCAGAAAACTAGAGAAGATGGGCACAGATATCAAGTCTGAACTTCACAGCCATGGGATCAGATGATAAGTCAGAGGAAATGAAAATTGCAGTCCTGCTGCACATGATTGGGGATGAGGCCCTTGAGGTGTACAATACTCTCAATGTAACATATGCTGTCCCACAAGATAAAAAAGTAGCTGAGGTTATGGAAGCATTTAAGAATTACTATGTACCAAGAAAAAACTGTATTTGAGAGGCACCGGTTTTGGGTCCTCCTGTTCAACGAACACTCGGGTATAGACAAGTTTGTCACAGAGCTCAGGAAAAAAGCTCAGAATCATGAGTTTAAAGAGACTGATGACTTAATGCTCCAAGATAAAATTGTCTTCAGTGTCATCGACAACAAGCTCTGAGAAAAGCTACTGGAATCCCCATACCTCATGATGGCTAAAGTGGTGAACATCTGTAGAGCCAAAGAGGTAACAAGAGCACAGGCATGAGTGATGTCACAAGGGATTGCTGATAAGTTTATCCATGCTGTAAAATATAAAATCGAGGCCGGATGGTAAAACAGGCCAAAAACCAGACTGCCAGCAACCAACACATGAGACACGTGCACAAAAATCAAACATGTGCAGGAGATGTGGCAAGGGGCATCTGCCAAAGGCTTGTCTGGCATATGGACAAGAATGTCATAAATGTGGTGGCCTCAACCAATAATGCAAAAATGTGCAGGTACAAAAAGTCCAACAAACCACACCAGAAAATGACCAAAGGTCACTATTTGTAGGTACTATAAAAAGAAAACAAGAAATGGTGCAGATACAAGTACCAGATGAAGGGTGGTACACTACCTTGAAGATAATGGGACAGCCAGTTAAGTTCAAGTTGGACACTGGGGCTAAAGCCAATATACTAACTAAAGAAGTGATTGCACAATTTCCATGCAAGGTACAAATCAAGCCAACCAGTACTGTCCTAATAGTATATGGAGGAGCACAAATTAATCCTAAAGGGGAAGTGACACTAATGTGCAAGACACAAGACAGAGAGGCCAATCTACAGTTTTATGTCACTAACACACCAGGAGCTTTCCTATTGGGTCAAAAGGCATGTGTCATCCTGGATCCAATTCGCAAAGTAAAAGTGCTTGAAACCAAGCCACCAAGCACAAGACTGGAACTTCTCACACAATATAAAACCGTGTTTGAAGGCCTAGGAGAATTCCCAGGAGTTTACCACATACATACTGACCCAAACGTTACTCCTGTGATACATAGGTGCAGGAAAGTCCCATATACAATCATGGACAGATTAAAACAGACACTGGAACAACTGGAGCAAATGGGGTGATTAGCGAGGTAAGAAAACCTAGCAACATGGGTAAATATCCTTGTAATTACCGAAAAGAAAAATGGTGAGATCAGGGTGTGTTTGTACCCTAGAGACTTAAATAAAGCTATCAAAAGACATCACTTCTCTATCCCCACACTGGAGGATATTCAGAGCAAGCTTGCCAGTAAACTGTTTTTCACAATTCTAGATGAGAAAGATGGGTACTTGCAGATCAAATTAGATGATGAATCTGCAGACTTATGTACATTCAACACTCCATGGGGAAGGTATAATTTCACAGACTTCATTTTGGAAGAAGGTCTGCAAGTGAAGTATTCCAGCAGAGAAATGCTGACCACTTCGGGGCCATACTAGGTGTTTATGTGATAGCTGATGACATGCTCATAGCTGCACTTACCAAGGAATAGCATGACAAAGTTTTGGGGGAAAGTGATGGACAGAGCATTGGAACTCAATGTTAAGTTCAATAGAGACAAAATACAGTATTTGGTGAGTGAGGTGAAATATATGAGGCATATCATAACTGAAAATGGGCTATGGCCTGATGCCAGTAAACCATTGCAAAGCATCATGGGATGTATATGTAAATCACCACAACATATTATGCTGGTTAAACTGTAAGCAGAAATGTATGGTACTGAAAGGCATTTCACACAGTCTGTAATGGGTGCCAACAAAAGACACATACACATGTTTTGTCTTACCAGGACTCATTAGTGTGCCTCATCTGTATGATACCCCAGTGGAATGAGACTAAAGGGTAGCTGGTTCATTCCACTGGGGTATCATACAGATGAAGCACACTGATGAGTCCTGGTAGGACGAAACACGTGTATGTGTCTTTTGTTGTCACCCTTTACAGACTGTGTGAGAAGCCTTTCAGCGCCATACATTTCTGCTTACAGTTTAACCAGCATAATATGTTGTGGTGATTTACATATACATCCCATGATGCTTTGCATTATGGGAGTATGTATGATTTTGTATTTCTTTGAAACTTGGCATCCCAGCCAATGCCCTTTTGGGTAATCATTGCCTCAGTGCTTGTGCACCGAGGTTCTTTGTCTTATACATAAATAGTGTTGCTGATAGCTAAAATTCACTGCTCATTCAGGCTACAACAAATCCTTTCTCTACAACTGAGCTTCAGGTGGTAACTGTTTCTTGGGGAGGGGGGTGGTAGGAGGAAACACTCAACCATCTCCAAAATATCCCTTGATTTGCTCTGCAAGTCAGACAAATAGTGCTCCTGGTAGATTAAACACACTGGTCTGTCAGGCTACAGCAAATCCTCCCCTACAGATGACCTTCAGTTGCTACTATTTGGGGGGGCAAAAGCTTTTGCTCAACCAGCTCCAAAATGTCCCCTGATTTGACCTACAGTCAGACACAAACTGTGCTGCTGGTAGTTAAAAACACATTACTGAGGCCGGCCCGGTGGCGCTGAGGGTTGAAGCACTGGATGCCACACCTCATGCCATGCTGGTGACCCGGGTTTGGGAACAAGCCCAGGTTGCCAGGGGAAGGAGAGGATCGAGCATCCGGAGGACAGCTCTCCTCTCCTGTGAGGGAGGGGGGTTCCTGCTCAGCGCTTGGCAGGCCTCTGGAGGAAACCAGAGGCACAGCAAGCGCTGGAGTGTAGAGAAAGGGCAGGGAGTGGCAGACATCTGTGGCAAAGCCTTGACATCAGGGCACTAACCACTCCTTAGAACAGAGGAAAATGCCCTTCCAGCTCAGGCAGGGACAGAGCACTGGAGCTTGTCCTCTGTTTGCGGCTGCCCGAACAACGCCACCAGAGATGTTTGGGGTGTTGGGTCCCAAAATGTCCCTGCCTGTGGGGAAAACCATGGCTATATGGGTGAAGGAGGGTAGACCAGGTGGAGCAGACCATAGAGTGATGATTCCTAAGTGCTCCTGAGGAGACCGGAGCTGGAGAGGAGAGGAGGAAAAAATAGAAAGCAAAAACACAAAACACCACATTGCTCTTCCAGGCTACAACAAATCATCCCCTACAGATGAGCTTCAGTTGAGGTGTCGGACAAGCAACAGCCTGCTCAACCAGCTCCAAAATGCTTCCTAATATGCTCTGCAATCAGACACAAAGGGTCTGATGTTCAAAGGTAGTTAGCATGGGTGCTAACCCAGGTCTTTGCAGGTGCTCCATTCTATGCCATATTCAATGACCCCATAAGCATCCATCAAATTTGGCAGTGCCAAAGCACTATAATACCACTGTGTCCATACAAATGAGGGTATACCCTCATGCTTACCTGCACAGTGGCATCCCTTACAGAAATATAGGTGTGCTGTGTACATGCAGAATGCATGCCACATGCTTAATTGTGAATGTTTGCATGCGGTTCGCATACACTAAGTGAACATATGCGAACCGAATCTAAAAGGCAGATCAGGTTAGCATGCTGCAAGCCTGACATGTGCACAACAGGTAAGCTGGTGTGAGCGTCTTCTAAAAATTGCATCAGGTTCGCGTGTTGCATGCTTGACATGAGTGCAGCAGTTAAGCTAGTGTGAATATCATTTAAACATATCAGGTTAACATGCCGTATGCTTGTCATGTGTGTAGCAGCTAAGCTGGTGAAAATCTCATCTAAAAAGCACATCAGTTTCTATTTCTTATACAATGGCTAGCAATTAGTCATTAAAATACATTTTATTTGAATTTCCATAAAAGTTAGGTAAACTCATCAATTCTGATCCTTTTGCAAGTTGTTTAATGGCTTTTGATTTTTGTCATTAAATCCCCATTAATCGATAAAGTATTGTTTGCTTATTGCATTAAATGCCTGGGATATAGCCAGTCATTATCCCTCCCCCCCCCATTCCAGATGTACAAAGAGGGGCCTCTGTGTTGTGAAGCATAACTTTTTTGTTTTGGACCATGCAAACCCCCTATGAATATTTAGTGCTACAAATGTGTTTCTCCATGACTGTTTCGGCTGACTTACTTTCCCTTCGTCATTCTGTATTGAGCACATACACTATGGCCATGCTCAGCACTCTTTTGGAAGAATGCACCATACCTCACATTTTGTCACTGAAATGAGGGACATGGACACTCAAAATGAGGAGACAATGAGGGACACTAACCCACATGATGATCATGAAACATGGAGATACGGTACCTCAGAACACAGTGGAAACCATTGTATTAGCGCCTGAGAATGAATTTGTACCATTAAGCAGCAGGAGTACCATTTAGGTAAGGCAGAGGGGTGCAGTTGCCCCCCATATTTGTGCCTGGGTTGTTCTTATGGTGTGGCAGTAATGGCTTTAAGTTTGGATTTAATGTTTTGCACATTAAGTGCCCACCTGGCCTGTGTGTGCTCATGCTCCAGGTACTCTCCAGACTTGACTGTGTCTGTACTGTGTTGTCTACTCTCTCCACCTATTAGCGGTGGCACAGTTACACATGATGTGGATGTGCTTCAGCCAAGAAAGAGCACATGAGTCTTGCAAGTGCAACACTGTCTTTCCAACTACAGAGTAGACAGGCTGAACACTACAACTTGGAGGAGTCAGTGAGTACTAAACTTTCAATAGCAGTTTTGTGGCAGCATATTTTTGATGTTCTACTGTTAGTGAGTCTCCATCTCCCCAGGTGACTGAAAAGGCAGAGGGTGAGCTGGAAGCTAACTCAAGACTAGACTACCTACTTACTCTGCTAGACTCACCTTACAAAAAAAACAGCACAGACCCCATGGCAGTAAGCTAAGCTTAGCAGCAGTGGTGTGGGTGGCCTTCATAGGTCTTGATCAGTATAGTGTGGCAATGGCCACAGAAGCAACCAAGCAAAAAGGAAAAACCTAGGTTGGGTGGATTTGTATAGTGAGGTGACTTGATCACCGGCCACGTTGGGGACCTGTGATGGTTGGATCCAGCAT
This sequence comes from Neoceratodus forsteri, assembly GCA_016271365.2. NCBI lineage: Eukaryota > Metazoa > Chordata > Ceratodontiformes > Ceratodontidae > Neoceratodus > Neoceratodus forsteri. The sequence goes on from CM057458.1 coordinate 553,354,498, forward strand.
CCAGATTCTGGTGAAGGAGAGAAGGGGAGCCGACTGAAAACTGGGCTGGTGGCACATTGTGCCAGGCTGCTGGTTCTGGCCATATAGCCATAGTAAAACGAAATAAATTTTTTTACAGGAGGATTGGAGAAGGAGGAAGAACTGAAATATTGATGTGTTTTTCACATTTCTTCACCTTTGGGTGGCTTCGACACCCATAGGAGATGGGTATTGAATGGAATGGAGTGCGGGAGAAAAATCAGGACAACATTCTTTTGTTTGGGGGGGTGATGCTTAGTTTCAGCCAGGGAAAAAATTGGTTAGCGACTGGGTGGATTTAAGCCCAAATCTGATGCACTGCTTTGGGGTATATACAGATGAATCATATACATTTGAATTTTTCCTGATTTGCATGTCACATTTCTGTCAAACTAAATAAACTGTATATTTTAGAGATGTTACAGACATTCTAGAAATGTCCCTTGCATTCATGGACAGTTAAGCAGTATGGCACGCACAGACTATTGGAGCCCCACTATAGTCAGGCTTATGTCCCCCGGTGAAGCTGACCTCCACATCTCCACACTCAGGCACATTATGACAAAGGGCAAAGGAGACTGCAGAGGTGTGCACCACTGAAACAAATGGGGGTATTTTTAATTACTATTTTATACATTACTGGAGAGCTGGAGATTAATGAAGGCCACCGCTTGACTAACGAGGGCCTTGTTGGTAGAATAGTGGCCTTCATTATTCACCAGCTCACAATCATAACATATAAAATAGTAATAGAAAATAACTCCATGCATTTCAACGGGGTACGCCCCCGGCACTCTGACCTATGGACATCATCTCAAAGACTTCTGCTGCTGGCATCCTAGTACTCAAGTAAGAGACTTTTTACTTGTATCTAGACTTGGTAGGTTGTCTGTAAAAGCATGGCCATACATGCTACAGTGTGTGCATGGGAGGGTGGGAGAACTGGCCATGTGGGTGGGTGTATGTGCCAAATTATTGCTGTGTTTGTGTTTGCACCTTAAAGTCTGTTTGCATGTAAGCATTCAAAACTATGGAGAAAAAAATAGCAGGAATACAGGCCAAACAGAAATAATTAAGTGGTTTTGTGGGTTAGTCTGTGTATTGGGGGAGGGAAAAACATGCGTTCCCATTGGTATGTGTGCTACAATTCCACTGTGAAAATGAGATGAGGCAAAGAAGAAAACTGAAAAGAATACACTGGCTACAAGCATGCCGCATGCATGTAGCTGTATTCAGAAACAGTGTATATTGAAGTACAAGTGAGCCATATGTGCGCAGACAGTATGGTTTAGTGGTTAAAGGCACTGAACTACAAACAGGAGATTTTGATTCATGAAGACCTGGTTTTGAATATCATCAACTCCCAGTTGTGTATGGTGTGATCCTGAGCAAGTCAATTAATTTTTACGTGTGCAGTTATCACTGAGCTGTCTTTATCTTTCCCTCATGGCATAGTGTGTCCCCCTACCCGACTGCTCTTCTGAACTGTCTGTACCATTCCCTGGTGGTCCAGATAGTCCCTCATCATCGCCCCACTAATCACCAACTCACAGTTTACAATAGACTCTGGTGATCCACTGCCCCACCCACAACAGCTCTCCATGCAACCTGCCTGCTGACATCCCATCTCCACCCTCTCACTGAGGTGGCTAGCACTCCAGCCACCTAGATATGGTGACCCCCACAGCCCCCCTACCTCTGCAGCGGCCACTGTATCAGTTGTCAGTGTGCATGCGTACTGTAGAAAACAGCTGTTTCTACTTTATGCATTCCCACTGACAGCTCATACACTGGCTGCTACAGAGGTAAGAGGAGGGTTGTGCTGGTTGCTGTATCTAGCTGGGTGGCGTGTCAGCCACTGGGGTGATGGGGGTGTGAGGAGGTTGGATGTCAGCAGGGGAGTCAGGTGGGCAGCTATGGGGGGGGCACTGAACCACCAGAGACTCTTGTTAAATTGTATGAACTTGTGATGGGGGGCACACTGGACCTGTAGGGAATGATACAGACAGCTCACAGGAGTGATCAAGGGTGGGGTACACACTGTGCCACCTGGGAATGATACAGACAGCATAAAGAAGAGACTGGGGGATAGGGGAACCATCATGCCATTAGGTTTTACTGTCTCCTCAGAGTCAATGGTGCAAAGTGCCTGCTGCCCCCCCCCCAAGCAGATGAGCCCATTATGGGCATGCAAATGGCCCCTTAGCACCTTGCATGCCCAATAGGCTCATGCACATGTTTGAGCTGAATACAGCTCCCAGGAATCCGGGTGCTATCCTGTTTTGTGCTGCGCCATTCCTTGTGGCCCGTATACAGCCCACGCCCATGTCAGGGCCATACAGTATCTCTCAATCTGCCAGGACTTAAATGAGTGACACTGCCCGTTAAAATCAGGGACACCATTTTTTATATCTATTCAAATGCACACCATGACCTGTCCTAAGGGTAACAGTGTACCACTGCAATTAATGCATGTAGTACTGTATTGTAAAGTACATGCAAAGGTACACTGGCAGAACAGAACTGCACAAGTAAAAATGTTGACTAAGCAAGAGCTTACTCTGCATCTTGTGCTCTAGACACATCCTGAATTATAACCATCTTGCCTCTGATATTTTATAAGCGAGAAGAGTCAAAACATGGCATATTCAATAAGACACTGTACAAGGCAACACATTCACAGGTTTATAAACTGTGTCATTTTGTCACAGATATCAGAGCTTCATATCCCCACCGGCATTAGTTCTGCTGCATAGACAAACACCATCAGAGCAAAAGTTCACATTTTTTAACAAGCAAGGTGGCAGTAGCAGCCAGTGATCAGCAAGGAATATGAACAAAATTTAAAAGGCATTTTAATTGAAACAAAACAAAAAACAGAAATTATTAGATGCCGAGTTTGCAGACTGCCATCATTCATCCAACAATGCTCAGCATCACTCACCTCAGTATTAGCTTACCACACAGCACAGTAGAAAAATATATGTCTCCTCAGAGGTGCCAGACTGTTTCAGTTCCTGTACTGAATTATCCTGTTCTTTGGAATGCTTTCTTTAACCATTTTCAATCCCCAATCACTTCCTTGGCTCTCCTGCTGTTTTGCTTTCCTTTGCGCAGCGGCCAGGGGCTGGTGTCTCACCCAAGCCCCCCCCTCCCCTGCTCTGTCCTGCCTTCTACCTCCCTCCCCTTTACTAACCCTCTTAATCTTTTTCTTCCCAGCTCCAGCACTCACACAGAGTGCTGCCATCACCTCTAGAGGATCCTGAGGGCACTGGTGATACCGGAGCTCTCCCCGTCCCACGTTCCACTTCCAGCAACCACAGACAGCCTCTGCAAGCTTTGGCTCCCCCCAGGTATACTTGCATCTTACCTGGCATGCAGTGCCACACTACACTTGGCTCTGCTACCTTTCTCCCATGCACCCTCCCACCTGGGTGTCCTTATATAATTGTCTGCAGAAACAATCAGTTAACCCCCCCCCCCACAACTCTCCTCCCCTCAGACTTCCTGCTCCCCCCACTTCCTCTTCTATTTTGGTCCATCTCACTTTGACTCACAAGTGCAGTGCCTGATGAGCCAACATGATGCAATCTTTACAAACAGAGGTGAGAAAGAAATAAGTGCCTCAACTGGGACTTGAACCCAGGCTACCTTGAATACCATTCCAATTGCACTAACTAGCTGCGCCACTGAGATATCTGGAACCTTGGCTGTCCAGAAGCACATTACTCTTTCTCAAATGCAGAACCCAATGGCAACACAAGTATTTACCTGTAGCAATCGCATATGAGTGCAGTGTGCGTATTTATGGAACACGTATAAACAGATGTGAGAAAGAAGTAAGTGCCTCAGCTGTGACTTGTGCTCGGAGACAGCCCAGGTTCCAGTCGTCTCACTGGTGTAGCTGGTTAGCGCAATCCGAAAGGTATTCCGGGCAGCCTGAGTTAAAGTCCCAGCTGAGGCACTTACTTCTTTCTCACCCATTTGTATGTACTTCATAAATATGCACACTGCACTCCTGTGTGATTGTTACAAGTAAATATTTGTGCTGCCATTGGGATGTGCATTTGAGAAATAGTAATGTGCTCAGAGACAGCCAAGGTTCTAGTTGTCTCAGTGGTGCAGCTGGTTAGCGCAATCAGAAGGGTATTCTAGAAAAAATGGTAGTGCAAGAGCTCTACAACACAGCTAAGTCAAATCACCACACTGCTCACTCATACAGTGACCCTAGCTCCTCTGCTCACCCAATACCCTGATCACTTGCATTTTATCTAGAGCCCCCTGCTGTCCTACTAAATCAATTCACTGCTGTCCCATTCTGGCCAGAAAATCTCTTCCCTGCCTGAGGATCCCAGTCTCATTCCTAGTCCTAAACTTCCACCATGAATGCAGCAACCTCACAAATACTTCTCTCATTCATTTCCTATCAGCTCTCCTCTGCTCTTTCACTCCCACACTAGTTACACATACACAGCCCCCTTCTCTGCCCCCAATGCCCTCCTCACCTAAACTCTCCAATTAATCCCAGACCCACCCTCACTGCATCCCGTGCCCTTACCCACATTCCATAAGATTTCCTCCAGTGCCCTACCCTCCCCACTGATGTCTTCCAGTACAACCTTTTTATGGTGCTCCCATGTCATGCCTATATCCCCATCACCACAAGGAAATGCAAACTCCCAGCCACTTTCTCCTTGGCCCTACTCATCCTGCTCCTTGCAGAGGATGTTGAACTGAACCCCAGCCCCCCTGTAGGTCACCAGCAGATGATCTCCTACAAAAGCCTAAGAATCATGCATATGGACATCAGGAGTCTTTTACCAAAATTAGACCTACTGAACTACTGCATAACTCAGCATTCCCAAGACATCATCTGCCTTACGTAAACATGGCTATCAACAAAAACTCCAGACTCCTCCCTGCTGATCCCTGACTATGCAATCCATCAGCAGAGCCGCACCAAAAGGGGGTGGAGGGGTAGGGATCTATACAAAGCTACCTCTCTCTCATCAAGTAATTAAGAAAGAATCCCACAATGACGCTAACAAAGTGATTCTCACACACATCACCCTCTCCTCTAGTCTTCTTTCATCATTGGGGGTGATCTCTACCTCCCCTCTACTAGCCCAAGATGCACTCACCTTGTGCGTCTCCACCCTCTCACCCATTGCAGCATCTGGGGAACTACTTTTACTGGGCAACTACAATCTAGACTGGCTCCCCCCCTCCAAACCCGCTATCTCTAATATCGAGTCCCTTAACCTCACCCAGTTACTCATGGAGCCCACCCGCTACAATTCTACCTCCACTAACCACTCCCTAATTGACTGGATCTTCTCCTCCCACCCCCACAGAATATCCACTGCCAGGGTAATAGATTCAGCCTTTAGTGACCACTGCGTCACTTACTGTACCAGAAAAACCCAATTACCCAAATCAGCCCCTAAATACATTAAAATCTGCCCTGTAAACTCTTGATGCCACCTCTCTCCTCTGTAGTAGTAGTACAGTTTGTTTATTTTGGGTGCCTTTCCAGCAAAATAGACACACAGCAATTAGGAAACAGTCAACATACAACATATACAATTTATACATAAACCCCATTAAAATCATAAACAGACTAATTCCCAAGCTGTCTAACAGACTTAGAATAATTTCTTCGGGTCCCAAAAGTCTGTTCAGACAGGAAGGTTTTAAGATGTTTATTTAAAAACCTCTATGGATGACACCTCCCAGAGGTACCACAATGATGAATTCCAAAGGATGGGTGCTGCTACTCAAATGCCTGGTCCCCAGAAGATTTTAGCCTAGCCCTAAGGCCCTCCAGGAGGGCACCTTCAGCCAATCTAAGAGGGCAAGATGGGGTGTAGGGATGCAGAAGATCCTTCATGTAGCCCAGACCCAACCCATATAGGGTCTTATAGGTCAAAAGACCTACTTTAAGGTGATGCGCTAGTGCACCTGCAGCCAATGCAGTTCACACAGCACTGGGGTAATAGGACTGAACCTCAAGTGTCCAGTCAACAGCCAGGCCACCGTGTTCTGCAGAAGCTGTAGGGGTCCCATCGCACCTCCTGTGACTCTGAGGTAGAGTCAGTTACTGTAGTTGAACCTCGAGAGGATGAATGCATGCTCCAGCATGGCCAGGTCATCTAGGGGAGTGAGGGATTTAATTTGGGTGATTTTCCAGAGATGGTAAAAGCTGGTCTGGACAACAGCTGACACCTGGGCATCAACTATCAGCTCATTGTCCACAACAACACCATAATTCTTCCACTTTGGGGAGGCGTTCAGTTTGGTCAGGCCAATAAAGAGCCCCAACCAATCCTCCCCTTCAACCCAGCTTAACCACCAGCACTTCAGTCTTCCCTAGGTTAAGTCCCATCCTGTTCAACGATGTCAAAACCCAGGTCTTGGTCAAGCAATCATTCAGCACATTGACTATGTCAAATCTCCAAGGTGCAATGCACAGGTAGAGCTGAGTATCATCAGCATAATAATGAAAACTCAGTTCATGCTGCCTTATGACCTCACCCAGGGTCCAGGCCAAGTGGCAGCATGAACGCTGTGAACAACATGGGGGAGATAACAGAGCCTTGGGGAACTCCACAGGGTAGGTCCTTCAGGCCTGAGGAATAATTCCCCAATATCAACCTCTGAGATCTTCCCCGGAGAAAGGACTCAAACTAGCTGACCTTGCTGGAGAGTGCTACATACTCCCTCAGCCTATCCAACAACACCCCATGGTCCACAGTGTCAAATGCTGATGAGAAATCGAGGAGGACAAGAATCTATCACTCTCTTCTGTTTCTCGCCCTGGATAGGTCATTCAGCACCTTAACCAATGCTGTCTCCATGCTGTGCATAGCCCTAAACCTGGACTGGAAAGGTTCATAAATCTGAAAGTCTGTGAGGTGACTCCCTAGCTATTCTGTAACCACCATCTCAAGAACCTTCCACAAAAAGGGGAGGTTCAAGATAAGCTGGTAGTTCGCCAAGATGTTGGTGTACAGAGATTTTTTTTTCAGCAGGGGCTTAACCAGAGCCAGTTTAAGGGACTCTGGAAAAAAACCCAGTTGACAAGGAACTCTCTGTGTGATCTGAAACACGCAGACTGGGATCCAGTCTACTCTGCATCAGACGTAGACACTTGCTCAGGCCTGGTTCCTGCAAATATTTATCCAAGTCTGGAAGTCTTGCACCCTTCTGGTAAAGACTAGGGACAAGAAACACCACCAACCCTAGATCTCTGCACTAATAATTGCCCTATGCAAAGCCTGTGACAAGGCCTAGTTCCTCTTTACATCCTCATGGTCCCCACAATCCAGCCAAGCCTACAACACAATCAGGAATGCTTGCACCAAGGCCGTAAGATGTGCCAAAGTCAATTACTTTAGGTCCCACCTACACACTGCTCCTCCTTCTGGAAGGTTGTCCACTCCCTCATTCCTCCTACCTCTCAAATAAGCACACTCACCCTCAAGCAAAGTGACCAAACAATTTCAAACCCCATCAGTATAGCTGAAACCCTAAACAAATTCTTCAGCAGCTGTGCTCTTCCAGACAATCCTTCACCCCTCAATCAAGGAGAAAAAGCTGCCCCCCAAAACTATCCCAAGAAACACCTTCCTGCTTGCTCCCACCTCAAGAAAGGAAGTCCTTGATGCTCTCTGCTCCCTAAACATCTTGAGATTCAACCAAGACAGTATTCACCCCAAATTTCAGTGCATATCTGCACCTGCAATCGCTCAGCCACTCACTTTTCTACTAAACCTGTCTTTCTCCTCAGGCATGGTCCCATAAGCCTGGAAATCTGTTTGTGTCAGCCCTCTCCACAAGGGCAGCAAACCCACAGTGCCTGGCAATTATTGGACAATCTCCCTCCTCCCAGCCCTTGCCAAACTGCAAGTAGCTTTAGTTCAATCCAGGTTGACAGACTTCCTCATGACCTCAGATTTCCTTTCCCCATTCCAATCAGGTTTCAGAAACCAAAATTCCACTTTATCCTCCCTCCTTCGAGTCACTGGACACTCTCAGGCTGCTGACCATGGTCATTTATCTAATGCAATTTTAGTAGACTTGGCTAAGGCCTTAGGTTCAGTCTCTCATCCCCGATACTAAATAAACTTGAGGTAGCTGGGCTCACCGCCACTGCAATTCAATGGTTAAAATCCTACCTCGAAAACAGACTCCAATCAGTCAAGGTAGGAAACTCCATTTCTCCTCCGGCCCCCACCTTACTCACTGGCATATCCCAAGGATTGATTTTGGGTCCCATTATGTTCTCTTCATTTATAAATTACCTCCCATCTGATTGTTCTACATCCCTCATACACATGTATGTGGATGATACCAGCCTCTTCGCATCTGGACCAGTTTTAAGCAATGTTCAATCCCTTCTACAACAGGACTTCCATAACATGCAATCCTGTTTCCTGGCTAATCAACTCAAAAATCAACACATCCAAAATGGTTCATCACTTTCCAGACAGCCCCAAAACTAGCCAGAACACCCCTCCCCACTGCAATCACCTCCCTGGATGGGACCCCTCTAAGCACTGTCCCAGCCTACAAATATTTAAGAGTTTGGCTCATCCCCCAGTTAAATTTCTCAACCCACTTAGAAGCCATCACTTTGAAGTTCCACCCTAAGCTAGATATTCTATACCCAAACAGAGACTCCCTCCCACCACCAGTGAGATGGGTATTATTAAATAAAATGATCAAACCCATTTCTGACTTCAGAGATGTAGTATATTGCATTGCCCCCTCCTCTGCGTTTGCCAGGCTAGAGTCCCTCCTATATGCCTTCTGCTATTTTGCCACTAACTTCCCCCCTCAGAACCCACCACTGGTCTCTCCTCTCCAATCTCAGAATACCACCTCTGTCCCATCATTGTTTCATCAATTTTGTCTTCCTAATATCCAAATTTTGGTTCAGTCTGCTCTCTTATTACCTGTCTGAGAGGCCATAACCAGCAAGCCCTTCATCTTACACACTCTACTGAAGGGACTGCCATTCCTTCACTCTTCCCAAACCATCCTAGTCTTCTGGCAAATGCACCTTCACCTGCAGGCTCCCTTTTACTATGGAACCAACTACTACCTCTACTAAGAAACTCTGTCTCACACAACTATCAGAAATCAGCTATGTATTCTCCCACTTCCCAGTGGCTCCTGCTTCTAACCAACTTAGAATCATGCCCCAACCATCCAGTCCTTACCACATAAGGCTAAAATGTCATGAATTTCAAGCTTTCCCTCCTAGAAGCAGTAAATTCAGTATCTCCACATATTTTCCACCATTGTACTATATACTACTTTATGTTCCAAAGCACCTTGTACTGCATATATGTCAAACTCAGCATTTTACTCATATCCAACTGTAAATGTGTCTGCATAAGATGTACTGTCTACTCTTGCCAAACTCTAATGGCCTCACATGGCTCTTATATGTACCCATCTGTAATTATTCTTCTGTATTTTATGTACCCTGAATTACGTGTATCAAACTTATAAATGTTTCTACATAGATTCATTGCTAATTCTAGCCAAACTCAATTGGCCTCACATGGCTTCTACAAGTTCCCAGCTGTATTTATCCTGCTATATATTATGTAACCTGTATATATTTTTATATATGTATTTTGTACTATAACCCCGATACACCTGTCACTAGGTCACACCTGGAAATTAGCCTTGGATCAGTGTGCCTTTCCTGGTTACCAAATGGTTACAGAAAAAAATTGGAGTCCATCTGTCCATAAGCCTCCAATTCAAGCTGTCCTCTGTTTTGCTGGGTGTAAAACAAATTCAAACTTTATGAGTTTCAAGGCTCTTTTTAGTGTGGCTGCTGGACCTCTCAGACACACAGGACATGCTAAAGTGCTGTGCAGGACAGGTCAAGCTGATGAAGGGTCACCGAGCAGGACATGGGACTTCACTGTAGATTCCCCTTTCTAGTGGTACCGTGTGTCAGTGATGTGCTCCCTTCCTCTTCTCTATCATCAATCTCTCTTCATTATGGTCCTAGATGCAGGCTGGTAATCCTGAGTGGTGCTGTGGCACTGAAGTTGGGTCCAGGAGGAAGGCATGATGGCTCAGTCCAGGAGATCATGTCCTTGACCACTTCCATGTTTTGGAGATGAACTGGGGGTGCTCTAATCACATTCACAGCACCCACAGTGGGAAAACAGCTGATGGGCTTTGTGTTTTAAATTCACCATGTCAGCGTATAGCACTACTCTGCGATGGGTGCATGATGTCAGGTGCTAATGGACATCTGAGAACAAGAACATGATTTTTGGGGTTGAAGGGGACAATGCTGAGAACTTGGCATTTTCCAAATTTGGTAGCATTTGCAGGCTGCTCAGGACTTCAGGATGGGGGGGGTCTAAATGCAGGAAATCCTGAAAAAAGTTGGGTCAGTTGAGAGGTATAATCAGGGCAGCACATTTTCACTTAATGCTACATCGACATGGCCTGCTTTCTGTCAGGTAGTGACATTCACTATATGACTGGATATCACAGCAGCCAGGGGAGTGCAGGGGCAAATGCAGTGCAAAAAGTTGTGCTGCACTTGCACAGCAGTCTGAATATGGAACTCAGAAAATAATACTGATAGCTAAAACTCACTGCTCGTTCAGGCTACCAACAAATCCTTCCCTACAGCTAAGCATCAGGTGCTGTTTCTGGGGGAAAGGGGGAGTAAAATCTTGCTTAATAAACTCAAAAATGTCCCATGATTTACTTTGCTGTCAGACACAAGTAGTGCTGCTGGTTGCTAAAATCCATTGCTCTGCCAGGTTAAAACAAATCCCCCCAACAGGTAAGCTTCAGGTGCTACTATTTCTGAGGGGGGGCAAAAGCTTGCTCAACCAACCCCAAAATGTCACCCAATTTGCTCCGCAGTCAAAAAGAAATAGTGTTGCTGATATCTAAACTCTCTGTTCATTCAGGCTACAACAAATCCACTCCTACTGCTGGTCTTCATGTGTTAACCGTTTTGGGGGGTGGAGAGACTAAACGCTTGCTCAGTCAGCTCCAGAAATGTTCCCTGAATTGCTCTGCAGTAAGACACAAATAGTGCCACTGCTGGTAGCTAAAACGCACCTTTTTCAAGTGACACCATCAGGAAATACATTTCCAAAGCCATCAAAAACACTAGAGCAAGTGCTGACACACTGGACCTCAAACTTCTGTCCCTCACACTAGACAAGGTTCTGGGGCCTCTCATAAGAATCTTTAATCTCTCCCTCTCTCTCAACCAATTTCCTGACAAATGGAAGGCAGCAACTTTCATACCTATCCATAAAGGTGGTGACCAGACCTCCCATGTGAACTACTGACCTATCTCTATCCTGCCATCCCTCTCTAAGGCCCTGGAATGGATAGGAGCAGACCAGCTCACTGATCATCTGGACAAGTCCAACATCATTTGCCGGCAGCAACACAGATTTAGAAAAGGACACAGCACTGCCATAGCACTTCTTGAGTTTACAGGAGCCATACACAACTCTCTTGATCAGGGTCGCCTAACCGGAGCTACATTCATCGACCTGTCAAAGGCTTTTGACACTGTCCACCACCGCCTCCTGCTTCATCAGCTACTGAATATTGGCCTCTCTGCAGAATTGGTGAAATGGTTCAATAGCAATCTTGACAACAGGTCCCAATGTGTAAAAATATCAGGCATGGTCTCCGATACTAAACAGGTTCACTCCAGTGTCCCCCAAGGCTCCATCCTGGGCCCATTGCTGTTCAGCCTGTTCCTCAACTCCCTCCCCAACTCAACTTCTCAGCAAGTCATACTCTATGCAGATGACACGGTGATTCTTGCCTCTCATCATAACCTAAGCCACCTAAAACAAACTCTTCAACATGGCTCCACCTCTGTTGAAAGCTGGTTCAAAGAACATAAGTTAATCCTTAACCAGAAAAAAACAAAGATCGTGATTTTCATCAGCCACCAAAACAACCACAAACACTACCAACTCTCCTTAAACTCCTGCCTTGGGGACTCCCTGGAGCAGGTTGACTCCTTCAGATACCTAGGAATCACCTTAGCCCCACACCTGTCCTTTGGAACACAAATAACCTATGTCACTAAAACTGTGAATACTAGACTGGGCTTACTCTATCGGCTTCATTGGCACCTGAGTAAAGAGGCCCTCTTTGCCGCAGTTCAAAGCTCCATCATCTCCCAGATTGACTATGGTCTTGTCATCTATGGCACTGCCACTACCACTGCACTCAGAAGGATTACTACCACCCTAAACAGGGCCTGTCGACTCATCACTGGGGCCGAATGGCTCACACACACCTGTGACCTCTATTCACAAGCTAACTGGCTTCAACTTGATAATAGAATTCAGTACCAAACCTGTGTGGTTGCTAAGAAAACACAGTTGGGAACTGCCCCTCCCAGGGTCTGTTCACTCTTTCAAACAAAAACCAACTCCAGAATTACTAAAGGATCAAAGCTACAACTTTTCCATATCCCTCACTGTTGCACAGTCATTGGCCAGCGTTCATTCATCTACAGGGCACCCACTTGGTTTAACGGTCTTGCCAACAATACTATCAATACCACTTGGCTAGGGGCCTTCAGATCCAGGCTCCGAAACTCCCTGGTCACTTCCAGCATCTGCGACTGTCATGGATAATGTCTAGGCAACACCGCTCCGCTACCGCTCTCCTATATCTAGCTCTTTACATAACGCACTTGCCCTAGTTTGGCCTCTGCCCCATCCGCTCTCCAGCACCTGACAATGTCACCTTCCTGGCTGCTTCATCCCACCCCCCTCTCCATATCCTTACCTACCCCCACCTCTCCTCTCTTCTCATTTCTTACCTCCTGCCTTTGCCCCTCCCATTTCTTTCTACCACCCTCCCTCGTGTTCTCTTCCTTTCCACTTTACCCTCTCTCTGTTTGTTTGAAATTAATTTGATATCCTTTACCCTTATTTGCGTAACAATTTTGTCTATTGTTATGTGATTCCAATTGTCTTGATGTGGAACCTTTGTAAATGAGCCCTGGGCTCAAAGGTAATTGTAATCCTAGAATTGAAATAAAATAAATAAATAAATAAAATAAAAACATCAAATCCTCCCCTACAGGTGAGCTTCAGGAGCCAACTGTTTGGGAAGGATAGTGTGGCGGGGATTACATCACATCCCAATGCTGTGTTCTCATGTTATGCTAGTTTATGTAATTCACCAAAAGGCCCCATTTCATAAACCTGAAGGAAGTCTGGGTAAAGGTACAATATGGTATTCTGTAATGGTACTATTCCCTGTGTTTCTGGGTAGGCAACCCTCTAGAATTCTAGGTGACTGATTTTTTTTTCTAACAATATTGCTTAAATTAAGAGTGTGATTTGGACCTCCAGAATACTGTGTTAAAATGGAGGGGTCATTAAAGGTTAATGGCAGGCCCATGAAATCAAGGCTGGGTTACTGGAAACTATTTACCTTACAAACGATCCTGGGCCCAGAAGCAGCATGAAGGTGCCACGGAGTCTGGAGTTCCATGGTCTTCAGATGTCTGCACTTGGACTGGAGCAACTACAACTTGATGGCAGCCACTCAGAGTCTAACTGGTTTGCTGGGGGACAGAGGGTGAACAAAGGACTGTGGACTAGTAAAACCAGCAGGGGGTGAGACCTGCTGAATCCAGTCACATGCCTGGGGGGGACCTGTATTTTCCAACCCCCAGCTAAGAAACTGTACAGTTAAAATTTTAAATTTGAACAGAAAGAGCTAGTTGGCCTTTTCTCAGCATGTGACAAGGCCAGCCTATCACAGCAAGGAATACCAGAGGCAGGGCATTTTAATTTTCTTAAGTAAAGCCTGCAGAACATTGCTAGGGTATTACTCACTCAGAAACTCTCCTGGCAGCAACAAGGACTAAGACTTGGACCTCTGTCTGAATTTCTACCCAACAGATGGGAGAATCTGCTACCTTCTAATAACACTTTTCATTCTAACCACTAAGGACTTTTCAACATAGAACTACTTCACTAGTTTTAAACAGTATATCTTTTTTTGTATAATCTCCAACTTTGTCATATCCTGTAACCAATATCTAAAATATTCTCTTATGTTATGTACAGTACTTAGTAACTAATACATAAAGCCTTTAGATTAATTTAAAATAACTTTGCCAGTGTCTTGTGTGTATTGGTTTAGGAAAGTTTGTACAAACAATACCACTCCTGTTGCATGCTTAAGGGTCAGACACTACTGAGATAGAATTCAAGAAGGGGCACTGTGAATGAAAGGAGGGGGTAATATAAAAGGTCTCTCAAAGGGGTCTGTGGGGTTTGAACCAATCTCTGCATTTTTCTAGGAAAAGACACACACAGGGTGCATAGGGCATCCCCAAAGGCCTATACACACACCTGTGTTTTTTTCTGATTCTCTGCACAGTGGCCAAGAGGGTTCTTTCCCAGGAACACTAACCTGAAGCTGTATTTTCCCCTTTCACACAGAGAGAGAGGAAGCCCATGATCTCCTATTGTATGTTCAGTTGTGAAAACAGCAAGCAGCCTAGACGGAGAGGAGGGGGAATATGCCTACCCCAGTCACAGGGGGATTTGCTGTAGCTCAGGGAATCCTGCCCCACTAAAGTGGCATGTGACAGGTAGGGGGAGCAAAGGCTTTCTCAACCAACTCCAAAATGTCCCTCGATTCATTTGCTGGTCAGACACAATTTGTGCTGCTGGTACTTAAAATGCATTGCTCTTACAGGCTGAAACAAATCCTCTCCTACAGCTGAGCTTGAGGTGCTACTGTTTGGGAGGAGGAGTGTGGGGGGTGGGAAGAGCAAAACCTTGATCAACCAACTCTACAAAACATCCCCACATTTGTTCTGCAGTCAGGCAAAAAGTGTTGGCGGTAGCTTAAACTCACTAAAGTCACAAGTGGGGTACCTCAGGGATCAATCCTGGGGCCAGTCCTCTTCAATATCTTCATTAGTGACATTGTAGATGGACTAGAGGGTAAGACTTGTCTGTTTGCAGATGACATCAAGATCTGCAACAGAGTAGATGATCCATTTGGGTGGTCAAAATGAGAAGAGATCTGGATAAACTAGCAAAATGGTCAGAAGAGTGGCAACTGGGATTAAATGCAAAGAAATGCAAGATCATGCACATAAGGAAGAGAAACCATGAAGCCACCTATAGGATGGGAGGGGAGTTGCTGGCAGTCACAAAGGAAGAAAGAGACTTGGGCATCATCATCACTGATGACCTGAAATCATCCAAGCAGACCTCTAAAGCAGTAGGTAAGGCTAGGGGGATGGTAGGGTGTATTGGTAGGGGTATCACAAGTCGTAAGAGGGAGGTAATAATCCATCTTTCAAGACACTGGTTAGGCTCCCATCTGAAGTACTGCATGCAGTACTGGAGGCCACACCTTCACAAGGACATTAAACAAAATTGAGGCAGTCCAGAGAAGGGCAACCAAAATGGTGCAGGGACTGCATCAGAAGACATAGGAGGACAGATTAACGGAGCTCAATGTATGCCCTAGAGCAAAGGAGGGAGAGAGGTGATATGATCGAAACATTCAAGCACCTTAAGGGCATTAACAAGGTGAAAGAGTCTAACATGTTTAAAAATAAGAAAAATAGCAGGACAAGAGGACACAGCATGAGATTAGAGGGAGGCTGATTAAGGGAGAATGTGAGGAAATTCTTTTTCACAGAAAGGTTGGTGGATGCATGGAACGGTCTACCTCAGGAAGTGGTGGCTATGAATACAGTGCAGGGCTTCAGACAGGCATGGGATAGGCATAAGGGAGCAATACAGATGAGTATGAATAGATAGGCCACTGACAGAGCAAAGGCCGAAGGCACATTTATAAGGTAGAAAAGGAAATGGGCAGACTGGATGGGCCTTGCGGTCCTTATCTGCTATCAACTTCTATGTTTCTATGTTACTCTTTTGGACAACAACAAATCCCTCCCATATAGATGAACATCAAGTACTGTTTCTCAGGACAGGGGGAGCAAAAGCTTCCTCAACCAACTCCAAAATGGAGCCCTCTGCTCACTTGTAGGCAAAATTGTCAGTGGAATGATCCTGTCAAGGGGTGGGATTGTGGCTGGCAGTAAGTATGTAGGCAAACCCCACCCTTTTCCCAAAGTGTTAAGCAGTGCACATGCACAGGTACTGTAGCTGGTGCATTTGCAGTGCTTTTGGTGTGAAAAGGGAAAAAGGTAGTTGGGCAGCAGAAGGAAAGGTTCTGACTGGGGAGAATAAGCAGGGTATCTAGAAATCTGAGGATCAGCCAGGGAGTGTATTTAAGATGGTTGTAACAGAAGGAGAGCTTCTTTGTTCCACCTGATTTCAAGAAGCAGGACAGCATATGACAGAGGAAAGATTCCAGATGAAATAAGAACTGCACATGGAGGTAATAGTCAAGAGATTCAGCAAGTTCCAGAGGAAGTTCTACAGCAGGGGCAGAAGGGAGCCAACATCAGCAGGTTGAAGCTACTTTTCTACAAACTCAATTGGTGATGCAACAGCTGAACCAATGCTGCAGGCTGTGATGGGACAGGTAACAGAAGAGGAGAAGAGAAAGAAGAAGACAAAGAAGAGGAAAGTAGACAACAAACACAGATGAGAGAAGAGACTGAAAGGGGAGTAGATAGGAGTACCAAGCACCAGTGAAGGCAGAGGGAAGGTGTATAGAATGGGGGGGGGCAGCTTCTGGCTATACCAGATAAGGCTCCAGTTTCAATTCCTTTATAGTATATGGACAGCCTTTATTGTCCATGGAAATCAGTGGCTTTCTAAATGTTGTAGTAGGGCAGTTCAAAGGTCAAAAAAGCTGTTGTACTATCATTCTGACATCACATCGATAGTACAACAGCCTTTTAGCCTCATTCTCTCACCCGATTGGCTCATTCATTTAGGACCCACCAGAACAAAAAAAAGAAAACATGGCAGCGCAATTTTCCAAGCACCAAACGGTAGACGGTCCGTTAAGTGACACCCATAGAACCGCACATGGCTGTTTGTAGGAAAAGAAAATTAATTTTAAAATAAAAAAAAAAAAAAAAGTTAACTGCTCAGCCACAGAAGAAGAAAACCAAAAGGAGGTTTATTCAGACCGATCGGTCTGACTGTGAAAGACAGAACAAGCAGGAGGCCGGAGCAGCGGGACAGGGAGCGAGCACAGTGAAAAAAAAAAAAAAAAAAAAAAAAAAAAAAAGTTCGACATTTAGAAAGCCACTGATTTCCATGGACAATAAAAGCTGTCCATATACTATATAAACAGTGGATGATCACAACCACAACTAAAGCTGTGTTTCCCTCTCGGGAGTTGATGACATCAGTGAGACCTCTCAAGCTTCGCTCTCGAGGTCTCTGTGATGTCATCAGCTCCCTCAAAGGAAACACAGCCTTGTTGTGGACTGGCGATCATTCACTATTCTATATATCCGTGGTGGAGAGCATAGAGTTTTGTGAAAGGGAGGTCCTAAGAGGGATGCAAAGAAGAAAGGTTTGGGGAATTTTTGGAGTGGTAAAATCAAAAAGAAAATTCTATTGTATAGGACAAAGAAAAAAGGTTCCATGAATCTTTAGAATGGAAACTACAAAGACATCAATGAAGGGTTTCTGCATTGGTTCCATTGGCCCCCATTAGACCCCCTCCCCTCCCCCTGAGTACAAGGGTTTAAAAACATGAGGACAGCGGAGCAGCATAAGAAGGAACCAGAAAAAGGGGGAGGGCTTGGGGAGCCCATAACAGACCACTTTACTCAGGCCATAAAAGTTCAATGTGCTTATGCAACTTTGTTTGGTGTTGCACTTATGTAACTTGCTGAATAAACTTTGCTGTGGATGTTCACCTCTCTGTGCCTCAGGAATACCAACCTGTAGGGATACCAAAAGCAAGGAACCCTAGAGGAGGGTTCCACCACTAGATGCAATGCAGGAAGGATTCTGTTGACTAAAGACAGCTTAGGAAAAGCCCCCAAGGAGAGAGACTAGCCACTGGAGGAGGAGGGGAGGATGGTGAGGAAAGAAAAAATGCTTCCGAATAAAGCAGGAAGGAAGAGTTTAAATAGGTCGGGGGGGTGGCTGTTGCTTTAACCATTGAACTACAGGCTTAACTCTAGGGAAGTAGTATAGCCCAGTGGTTTAAGTCTCTGAGTTGCAAATCTGGAGACCTGGGTTTAAGTCCCACAGCCCCCACTTGCATACTGTGTGACCCTGAGCAAGTCACTTAACTTCCCTGAGCTCCCAAGTTGCACCTGTAAACAAGCGTTCAGCTTAGTGTGCTACTCCTGGTAAAACACTTAAAAAAAGAAAATTCAACATGCTTATGCAACTTGATGTTGTGCTTATGGAACTTGTTGAATAAATGCTGTTGTGGTCATTGATTTCAGTGCCTCGGGAGTACCACCCTGTAGAGATGCTAAAGGCAAGAAACCATTGAAGAGGGTTCCACCCCTAGAAGTGCCATGAGAAGGATTCCCTTGGCTAAAGATAGGTTAGAAAAAGCTCCAAATAGACTAGATCAGAAAGCATTGCAGAGTTAATGAGTTGGCATTGAGATGTGGACCTTCACATTGGCCAACAGAGATAACGGCAATGGTCAGCAGATAACTGAAATGAGTAATGACTTTAATGTAGGTCAAATGAATTATAAGGAGAGGGCATGACTTTCCAAGGAGACAGAGAATGGCAAAGGAGGGCCACCATCCATCTCTATCCAACAGCGGAAACCTACCTAAATAACTGAAGAAACCTACCATAAATAACTTAGGGAATTACAATTAAAGTAACTAGATATTATGACATTTGGCACAGAGCAGAGGAAAAAAACCCTTTGAGGAGGAAACCTCTGGGGATCCAAGTCCTAGGTCACCTTCCCTCCAAGCTAGGGATGTTTTATTTAGTTACAGCTCTGCTGTTTCAATTTAGAAACCCAATCCAAGGGGAGGAAAATATTCCAGTTTGGTGGAAAACTCTGATGATTCCTCCAACGGGAACACCGTGAAGGGTTGCGAGAGGCATCTGCAACATTGGATACTCTGAATAGAGAGTGGGACCCCCAAAGTGGGAGGAGGAGGAGAGCAACAACCACTGAAACACTCAGCTGGCCTACCTACTAAAAACAGACCAGGTGAACCAGAGGCAGTCATGGGGAGAATAGCATAAAAGGTGCCACCGAACCCAATTTGGCTAGCTAAAGGAGCACTCTTAGGCGTGAGGGCACCATTCCTTATGAAGTCTTAAATTCTACATCAAGAGATACCATTGATACGACTGCATGGCTAAGCTCTGCCTGGAGCAAGGACATCCCCACTATGGGTCAGATGAGAAGGACCCCACCCTGAGTTTTACATGCTCAAGATGCAGACTTTATGGGCGCAGAGCAGGCCCCAGCCCATAGAAAGAAATGGTCATGGTTGGCATGCCTCCGATTTATGAATGAGAACATACAGTCAATGTCAACTATGCATCGCTAGATACGAGGAGGCTGGGCGAACTAAGCAGGCATTGGTTAGTTATTGGCATGATGATATGACTGACTGAGATAAGGGACTGATTCAATGGACTGATGAGAGTGCATAATCTCGAATTTTATCTGAATTGTCTCTCTAGCTCTTCAGGCCAAAAAATATTCACTAGGTTTAGAATTGAACTTTATGATGCAAATCATTTCCATTTTAAACAGAAACAACCTGGTGTTAGCACTCCTTATTGTAAACGTGGGATGAAGGTTGATGCACATCATATTTATATGCCCTTTATACTCCGAGGAAAGAGACTATTGGTTAGACCCTATACTTACTGACCTCAGTCTTCCCATGGATCTATTAATTCCAGTACTGTATTGTAGAACACTAGTGATATGTCATCTTAACATAGGTTATCTATTTTTTGGTCATCTCTGAAACTGTAAAATAATAACCTCTTCATCGTTCATATTGTACAGGGGACATAGGAGGTTGACACCTTTCTTTGCCACAGTTTGGCCTCTTTTTCAATATTCAGTAGATTTTTGATGTTGGGATTTTGTGACAATAGGCAAGATCCTTGACTGGGGGTATAGGAGCCAGACCCGAACCCACCAAATGCCCATTTACTCCTGTTTCAGGATTATTAAGGATTGTTCCCCCCTCTATCCCCTTATTCTTTTTAACTTGTTTCTGTTTTATTTCTCAAAAATGTATATATACAGTATGGATAGATCCTGTTAAACATATGTGTCTTATCTGGATGGATGTTCATAAATTTTTGTGGTCATTGTGTAAATTTATATATGACTAAAACATTTTTCTTCTGTGTATATCATGTCTAGTAAACCAGTTTCATACCATGGCAGGTTACAGTGCTCTGATCAATTGCTGGGTAGCATTGTATCCATTTATAAAATTTGTAATGATTTCCAACCAAGATCTATGTACAATTTGGATGTCT
The DNA here is from genome assembly GCA_016271365.2 of Neoceratodus forsteri. Classification (NCBI taxonomy): domain Eukaryota; kingdom Metazoa; phylum Chordata; order Ceratodontiformes; family Ceratodontidae; genus Neoceratodus; species Neoceratodus forsteri. The sequence continues at coordinate 553,374,960 of CM057458.1, forward strand.
TTAAGCAGAATCCTTGCATTTTTAATGAATATTTGATGTTATATGGTGTCTGGTATTGGATCTGAGAGTAGTTCTCAAAGATAATTGACAAATATTTATTTAATGATTTCATAATTTATAGCACTATGCTATAGTGTATACCTGTATATATTTTTTTTAAATCTGCATTTTTATTTATTTATTTCAGAGATCGGAAAGTACCTTTGAGTCAGATTCATTTACAAAGGTTCCACATCACATGCATTGAACAGTACAAAATTAAGGTAACATACAGAGCAGGGAACATAAACATGCTTAATACATGGTAGATGAAAGAAATAAGGCTCGCAGTCTTGACCTAACAGACTTATGGAGGCTCAGGTAACCTATTCCTCGTTATAGCTGAACTCTTTATTGCCTTACAGCAGCCATCCAATCACTGACTGCCTAGTTACAAAGGGGAAAGGGACATATTTGCAAGATTGTCTCTCACTGCTAGTGTCAATCAAAGCAGAGAATGCTAACACACACAGAACATAATACAACAACTGCATAATACCACTTAAAACTCTTGTACCCAGTGTCATTTATTGGGTAAACTGTTTTTGCTAACAGAAACAGTAACACAACACATACAGGCACTTCCTTATATGAATACTGTTTATACATGTCAGATCAGTGCTACATCACACTCACACAGTCTGAGTCCCTGTTAGAACCCACTTCAAGATGTGCACAACACTTAAAGGGTTCCATCATTACTCAAGTGGGGAACCAAACATTGTGGGTTGGTTTACTGGTGGAACTGCATTTACTGCAGTGCAATGCCATTATCTGTTGCTCTGCTGATATCATCCTCCAGCAGCATTGATGGAAAAATGGAGGACAGACATATTGATAACTTCTGGGGGCTGTATATTTTTATTTATAATCTAGATTTGGACATCAGTAGGACTGCTGGCAACTGGAGGGAGGCACACAACAGTTACACCTAAGGAGTTGGGAAAATATTGGTGTGAAACCATGGGAGACTTCCCCTTTAAGCAACCTTTTTATGGACCAGGGGTGGGAAAAAGGGAACAATTTGATTTCAGGCATCAGGCAGTGGTGTTTTTGCTGGCCAAAACCCCTATAAAAATGAAAATGTTGTGGTGCATACATGAGCTGTGCTACAAGATAGCTGGATGAAACCATTGCTCTGATAGCCGGTATCCAAGATACAAAATCATCCAGTTTTGGACTTTGAGAATCAGACTTGCAGTATGGATTTCATTAGACATTGGTCAGCCCTAATGAAATCCATTTGAACTTCTCACCTGTGATGTGTGGAAGCCAAATTATCATGGTTTAAAGTTTTGTTCCGCTTGAGGTATCTTCTGACACGAGGCCACTGTCATGGCTCCAGAGGCTCCAAATCTGGAGACCAATGGAGTAGTCCTCAAGAACATGTTACAGTCTATTCTGCAAGAGGTCTCCTCCTTCAAGTCATCAGTAGCAGACCTGTAAGAGAAAGTTCAAACCCTTGAACACTGACAAAAGAGACACTGACACATTCCTGACTTACTCCATAAGGCCCACATCCAAGGACTGGAGCAATTTGTTGGGCTTCTAGACAGTATAGAGCAGTGGGTTAAGGAGGCAGTATAGAGCAGTGGGTCAAAGCTCTGAGCTGTAGATCTGGAGACCTGGGTTTGAATCCCAGAGTCGCCTAAGTGCATACTGTGTGATCCTGAGCAAGTCACTTAACTTCCTTGTGCTCCCAGGTCGCATCTGGAAATTAGCTTCAGCTTAGTATGCTACTCCTGGTTAAACAATGTTCCCTTTCCCCTTCTATGGCATAGAGCAGAGGACACAGAAAATAGGAGCTGCAGAAATAATCTTCAGGTCCTGGGCTTCCCAGAAGGGGCAAGAAAGGATACAGCTGTTTGCCTGCTTTTCTATGAAGAGTTACCCAGACTACGTGGATATAACTGGCACCACAGCTTGAAACTGATAGGGCTCAAACTCTTCCCCCCCCCCACCACTGAAGGCAAGAGGGTGGCCCCAGCTGATTTTGGTCAAACTGCTCTGGTTCCCTGGAAAGGGCATTCTGTAATTAGAAAGAGAGTTGGACCAGCTGACATGGGATGTACACCACATCCTCATCTTTCATGACTATTCAGCCAGACTGGCAGCCAAAAGGAAAGAATACTCTGAAATTTGAAGGGCCCTTCAAGAGCTAGGGGTGCCCTACTAGCTCCAATGCCTGGCAAAGCTGAGAATTAAATGCAATGGAGTGGATAACACTTTTGAGTCATGTGCAGAGGCTGCTAGATATATCCAAACACACTAGTCAGAAACACTTTCTCAACAGCCTGAACCTACCCCTGGAAACCATAGCTAAGCCAACAGTCTTTCTATTCCCCAGGCATCTACCAAAAGGAACAGTATCCTGCCATGCCAATGAAACAGAGGGACACAGCAGAGATAGGCTGACAGGCAACTCATTCCAAGACAACCAGGGGAGAGACAGAAAAAGAACCAGAACTCATCCCTAAGATGTGGCAGGAATACCAGCCAAGACTCAAGAGTCCTTGTCGAATGGCTAGGATTCTGTGTGTAAATCACTACCAAAGAAAGCCAGGCAGGAGAACTCAGCCACTTGTCTGCCTCATAATACTTTGACAGGTACTGCCATAGATGCCATGAACAATCTTCAAGGACAGATAGCGAGGCAGACCTGGATAGACATCACAGCAGCTGAGCGCCGTGATCTAATACAGACAACCCCTCTGGCAGCAAATTCAGGAAGACTTGTCTGGGTACCTATGCTGAGCAACCAGCAGGAGCGGACATGAAATCTCATGGAAGCTAGAACCCTCTGATAAGCTCCTCATGGGCTTTGGACTGCATCGGCTTCCTTTTACAGGGTTATGTCCGATTTTTTTTAAAGTTAAATATGTATACTAAAGGGATCCCCCCCTTGTCCGACAGTCCTCATGAGATGGGAGATTCATTTTCTCCAGCCACAGCACCCAAGTAGCACAAGTCTCCCCATCCAAACCCCTCTGCCACAGTCCCCGAATCTTCCTTCCTCTCTCCTGCACCTCCCTACAGACCGATCCACAATTGCTGGTAAGTTAGTTACCACCTAGTCGATATACCTGCTATACAGTGCTGACCTTTACAGGGTGGTTGTTTAGTGATCATCTTAGAGACAGGAAGTGTATTAAAGCATAGAAGCTGTCAGCAGAAATGGACCTCTTGGCCCACCTAATCTGCCCTAAAGTTCCTACCTACTGTACTAACTTAGACCCTAATTGATCTCTGGGCTTACACCCCCTTCCCCCCTGAGCCCAGTTACTAAGGTCCACCTGTGTCTATCCTATGAGTGTTTGAAACCTGTTACCATTTTAGTACCCACCACATCTGCTAGGAGGCTGTTCTAGGCAGCCTCCACCCTTTCTATGAAGAAATATTTCCTCACATCCCCTCTAAGTCTCCCCCCTTCCAGCTTCATGTCATGCCTCCTCATCCTTGAGCATCTCTTTCTGTGCAATATGCCACCCTTCTGTACATTACTGATACCCTTGAGGTATTTGAATGTTCTATCACATCTCCCCATTCTCTCCTTTCCTTTAGGGGGTGCATATTTAATTCCCAGAGTCTTTCCTCACAGGACTTTTATGCAAGCCATGCACCATTTTGGTTGCCCTTCTTTGTACCACCTCCATCCAGTCTATGTCCTTCCTGAGATGGGGCATCCAGAACTGGACACACTACTCCAGGTGTGGCCTCATCATTGATTCATATAGGAGTAACACTACCATCCTTTTTCTGCTGGTGATACCCCTCCCTATGCACCCCAGCATTCCACGTGATATGCTGGAATGCCCTGCCCACTGAGCCAAAGCTTACACCCCCACTGAGCAAGCACAGGGAGGAAGATGACAGATCACTGGGTCCTGGGGGGGGGTCACACAACAATATGCAAGAAGTGATACTGGTGCACTGATGACTATCTAGGTCCTGGCAGTCCCCTGGTAGCCCCAGTATCCTCCCGCTGGCTCCCACATTGTTTTTGAGAAAGCGGGGCTGGGGGAGCTGGAGTGCAGAGCCATCACCCATTTGTGGCACTTTTGGTGCTAGGCGAGCTCTGTGCATGAGCAGAATGGCATTTTCGATTGGCTGTTTGGCGTCTGCTTGGTCTGTCTCTCATATGGTCCTGGTCCCTGGGTACAGCAAAAGAGGTATCTGGACCATTAGCTGGACCAAAGAGATGACCGGGAGAGGAGGAGAAGTGAATTTATGAGCACTAATCGCACTCAGGGTAGTCATGCGCTTAAGTCCGTTTAGCACTGGGGAGTTGTAAAGTTAGCACTAGCGATAAGCTAAGGGGAGTTACAAACATGTTTATTTGGGGCATAAACAAGAACAAAGAGAGTGCTACAAAAATAAAGAGGAAATAAAAAAGTAGAATTGCTTAATGTACCAGTAGCAGGATGTAGAAGCAAGATATGCTATACATGAGCTTAAATGGGGTTGCCTGGGGTAATAAAAAAATGGTAGCAGTGACAGAAACAGGGATGAGACAACAATTTAAATTGTACAGTTGCTTAGAAGGGCACGGGGGTGGCTACAACTGTGTGGGGAGACAAATAATAAAAATAGAACGTTTGGCTGCAAAAATGTTTAAACCTAGGACACTGTAAAATCTGTGTTAGGACTGTTTACAGTGCAGCCATGTGATATCGGCCGACCAACCAAAGGAGCCAGGATTTCACAGGAGGATTCTTTGGCTTGTGAACAGACTCTCGGGGGAAGATACCGGGGACTTTTCTGGCTCCATTTTGAACAGCCAGTGAGGTGTCGAGGGAGCCTCATACATATTAATTTTCTTTGAGTACAGTGGCTCCAGCCAATGGGGAGCTGCCAAAAATCTCCCAAAAAGGACAGAACCTTTGATTCTGGGTCAGTCTGGGGAGAACCCCTACACAGGGAGGGGGGCTCTGGACCCTCTGAGAAAATGGGGCTGTAAGACTGGGAGAAGGCCTTGCCTGGGGGCTGCCAGCCATCTGTCCTCTGAGGCTGGTCATGCCTCCCCCCATCGAGAGTGGAAAAGATGAGATTTAAGTGAGTAGCTTTGCTGGAAGAGAGAGAAACCTGCAGGTTCCTAGAAGAGTCTGCTGTGGCAGAAAGATGCACCACAGTAGTGAGATGGAGAAAAAGGTTGTGCATTATGCCTGGAAAAAAGACAAAGGTTGCGTCTGAGCCTGGAAAAAGATAGGTACTTTCATCTGCACCTCATTGATGAGACAAGTGAGAGGAGAGGTGCTGAGAGAATTGTGAAGAGAGAAAGTATCTTTGGATCAGAGCTTGTTCTGCACCTGTACGGTGAGAGGAAAAGGGACTTCTTGTAACTCAAAAGCTGAGACAGTAAGTTCTGGAATTGTGTGAGAGCAAGAGCAAGAGAGCAGCTGTGTTCCAAGTTGAGAGACTGTGAAAGCAGAAGGACTAGCAAATGCCACTGGCCAGGGTGCCTGCTGTCTGCTCATACATATGGCTATGAAAAGAGACTTGTGATGAACCTGTAGCCTAGTCTTTGCACCCCCGAGTCTGTGAGACAAGAAAGGACAGAGACTGCTTCAGCTTCACATCATAGCTGAAACTGTAAAAAGGAAAGATGACTTAAGAAGTTTCCATCTTAAGTCCAGGGCCAGGTGGGGAACTTGCTAACCCCCATCAAGTGGGGTCTGCTGGCTGTAGGGGGCCACAGATCTTGTACCCGAGTGCTAGGGCGCTCTGACCTGTGAGGGAATCAGGCCATGGGGCCACTCCCAGGTCTGAGTCCTTTGTGGCTGGCAGGTCTTGTGTATTTGCTCTACAAACGGGCCTCAAATAGGCCAAAAGGCACAAGCTGCAAGACCTTCAATCAAGCCTGAAAATCCAAATTGCAGCCACTGTATCCCCTTCCACTTGTTCAAGAATCAAGCCCGGTTCTGCAAGTGTTGTTTCCATCAACCCCAGGACTCCAAGTCAACTATGCCACCCATATATTGATTCTGCAGAACCGTGAGTAACAGAAGGAATTGCCCTGCAACATCCTGGGCATTGTATATAGTTTATGTTCAAGTATGGCCAATGGCATTGGAATGTCTGCATAATTAGAGGAAAATGTATGAAGTTAATTTAACTCAGCGAGGCCAACCAGCTGTACCTTAGGCCTGCAACTCACATCTGGGTACCCAGGGACAGAACTCGGAGCAATCATTCTAAACTGGTAACAGTGGGACTGGGTTATGGTAGAACCTGCAACAGTTAGTTAGCAGAGAGATGGTGGCTGCATTAATTAAAGTGTGGGAGCTGGAGATATAAAAAGGAAAATGATTATGGGGAAAATACTAATCTTTAAATGCCAATCCAAATGTTTTGCATAACCTCTATTCCATTTTACCCCATCCCAACCCTAAACGTGTAAATAAATCATGATGATGTTGTTTCAGAGAGGGTGGACTCAAAAACATGATTTTTAGTGAGCACCTGTGTAGCAGAAATATAAAAAGCCAACTGTCGATTTTGGGGGTGTTCGGACCTGGTAAGTCCATGGCTGGGATAACTATTTGGGAGGTGGGTTGGTACAACATCCCGGGGGTTGTACTGGCAGAGATCAGACCATCTAAATGTACTATGGGTGGAGGTACCACCATTTTTATTTTATCTTTTGGGAAAGGACCCCAGTAATAAGAAGTATGGGAACCCAGGCCCCTTAACCTTGGTCAGGCCTGCAAGGCAGGGGTAGTGGCCCTCTCTAGGACAGTGCCAGAGAGAAGCTACAGAAGTGGTGGTGGAGGTGTTTCCATAGTGCTGCAGGGGCTGCTACTGCTTTCATTTGTTGGAGTTACCCCTGAGAGTAGTAAGCTATCACTGTCACCTTCTCTTTGAAGCTCACAACTGGAGTTCTCAGTAATGTTATGACATCTGTCTATGTGCCTTTTCAGTGCTGGAGTTCACAATGATCTTTTCTTTTTACCACTGCTGATTGGCAGTTTACAAATAGCATATGTTGCCACCAACTCTTTAGAAGCACTAATGGAGAGAAGTATGACTAAACAAAAGATGTTTTTTTTTTGTTTTTTTCCCCCAAGGAAGGTACTGCACCTCGGTCACCCCCCCCCCAGATTTTTCTTGGACCTGTTCCTCTAGTGGTTTATTCCCACTGACCTCCTCCTCAACCAAAACATTTCTGTCTGTTTCTTCTTCACCTACAATTTCCATCCCCTCCAGTAAACCTTGCATTGCCTGATCATTCTCCATCATTTTTATTACTCTCGTCAGGTCCAACCTCAGAAGAATCAGATGAGTGCAAGGGATTGGCAGTAGCATAGTATGCAATTGCTCCATTCCTTGGGTTGCCTCTGTGGGTGGTACTCACCAACCCTTTGGTTTTAACTACATAACATTTTTTTTTTTTTTTTTTTACACTTGGGACTGATCCAACTGATGCACCTTTTTTGGGGTTCAAGCACTCACTTGGAAGATGAAGCCTTAGACATAAAAATATCACTTTGGGGGTTTGACTGTTTTCCCTTTGCAGGCTGACTGCTGTCTTTTGCAGTGCCACTGCCCACCTGAGAATGTGCCTCTTCAACACTTTGATCCATTTTTAATTATTCTAACCTGTAAAAAGATCCCTCTGATGACTCTCAACCACACCCACAGGCCAGGAACAAATTTACTGTTGTGACTGTTCACAGCACACTGACAGCACAGCAGTCCACCATTACTTCCTTCCAAGCTTATCTGACTTATTCCTACAGTTACTGTTCAGTGACCAACTGTATTTCAACAAATGTTACTCAGTGTGCCTAGGAATTTAAATTGGTGATGCAGACACATCTAGCTCACGATCGCATGCTCAGTCCTACACTGGGGTTGGTTAATGCTTATATGTAATGATATCTGAGAAAACTAAGAAGAGTAAGGAGGAAGAAAAATGGGTGGAATAAGTGATCATGATGATGATGATGATGACAGTTGTGTAAACAGACTACTATGAGTCACAAATTTAGAATATCCTCTGGGCACTCCACATCCAGCAGAACAGGCACAGCAACTTGTCTGTTTGTCAGAAAAGTATTTTGGTTTTATAATACATGAAATCATGAATGAAAATTAATGCGTGATAATGACTGGATGGCACAAGTCAAAGCTTTATTGTGCCTGCCTGCCCTTGCCCTGTAAACAAAGCCACACCAAGGCCAGGAAAATAAATGAACTTTTATTTGGGATTTATGTGACTGTAACATTTCTCATGGGCCCCCCGTAGTCTGTCCCCCCCCCCGGATGACACAAGTTAAAGATTTATTTTGCCAGCCTACCCTTGTCCTGTACACACAGCAGAAGGGAAGGGTTATCCTCCCTTCTGCTGGAGACTCTCATCCAGACATCCCACAAAGGAGCAGCATGGTTGGCCGTGGCACCTCAGGCAGGGCTTAGTGAAGTCTTGTCCATCTAAATTTTCCTCCCAAGTTTTCTCCTTCTGAGGTTACAGCAAACACAGAAGACGCATGCATGTGGAGGTGCACATGTGGTCTGGAACTGCCAGCCCTGTTCCACCAACCTGACTGTCAGTCAGCCACCCAAGCATCAGTGCTATTACTGCATCTCCATCTGGTGCAGCCAAGAACCAGGGTAGCTTTACCACCCCAATATGAGAGAGGAGAACTGCCAGGTGGCTGCTCAATCCTCTCCCAACCACCCCCAGCTGACCTACGGCAACCCAAGCTCACTCCCAGTCCACTCCAGTCATGGGCATAGAAGAGGTAAGACATTACAGTGACTTTGCCTCTGTGCCACCAGGCTGTCCTACTCTTAAAATGTTTAACAGGCTATGATGCACTCTTATTTGCTGCCCCATTCAATTTGCTATATTCTGGGGCATTTCATATTAGTGAGGTGGTGGCCAGGGCAGCATTATAGAAGCAGAAGGGATAGTACAGGGGAGGATGTGCAGATGAGGAAAGGAGGCCTAAGAATACATCTAAAAAGATCCAAGACAGATCAGAGAGGCAAAGAGGTGTGGGTACAGATAACCAGAAGCAAGAAGGAACTGCTGTGCCCTCTGGCAGTACAGAGGTTGCTAGAGGACAAACAAGTGGGAGAAGGGATACTTTTGGTACATGCAAATGGTGGTTTAGTGACTAGGTACCAGGCATGTGCAGAGTTAAAAGTGCTCAATAACTTTCATGGGGGGTGAATATTGCTGAGTTCAATAAAAATTCATTTAGAAATGGGGCAGCAGAGTAGTCATGGCAAGTATTTTGGAAAGAGGCATTCAGAGCATGGTAGGTAGGCCTCGCCAGATACAGGGCATGTGTACATACACTGCAACACAACTGACTTTTTACCCTTTTATCTTACAGGCTGTGATGCCACTTGGGAATTGTGGGTGTGTGGACTCCCATTCATTTGTTTGGTGGAGAGATGAGTGGTGGTGCTACTGAGAAGACAGCAGCTGGGCCTAGATGTCAGAGGGAGAGTGCCCTGGTTTGGGTTGGATCCATGACGCGATGGCAACAAAACTTTTTTCTGATGCCACACTGCAGCAATGGATTTATGTAGACTGCAAGTTGCAGTCGGCATAAATCTGTTGGGAAACTATTTGGGGGGCTTTGCCTCTGTACCCCCCCACCGTAAGTAGGGATTATCAACTCTAGGTCAGAGTTGATGCGGGGAAGGAGGGACAAACACAGGATAAAGCAGTGCCGGGGTCCCACAGGCACATTACAGTGGCAACAGCAGCTTGCCACTGTAGTGTGCTTCTCTACTGAAATGTCACTGTGGAGTAGGAACATGGTTTGGGTTGAAGGGCATGTGCTGGATGCAGTTAGCACAACTATGGCATTTTGGGAATGGCACAAGGCCAGAAGTCATCATTCTACATCAGGGAGGAAATGATGTTGCACAGATGCTTTGGACTGAACTCTGCAGGCACTTACTGAGGGACATTAACAGCACCCAGAAGATGCAGGCTGGGGTGAAAGTGATATGGTCACTATGATCCCTGGGTGGGTTTGGAGGAATGGGGATAACCCGAAGGCACAGGATCTGGCAAGTAAGGTTTTCAAAAAGCATGCAAGGGTAATGGCTCAAGCAGTGAATTTCATAATAGAATCCCACCCAGAAATCACAATGGATTGCCTTGGGTCGCACAGACCAGGTGGGGTACATATGTCAGATGTAGGCCTACACATTTTCAATTTGCAAATAGGACAGGCTATAGAGATGGCAACTGGCTAAAGTATTGGGGAGGAAATAAGGGTTTTGGGGGGGCACATTCCACAGCAAGCAGGAGGTGGCCTGGGGCTCCAAAAAGATGAGGAGGCCAAGGGACCTAAAAGAAATGCAATGGCCTGGGTGCAGGGGTAGCCTGCTAAGACAGAACATGGCCTGATTTACATTGGACAAGCAAGCTTGACCTGGTTTACATTAGGCATGACTTAGATAGTCAAGTGATGAGGTGCTAGCAGGGGAGTATGACTTGATGGGGAGCTAGCAAGGGAGCATGACTTGATTTAAACCAGCCAAGCCCAGAGTCAGGCAAGAGGGAGCAGCAGGACTTCATTTAAATCAGACCTGGGTAAAAGGCAGCATGGCCTAATTTACATTGGTCATGCAGTCAAGGACAATTCCTGATGTGAGGTCATAAAGCGCTGGACAATTTGAGAATTTGAACAAGTGTTGTAAGTATGCATATGTATCATTCTAAAGTTTGACAATTTTGAGTTAGCGTTGTAAATATGTATCGGTTTAAAATTTAGCATTGTAAAGTGAGGATGTTTGATGTTTAAGTGCAATAAACCCAAGCGGCAGCCACCAAAAACACTTTAGAGGTTTTTGCCAAGTTCTTAGAGGAAAGAGTCACTGATAATAGAGCCTGCCACTCACTGGCAGGAAAAATTGTTGGCAGGATGATTCCACTAAGTGTGTGGGGGGAAGGGGCAACCCCAGAGGTAATCATGGAGGCAGCCTTCACCCCTCCCTCAAGGTGCCGGGCAGTGTGCATGCATGGGTAACTGGTGTATGCACATTGCATATGGTGTGGAAAGGGCCAAAAGTGGTTAGGTGGGGGGGGAGTGGGAACAACAGGCAGGCAATACTATTCAATTCAACTTTATTTTTATAGCATCTTTCAAAGCCAAGGTGCTTGACATAAAAACAAAAGGCAATATAAATACCATTAAAACATAAAATTTACATTATCCATCATTAGGGATGGCCAAATCAAATAAATAAGCTTTAAGCTCAGTTTTAAATCTACTGACAGCTGGGCATTCTCTCAACCGACGAGGTAGAGAATTCCACAGGGTTGGAGCTGAAAAAGCAAAAGCATGGGAACCAGACATCTTTAATCGTACCATGGGAATCTCTAGCAATCCCTCGTCGGAGGAACGGAGAGGACAGAGGTGGCTGTAAGGTACCAGGAGATCTTGCAGGTAGCCGGGTCCCTGATCATGTAGGGCTTTAAAGCTTAGCAAGCCAATCTTAAAGATGATCTGCCACTGAATAGGCAGCCAGTACAGCACATGTGTCTCACGTATAATATGTCTGGTCCTAGATGTCCTAGTCAAAAGCCTGGTCACCGCATTCTACACCAGCTGCAAGTGGCGGATATCAACCCCAGGAAGCCCTAGGTAGAGGGAATTGCAGTAGTCAAGATGGGTCATAACAAAGGCATGAACCAGTGTTGGAAGATGAGGGAACCAGATGTTTCACCGGGGCAATATTCCTCAGATGATAAAAAGAGGATTTGATGACAGCTGACACCTGAGATTTTAAAGTCAATCCATCATCAAAAATAACACCTACGTTATGCACCTGGTCTGAGGTAGTGAGTGACACACCACCAAGTGATAAACCTGATGGTTGCCCAACCCCCAAACCCACCCTCGGATGACCTGGGTCCACAACCAACACTTCAGTCTTGTCATGATTCAGTCTCAACCAGCTGGAACTCATCCAAGATCTGACCTCGGCAAGGTAACTGTTCAGCACGGAGATTGCATTATTCTGTCCGGGCAGAAAAAACAAATACAGCTGAGTATCATCTGCATAGCAATGAAAACTCAGACTGTATCACCTGATGATATCTCCCAATGGCAGCATATACACTGCAAACAATGTGGGGGCTAATATAGAGCCCTGTGGTACCCCACAAGGCAGGGGATGAGCGCCAGAGGAATAAATTCCAGTGGCCACTCTCTGAAACCTGCCTATGAGATAAGAGTGAAACCATTTTAGGACCGTACCAGACAGTCCACATAAGAACTGCAGCCACTCCAATAGCACACCATGGTCTACAGTGTCAAATGCAGCACAGAGATCGAGAAGGACCAGAATGGTACATGCCTTTCGATCTCTAGCCATTAGGAGGTCACTCAATACCAGGACAAGAGCTGTCTCCGTGCTGTGCTTCTTCCTAAAATCAAATTGGAGAGTATCATAAACATTGTGAGTTGTAAGATGATCATCCAACTGCAATGCAACCACCTTTTCAATAACTTTACTAACAAATGGCAAGTTAGAGATAGATCGGTAGTTAACTAGACAGTCTGGATCCAAGGAGGATTTCTTAAGGAGTGGTCGAACAACCACCTCCTTGAGGGAGTCAAGAAAGACTCCCCTCCCCAAGGATTTCCAGACAAGGTCAGCAAGGATCGGGCAGATAACATCTACCCAACCCACCAAAAGGGGTGTAGGGCCCAGATCCAAACTACAACTGGTTGGATGCAATGTTTGGATGATCTTCATAATGTCATTGCACTCTAACCGGTGGAAATCTGACCACAGAGACAGAGTGCCAGTCACTTCTGTCGACCACTACTATCACTCATAGGAGGGGATGAACCAACGCCAGACCTGATGCTGGCAACCTTATCTGCAAAGAATCGAGCAAACTCCTCGCATCTTAGCTGAGAAAAAGCTTCTCTGGGCTGGAGACAGATTGGATTGCACAATCTGTCAACAGTCCGGAAAAGCTGAGCTGGTCAATTCTGTGCAGCAGAAGTCTCCCTGGACAGGAATTCTGCCTTCTTATGGGTGATTTCTGATTGATAGCTATCATAATGTGCCATCAACCAAAGCCTGTCATCATCATGGCTGGATTTCCGCCAAACCCTCTCCATCCTACAACCAACTCACCTCATCTCCTTCAAGGAGCCATCAAACCATGGACTCCTTGGGCGAAGGGTGAGAGGCCAAACACAAACAAGAGCAATTTTGTCCAGAGCATCTCCAACAACCTTATTATAGGCTAGAACAAGATCATCTGGACTCATGCATACACTCGACAAGCCCGAGAGATCCAATACCACCGATAGGTCACTGGGGGTAACTCCCCTTAAAGCTTGGTACTGAACCAACTCTGTAGGGGCAGACCTATTAGGGGGGTCCTGAAACTGAACCTTATGGTACAATGGTCAGACCAACTGATCGGTTCCACCCCAGATCAGCAATCTCCATACCTAGAAGAAAGATCACATCCAACGAATGACCCCCGCATGGGTTGTGGAAGTAACTATCTGTGATAGGCCCAGCTGGAGGAGATTTTGATCAAAATGCCAGAGTTCATTGTCGACCCAGACATTGAAGTCCCCCAGAATAAGCCATCTTTTTTTTTTTTTTTCAAGCTCCTCTTCCTGGGGCTGTGTGGGTGGCTGTTTGTGCTTGTCTGTGTCTGTAGGTTAGTTTTTGTTCATTTACATGTTTTTCTGCTGGGAATACCTGTGCCATTCTTGCACACAACATTGGTGAAAGTCTCCTGGACTGAATTTCTGCAAATCGCCATCATCAGGTATCAGCTTTTTAATTTTAAATCAACTTTCTTGAAGCCTCCCAAGGAAGCATATGCTTTACAACTAGTCTTACAAACATGGTGATGCTGGGTCCTGCAACTGAATCAACATTTTCAACATTCTCATCTGACCACTCTTAAAGCAACTGCACTTGTGGACTTTAAAGAACAAAGGAATTTTAACACATTTTGTGACTGAATCAACATTTTTGTCTGACCTTTTCCAAAGGTATTGTACTTGTCTGAGGACTTTGAAGATCAAAGGAAACATACAGACAAAAGGATTTCACACATTGCTTATGCCTACTGTCTGACCTACTCCCAAGGTATTGTACTTATCTCTGAGGACTTTGAAGAACAAAGAAAACATAGACAAAAGGATTTTACACACTGCATATGCCCAGGCCACAGTTTATCACCTTTCAGGAACTTTAACATATTATGTGATCCTGGATCTCAACAGTACTATTTTACTTCTCTTAAACCCTCTGGCACCAAACCCTCCCAGTCTTTTTTTTTCATTCTTCTCTGTACTTCACCATAGTGCTTAGCTATCCACCTTAGCCCACTAAAATCCATACCCCACCACCCTCCTATTGCTCGCCACCCCCGACTGCCTAGCCCACATTACTTCTCGGCTCTCTCCTGCCTCTCTAAAAAAAATGCTCAGTCCCCACCACCTGTTCCTGCTCACCCTCACCCTCCTTTTCCCTTTATGCCAACTCACCCCCTCCGCCTACCCTACCCCTCCACCTACTCTCACCTTTCTATACTACTACCCGAAACATTGTACCATGGCTTTTACTCTGGAAGTCTTAAACAAACATCACCCAATTAATACCTGGGTGCAAAGAGCCATATTTCCTAATTGGAAACTGCCACATCATTATAAGTCACTAATGATCACCCTCTACTGGGACTCTAGAAGACAATCCAAGCATCTTAAAAAGTACAAGCAGAAACTCACTCCAACCTATTATGAACTACAAATGGCATCGCTGAAACTCCTGCTCCTCCTACTTCTAATATCTGGTGGGATACACCCAAACCCTGGTCCTGTTGCACTGAAGCCGACAAAAACAGGGAAAGTTGGTAGTGGTCTCTCCATCATCACTCTAAATATCTGCAGCCTCCTTCCCAAATTGGCATCTCTTCAAACTCTCGCTGGACAAAAAACCTGATATACTAGCCATTGTGGAAACCTGGCTATCTCCCACACCGGATCATGCGGTCTCGCTTGAAGGCTACAATCTTTTCAGACTCGACCGGGCAAGCAAGAAGGTGGGGCTGTGCTATCTACATAAGGACAACCTCTCCTGTCAATGCGGCAGCTTCACCCCACAAATACGCAGATGCAACTCCTCCTATCAAACTGCTTCTTGGTGCACAAAACAAAGTTTTCACAGTGGCCACAGTCTATATCCTCCAAAAGACCACCGTGTCAGTATTAAGTCTGTACTTGATTTTGTTAGTCTGCAGCCCTCTGAAAATGAGCTCCTCCTCCTGGGAGATTTCAACATAAACTGGCTCGCCTCTGACACTAGCTCTTACAAAGATGACATCCTAGCAGCAAACCTGACTCAGATGGTAACCTCCCACCCGGAAAAATTACAAAACTGGTACAAGCACCCTTATTGACTGGTTTCTCACAAATCACCCTGACGGATAAAAACATTAAAGTCCTCCTGACTCCTCAGTGACCACTCCCCAGTGTCCTGTACCTGGTCTAATAAATTTCTCAAGCCACCCCCCAAAGTTATAACAAGCAGAGTATTGCCTTATGGGAATCTTATCAAGTTGAAAACCCATCTCCTACAACAGGACTGGACGCCAATCCTTGAATCAACTGATATTAATACCACACTAGAATACTTCATTATATCTTTCAACTCTGCATGCGGCTTATACACCCCAGTAAAAAAACGTAAAATCAAAGCGCTATCAAATCCATGGATTACTGCCAAACTACTTGCCGAGCTCAAGGTTTGGGACCACCTCTGGGCAGTTGCCAGAGACACAGGCTCACCTCATGATACCCTAAAATACAAGCAGGCATGAAATAGATGTACCTCACAAATTAGGCAAATGAAGAGCGCCTATTTCAAAAATGTCCTTGAATCCACCTGGGGTGATGGAAGAGCTTTTTGGGACAACATCCGAAACTTAATGGGTAAACAATCAAAATCATCACCTACCATTATGAAAGTTGATGGATCCACCACTCTTGACCCAAAGTCTATTGCAGATAGCTTAATAAGACATTCACAGACCTTAGTGGGGTCCTCCCCAGATTTCTCCTCGAACTTACCTGTACCTAGCCTAGTATCACAAAACACCCCTCGTGACAAACCACAATTTTACTTCAAGAAAATCAAAGTGCACAGAACACACAAGTACATAAGAAAGGCCTGCTCCAAATCCAGAACAAGTAGTGACACGCTAGATCTAAAATCCTGTCTCTCACCCTGGATGAAGTAATTCACCTTGCAAAATTCTTAATCTGTCACTTTGCCAAAGTCAATTTCCCAACAAATGGAAATCTGCCATAGTTACGCCAGTGCACAAAGGGGACAAAACCTCAACAGGAAACTATCGATCAATATCAATACTCCCTCCCTCTCCAAAGCACTTGAGCGAATAGTGGCAGACCAACTCTCTGATTACCTGGACAAATACAATCTACTCTGTAATCAACAGCACGGCTTTAGGAAAGGACATAGTACAACAACAGCCTTACTTGATTTCTCTGGAAGAAGTCCACTCAGCCCTGGACAAAGGGTGCCAAACAGGTGCAGTCTTTCGATCTTACAAAAGCTTTCGACACAGTCCTTCATGGCCTACTTACCTCCCTACTTTCTAGCCTAGGCCTGGCCGAAGGTCCTTGTGCTTGGGTAAAAAGCTACCTGTCCAATCAGTCACAGGCTGTAAAAATCTCTAGTGAACTCTCCGACTTCAAACCAGTTCTCTCGGGTGTACCACAGGGATCAATTCTTGGACCGCTCCTCTTTAGCCTGTTCCTTAACTCCCTCCCAGATATCTGCCAGGAGAAAATAATCTTATACGCTGATAATGCTGTAATTCTCTTCCCACAAGGATCCAAACTCCCTACGAAAAAGCCTGCAACTTGCTTTCTCTAGTGTTGAAAGGTGGTTCCTGGATAGTAAACTTGTGCTAAACCACAATAAAACAAAAGCCATGATCTTTTCCAATCACCAAAACAAAAATAGGCATACTCCACTCACCATACAAACCTCTGCGGGAATTACACTGGACCAAGTAAATACTTTCAAATACCTTGGCATCACTTTTGACCAAAGGCTCACCTTTGCAACCCACATTGACAACATTGCGAAAACAGTGAACCAATGCCTTGGAATACTATTCCGTAACCGTCAATTTCTAAATCAAGCGGCATTGAGAATAGCTATACAGAGTTCCATAATCTCAATCATTTACTATGGCCTTATTATTTATGGCTCAGCTACCTCCACTGCTCTAAGGCGTATCTCAGTCACTCTAAATAAGGCCTGCCGGCTCCTTCACGGGGGCTCAAAGACTGACTCACACGTGTGATCTGTACTATGAATCAGGCTGGTTGAACCTATCAAATCGTCTTTATTTATCTCACCTGCACAATGGCAAAAAAATCTATCTTGGGACTGACTCCATTATGTATTCAAAACCTACTCCGACTGAATCCTGGCTCACGACCCTCCACCAGATCTGAACAACCTTTCCTGGTTCGAGATGCTGGACTGCACAGGGACAAAGATCTTTCGCATACAGGGCCCAACATGGTTCAATGCGCTTAGTCCACCTACTCTATCCTCAACCTCGCTTGAAGCTTTCAAATCCATGCTCTATGCCCACCTCACCACCACTAGCAACTGTGACTGCGCTAGATAAAGACTACTACTCCTCATGTCCATCCTCCATCTGAGGCCTCTTCCTCCTGACTAATGAACCCTCTGGTACCTCTACTACTTCCTGTCTCCCACCCAAACTCACTCCCCCTTTTTCCTGTCCCTCTCACTTACTCTCCTGCTCACCACCTTTCCCTCCTCTCTAGCCTCCTTTGGCGCCTAATGATCACCCTCTCCCTGGAAGTTTCCTTAACCTCGAAATTGTCTACTCGCTTGAACCTGTTATAGCTTGTTTTTCTATGAAACTTAAAAACGTTACTGCCTTAAACTGTTAATAGCAAATTTATGTTGTAACTTTCCTGTCTGGTTTTACCTGTAATGTGTATCGTGCTTTGTTAAATGTTCTTTGTGATGTGGAACCTTTGTAAAAGAGCCCTGGCTCAAAGGTATTAATTCCTAGACTAATAAACTAAAAACTAACCTCAACGATGAAGTCTGCTATCCCCTACAGAAATTCTCCACTATCTCCTGGTGGATGGTAGATTAGGAGAATACCGCAGCCTACACCCTCACCCAGGATATATTCCAAGGATCTGGTACTTCCCAATGGCACATCCACAAGGCCCAGCTCAGTCTTAAACATAATGGCCACACCTCCAATCCAACCTTGGACGATGCATCACTGAGAAACGGGCTGGAGTTGCCAAGGCCAATACAGGGTCTGCATTTTCATCCAGCCAGGTTTCAGTGATGCAAGTCAGATCAGTTGTTGTGACAAGATCAGCTATAACAGCTGTCTTGTTTTTAATCGATCTGGCATTGCGTAACACCGCCAAGGCAGGATGAGCTGTCAAGGAAGACCTTGGCACCTGCCCATTAATATAGGAGCGCTTGGGTATGGGGACAAGACAGAGAGCAACAGAAGAGGTTCTAACTGGGAGGGGGGGCGCTGGACAACAAGCAGTCTGGGGATTAGCTGCTGGGATGTATTTAGGACAGCTGGAACAGAACTAGAGCCTCTTTGTTCCCGCTGATTTCAAGACACCTATCCACCTCAAATAATAAGGGAGAACTGAAGGGTGCACCAAAGAATGGAGGCCCAGAGTGACAGGGACCTAAAGGAAATGCAGTAAACCAGATGCATGGGTAGCCCACTGAGAAAGACCGTGACTTGATTTACATTAGGCATGTTGGAGTGAACCCATTTATGCTAGGCAAGCCTTAAGTACAGAGACAGAGAGCCCCCCAGGTGGGAACAACCCAATTTACATCAGGTGGGCCCTGAGCCTGGCAAGACAGTAACAGGACCCGATTTACATCAGGCCTGGGTAGCAGGAGGCATGACCTAATTTATATTGGACATGCAGCCAGGAACAATTTTTGATTTGTTGTGTAAATAAGAGTTGAACAACTTGACAATTTGAACAAGTGTTGTAAATAAGAATATATAATTCAAAATGTAGGTTGTAAAGTGAGAATATTTAGTGTTTGAGTGCAATAAAGAAGTACTACACTTCTATCTTTGTTACTGTCCTGCGAGTTTATTTTTGAAGGGCAGCAATAGTTAAAAATGCACAAATAGTACTGGTTAATTTGATTGGTAGTACTGTACTGTATTTGTTTGGCATTGCCCTGCTAGTTAAGTCTGCTTAAATATGGGTAGAGTAATCTTGTGGTGCATGTGGGTATGAATGACGTGGCGGAGAAGATGGCGGAAGTTGTGAGGGAGAGGTTTGAGGAACTAAATAGGGTGTGTGTGGAATTGGGGGAATCAGTAGCCTTCTCAGAGGTGCTCCCAGTACCATGTGCAAGTACGATGAGAAAAAAGGAAATGCAGAAACATAGACATTGAAGGCAGAGAAGGACTGCTTGGCCCACCTAGTCTGCCCAGTTCCCTACCTACAGGTTAAGCTGCAGATCCTAGTTAACCAACAGCCTATTTCTTCTTACCCCCCACAAGAATCGCCTTATGTCTGTCCAATGTATTCTTGAATTTTCCCACAGTTTTAGACCACCACAACCTCTCAGGAAGGCTGTTCAATGTGTTCACCACCCTGTCTGTGAAAAAATACTTCCTCACATTGCCACCGAACCACCTTCCCCCCATCTTTAAATTGTTCCCCCTTGTTCTTGCACATCTCTTTTTCTGAAAGATGCTACCCTCTTGGACTTTGATGATTGTACTGAGGTACTTACAAGTTTCGATCATGTCCCCCCTCTCCCTCAAGGGTATACATATTAAACTCCTTTAGTCTCTCCTCATATGACTTCTCTTGCAGACCCTGCACCATTTTAGTTGCCCTCTTCTGGACTGCTTCTATCCTGTCTATGTCCTTGCAGAGATGGGGTCTCCAGAACTGGATGCAGTACTCCAGATGGGGTCTCACCAACCGTCTGTACAGAGGGATAACAACTTCCTGTTTTCTGCTGGTGATGCCTCTCCCTATACATCCCAGTATACCCCAGCCCTCCCTACTGCCTTCTCACATTGCTTGCTTACCTTAAGTTCATCTGATATAATTACCCCCAAGTTCCTTTCCATTTTTGTTGTTGTTACTACCTCCCCCCACATTGTATAATCTTCCCCTGGGTTTTTGTTTCCCAGGTGCATTATTTTGCACTTCATTGCATTGAATCCAAGCTGCCATACTTCTCACCATTCCTCCAACCTTGCAAAGTCCCTTCTCATCCTTTCCACACCTCCTTGTGTATCAACCCTGTTACAGATCTTTGTGTCATCTGCAAAGAGGCATACTTTTCCTTCCAGTCCCTCTGCAATGTCACTTATAAAGACATTAAAAAGGACTGGACCCAGTACTGAACCCTGTGGTACCCCATTAGTAACTCCTCTTTCTTCAGAGTGGACTCCATTTACAATTGCCTTCTGTGTCCTATTGTCCAGCCAATGTCTTACCCAGGTTGCCACCCTGGGACCCACTCCCGGGCTGGTTAATTTGACTATTAATCTTTAGTGTGGGACTGTGTCAAATGCCTTGCTAAAGTCTAGATAGGCCATGTCCACAGCTCCTAGTACTTTGGTCACCTAGTCAAAGAAATCAATTAGATTTGTCTGACATGACCTTCCCACTGTGAATCCCTGCTGCCTTGGGTCCTGTGCCCCACTGGCCTCTAGGTACTCAACAGTTCTTTCCTTCAGAAGTGATTCCAGCACTTTCCCCTACCATAGAGATCAAATTGACAGGTCTGTAGTTTCCCGCCAATGTTTTGGTCCCACTTTTGTGAAGGGGAATCTCATCCACCTTCCTCCAGTCCTCAGGTACCACACCATCCTCCCATGATTTGTTAAAAAGGGTAGTCAGTGGTTTCACTAGTTCTCCCCTTAATTCTTTTAGAATTATGGAGTGAATTCCATCAGGCCCCATTGCTTTCTCCTCCTGTCAGTTTTAGGAGTTCTTTCAGAACCCTTTCTTCTGTGAAAGGACTGGCATCGACCCCCCTATCAAGAGTGCTTCTGTTAATTGGATTAGGCACCATACCCTCCTCCTCTTTTGTGAATACTGAGCAGAAATATTTGTTCAGTATCCCTGCTTTTTCACTGTCCCTCTCTGTCCATCCACCATCCATTCTATTCAGCCTCACTATCCCTCTCTTTGTTTTTCTACGCTCCCTGATGTACCTATAAAAGGTTTTATCCCTCTTCTTAGCCAACCTGGTTATCTTTTCCTCAGTTTGTGCCTTTGCTATTCTGACATCCCTCCCTGCTTCCTTCTGCCTTAACTGGTACAGCTGTCTGTCCTGCTCCTTTTATTTCCTTATACTTCCTGAATGCTATCTTTTTCTCCCTGACTTTCCCCGCCACCTCTTTTGAGAACTATAGTGGCTTTTTCTTTCATTTGGATTTTTTTATTTACTTCACACAAAGGCTTGTTGCCTCTGTAATGGCAGTTTTGATGTTTCTCCATTGTTGCTCCACCCCTCCTTCTAGCCTGTTTGCTAGTGCTTTTCTAAGGCACTCTCCGATCTTGCCAAAGTCAGCCCTCCTGAAGTCCAGTACCCTCAGTTTTGTATGGCTTGCTCTGTAGAAGAGTTTATTGTGAACCACACTGTTTGATGGTCACTTGTTCCCAGATGGCAACTCACTTGTAGATCTGAGATCCTCTCACTGCCCCCGTTTGAAAGTATGAGGTCTAAGATTGCTCCCTCACAAGTGGGTTCCGAAACTAGCTGTCTGAGGCATGCCACCTGTAGGGCATCGAGAATGGCCCTGCTCCTGGATGTGGCTGCAGCAAATGTGCTCCGGTTAACATCTGGCATATTCAGGTCTCCCATCAACAGTATCTCCCCTTTCTCTGCCATCCTAAGAATGACTTCTATCATATCCTTGTCCATTCCCTCCCCCTGACATGGGGGTCTGTATACAACCCTTGTGCGGATTGTGGTGCCATTTCCAGTCTCTAAGGTGACCCACAGTTCCTCCTCTCCTCCCTGTTTACTCTTTTGTTCAGTTGCTTTTATTCTTTCCTTTACATAGAGAGATACTCTTCCCCCTCTCCTCCCCTCCCTGTCTCTCCTGTAGGTTATGTACCCTGGTATGTTAAATCCCAGTCATGGTTCTCTGTGTACCATGTTTTTGTGACTGCTATGATATCCAGGCATCCCTCTTCCATCAGGACCACCAGTTCAGGAAGCTTTTTGCCCGGACTATGGGCATTGGTACTCATTACCCTCCATTTCCTGATGGCCTTACTCCTTTTTGCCCCATCTCTGTTCTTATTGCCTTTGTCACTTTCTCCATTTACCTCTGCCCTTCTCCCTATCAACATCTCTATCTTGGTGTTTACCTCACTTACTACCCTGAATTTTTGGGGGTGGGGGGGCTAGTATTTCCCTGCTTCTTTCCAGTGTCTCCCCTTCCCTTGGCTAGTTTAAATGCTTGCCAATGAAGCATTTAAACCTATCACCTAAGATCCTGGTTTCCCTCCTGGACAGATGCAGCCCATGATGCCAGTATAGGCCTGCATCACTCCAGGTGGACCCCCAGTCCCCAATGAAGCAAAATCCCTGAGCTCTGCACCAGTTTTTCAACCATTGGGTGAATCCCATGGTGTGGAGCACCCTAGCTTCACCTTCGCCATAGATGGGCAGCATCTCCGAGAAGGTTACCGTGCACGCTGCTTGTCTAAGGCCCCTCCCCAACTCCACCAACTCTTCCTGCACTGCTCTGATCCCTTTCTTAGCCAGGTAATTTGTCTGTAGGTGGACAATGACATCCATCTCCCTCCCCCTGTGCAGCTGCTCTGGCAATTCTGAGGATTCGCTGTCTGTCCCTCCAAGCCATGGCGCAAGGCATGCACCTTACCTCCCTCTCCCCTTACTGCCCCAGTTCTACCTTCCTAACAATTGAGTCCCCCATCAGGAGTTGTTTCCTTTCCCTGTGGGGTCCTATGCCATCCTCCTGTGGGTGAAAATTAGAGAGTTCAACACATGGCTGGGGGAATGGTGTCAATGAAGGGGGTACGGGTTACTGGGGGGCTGGAGATGGGCCTGGGACAACAACAGTCTATACACAGGAGATAGGCTGCACATGAGTGGGGAGGGGAAGGGAATTTTAAAATGGGGGATAGAGGGGTACATTGCTGCAAATGTGAGTAAACTAGGTGGGGGGTGGCAAGAGGACAGATGGTAGGCAGGAAACCCAGAGAGGAAAGCCCCATGAGCTTCCCCCCAAAATAGCAGGGGAGGATTTGGGGTAGAGGCATGGAGGGGGACAAGGGAAATCCAGGGTAAGGCAAGGAAGGATACGGGGTGGAGGGTGGTCACATTAAATGCAAGGAGCCTAGGTAATAAGTTAGCTGAAATGCAGGTTCTCTTGGCAGTGAGGAGGGTGGCCATTATTAAAACAGGGGCCACCTAGCACCAGGACTGGGATATGATGATCCCAGGGTACAAAATATTCAGAAAGGATAGGGCTAAAGGGAAGGGGGGCCATTTCAATCTATGTACAAGAAAGGATAAGGTGTATAAGAGAGAAGGGGGAGGAAGGTAAAACAGAAGCCCCATGGATGCAATTTCAGGACTCAAGAGGTAGGACACTGAGGTTGGGGACAGAATACAGACCTCCATCTCAAGAGGAGGACCTGGACAGAGAGCTAGCTGAGCAAATCAGAAGAGACTGTAGGAAGGGGAACATAGTGGTGGTGGGGGATGTGAACCTACCTGGGGTGGAGTGGAGCACTCCAGCCACCACGAGTACTAGGGAGCAGGTCATACTAGAAGCATTTCAGGACAGCTTCCTGGAGCAGTTGGTACATAAGCCTACTAAATTGGATGGGGCTCTGGACCTGGTACTTTCAAACTGGGAGGCTATAAGACTTCTGTGGGTGGAGGACCCTGAGGCTGGGAATGACCATCACTCAGTGTGGTTCATGCTCAATATGAGTAGGGAAACAAGGGGTATGGAAATCAGGGTGATTGATTTTAAAGGGGCAGACTTTAGTAGGATGGGTAAAATTTTTACTAAGTATCTGGCAGACATTTGTAAAGAAATGGATGCTTGTCAAAAGTGAGATATTATTAAAAGACACCTGGAGTAGGCCAATGGGACATGGAACAGTAGTGTGGTGGATAGGTAACTGGCTGGGAGGCAGGACACAGAGGGTGGTGGTAAATGGTTGTCACTCCACAGAAGGAAGAGTGGCCAGTGGGGAACCACAAGGATTAGTGCTGGGACTGGTCCTATTCAACATCTTCATCAGTGACATTGCAGAGGACCTAGAAGGCAGAATTTCCCAGTTCGCTGATGACATGAAGCTCTGTAACAGAATGGACATGCTAGAGGGTGTAGACAGAATGAAGGGGGAGCTGCAGAAACTTGAAGAATGGTCAAGGGTTTGGCAGTTGAAATTCAATGCAAAGAAGTGCAAGATAATGCATATGGGGCACAAAAACCCTGGAACATCATACCAGTTGGATGGTGAGGATATAGTATGCACCCAGCAGGAAAGGGACCTTGGGATTATCATCTCTGATGACCTCAAGGTATGGAAACAGTGCAACAAGGCAGCAGGTAAAGCAAATAGGATGCTGGGATGCATAGACAAGGGCATCACCAGCAGGAAAAGGGAGGTCATAATTCCACTATACAAGACACTAATGAGGCCCCACCTGGAGTACAGTGTACAGTTCTGGAGACCTTACCCAAGTAAGGACATAGCAAGGTAGAGAAGGTTCAGAGGAGGGCAACAAAGATAGTACGTGGATTGCATCACAAGTCCTATTATGATAGGTTGAAGGACTTGAATATGTACTCCATGGAGGAGAGAAGGGAGAGGGGGGATATGATAGAGAAATATAAGTACCTTACAGGGAGGATGGGGTGAAGGAACACTATTTTCCAGGAAAAAAGATGTTCCAGGATTAGAGGGCATGGGATGAAGTTGGAGGGAGGGTGATTCAGAGGAAACATGAGGAAGAATTTCTTCACAGAATGGGTGATGGACAAGTGGAACACCCTGCCAGAGGAAGTGGTGGGGGCTGAAACAATCAAAGGATTTAAGAATACATGGGAAAGACATGAAGGAATTCTGGAGGTCAGGGGTAAGGGACAACAGACTTCTAGAAAAATAAAGTGAACTTACAAGCTCAAATGGGCAGACTGGGTGGGCCATAGGCCCTTATCTGCAGACAGTATCTATGTATCTATGTGCAAAGGCAAGAAGGAAAGGGCAAAGAAGCCCAGTTGGTTGACTCGGTAGGTTATGGAGTGGGTAAGGGCCAAGAGGAAGGTATTTTGGAAACTCAAGAAATCGGGGAGGGGGTTGATAAGGAAGAGTATACGAAGATGTCCAGGGAGGTTGCCAGGTTAGTCAGTGCAGCCAAGGCTGCAAGAGAACAGAGACTGGCACAGGGTATTAGTGAAGGAGAAATGGACTGCTTCAGATACATTAGAGAAAGAAGGAAGAACAAAGACCAGATTGTGAGGATTAGGAAGGACTGAGGGTGGGTGGAGAAGGGGGGGAGAACAGGTAGAGGCATTAAATGAATACTTCTGTGTTTACAAAGAAGAAGGGGGCAGATAGCCCAAGGGGGGGTAGTGGAGAGGAGGGGGTGACTGATTGAAGGATTGGAGTGGACAGGGTTCTAGAAGGATTGAAGGCATTAAGGGTGGACAGGGCACTGAAACCAGATGGCATTCACCCTAGGGTATTTGGGAAGCTAGCAGAGATCCTGGCAGAGCCTCTGACTGACCCGTTCAATACCTCCCTGGACACAGATTGCATGCCACAAGACTGGAGGATGGCCCATATGGTGCCCATTCACAAAAAAGGCCCCAGGGATGAGCCAGGCAATTACAGGCCAGTAAGCCTCACATCGATTGTGGGAAAGCGCATGGAGACAATTCTAAGGAGAGGTTGGTGACCTTCTTGGAGGACAATGGTCTCCAGGATGGTCATCAACATGGGTGTGTCACCGACAGATCCTGCCAGACAAGTCAAATTGAGCATTATGACTGGGTGAGCAGAGAACTGGACAGTGACCACATGTTGGATGTCCTGTATTTGGATTTCAGCAAGGCCTTTGATACTGTGCCATATGGTAGGCTGGAGGGGGAGGAGCTGGAATACATAGGAATGGGAACAAAGATTGTCAATTGGATCGTCAACTGTCTGAATGGAAGGCAGCAGAGGGTGGTGGTGGGGGAATCTCATCACCAAGGGAGGTGATGAGCAGGGTGCCACAGTGATCGGTACTGGGACCAGTGTTTGGGATATTTATAGCCAACATCTCACATGTGGTCCAGAGTAGGATCAGTCTGTTCACAGATGATACAAAGATGGGAGCAGTGGTAGATGACATCGAATGCTGGAAGGGGCTGCAGGAGGACCTAAACAAACTACACAAGTGGTCAATAACATGGCAGCTGGGGTTCAATGCCAAAAAGTGCAAGGTACTGCACTTTGGAGCTAGAACCAGGGAAGGAACCATCTGCTGGGAGGGTTACAGCTAGAAAGTAACTAGGAGGAAAGTTTACCTGTGGTTTGGTGCCATAGTATAGAATGGACACACATGAGCAGCAGCCAGCGGGCTTTCAAGCTGGGAAGCTTGCAATTGTTTTTCAGTCAGATAAATAAAAAAATTGCAATATTATGTGGCTCAATGTGTACTTTAAAAAAAATGCCAAAATCTGACAGTGTCCCTATAAATGAAATGAGATGCCCACCCCTGCTACCACTTCTTTCTCCCGCTTCCCTTCAGGTCACTCACTCTCATGCCCTTCCCATCTTTAAAAAAATTTTTTTGTTAAATGTACGCAGAGCAAGTGCCCATCCCTGCTACTGTTTCTTCCTCCCCCAAGTCACCCGGCCCCCTCATTCCCCCAGAAGTTTGACTCTGGGGTGCCCAATCCCAGTGTCAGGTATATCTCGAATAACAACAACAAAAATCCCTCATTGCTTTTTTTTCCAAACTCTGTAAAACAAACAAAACTGTCCATTAATGTCTGTTACACCATTAGTCCACCCACCCAATCCTCCCCCTCAGCACCCACCACCCAAACACCCCCAAGCCTTAACTTACCCACCGGGTCCAATGTGCCATAATCCTCTCTGGACCACAAATGTGTCTTCACTTTTCAAGTCAGACCACAAACTGAGAAATCAGATATGCGGTTCAATGTATTTTAATGGGGTTTTTAACTTAATTGCATAAATTGGCCATTTTTGAATATTTTGCCCCAAATTTTCAACATGACTTTTGGGACCCCACTTCATAAACAATGGCTGTGAAATTAGGCTAATCTGTCCCAAATGGTGATTTTGCAGTCACTACTGTATGCCAAATCACCTCTTGGGCAGGAGTTGAAAAATTTATCTGCCCTTGTTTATGAGATGAGGTCATAAGAAGCCTATGTTGTAAATTTGGTATAAAAATATTGAAAAAAAAAAAAGTTATGAGCCTACATTGAAATTTGTAAATGCAGGCTTGTAACTTTGGTATTTTTCATTACTTTGACCCCAAAGTTTTATTTCTTTAAGCTCCTCCCCAGCCCCCCAACCAGCTACTCATTTGGACCACCTAGGTCACTCACTGCCACACTTTGCCTCTGTTGCCATCTGCTGCTCCTATTGCCACACCCTGGGTAACCTGATGTAACCCTTCATTGGTTGGGTCCCCCTCCTTCAGGAAAGAAATGCCAAGAGGCACAGTAAGCGTATCCCATTTGTGACAGGGTCAGCCTCAGACTCATCCGGGTTTATTGTGGCCACGAGGGATGGTGATCATCATCCTGTCATGGGGTAGTTTCCTGTTTTTCTCCATCCTCCCCCTACTCATAGTGGCTGCACACAGCAGACCAGCATGATGCACAGGCAGTGTGTGATCACCCACTCCACATCATGAGTCTCTGCCAGGGGCTGCTGCAGAGCATTGCAGACTTGTTCCCTCCTCCCATGGAGGAGAGTGTCAGTTGGATGCTCTGTACCCTCCTTGCCGGCCTCTGCTCCCAATGTCAGTTGGTTTCTCCCTCCTCTGAGAGAGAAGTGCCCAGAGGCACAATAAGCGTATCCCATTTGTGACGTAGTCAGCCCCAGACTCTTCCGGATCTATCATGGTGATGGGGACTGGTAGTCATCATCCTAATGGGAGGTAGTTTTCCCGTCTTTTTCCCCATCCTCCCCCTACCTGCAGCAGCTGCACGCAGTGGCCCAGCATGATGCACAGGCAGTGTGTAGTCACCCATACTGCATCATGCATCTCTGCCAGGGGATGCTGCAAAGCAGTGTAGACTCGCTCATCGGATGCTCTGTACCCTCCCTGCCAACCTCTGCTCCTGATGTCCTGGGTTCGGGACACAAACCCAGGGCACCATTGTGCCGGGTGATCCCCTATCACCTGGCACCACAGAGCTGGCTCAACCCCAAATTTTTAACATAGCCATTTCTTCACGGCACTTCAAGCCTGTAACAGCTGTCATTTTTCAAATCCTGGCCAAATTTTTTTTTTTTTACCTGTGGCGTATAATGATGTTTTGGCGGGGATTTGAACATTTTCACCTACTGGGTTCATTAGGTGGGATAATAAGAAGTTTATGCTGAAAGTTTGGTGTACAAATACAGTAAAATGCCCAGGTTATGACTGAATTTTACACTGTTTCAGCGTTCACTCATGACTTTACTAATTTTCAATATTTTGACTTCAACCTGTGTAACTGATAAGTGTACAGCTATATATCTGGGGACAAAAAATCCAAACACTAGCTATTCATTATATGACTATTATTAAAATAGCCAACTCTGAAAAAGATCTTGGAGTCATTGTAAATAATCATTTTACACGGAGTAATCAGTGCAGTAAAGTAGCCCACGTGGGGAACTGTATTTTATCTGCCATCAAAAAATCATTCATAACTAGAAATGAACAGTGCATCATCCAACTGGGCAAATCTTATCAGACCTCACACTGATTATGCAGTCTCCTTTTGGGCCCTCATATCTGGAAAAAGATAAGAGAATGGTAGAAAGTATGCAAAGAAGGGCTACAAAACTAATACCAAGAGTTAGAAATTTATCATAGCAAGAAAGGTTAACTTCCTTGGGACTGCATGATTTGTAGTTAAGGAGAGACTGAGGGGATCTATTCGTGTTATTTAATATTTTAAATCACAGTTTGTTAATGACAAACTGTAACTTGAAATTTGCCAATAAACCAGATAGCTTAAGGTGTATTAGTAAACAAATTCAAACACCAAGAATATTTACAAATAAATGAAAATACTTTTTTACTGTCAGGACAATTAAACTATGGAACTCTCTCCCTGAACATATTACAGATTTTTTTTCTTTAACTCTTTTTCTAGCTCCGCTTGAGCCCCGGAGAACTCTCTCTGGCATCTACTAGCTACCAGCTCTACCTCTGTGCTTGAAACTCGCCAGCAACCTGGCACCAGCCCGGCTATCCCCTTGGCTCTGAACCCTCCCAAGGTGGGGCCACCCTATCCTCCCATGGTGCTTCATCTACAAATTCAGGCCGGGCTGGGCTCGGCCCAAGAGCTGGACAAGTTTGGCTGGTGGAGTGTGGCTGTAGGGTGGCGCCTTTGCCTATCTCCAGGAGTGGGGAATTTTTGTGTTTTTCCTCCTCCCTCATTGCACCCTCCCCCTCACCTGGCAGAGTTCCGATGTGCAATGATGCCAGGGAACATCTTGCCATGACTCCACAACCGTCTGTTTTGGCCCTGAAGCATTGCAGTACCTCTTGTCTCCACCGGAAGTCGCTACAGTGCCAGGCATAGTCCCTGGATCCCCCCCCCCCCGAGGAAGGAGAGCTGTCCTCTGGCACTCAATCCTTCACCTCCCCTGCCGACCCGGCAATACAGTCTCATTCCGGAACCCAGGTCACAGGCATGGCTCGAGGTGTGTCATCCAGCACTTACTCTCAGTGCCACGGGGCCGTCCACATATTATGGAACTGACATCCTTTCAGAAGTTTAAAAATTAACTTAACAGACTCCTCCTGGGGAAAAATTTTAATTTGCCCCACATATGTGGGGAAACTGGGATTGATTGGCCCAGTACCTACTTCTACTTTTGCCATACCGAGTAATACTGAGTAACCTTTCAGCATAGCTATTTTTCCACACCACTTCATAAACATGATATATCATTTAAAAATCCTGGACAAGATGTGTTTTTGTGCCTCCGGAGTAAAATAACATTTCAGCCTATATACTATAAAGGATATATGTCATGTCGATATTTAAGGGGAATCCTCAAACAAGTACACTATCTTCAAAAGTTGGCTTCAAAATTGCAAAAAACAAATTGTTTGACAAGCAGCAAACATTCAGCATTGACAAGTGCTTGTTTGCTTATTGCCATCAATGTACGGCAGCCTTTCTCTGCTGGGATAATTTAGAGGATGTGCTACTATGCATAGAATGAGTCTGGAATGAGCAGTGTGGGAGAAACGGGAGCATGGACAGACTATCTCCGTAAAGCTGCTCCCATTTGGTTTATGATTCTCATAGTTATGAATCACAGTACCCAATTAATTTACCACTGATAAGCCCATGTGGCTTTCTGGCTACAACTTTCTCTTCTTTCCATGTGTGTTGTGGGCAGACATAGACGCAGCTCAGTCAGGCATCTTGCAGTTGGAGCTGTTTTAACTTCTATTTCTTTTTTGTGTTTGACTTGGTATAAAAAAAAAATATCTTTTTTTATTCAGTGCCCTGTACTGAAGAACAGAAAAAGAAATCAAATTAAAAGAACTTTTTTTTGTTGTTTCTTTGAGCCAAAATGGAGGGCAGGGAAGGGGAATAACATATTGCAGGCTGGCAGTTGAGGGAATCTTTCTCATCTCTCACACTCTGCTGAGGAAAAAATAAATCTTTTGGGGATAGAAAGCTGGACACTAAAGAAACTGAAAATGTGTCCTTTTTTCTTTCATTGAGCCATAAAAAAGTAGAAGTTGGGGGAAGGGAGCGCGAGTAAGGCAGGAAGAGGGCAGGTGGTGGTCTGCTAACTCAAGTGCTTATGCTTTCAATAATTTGGCCAGTTAGTATTCGTTAATTGTAAAGCTAAGAAGCTGCAGAAAGGGCAGATATTTATTTTTTGCTAAGTGACAATTGTCAAGTACCATCCACAGGGAGGACAGCAGGCAGCAAGTCATGCTACTCATCAGATGGTAGGTAAGACAAGTGGGAAATGGGGGAAGTTACTGTAAGTGGGGGTTCGCCAGAAATGGCAGCTGTTACCTATCTGGGTTCTGTCTTCACAGGGGACTCTGGTAGTGGCCACAGCTAGTCCCTTTCTAGGGTAGACCTACAACTATTGAACAGAAATGACAGCTCCACCACCACTGTGCTAGGTTAAAAAATGATAAGCTGAAGTAGAAAAATTGGCACCAGTCACAGAAAAAATATTGTATAACTACTACTTTATTTTAAATATCACAGATAAAAGTGCAAATACATAGATGCACATGCTTGTGTGCTGGCCAAAAATAGATAATAATGGAAAATGGAGAACAGGAGGGAAACCAAATCTACAGGTGGTTTGTGCCCATGTGCTTTATGAGTACAAAACCTGTCAGGGATTTGGTTTTCTGCTGTTCTCTGTTTTCGGTCCAGAACATGAGTATGTCAGTCCAAGTATTTGCACTATTGTCTGTGATATTTAAAATAAAGTAGTAGTTATGCAATATTTATTAGGTGACTGGTGCCAATTTTTCTGCTTCAGCCAGGCCCGCAACTAGCCGAACTGTAAGGAAAATCTGTGGGAAGGCAGCTATCTCTCAGCTATGAGTGGAAAGCAGCATTCTTTGTGGGCCGCAGCTACTGTCTATCTTTGGTCAGCCTACAGGGGAGACGGCAGGTAGGAAATTCAGTTGGAAAGCACAAGGTTCACATCTAGTTTAGTAGTGGGTCTCAGTTACTCCCCATCTGGGATCAGCCTAAGGGGGAGTTAACATGCAAGAAACTCAGTGGGAAGGCTAACTGTGCATACTAGGGATGACTAGGCAGCAGTTATTATTGCAGTAGTTTACCGGAAAGGAAGGGGTGGGGTGCAGGTCTTTAGCCATCCGATCCAGGTCCTAATTCATTAAAGGCGTGGGAAGCACTGTTGGAATTACACCTTGGCTTTCTGGGGCTGAGCACCAATAGCTATCCTAGGAGCCCTGGCAGCTATGAAAAATAAATCTACACAATAGGGCCAGGGCCATGTCCTCGGTAGCTGTTACTTCAGGTTAACCCTTCACACCTAAGAAAGAGCCTCGTTTGAAGCTCACTTGGCATTGACTTCTGTTTAAGGTGAGGAGAGGTTAAATTGAACAAGAACATGTACTCCTGGCTTGTATTGCAGACAGTGCAGTTGTATGCTGTAATCAGTAAGGAGTGGTTTCTGTGACAAGTCAGGTTGGTCTCCGACTCATACAGTTAGAGATTTAGAGCCGACCTGGACATCCTTACAGAACTGTGGAGTGCAGTGCTGGACCAGTGTGTTTCAGTTTACATGGATAAAAAGAGAAGCTTGCTGCTTTGTATCCCATGTCTTTTGGAGTGCTACTGACTGAGCCATCTATCCCTTGCTGACAACACCTTGGTGTCTGGTCATCTGTGTCCAGTCCATCCTCTCAAGTCACTGAGCCTCCCTACTGCCCACACTAAATTCATTTGGCTGGTCTCCATTACTGGATTCGTCACTGGCTGGAGGGAAAAAGTAATTATTCTTCAATTATTAGAGAGCCAGAAAAGACAAGACCCTTATGAGTGGCATGGCCTGGGCATGGAGAAGAGAGGGGAGGAGCAGTTGGACAAATATGGTTGAGCTAGCAGTATAGCCTAGAGATTAGAGTAACACACTGTGAATGAGCTTGATACATCCAGCAGACCAGGGTTTGATTCCAACAGTCTCCACTTGCATACTGTATGACTGACTATGTCACTTAACCACCCCAGTGCTTCCCAGCTAGGCACTTGTGACTTGTTAGCCTTACCTGGTTACCAAAGAATATGAAAGAAAAAAAAAGTTAGTTACTTGCTCCCATTATGTGCTCAGTGACTTGGCTAAGTTAACAATGTGTAACCATTCAATATCTACTCCATATGTATTTTTTAAAATGCATGTTGATTGAAATGTAGTTTATACTCAGTTCAGATGCCAACTATTTTACTTGGGTGAAATTATTTTGGGAGAGGGTACCTTTGTGCCTAGGTTTCAGTATTAATAATGTTTCAACGATTGTTTTCACCTGACAAAGTTTGTAGTTCCTGTGGGGAGTGGCATTGATAAGAAGCACAAGACCGGTTGTTGTTTTGAAAAATATGTTCTTTATGTCCAGACGGGAACATAGCCGGGGTTATTAATGTATGATGTAACCAGTAAGTAGTAATGGGTTGGAAGACTATCAGCTTTGTTTATACATATTGTTGTTGCACTAGTTGACTTTGGGTTAAAATATATTGTAAGCCAGCCAGCCAACGCAGTGGTAGCGCTACAGCTTGTGATACTGACAACACAGATTCAGAAGTGAGCCCTACCCAGGGTGTTAGTGGTCCATAGAACTGTCCTCCTCCTCCTCCTCTGGGGAGGGGGCAATGACCGTGCTTGCCTGGCCCCTGGCAGAAGCTAGAGTAAAGGCAGCATGGGCCTGAAGAACTGCAAGAAAGAGAACAAAAGGCAACAAGTTTTTTTTTTTTGTTTTGTTTTTTTTTTTATTTAAGAGGTAGCAGATTGCTGGGATGGGTGTCAGGATTCCTGTCTCTGTCCCTCCCCAGAAGCATTGCACTAGCTGTGTGATTTTGTTGACTCAGGTGTTGCAGTCTTCTTCCAGCAAGGAAGCTTGGCTATCTGTCTCCCCTGGGGCCTGTGTGAATCAACTGACTGGGGTTCATTACTCCACAGCCTTACTGAAATTTCAGATTATGACTCAGTAGGGGATGCAGAGTAGGCCAGTGGTTGGATCACAGACCTGGAAAACCAGGTGATTCCCCCATTTCGAATCCTGCCACCATTACTGGCTCACTGTGCAAGTCACATGATCTCCAGCATGCTCTAGTCCCTTCCTAGCTGGACAAATGGGTAGTCCTTACCCACTGTTACTGGGATGTGACATCTCCACCAGGAAATCCAGGGTACAGAAACTTAAAAACAAATAAATAAAATACAAAGATGGACGAAGCATTGCTCCACACAAAGGGTGGTGGGAAAGTGTAAACGTGTAATAGTCTTCCAAGTGAGGTAACAGAGTCACAATCACTACATTTGTTTAAGACTAACTTAGATGAATAAATAAGGGAGCTGATCCCTGGTGTTATAAGTGCTGAGAACTGATACAAAAGATGGTATACTCGAGAGCTGTTCAAAAATGTTTTCACTTATTTTATTATGTGCAAAATTAGATCAGTGAGATTGCTAGGCAAGTCTCATAAAGCATCTTGACTCTATATGGGACTCGGTTGACAAAGCACAGATTATATTTTTCAAACGATGTAGTCAGTGAAAAAAATGTTTGAACAATGCTCAGGTGTGCCATCTTTTGTATGTATTTTGTACCTTTTGGATATATTTTGCTCAGTAGCACCGTACTTTAATAGCATGTAATCATCATTCAGTGTGTCATTGCCACTGTAACTTTTGCAAAATGGAGGATGGTCTTACAGGGCTAATTATTTCGATTTTGTCTCCGAATCTTATTTATAAAATGTGCCATGAAAATCTTGTAACCTCACTGGTTGCACATTGTCACGTGATCATTGATTTTGGACAACCGAAAACTTCACCTGAATTATACTTTAAAATAAAATAAAAGCATCTTTTATAAGTGGGTAAGACACTCCAAGGTGTGCCATGATAAGGGAAATAATGTACTTTCTTAGGTGGTTTCAGCACTCACCTACACCTTGTGCCTAACAACCACTCGAGACTTATTATTCTCTTATAACTACACATGCTGTCTTCTGCGGAAGCACCAAGTTTTTCCATCAGTGAAAATGCTGACCTCCTCCACAGCGACGGCACAATACTGATGCAGGTATTGTGCCACCTCTAGACTCCTTGTTTTCTGGCCAAGTCCCCCCCCCCACATTAAACTACCCTTCAGTTGTTGTTGTTTTTTCCCCCCAAAGCAGTTTGGACAGGAAAAGGCTGAATATTAACAAAACGACTTGTGCTGACTTGCCCTGGTGGAACACAGCCTCGGCTGTGCGATCAATCTTGCTTAGACCCTTTATCACCACACAGGATGAATCTCTATCTTACCTGAAGGAGAGAAGACCGTCTCCATCCAAGTCCACTCATTCTTCTGTGGTAAGTTTCTTAGTGCTGCTGGGACAACACAGGGAAGACTCTCAGCGATTGACTGATAGACTGGGGGGAGGGACAAATTGAACTGTTGGCCGAGTGGCCAGCACTATGATCTGGTGAGATGGGATTGACATTGGGGTGGGGTGGTGGGACCAGTTCAGCATTTGGGAGGTCATGGTCAGTGGACCTGAGAGGAGAACAGGAATGAAAATGTGTGCTCACAGTCAGCAGGTAGAGTGCATGTGTGTGATCGGTGGCCAGAGCTTGCTCTTCATGAGCTGCTGTGCTGCAGCCTGTCTGCCTGTTGCCTGCAACTGCAATGGGGTGGGGATTAACTCGGGGATGGACATAAGGCCCGGTCCATATGAGGACAATTTATGCTCCCACTTCAGTCTCTGCTTGCTGCAGTTTACCATATCAGCTACTGCTCTATCTGCTCATAAGACTGCCATAGAAACATAGAAGTTGACGGCAGATAAGTACTGCAAGGCCCATCCAGTCTGCCCATTTCTTTTTCTACCTTATGAATGTATCATCAGCCTTTGCTCTGTCAATGGCCTATCTATTCATACTCATCTGTATTGCTCCTTTATGCCTATCCCATGCCTGCCTGAAGTGCTGCACTGTATTCATATCCACCACTTCCTGAGGTAGGCCATTCCATGCATCCACCACCCTTTCTGTGAAAAAGAACTTCCTCACTTTACCCCTTAAATCGGTCCCCCTCTAATCTCATGCTGCGTCCTCTTGTCCTGCTATTTTTCTTATACTGAAACATGTTAGACTCTTTCACCTTGTTAATGCCCTGAAGGTGTTTGAATGTTTCAATCATATTACCTCTCTCCCTCCTTTGCTCTAGGATATACATATTGAGCTCCGTTAATCTGTCCTCATATGTTTTCTGATGCAGTCCCTGCACCATTTTGGTTTCCCTTCTCTGGACTGCCTCAATATGGTTAATGTCCTTGTGAAGGTGTGGCCTCCAATACTGCATGCAGTACTCCAGATGGGGCCTAACCAGAGTCTTGTAAAGAGAGATTACTACCGCCCTCTTATGACTTGTGATACCCCTACTAAAATGCTTTAACATCCCCCTAGTCTTACCTACTGTACTGCTTTAGTGGTCTGCTTGGATGATTTCAGGTCATCTGACAATGGTGCCCAATTCTCTTTCTTTCCTTGTGACTGCCAGCAACTCCCCTCCTATCCTACAGGTGGCTTCAGGGTTTCTCTTCCCTATGTGCATAATGTTGCTCTTCTTTGCGTTAAATCCTAGTTGCCACTCTTCCAACCATTTTTCCAGTTTATCCAGATCTCTTCTCATTCTGCCCACCTCATCTGGATCATCTACTCTGTTGCAGATCTTGGTGTCATCTGCAAACAGACAAACCTTACCCTCCAGTCCATCTGCAATGTCACTGATGAAGATATTGAAGAGGACTGGCTCCAGGACCGATCCCTGAGGTACTCCACTTGTGACTTGCATCTCTTCTGACTGTATGCCATTTACCACCACTCTCGGTTTTCTGCCTGTCAACCAGTTTGCCACTCAGTTGACCAACTTCTGACCCACCCCGAGCCTATCCAGCTTATTAATCAATCTTCTATGTGAAACAGTATCTAAAGCTTTTCTGAAGTCAAGTCAACTGCTCCCCCTTGGTCCACCACTCTGGTTACCCAGTCAAAGAAATCTATGAGATTAGTTTGACAGGACCTTCCTGTTGTAAACCCATGCTGTCTTGGATCCTGTGCTCCTATGGATTCCAGGCATTGCACTATCCTTTCCTTAAGGAGTTCCTCCATAATCCTGCCCACTACTGAGGTAAGACTGACTGGACTGTAGGTTCCCTGCCTCCTCCCTGCTACCACTCTTGTGGACGGGATCACATGAGCCCTTCGCCAGTCTTCTGGAACCTCTCCTGTGCTCAGAGACTCACTAAACAGTTTTGATAATGGCTCTGCTAGTTCCACCCTTAGCTCCTTTAGTACACGGGGATGTATGCCATCAGGTCCCATTGCCTTGTCTACCTTGAGTTTATCGAGCTCCTGTAGGACCCTTTCTTTTGTGAAGGGACTAGTGCACATCTCCCTCCCCCGTGTGTCCATGGTGCTGAGCTGTGAGCCTTGCCCTACCTTCTCTTCAGTAAATACTGAGCAGACATATCTATTTAGGATAGATGCTTTTACATGGTCCTCCTCCTAACATGCTCCCTTATCCCCTTTGATCATAGCAATACCCCCTCTGGACTTTTTTCTTTTACTAATGTATCTATAGAAAATCTTGCCACCTTCTTTTACTGTTCATGCTAGTGTTTCCTCAGTTTGGGCCTTTGCCTGCCTCACTACCTTCTCCGCTTCTCTTAGGGAAGTTTGGTATGCCTCCCCATCTTCATCCCGCTGTGTTCCCTTATATTTCCTGAAGGCCAGCCTTTTGGCTCTGACTTTTTCTGCTACTGTTTTTGAGAACCAAAGTGGTTTCCTTCTTCTTTTGCACTTCCTTTTGTCTCTAACACAATGAGATATTGCTGTCGTTAGTGTTGGGGAAAAAAATACAGGTCTTCCGTCTCCCAATTCCCACCATGCCACCACCACAGAATAGATTTGTAGTCATTTTTGAACATACAAGCAGATGTAGCTGTAATAAATAATAATAATAATAATTACTTGTTTGCCTGCCTGCAACTGAGCGTGGGTGCAGGTGTCGGGTGACAGGGACAGATGGCATTGGCTGGGACACATATTGTTAACCTTACCAGCTGGCAGGCTGCTCCACCTGCATGCATGGCTCTCTGGGAGGGGATATACAGTAAGTCTCTTCTCCTGATGTAAGAAACTAATATCCAAAATAGCACTTCATCATGGTGGGCTATAATTTATCTTGGCCAACTATAAAATGTAGGAAAACGCACCATTTACAGTGACTTGTTTTAAAACATTTCCTAGAAGGCATGATCCCAGACTCCCCTAGCTTTGTCAGGATTCCTCCCCTTCCCCTTCACTGCGCTGCTGTGCATGCTTCTGTCCCTGCTCTAAACTGCTAGGGCCCCACTAGCTCTGAAGTATAATTCAAACACTGGTGGGAAGTTGCATTTTAAACCACCATTTTCCAGGTCTGGGTTATAAGTGCCATAAGGATAAAGGGGATAGCTAGCACGGTACTAATGAGTGCCAAGAACATAATATGTGGAGAGGAGGCATGCAGTGGTGGGTGAGGGGAGGCAAGCAGGGTTGTAGGACGCAGAGTCTGTGAGGCAGCTGTGTTTCTGGGAACTCTCTGGGAGATGTTGGGATGCCTGATTTGCAAGTATACCGGAAAGCTGAAGGCAGAGGTGTGCCAGCTGAGGCAGGAGATAAGTGTGCTGATGGGGGGTTTGTAGTGAAATCATTGGTGGGGAAGAGGGGCCACAGGGCTGGCAGGCAGGGAGGAAAGAATAGGCAGGGTGCAAAGGCAGGGGGTAATGATGAGAGGGGTAGAGTGGTCACAGGACCTTGAGGCAGGCAAAGGGTAAAGAACAGGAAGGGAGCCTTGGTATGGAGAGGAGCCAGGTAGAAGGAAAGAAGAAGGCAAGTCCCTGCTGTCCATCTTCCCCAGTGGTGAGGAAGGCCCATGAATGAAGGGTGGATAATGGTAAGGGGAAAGAGCAAGGCAGGGTGGGGAGGGTGTCCAGTGGGAGCACTTCCAGAGGTGCAGTGCAGAACAGGTTCCTCCTGTTGGACAGCAGGAAAGAAGGGGAACTTGGAAGGACAGATATGGACAGCAAGTTGGGGGAGGAGACAGTAAGGAGGACTTCAGGGATGATAAGTTGAGGGCGTGAGAAGGAAAAAGTTCAGGCAAGTGGGGGTGGGTGAAGCAGGGAAGGGGGTGGTGGAGAAGGGTGAGCGAAGGGACATGCCAGGGCAAGCAGATGAGGATGGTAGGAGGAGTGCAAGGGGGTACTGAGGGTCAGGTGGAGGGGGCTGACAGGGGAGAATGGTGCAAGGGGTCAAGAGGGAGTATAGGATGGATCAGAGGGGAAGGAGGGGACAGGCATTAGTGGGAAGCTGTAGGGGTGGACGTGGGAAGGGTCCAGGAAGGTGAGGAGAGAGTTGTGATCTTGGAGGATTCAGTATTAAAGGGGATGTGGATGTGGTTGGGGGGGGAAGGTTCCACAGTAAATCACAGGAAGACAGAATGTATGCCAGGGATTATGGCGAGGAGAGTGGGATCTTTGATAACCAAGCACTGGGGGCAGGAGGGTGGGAAGCCTCGTTTAATAGTGCACCTGGATACGAATGACCTTGCTGAATGTAAGGGGCCGTGATACAGGAGAGGTTCATGGTGGTAGGAAAAATCTGTAGAGAGGTAGGGAGTTCCATAGCCTTCTTGGAGGTGCTACCGATCCCAAGGGCTAGCACAGTAAGGAAGGTTAGCATTGAGGAATTCAGTGTTTGACTCAGAGGGTAGTGTGACGTGAAGGCGTATGGGATAGATGGTGACTGGGGAGAGACCTGGGAGGGTCAGGACCTGTTTGCACAGATAGGGCTTGATTTTCAAAGCCCCAAGAATGCTGTAAGCCCCCTGGTGCACTGATCATTTGGTGCACAGGGCTTGTGGCATTCTCCCAGATGGCAATTGGAATTTTCCATCCTGAGTGCCAAATGCCCCAAGGCAGACCAGCTTTTCCAAGGTCTTACTTGCATCATTTGAGGGACCCTTTTTATAAGGCTTGTGCCAAATATTTGGCGCAAGCTGCCATAAGCTGAAGAAACTGTTGCAACTGTGCCCAATAATATAAAATCAAGTGCAGCTGCACCAAAAAATGGCATGGATGCAGGGCTTGACACAAGCGTTGCATCAGCTTTTAAAAAACTGAGCCCATAGTTTACATCTAAGTAAAAGGGACACAAGGGTCCTTAATGCAAGTTGGAGCAATTCATTGGAAGAAACCTCAATTTAAACTGATAAGGGAGCAGCAGGTGCAAAGTACTCTCAGGCATTGGGTGGAGAAGGCCGATAAGCCTCCCCCCAATCAGGATGGAACAGTGAGGAACTAGTGGGGAGAGGGAGGAAGGAAGGAGGGACTGGGGGGAGGAGGGGGCAGGATAGGAGTAAAAGAGGGCCCAACTTGTGGTGTAGGGTGGTGTCTCTGAATGCCAGAAACCTGGGAAAACAAAGTCTTTGAGATGTAGCTGCTGCTGATGACATCAGAGATATGGGCCACACTGATCCACAGCTGGAACTTTGCAGCGCCCAGGCATAAAATGTATAGGAAGAATAGGAAAATAAGATTGGGGGGAGGGTGCCTCTGTATGTGAATGGGGGGATAACCTGTACCAGAGAAGAAGGGGAGGATGGAAAGACAGAAGCATTATGGGTGCAGGTACAATCTTCTGAATGGGAGAAAACTAAGGATAGGGTAGTTTACAGGCCACATTCATAGGATGAGGAGCTAGGCTGGCTACTGGGGTCCCAATTCAAAGAAATGGTAGGAAAGGGGGAGGTAGTCATAATGGGGGGGGGTTTCAATCTGCCTGGCGTAGATTGGACAATCCCAGCTACCTCCAGCACCAGGTAACAAGTACTACTGGATGTATTCCAGAGTGGATTCCTGACACAGGGTGTCATGCAGCCCATGAGGGAAGGTTGGAAAAAAAGATATATTTTCCACATATCACCAAACATGCATTTTAAATATACAAAAATTGGCTCCATTTGGTAGGTTTTAAATATATAAAATAGTATGAAAATATAAGCCATATATATGATATTCACTGAAAAAAAACAAACCAAAAAAAAAACAAAACTATGTTAATGCATCAGTTAAGGTTGAAGATAAAGTGACAAACATAGGGAAATATGTTGTTAGGGTTTCCAACCCTAAAACACCTGCCCCACCCCTGAAGCGAACAAGGGGTGTAGTCTCCCTTGGTGTTCCCAACACTACACTCAGCTAACAAGTCATGGAGACAGGTGTGTACAGTGAAGCCCGACTCTGTAGTAGAGTTACTGCAGCAAACAATGCAGTTTCAATGGGAGTTAATCCCTCTTATCATGCAGGAAATTTATAACACTGTGCTTCATCCTGGCAAGCTTCATTGTACGTTTCATAAATGCATACAACAGGGGTGAGCATTAGGATTGACAACCTCATGGAAGACTACACCCCTCATTTGCTTCAGGGGTGGGGCAGGTGTTTTAGGGTTGGAAACCTTAACATCATATTTCCCCATGTTTGTTGCTTTATCTTCAACCCTAACTGATGCATTAATGTATTTTTTTGCATTGAATTTCCTTACTTTGGAGATAGTGTAATCAAAGCCTTATTTGCCTGTGAGGGCCCTGTGCTCCCCCCATGTATAGTTTTTTGAGATAGCGTAATTGTATCCTTATTTGCCTGAGGGAGTGCAGGGCCCTCCCAACCCTCCATAGATGCATCCATCTATATCTATATCTATATCTATATCTATATCTATATCTATATCTATATCTATATCTATTATATCTATATCTATATCTATATCTATATAGATGTGGAAGGGCCCTGCACTATCATATATAGGACTACAGTGACCAAATTGTCACTATAGACATCCTATTACCTCACTTCATGTACCCAGTACTGAAAATTTTTAAATCCTTGCCAAAACGTAATTCCACACAACTGCGATGTCATTCCATGCCATGGGTGCGAAAAGACATTTTGACCAAGATTAGAAAAATGACT
The DNA here is from genome assembly GCA_016271365.2 of Neoceratodus forsteri. Taxonomy (NCBI): domain Eukaryota; kingdom Metazoa; phylum Chordata; order Ceratodontiformes; family Ceratodontidae; genus Neoceratodus; species Neoceratodus forsteri. Next base: position 553,417,099 of record CM057458.1, read on the forward strand.
GCTGTGACATACATGTGGTGTTGTAATAAGAAGTCTGTGTTGAAAATCTGGTGTCAAAATTTCTGAAGTTACAAGTGTGAGTAGTGAAATTGAAATGAATAGTCATAACTATTTTTTTCACATATTCTGACCCTACATTTTTAACATAGCCTTCTTATGACACCACCTCTTGAACAAGATTAGGAAAAACTGTCAAATCCTGCCCAAAAGTTGAACTCATCAACTGACTGCGAAATCACCTTTCAAGCAAAAGTGCATACTGACAGTTATACTGTTCATGAGGTGGAGTCCCTAAAAGCCCATGTTGAAAATGTGGGGTCAAAATGTCACAAAATGGTCAAGTTGTGCATACAAGTTGAGCCCCCCACTGAAAAATAAACTGCATTTGCAGTACCTTAGTTTCTCATATTGCAATTGCTGGTTCTAGGTACAAGATGCTTCTTTGATTGGGGAAGGGATCTTGAGCCTGGGACCTGTTCAGGTGAGTGAGGGTGTATGGGTGTGTACTGGGATGGTGGTGGCTAATTGACAAGGGACCATTTATTTTTCTCAACAAAAACACACACACACACACACACACACACACACACACACACACACACACACACATATTGAGGGATGGTTTTTTCATTTCTGGGACCCATACTTATGAGGGGGGGGGTGCCACTAGACACCAGGGACATATACCAGCAGCAGGGGGATGGTGATCGGAGGATGGGGAGGGGGGAGGGACCACTAGACTACTAGGGAATAAAAAATAATAGAAGGGACAGTGATCAGAGAGTGGGGTAGTGACCACTGGACGACAAACTGGAATAAAAAACAATACACAGGATGGCAATCAGAGTACAGGGGAGAGGGGAGGACCACTAGACTACCAGGGAATAAAAAATAATGCACAGGATGGTGATCGGAGAACAAGGGAGAGGGGAGGGATCACTAGACTACATGGACTTTGATTTTATATTACAGGGGCTGGCAATCAGAGAACAGGGGAGGGGTGAGGGATCACTGGACTACCAGAACTCCGAATGGAAATTTTCCATTCAAACAGTAAAGTTCGAACTGTTAATAAGTGCAAATTGTTATTTACTGTTTAAACAAAAAAACACGAACAGTAATTACTTAGTGAATGACAGGGGACATGATGTTTAGTGAAAACACATATTTGCCATGTAGATATACTAATTTTAAGACAAACATCGAACCAAGCAGATCACTGTGTCCCAAATACAGGTGTTGTGCTGTCCTTACTATGTAACAGTTGTGTACAACACTATTTTGCAAATTTTTAGAAAAACAAGATGGCCGACAACACAATTAGTATTTTCTGGATTGGTGGTAGACAAGTGGAACACTCCACCTGAGGAGGTGGTATCCTGTAGAATGGTGGGTGGTTTTAAGAGGGGATGGGACAGAGTGTGGGAAGGTAATGATGAAGAGGGTGGGACGGGTGGGCAGCTGCAAACTGAGGGGCTAGCTGCACAAACGAGCAGACTCAATAGACCATGAGGTCTGTTTCTGCTGGCATTTTCATAACTTCATATGTTCTCTGAGCAGGACCAGTAACTTTATAGTTGAGACTTTTCCTTTACCTGCCTGTCTTGCGCCTATCAAAAAAAATTGTTATAATTCAAAAATGATAAAACATTTTTTTTACCAAACTATCCAAAGGCACTCCCATGGCACAGATCCCATCATCCCTGAAAATTTCAGAGAAAAAGGTAATTCTGTCTGGTCTGTAGATGATGGCAAAAAATCCCATGTTAACCAATGGGAAAAAAAGGTTTTTTTTTTTTTGCTATTTACTGCTTTATATCTCAAAAATCATACAAGATGCCATTACAAAACTTTTTATGTCTTGAGACTCTGGCAGAATGACTGTGCATGCCAAATTTTGGGCTATTTCATTGAAATATGTCACAGTTAAGGTGCAAAATTTTGAATTTATCATTGAAGTGCTGTACCAACCCAAACTATTGTATAGGGGCATGGCTGTGCCCCTACAATGTAAATGGAAAACATGGAAAATGCATTCTCAATGTTAAACTTAGTTGCATATACTGTTTTACATATGGTGCATATATTGTCCATGCATGTCTTGTATATGCACACCATATATTTTCCCACTATTTCATATTTTTAAAACGAGTGTTGCTCGGATAGTATCCTAGCAGGTCAGATACTATTGGATACCATCATTTTAGTCAGATATCTGATAGCCTCAGATGCATAGACATCAGACCTCCTAGCATCCACTGTAAGTATCAGAGGGATCCGTGTATCCAACCTGGATCCAATGGATCCAACCATTGGATCCAACTATCTGAGGTTCGCTCTGATGGCTCAGAGGTTGGATCCGGCCACTGAAGCCAACTATCCGAGGTTGGATCAAGCGGATCAGACTGCCGAATCCACTTGCCAAATCCTACATTGGATACCAGCACTAACTAACAGAGGATAGTCAGCTCCACAGAAACATTGTACGAGCAACACTATTTAAAACATACCAAAAAGGGGCCAATTGTATATTTTAAATAGATTTTTGGCCTTATATAGAAAATTTATATTTTTTCCATATGGGGGGGGGGCACCATACTGGACATGGTGCTGTCTAATTGTAAGCATGTCCAGGTTGTAAGGATGTAAGTGCTACTTGCAGGAAGACACCACCACGCACATGGGCAGAGGGACGGTCAGGACCAAGATGAGGGTTATGGACTTCAGGATGGCTGATTTCAAGAAGATAGGAGAAAATCTGGTAGAACACCCTGCTAGGACCAGAAAGGAGATGGCAGTGTAAAATAAATTGGCCATAATTAAGGGGGACTGATGGAGGCCACTAGTGAGCGTGCCAAGATCAAAAGCAAGAAATCTAAGGCCAAAACATCCACCTGGTTCAGAAAAGAATTGGAAAATGCAATAACAGAAAAGAAAGCAGCCTTCTGGAAGTATAAACATACTCAGAATGAGAAGAATAGGGAGCCTGTTGTGCTAAAATCAAGGGTGATGAGCAGGGTGGTTAAACAGGCAAGTGCTGCACAGGAAAAATGGCTGGCATAAGGTGTAAAATCCAATGAGAAATCCTTCTTCATATATAAGGAAGACAAGGGATATGAAGGATTGGTCAGCCAGGGACAAGGATTTGGATGGCTCTCATTCTCTGGGGGGAAGGGAGTGAGTGTCAGGCACACAATGGACCCTTGGCAGAGACCAGAGGAACCGCTGTGACCTGCACCAGGATCAGTGGGCAGTGGGACTGACATTGGGTTCATCCCATGGATGTCATTGTATGTTCCACCTCCTGGGGAGCACAGCATCACAAAAAATGGACCTGCTGCCAAAAGATGATGCCCCACATCAGACCCTGCACTGCCAACTGGACTCCGACGACTGGACTTCTGCTACTGGGTCACTGACTTAAAAGTCCACTGGTCTCTCCCAGTGGCCCCGCTCCCGGGCTGGTAAGCTGGGGTGGGGATGTTCAGTGAGTTGGAAGTCATAGGTGTGTGTTAGGGCAAAGGACGTGGCTGATCTAGCCCGGTAGGAGGCTGCAAAAAAAAAAAAAAAGAGACGGGATTGACAGAAGAACATGAAGAGAAAGCATAGGTACTTAACAAGTACTTCTGTCAGTCTTTACTAGACAGAATTACAGACCAATACCAAAAGGGAGCAGCTGGGGGAGTCACAGAGGGAGCTTTAATGGTAGACAGGGTGCATAAGGGCCTAAAGGTGGACACGTTCCCTGGGCCAGACAGCGTGCACCAAAGGGTCCTAAGGGAACTAGCGGTGTACTGGTGGTTCCCCTGGCAGACATGTCTAACATCATTTTGGAGTCCGGGAGTATGCCCCTGGACTGGTGAACTGCACATGTAGTGCCTCTTCATAAAAGTGGATCAAGGGATGAACAGGGGAATTACAGGTCAGTCAGTCTCACCTGAATAGTGGGAAAACTAACAGAGACCATCTTGAAAGAAAGACTGGTGAACTTTCTCGAGGAAAACAGGCTGCAAGATGAGAGGCAGCACAGGTTTGTGTTGGGGAGGTAATGCCAGACTAATCCGATTGACTTTTTTTGACTCGGTGACCAGGACAGTGGATAGTGGCTAAGCTGTTGGTATCCTGTATCTGGACTTCAGCAAGGCCTTTGACTCTGTACCTCATAGGAGATTGATCAGAAAGCTGGATGTCCTGGGGGTAGGAACCAAGCTTGCTAGATGGGGCAAAAACTGGTTGCAGGACAGAAGTCAAAAGGTGGTGGTGGAGGCACAGTACAAGTCACATTAAACTGTTTCTCCAATGAGTTGGTTTAGCATTTCTGATTGATCACAAGTGATGCTGGATCCAGTACAAAGCCCTGCACAAACCGTTTCTTAAGATTTAAAATGCAGTTTTGCATTTCATCATGACCGGACTACTGGTGCATTCTAGTTGGGTAGCAAAAACATTGTACCAACATTACTCTGGAGATGATTAAACATTGAAAGGCAATGTAACAGGAGTTGCCAATGCATTGCCAACTGTAAAAAAAACAATGCTAAATTGGAGGAACAGTTTTATGCAACTTGTACTGTAATTCTCAGAAGCTATCCAGTGGCTAGTGTGGTTCTACAGGGCAGTGGTTGGTCCAGTATAGTTTAACATCCTCATTTGTGACTTAGGGGATGGGATCAAAGGTTAAATCTGCCTGTTCATGGATGACACAAAGCTCTGCGAGAGGACAGATATGAAGGAGGGGAGAGAAGAACTTAATGAAGGCATGGCTATGTTGGAGTAGTGGTCTGGCATTTCGTAGCTGGGGTTTAATGCAAAAAAGTGCAGAGTTATGCACTTAGGGGCAGAAATCCCAGAGACCAAATACTGTCTGGGTAGAGTGCATGTTACCAAGATAGAGGAGGAAAAAGGACCTGGGGGTAATCATTATGAGTGACCAGAAACACTTGGCACACTGCAGGAGAGGAGCAGCAAAAACAAATCAGATGCTGGACTGCATAGCCAGGGGATTACCAGCAGGAAAGTAGAGGTCATAATGCTGCGGCATAGGTCAATGGTTAGACAGCACATTGAATGTGGTGTGCAGTATTGGTGCCCTGATCATGAAGAATGTTAGCTTGCTGGACATGGTCCATAGAAGGGTGACTAAGATGATCCAGGGACAGCAAGGAAACACCTATGAAGAGAGGGTCAAGGAGTTCAACATGTACTCCCTTAAAGACAGAATGGAGGGGATATGATCAAGACCTTCAAATACCTTAAAGGTATTAACAGGGTGAATATGGAGGGGCTATTCAGTCTTAGTAGGAGCAAGTCCACTAGGGGCATAACCTAAAGCTGGTAGGGGGAAGATTCAAGAGAGAGATGAGGTGGACCTTTTTACCAAGAGAGTGGTGGTGGTGAAGTAGAATGAGTTGCCAGAGGAGGTGGTCTCCCTGAAAACAGAGGATAGCTTCAAGAGAGGATGTGACAGAATGAAGGGGGAATGTTGCTGGTGGAGTAAGGGTGGAAGGGAACTTAAGGGGATCGGGGGGGGATTTGAGGAAGGGGGCAGGACCCTCTATAGACACAGGGGGACATACATACTCAAGCAGACTAGATAAACCATAAGGCCTTGATCTGCAAGCATAATCATATGTTCATATAAGCAGTACCATAAAACAAGTTTTATTTATTGCAAAAGATTTACCAGGAAACATATACTGAGCTGAAATTGCTTGTTTGCACCCTGGGGGAGGGTGGTAATGAGTAGAGTACAGCAATAAGTTGCAAGTTACACAAATCTAAAATAAAAGGTAAACAAGAAGCAACAAGATGTGCTAGGCAGAGTACCTGAAGAGCAACAAGTAATATAAGTGCAAACTGGAACACAACTGGATTATGAGCAAGGCACTACTAGGACATATATTAAAGTGCAGATGGCAACAATTTGAAGGGCAAATGAAGCCCTGATGGCATGTTGTTCAGCAGGGAAGGATAGAGGAAACTGGGGGTTGGGCAGTGATATTCTAGGGTGGAAAAGTACAGAACAGGATCAGAGACAGCTGCAGGCATGTGTAGTGAATTCATGGAGGAGAGATTTGAGGGAGTGGGAGGAAGGAGCAGTATGAATAGGAAAGAACAAACACACCTCTCGGAAACAGAGGCTGTGGGGAGGAGAGAGAGAGAGAGAGACAGAGAGCGAGAGAGAGAGAGGAAAATGTGGGCAAAGAAGGAGAGTAGATTACTGCCAGTACTGTTCCATTTTTGTGACTGATCAATGAAAGTAAAAAATACTGTATATATAATCTTTGGCTGCTTTCTTTGGCTTGGAGAGGGTTATGCCAACTTGCTCACCCAGATTTAAATCTGTGGAACTCTAGTATTGGCAGTGCAGTGTAACTGTACCTATAGAATAGTGGATAAGCACCAGAGTGAACCAGAATAATATATAGCAGACCTATGTGTGAACTAAAATCCCACAGCCACCCACCACTTGGATGCTGTGACATGTACAAATTAGAGCACTGGCACATTTACTAGGCACACCCAAAGTCTCATTCACTCTTTCTCATCTCATTTCAGTAGTCATACTGTTAAACAGTGGTTTAATTGCCTTTTTCTACAGATATGTGGATTAACAGGTTTAAAGCAATTTTTGTTAACACATCATTACCCTAATACAAAGGTCCAAATAAAGTTCAGATAAATATCAGAACATGTTACTATCAGAACATTTTAGAAACTCAGAACCTTTAGTGGTTCACCCACCTCTAGTTTCGGGGTGCAAAACTTAGTAAATCTTAACTCCCTTGTCAGCTAAGGAGTTTTTAAAGGTTGCATTCAACTGCTTTGTTCTGAGGTCTGCTTATGTGGTTAAATAACGTATCTAACTTTGGATAAACTTTTGTTACGATCCTCTACAATTTTTTTAACAAGTGGTGATATCATCGCATTGAGTATAATGGGTGTTTACTCACCTGGTAAAGGTGATTGTGTTGGTTGACATCCATGGAGAGGTAATGTCTGGAGTGCCATGGATGGTCAAACAATCACAATATACAGTTACATTGCTTTCTTATGCATTTTCCACCAATGTGCTGGATTTGTTTCTAATCCCTGTATGTAATTGTTTCAGACCTTAAACCAATCTGTAACTTGTCTATCATTGCGGTTTCATGAAATGTTATGCTGTCCTACCCAGGACCTCCATGTACATGATCTTGCTTGATGAAGCCTTTTTTGGGTGAAAAAGATACAAAAACTTGCTCAACCAACTTCAACATGTCCCCGATTTGTTCTGCGGTCAGGCACAAATAATACTGCTGTAGTGGTAGGTAAAACTTACTGCTCTTGTAGGCTACAACCAATTTCCTTCACTACAGCTGGGCTTCAGTTGTTAACTGTTTCTGGAGAGATGAGGAGTAAAAGCTTTCTCAACCAGCTCCAAAATATCGCTTAATGTGTTCTGCAGTCAGGCACAAATTGTACTTCTATTAGTTAAAACTCACTGCACTTCCAGGCTACAACAAACCCTCCCCTAGGGAGGTGGGGAGCAAATGCCTGCTCAACCACCTCCAACATGTGCCCTAATTTGCTCCATAGTTCAAACAGTGTTGCTGGTAGCTAAAACTCACAGCTCTTCCAGACTTCTACAAATAATGCCTTTGTAGCTGAGCTTTAGGTGTGAACTGTTTCCAGGGGAGGGGGAACTTGCTCAACTAACTCCAAATGTCCCCTGATTTGCTCTGCAATCATGTATAAGTAGTGTTGCTGGTAGCTAAAAATGGTAATCTAAGCTCCAGCAAAACCCTGCATACGGCTGCATTTCAGGTGTTGTCCTGGGGGGAGGGACCCCAATGTGGAGTAAAAGCTTGTTCAACCAACTCCAAAATGTTCATTGACCTGTAGTCTAACACAAATAGTGCTGCTGATTGCCAAAACCTACTGCTTTTCCAGGCTACAACAAATCCCTTGACTGCAAGTCCTCCGCTTCCCCAAGAACCTGACAAACTGTTGTTGCCCACAGATTTATTGCAATTCACTTTACAACTCTTAATTCTGATTGTCAAACATATTTACAGCCTTTGATTTATCAGCTTTATCATGCCATCTATATATCCATATCAGAATCAGAATCATTCATTTATTGCATAGCAAAACTTACATTTTTTTCTTTACAATTGCGTCCAAACATGAAACATAAAACAATGTTACAACATACACAAATACAATGATTACAAAATATATTCTATTATAAACATTAGAATTTCCCAACCTGGAATCCCACTGTCCCCAAGTCCCTGTCTTTATTTCTTATCCCTGGCTGCATGCCCAATGTAGATTAGGTCGTGCCTCCTGTTACCCAGACCGAATGTAAATCACGTCCTGTCACTCCCTCTTGCTTGCGCAGAGTCCACCTGATGTGAATTGGGTTGTGCTCCGTCCCTTGACAAAACCATGCCTGATGTAAATCAGGTCACACCTGCATGTGCAGTATAAATCAGGCCATGCTGTCTTGCTGCAGGCTACCCTGCACCAGGGTCATCACACTATGCTCTCACCCAGTGAGGTACCCCTATACCTGGGACACCACATTTTCTTTAGGTCCCTGTTGCCCCTACCCCCCTTATTAGGGTGGGTGGATGTCCTGAAAATCATCTGGAACAAATAAGCTCTCCTGGCCCAAGTACACTCCCCCAGCCAATCCCTTTACTCCTTGCTGCCTGGTTCTCTCCCCCTCCCAATCCCCATCTTTCCTGTTGCTATCTGCCTATTGTCCCTGCCCCCCCACTAACTACCTTTGTCTGTTGTTGGTGCCATTGGCAGTGCACATGCATTGCTATCCATGCCTGCTCACTGCCAGGCATTTGGGGGAAGGGTGGGGCCTGCTTCTGCTCGCATAGGCTGAGGCTCAGCCCCCCCCAGCAGGATTGTCCCACAAACAATTCGGACTGCAAGCTAATGGCAGGCTCCATTGTCAGCAACTCCTTCCCTTCCCCAAGAACTGACAGATAAACTATTGTTGGTTGTTGCCCACAGCTTTATTGCACTCAAACATCCTCACTTTACAATGCTAAATTCTGATTGTAAGACCTATTTACAGACTTTGACTTGTCATCTTTATCATGGCATCTCAATTCAATTTAGTTTTATTTGTATACTGGAAGGTATGTGAGCAAAAATGCCCATTTTCACAAATGTCCATTGTAGGAATACAACAGATGAACAAATACATATGCCAATGGAATACATAGAACATACAATGAACTACCTATGACATACAATGAAGTAAATACATTATACATATAATGTATATTATGGTAGCACGGCAGTGCTACCACAGTTAGGGTTGAGTACTTTGGCAGGTGTGGGGCATAACCATAGATCTTGTGATTTGGCAACTTTTGTACCAGTCATATATACGGCCGCGGCATTATTAAGTGACATTCGTGAGTGCAATTATGGGTTTTTGCGCATTCTTTACTCGCTCCTACAGGTTGCATGGTTTACGTGACTGGTCCAAAAACTTCACGGAACATGCACCCAGTGTTCCCAATGTGCCTTTTGAAGACTTCATGAAAAAATATTTAACGGTTCAAAAGTTATTCAAAAAACAAGTTCCCATTATAAGTCAATGGGAACAGTTAACAAAAAGTTTGAAAGTGTCGCAAATGCACTTTTTAGTGTCACAGATGGTCCCAGTAGTGTCCCAAATCCACCATTTTGTTTTCAGTTACTGATCATAGAAATACTTGGCATTTAAAATTTGGACCATCTAGGGACATAATTATTTTTGTGTTTATCTATTCGAGCCCTTAGGATGCTAACCATGTCTTTATTTATTTTATTTATTTATCAAGTCTAGGATTACAAATACCTTTGAGCCATGGCTCTTTTACAAAGAACCTCTTAAAAATCTTCCACGTCAGAGAAATACAAATTATGGGGAACATCAAGACAGGCATTACAACAATGTGGACATTGCAAACAGAGTACAGATTAATACAGTTCAAGGGTAGCATTGTAACAAGGCAGCCAGTGGCTTTTGTCAGAGAAAATAGACAACAGATAAAAAGTGCCAGAGTCATAGGGAGAGGGAAGAGGGTAGGGGGGAGAAGGAATGTAGGAAGGGTGGCAAGAGGGTGAAAAGTGCAGCATTGGGTATACCAAGATGTGAGGGTAGAATCCAGTGAGGAGGGGGGGGGAGACAACTAGAGCAGAAAGGGAAGTGGAGAAACAAGGTTAAGTTGGGCAGTCTCAGGAGCTGTTGGTAGTGAGATAGTCCCGGAGCCTAGTTTTAAACATATCAATAGTTGGGGCAGAGGAGATGGTTGGGCTGAAGCCATTGAACCAGAGTGGTGCTCGATAAGCAAAAGAGCATTGTCCCTGTGAAGTGTGACAGTGGGGGACTTTCAGTAGCTTTAGCGTGGATCTCCTAAGGCACCGTTTATTAATTCGGTGTTGTAACAGAGTTGAGACCCCAGAAGGTGCAAGGCCAAGGTAGATTTTTTTGACCATGGAGCAGGTGAGAAACTTTATGCGGTTTGATAGTTGGAGCCAGCTGGTCTGAGTGTACAGGTCACATGTGTGGGTGAGACGGTGAGCACCAGTGATGAGCCGACATGCTTTATTTAAGGCAGTTGAGAGGCCTCTAAGGGTTGTGGTTGTGGCCGAGCCATAAATGATGAGACCATAGTCTATTACAGAGATCACAGAGCTCAGGACTGCAACCTTCAAAGCTTCTGGCGTGAGGTGTGGTCTGTGTTTATATAGGAGACCAAGCCGTGTATTAGCAGCTCTAGCTACATTATCTACATGAAGTCTATAGGAGAGATTAGGGTCAAGCTGAATCCCTAAGTATTTGAAGGACACCACCTGATCTAGAGTGTTGCCCTGGGTGGTGGAGATAGCCAAGTGGTGTAGCTTGTGTGGGTTATGAGAGCTGCAGAAGAGCATAGATTTGGTTTTCTTGTCATTGAGGACCAGTTTATGATTAAGAAACCATGTCTCTACAGAACTGAAACCAAGTTGAAGGTTGTGTTGAAGAGTTGCAGGATCTTTGTGAGTGGAGAATACAACAGCATCATCAGCATATAGTATGATCTGCTCAAAGCAGTGGTAAGGGAAGGAGTTTAAGAAAAGGCTAAAAAGGAGAGGTCCCAGTATAGATCCCTGTGGGACACCCGAGCGAACAGGCAGGGTGTTAGAAAGAGTCCTCAATTTTTACTCTCTGTGACCAGTTTTCTAAGTAGCTTTTAAACCAGAGAGAAGAGTCAGGTGATAGCCCAGTATTCAGTAGTTGGTGTATTAGTAGTCCGTGGTGTACTGTGTCGAAGGCCTTGGAGAGGTCAACGAAAACGGCCCCTGTGAGAAGGCCATTGTCAAGGGATTTGTGCAAAGCTCCAGTGAACTCAAGAAGGGTTGTGGTGGTACTGTGACCTTTCCAGAAGCCGTGTTGTTGTGGACAAGGTATATTGTATTTATCCAAGTGGTCGGTAAGTTGATCAGCCACGATGCGCATAAGTGCCTTAGAGATTGGGGGCAGTGTGGAGATAGGGCAATCATTTTTTTATTTTGGGGTTAAACAGCCTAGAAATACGTTTTTCAAATTTGTGGGAAAAGCAGTGTCACAAAGTAGTGTCGCACTTGCGACACTTCGCAAATTTTTGCAAAAGGTGTCACAAATCATGACACTACTTTTCTAGACTATGGCCAAAATGACAGGAATTCTTTGCCACCCTGCTACAAAACAACGGTTTGGTCTTTTGGGCTGAAATTTAGAGGGAAGGCAGCCAACATCCTACAGATGTGCTTTTTGGTGGCTTGGTGACAAAATATTGCATGGATGCAAAGTTACGTACTCTGAAGTTGACGTTTTTTCCCCATAGACTAATATGGTGGCGTCCTCCGAGCCTTTCGGGGCTCGTATCTCGGAAACTGTGCGAGATACAGAATTTTCATCACAATGAGCTACACATTGAGTGAAAACCTAGCCAGGAAACTCATGAATCATGTGAAATTTTAATTTTTTTTCTACGTCGTACGGTTACTGAGATATTAACATTTTAGTATTACAACTGCTCGTTTTCTGCTCCGAGGCCCATTATTATGCATACATTCTTTGTTTTCACTGTGTTTCTCAATAGAGCTTTTGGGGTAAAATATGGTGTGCATGCCAGTTACTGTTAAAACGAGGCTTTACATCTTGTGTTTCCGCGTCTGCTTTGCATTAGCGTTCTTATGTACCTACCGGTTGCTGCCAATGTGCGTTACCCTTTGATTTGTTTGCGCTGAGTTTGCATTACTGTTGCCATTTCTGTCTCTGCTACTGTTTGTGTTTGTGTTTTGCTTAGCTTCACCGCAGTAGACACATTTCTGTCGAATTAGCCCTTCCATTTCCATTGCGTTTGTCTTTCGTTTTGTGTCATCGTTGTTCTTACCGTTACAATTTACATTTCCAATTGTGTTCCCATACCCATGCGCGTTACAGTTTGCTTTTCCATATGCGCTTGCATTTGCATTTCTGTTTCCTTTGGCATTATTGTTGCTGTTACCATTACCATTTCCATTTAGAATTATGGTACCGTGACTGTGCGCATTACGGTTTGCATTTCTGTATGCGCTTGCGTTTGCGGTTGTGTTTCTGTTTCCTTTCACATTATTGTTGCTGTCACAGTTAGCATTTGCATTTACAATAACAGTACCATGACCATGCGCATTACCAGTTGCATTTCCATATGCGTTTGTGTCTCCATTTGCGTCACTTTTCACTTTGGCGTCACTTTGCACCTGTGTGTCTATTAATGCTTGCTTTACAATTTATGTTTGCGTCACCATGTGCGTAACTGTTACCGCTTGTGTTGCTGTTCCCGTCACTATGCGACAAAAAAATCACGTGTTTGGTCCCCGTGCTCCCACCACCACATTCCATTCACTATTTATAGTCCTCATTCTCAAAAATAAAGGAAATTAATTCCATTTAATGCATCAGTTAGGGTTGTTCCACAGTGACAAAAATCAGGAAATCTGGTGTTAAGGTTGAACCCCCCCCAGTGCACCCCCTCAGCCCGCCCCACTCAACCGGCATTGGGGTGTGCGTTGGGGTCATCGGTCCTAACTCTCACCCTATAGTCCTATGCCTCAGCTTGTTAATGCATGTGATGGGATGAGAGTTAGGGCAGATGACCCAATGCACACCCCGATGCCAGCTGGGTGGGGCGGGCTGAGGGGTACAAGGGGGTTTTCAACCCTAACACTGAATTTCCTCACTTTTGTTGCAGTGGAACAACCCTAACTGATGCATTAAATGGTGTTTTGCATCTAGTATATGTGTATATATATATATATATATATATATATGTGTATAGAAGTACATTAGATATATATATATATATATATATATATATATATATATATATATATATATATATATATATATATATATATATATATATATATATATATATATATATATATATATATATATATATATATATATATATATATATATATATATGTATGTATATACAGGTGTATAGAAGTACAAAGGAACTAACAAGTGCAAAATAGAACTAGCATATTACATTAGTAAAACTGTACAAAAGGTCGACCAGAAGGCAGGACCGATAAACAGAAATGTTTTCAGGTATTGTATAAGAAGGTGGTTTTAATGCACTTGGTGGGGAGAAGAAAAGTGTGGGTGATGGGGGGGGGGGGAGACAGCCACTGGGATTTATCGATAGGGCCATGGAGGAGGCTTATCAGGGCAGTTGCAGGTAGACAATAGGAGGATATGCTCCTTTAAGGAGGTGTTGAAAGAGTACATGGACCCGTAAGCCTGGATTTCAGGGGGTAGATTATTGTAAAGCTTCGTTCCCTTGAAGATAATGGAGTTCTGGGCCTGCTTAGACCTGTAGAAAGGGGTGTTGAAAACCAGACTTGAGACACCTCCAGTCAAACACCCAGGTGCTGTGAGTGGAAATAGGAAGATATCGCGGGGGGAGGGGAATATTGAGGTATATCTTATGTAGGAAGGAGAACATCTTAATATGGAACTTCTCTTCTAGAGTGGGCCACTTGAGGGAGGAATATACTGAGCAGTGGTGTGTTTTCCAGGGGAGATCAGCAACAAAATGTGCTATGCTGTTGTATGTGACTCTAAGTTTGGAGGAAAGGAGGGATGAGGTAGGGGGAGAGAAGACAATAGATCCATAGTCGATAAGGGGTAGGAGCAGAGAGCTAGCGAGGTGAAGTCTGGATGCAGGGATGAGGAACTTCCTAATCCTGTAGAGCAGACAAAGTTTGACATGTACCTTCTTTATGAGGTTATCGATGTGGAGATTGTGTGAGAGGTGGGGGTCAAGATGGAGACCTAGATATTTGAATTCTGACACCTGTTCAATGAGGTTGCCGGAATTGTCAAGGAGTCTAAAACCAGAGACTGGGGCTTTTCTGGGTCCCGAAAAGATCATGAGCTTGGTCTTTTTGGAGTTGAGGACAAGGCCATTACCGGAGAACCAGGAGTGAAGTTTTATGAAATCAGACTGCAGATTGTGGAACATCATTGCAAGGTTTTCATTGCTGTAGAAAAGGGCAGCATCATCAGCTTAAAGGACAATTTGAGTGGAATGACATATCGAGGAAAGGTTATTTATGAAGAGTGAGAAAAGAAGGGGGCCCAGGATCGATCCCTGGGGGACACCATATTTAATTGGACATTCTGAGGAGATGTGGCCTTTGACTGCAGTCTTGTGGAATCTCCCAGAGAGGTAGCTACCAACCCATTTTATGACAGCATCAGAAAGATGTAGGCTTTTTAGAATGTTAAGGAGCAGGGCTTGGTCCACAAGGTCAAAGGCCTTGGTAAGGTCGACAAAAACTAAGCCAGTGTACTGGCCTTTGTCATTAGCTTTAAGAATTTCACTGGTGAACTGGAACAGGGCTGTTTTGGTGCTGTGCCCAGATCTGAACCCATGCTGGGCACTAGAGAGAAGGTTGTTGTATTCCAGGTAGTTGGCGAGTTGAGTGTGCGCAACCTTCTCTATTATTTTTGAGAGAGGGGCAAGGAGGGAAGTAGGACAGTAGTTGACCACCTCATTTCTAGACTCAGACTTGAAAAAGGGTCTGATGGTGGTGGTTTTCCAGATGGTGGGGAAGAAGCCAGAACAGAGGGAGTGGTTCAGTAGGTTTGTGATGGGGACTGCCAAGGCATTGATGGAGAGTTCAATAATTTTATAGTCTACACTGTCACCACCTTTACTGGGTTTGGGGTTATTCCCATGGATGAGCTTTTTGGTGTCAACAGGTCTTAGGGCTTTGAAGTAGAAGTCGGGGAAAATCCTGCCTTCGGGGTTGGGGTGGGGGGTGATGAGGGGGGGAGGTGGTCATAGGACAGGAGGGGGTATTTTTCAAGGTCACCAAAAAGTTGTTGAAAATGTTAGCCACTTCAGACAGGTCATTAGTCTGGTTGGCACCACGGTGCAATGTAATGCAGTCTGAATTTGTGGTCTTACCTAGTAGCGAGTTAAGGGCCCCCCAAAGCTGAAGGAGGTTAGAGGATTCACTGAGTCACTTGTCATGCAGGAATTTGATTTTTGCTTTTCTTATGGCCGATTTGCATTTGCTTTGCAGGGACCTATAGAGGGAGAACTGGACTGGGTCATTGTGTTTTTGGTAGCGGGCCCAGGCTTTGTCTCTGGATCTCATGAGTTTGATGATATTAGGCAAGATCCATTCATTAATTTGACCCTGGTCCTGATTTTTTTAAGGGAGCATGTCTGTTGCAGATGCTGCCAAGAAACCTGGAGAATTTATCTAGGATAGAGTCGCAGTCACCTGGCCCCTCTGCAAAGGACCAGTCCACTGGACTGAGATTGTGGGTTATCCACTTGATTTTCAGATCAGTTAGTCTCCTGGAGAAAATTAATTTGGAGGGGGTTTGGGTAGATGGGCTAACCATAGGCAGAAAATGGCACAGGGATCACTGATACAGTCAGGCAAAACAGCGGAGTTGGTGATGCGGGAGGGGTGTGAGGCGATGATCCAGTCTATAAGTGTGAGAGTCCCAGTTTTGTAGTTGGATCTAGTAGGTGATGAGATGAGCTGGTGGAGAACAAGATTTGCGATACAGGATTTGGCAGTGTCGGCGTGGCCAGAGTCCCAGTTTATGTTAAAATCACAGAGGAGGATCTACTCTCTATTCAGTGGGAGGGAGTGCTTAAGGGCTAGTAAAGACTCAAGGTCAGAGTGTGGGGTTTCTGGGGGGAGATTAGTGGTGGTGAGGGTGATGGTTTTATTGGGGCCAAGGAGGAGGCGGATTGAGAGGATTTCAAGTAGGGAAAACTCATAGCTGTGGTTGTGTTCAATGAAAGATAATTTGTTAGATATAAAGAACATGCAGCCACCCCCTTTTTTTTTTTGGTTATTCCTTTTTTACTTCCTTGGCCCCGGTCTGCCTTACCTTGCATCCTGGCATCTCCTAGGTTACCTGGCCACCGTCCTAAAGATCCCCAGCTCCTCATTCAGTCCCTGCAGCTTCTACCCCTGTGGCTTGCCCCCCCGGGGCAGGGTGGTGGAGAGCCCCCTACATTCATCCAGCAGGACCGGATCCAGTAATGCACCATGTGGCCTCAGAGCAGAGTACTCCCCATGGAGATAGTCATGAAGCCACAGCAACCAGTGCCATTTTCCCCTGTTCTGGTCCCCTTTGCATGTAGGGCATGCAATGATGCCAATGGATGGAGTGAGCATGCTTCCGTGCACACTCCTCCCAGCGACCGTGCCCCATCACACCCCATCAGGTTGCCTGTACCACTGCATCAACCCCAGCCTCAGCTAGAGGCCACCAGCGCACTAGTGGCTGCAAACCCCCCAGCCCAGAGAAAGAGAGCAGTCCATCGGATGCTCAATCCCTCTCCTCCCCTGCCGATCCCCAATGACCCGGTCTCATTCCTGAACCCGGGTCACCGGCATGGCACGAGGTGTGGCATCCAGCGCCTCAACCCTCAGTGCCACTGAGCCGGGCTGCCACCCCATTTTTTACTATGTCAATCCTTTCTGACAGTGGTGTAGCCACTGAGCTCAATCTCCCCATCAGAGATTTTGTGGGAGAGCCAGGTTTCGGAAGGGGCAATGACATCAAAGTCATAAAGGGCAGACCAGGCTTGGAAGGTGTCAAGTTTGGCTGGGAGACTCTGAATGTTTAGTTGCACTATGCTGATGTTTCCTTCCATATTAAGCAGGGGTGGTGGGGATGACAGGATTTCCTGGGCCGGGGTTAGGATGGATGGTACCTGAGAGGAGTAGGAGGAGAGTGAGGGTTCTCATAAAAATAGAGACAAGAGTTAGGGACTTGTGTCTTTTAGATCTGCAATGTTTAATTGCAATGGTGGGTACGCAGATGGAAAGACATCAGAAGCAGTGGAGGGACAGGGGAAAAGAGAGGAAGGATAGAGGGTCATTAGGATAGAGCTGAACAAAGGACTGTGAGGGGGTTAAGAGGTTTAGTATGTAGTGAGAGGGTAATGACTGGGGGAATTGGGGAGGTAGTGGGGAGATACATGTGGGGGTCAAGATGTAAGAGGAGAAGGAAAAGGACTAGCATGGTATGTGCAGCGAAACAGATGGATGGAAGAATATGAGAGTGAAGTTAAGAACTCCAGAGTGAGAGTGGACAGAGTATAGGGGTGTTGAGTAGGAAGGTTAAAGGTCTGCTTAAAGTGTTAAGCAATTAAGGTTGCCAGATGGAGTAGTGGTTAGTGTCACAGCCTTTGGTGCAGAAGATGCAGTGTTTGAAACCTGGTTGGTGCCAGAGAGGAAACTCTTAGGAAGACTGGAGTACTGGAGGCAGACAGGGGAGGGCGGGGTGAATTTTAGGTCGCACAATTCAAGGAGAAAGGGGGTGGCCAGTAAGTGCAGACATTGACTTCTAGTGGTTGGACATCCATATTCCCTACCCTGGAGCCCCACTGTCCCTTCGTCCCCAGCTTTGTTTCTTATTCCTGGTAGCATGCCTAGTGTAAATTAAGTCATGCCTCCTGTTACTTAGGTCTGATGTAAATCTGGTTCATTTACTCCCTCCTACCTGGTGCAGGGCCCGCCTGATGTAAATCGGATCATACCCCCCATTTCCTTGACCAAGTCATGCCTGATGTAAATTGGGTCATGCCCACATGCCCAATGTAAATCAAGCCATGCTGTCTTGCCGGTGGGCTACCCTGCACCAGCGTCACTGCACCATGCTCTCCTCCACAACAGGCTACCCCTACTCCTGGTCACCACATTTCCTTTAGGTCTCTGTCATTCCAGACCCCCACCATTGGCCACCAAGCCACTTCCCTCTTGCCGTGGAAGGTGGCCTTCCCCCCAATCCCCACCTTTTCCTTACCGCTATCCCATTGCAGTCTCAATATCCTCTCCTATCTGCATACTGAAGATGTCTATGCTGATATCTGACAAGTGCACCCTGTCTGGCCTTTACCACTCTAGGCAGTCTACCAATATCTCCGGATGACACCACCATGAAATTTTCCTTTTGAGTTAGTGTCTTTGCATGCCTGTTCATGGCCTTTCTTGCCTGGTCCAACACTTTCGCATTTCCCCATTCCTGCAAACCCATCTAGGGATTATAGCTGATGAGAGCACCCTTACTCCCTCCCACATCTATTGTGTGCTGCCAATGTCCTTCACTCTCTGGCTTAATAGTTCTATCCATGGCAACTGAACAAAGTCATTTTCTCCCAAGTGTATCACCAGGATGTCCAGCTTTGCCCCGTTCTTCCTCAGATGCCACAGCTGGGGTAGCAACTGTGTCCAGTACATGCCCCTTATCCCAAATCAGGACACTTTTCCTTTGCCATCATCCAGGCCTAACTGCCATCCTCCTGTTCTCACTGCCACTCTCCTGTCCATCAAATATGAAAGTGTCCACACACCCACACTTCCCGTATAGCACCCTTGCTTGCATGAGAAAGGAACAGAGTCAGTTGTGCTGCAGTAAACTTATGTATGTCCTGTATCTACCAGAGGCCCACCTACCAATGCTCTGAATGCTTTTGCCCAAAACACCTGCTGCGTCTGCCTCCAATGCTGCCCTGATTCTGAATGAAAATGTACTGAACTCAGCTGGGTTCAAACCCATGAATTCTGTTGCCTTCTTCAATACTGCAACTACCTGATATCTTGTCACTGGCTTGCTATTACTGTGCATTAATAATATTCCCTCTCCGCCTAGCTTGACCTCTAACAATTATTGGATCATCCTTAGATGGCACAGCAGCTTTTCCGTGCCTTTGGCTATCTGCACCCCCTCCCCCCTTTCCCTTTGTTCTTTCTTAGATCTTTTAATGTGTATACTCAGTCCTTCTTCCCTCATCTGCCCATCCCTCTTCTGCACTATCCATTCCATGTCTTGCTGTAATGCTGCCCTCACTATTCCAAAATGCCCCATAGCAATTTGAATGTGGCAGCAAATAGCTTAGCTTTGTACCCCGAGGAACATACTGAGGGTTGAGCTCCTATCACAGAACTTGGAAATAATGTGAGCCTTGGAGACAATGGAGTGTGAAAACCAACAGTACCCCCTGTCAAACCAAGACCACCCTCCACAAGTCTCACCACTGATTCTTTTAACCCTGGACCTAAGGTAGGAGGACCACATAATATAAAACATAGAGCAAGACCAAGAAAAGCACCACCTGATTAAAACATCTGAAGCACAAACATCACAATCTAAGATAAAACCTTTTTAAAAAGTAAAATAGAACAAACAGAAACAGAGTATAAAATAAGCAGCCTTACTGCAGCCTCCTGCCATAGATTCCTGCAGGTCCCACCACTCCTCTGGGAGTCCCTCCAATGGAGTGCCACCTGTCAAAGTTCCACTAGACATACCTCCCCTTTTGAATGTAGGAAGTCCTGCTACCTCACTGCCATCAGCCATCCACCAGCAGACCAGGACTAATATCTGTCACTCTTGCTGTCCAGTCCCATGCTAGTTGACAGTAAAGCCAGGCAGGAATGATGGCCTGTTTCTGGGAGGGAGCAGAAGGAGGTGCATTTCAAAAGTGTTTTCTTTCTTCATTGTTAAAGTCCTCTAAGTGCTTTGATAGGTGTTGTAAAACATTGATTTACCTACCTATCTTTACTCCATACCTATAAATTCCTTTCCCCTCTTTCCCTCTATACTCTTCCTGAACCATGAACCTCCCTATCCTCCCTAATCCTATCATTATGCTTCGTTGTTCACACTCTTTCTACAGTACTCTAGACCAGTGATCCGCAGACCGCGGCTCCAGAGCCTCATGTGGATCTTCAGCTTATCACCTGCGTCTCTTCCCAGTAAGTGATACAAACAGTTCCTGCACTGTACAGTTTTAACCAAACAGGATGCACTATAATACCACTGCATTGTACACCAGCAAGCATTATTTTCAAAGTTTATTGCACATTTTCTTGCAAGCTGCACCCTGTCAGACTGCAAATGTTAACTAATGTTTAGTAAATGAAATAAATTAAAGAAATGTTCAAGAATTGAAATATTTTCTTTTACACTGGAGTGTGGTTGCCAAAATGTATTAGGACATGTATGTTGTGACTCCTTGGCTAACGTGACTGCTCATGTGGCTCCTGAGCCAGTCAGGACTGAATATCACTGCTCTAGACCCTCTCCTCTTTTCCCTCACCCTGGCCCCTACACCTTTCTAACTGTCAGTTACACATCCCCCAACACCACCAGTCTCTGACCCATCATTAGCAATTTGATGCTGCCAAGAGGACAATGCTACTGTATCCCCCTGCTTCCTTTTTTACACCTCACTCACCTTGAAGAAAGCAATAATGCTCTCTAAGGCTCATCATCATACTTCCATTCCTGCTATCAGGTGATGCTGAGTTTTATTCCTCTCCCACACAGCTTGTCAACTCTTTTTGGGGCTACAAATTGCAAACCATAATACCATAGCCTTCTACACAGGATCAACAAGCACAAGTTGTAGGTCTTTCACCTCAAGCCTGTCATTTTGCTTGTGCCCGAATCCTAGCTTTCCAGTAGAATCTGTAATGTAGCCATCTACCTGCTGAGATATACTTTCTTCAGCCAAGACCAAGTAGAAGAGGTAGTGAGGCAGCCATATACAGCACATCAACAGAACTGCAACTGAGGTTGTTCTGGCTGATGTCACAGAGAGCAAAACACCAAACAAAACACTAATAGCCCTAAACAAAGCATCTAGTGCAAGTATGACAACACCCGAAAACAGTATGGTATTTTACTACAATATTTTCTAATAGATATTTTGAACAATCTAGAGAAGGACAACATCCCTTGACTAAAATGGAGTATGCAAAACGTCAAGACCTTGTGACCTTGAAGAGTTTCCAGATCAAAACTATGGCCTGGATATTCAAAGGGGTTGTGCCATGCGCAACCCCCCAATGTACCCTGGCACAATATTGAAAGTGGCAAGTTGTGATGCGTAACTCCCGATGTGCCAGGGCACACTGGTAATGTATGTGTTGCAAGTGTGGGGGGCGTGCCCATGCGTATGAGGTACATCCCAATATTCATCCCAGGATTTACAGCACATATGCTGGTACATCCCTGCCTTGCACCACTCAGGGGGGTGCATAGTTGTGCTTGGTAAAATCAGGAACAAGTCCTGGCTGCCCACAGGAGAGCTGCTATATTGCAAGGCACAACACAGCAGCCACCAGCCATGGGTGGCCACCCGCCCACCCAGAACACTGTCCACAAGCTCCCTGCCCTGAGAGCACTGTGTCCTCCCACCCCATTACCCGATCATGGGCATAAGTGATATCAGCCACCCTGGTGGTCCAGTGGGAATCCCCCATCACGCAATCATGGGCATAAGTGATATTAGCCTCCCTGGTGGTCCAGTGGTAACCCCCTCCATTGCCAGATCATGGCCATATGTAACAAAAGCCTCCCTGGTGGTCCAGTGGGGACCCCCTCCCCACCTGCCTACTGAGGTCTCCTGCTGCCCAACACCCCCCTCTGTCATCAGTGAGTGGCAGCACCCCGCCCGCATGCCACCTGGCCACCTGCCAAATGAAAGCGTTCAGTACAAACTGCATGCCTTTTGGTTCATTCTTTCATTCACATTTTGGGCCTGTGCAGTACAGTATGGGCTACATGCCCATTGGTCCACATAGTGGACCAATAGGTGTGCAGTTCGTAGTGTATGCTGTCATTCGGCGGGTGACCGGGCGGCATGAGGGTGGGCTACTGCAGCCCACCAATGACGGGGGGTGCTGGGTGGAAGGGGACCTCAGTGGGTGGGTGGGGACCACCAGGGAGGCTATTGGTACATATAATTGAATATTATGATTTGTTATAAAATCCAAAAATCTAGTCCTCTAATAAACAGAAATTATAACATAATACATTCAAGACAACAACAAATATTTTATATTTATGTTTCTTGTGGCTGTATTCTCAGTTCAAATAATACTTCTCCAAAGATTGTAAATAGTCTATATACTGAACATTCAGAAGTAGGGCTAATACTGCTGCCCCTACCAGTTCTTAATTATTAGACTTTGCAAATTATTCAGCTCTCGTTCTGCTTCAAAATAGTTAATACAAATTAAGAAGGCCACACTTTTTTTTTTAAATATTAACTGTATGAATTCCATAGCAATTCCACCCATTCATAGATAAAAACACTCCCAGCTGAAAACAACACTCTATGACTTCTTTTCTTCCTTTCTTTCTTCTTATTCTTGTTATTCACCTCATAAGGTTCCTTAATACAGATTAAAGATGAAGTAAAGTACCTCAATAGTGATGAAAAGTAACTTTCAATGTACCATGAAAAGTTGGTTTCCTAAACAAGCTGTTCACTTTCAATATCATTCCACAACTCCTGGCTCTCAGCTCCTCCCCAACTCCTAGTTCTGTTGCAGGGTTTCTGGAAATGGGGATGCCACAGCATAAGAAGAGATTCACCCTTCATTTTTGTAATGACAGCAGGGGAAGGAGAAGGCCAATTTGGACAAGGATATACTCCCAAGGCTCCTCATTCATATACACTCCTTTGATGTACCATTTTCCTGGTATCAAAACCGCTAGCAACAAGGGGGAAAGGAGAAAACAGACAATAATAACAAATAATGATACTAATAGAATAACTACAACCAGAATAAATATCTCAATTATGTCCAAAAAATCCTTTTAAAATCTCATCATTCCAATAATCAAGTTACTACATATTAAAATAAAATAAATAAGACAATATAACTTTCAGCTAATTATTCTGCTTGAAATTAACAATTAATTTGCAAATTAATTTACACTTTATACTTAAACTTGTTTTTTTGATCAGGGAATTAATTTACTATCAATTTACTACCAAAAATCATTTACCTAAAAAGGATCAATGGCAGTTGGTTAATAACTGGTTGACTCTAAAATATCTAAAATTTATCTAGAAATATTTAAATATCTAGATATATATTCAAATACTATAACAAACAATTTGGTCTTATACGAGGCACAGAGAAACTTACTTTTGGCTACCGTATTCAATTTTAACCGAAAAAGCCAGCAGCATAAAAACAATGCCGCTTCCTAATTACTTGTCTGATGTTAATCAGAAAAACTGTCAAGGACTAACAAGAATTACCAGAGCAAATCTAATCCAATATATCGTACTGTGCTCCTTTCACCTTGTTTTTTATCCTAGCACCTTAGTTTTGCATCTGAATTTTTCCAAGACAACGTACTTCTGCACCGACCTAGCGTCTAAAAAGACGCTGTAATTAAATACGATATCTACAGCTATCTACAGCTAAAAAACTTCAAGGACTTCAGCCGCAGCATGAACACAAGCTTCTACCACTCCAACAGAACCAACTGATCAGTGCATATGAATGGAGCCTGTGTCAGAGCATGTGCCCTATATACTAATAGTCATGTGACTCTTTTGTACCAATCAAACAAAAAGAAATAACCCCCAGGAATTTTAATAAACTTTAAACTTTTAACTTTACCTTTACCTTTAGCTTGCTCTACTCTTTAAAATTTGCAGATTACTACTGCCAAACCCCTAGAATAAAACCTGCATTAACCGCATTAACGGAAAAAAAAACAGCTACACGAGTAAAGTTTACTCTGTGATATTACCGTTTTAACTGATTGTTTAATGTTGCCCAAATATTACCTGGTAGCAATTCCTTCTACTAATTATAATAAATGTACTTGTGTATATATATGCCAAAACAATCTGCGTTGGTCAGAAAACTCTGTCTTGCTCAAATTTAAACAATAGTTAGAACTTTGCATAAGTCAGTGTAGAGGAAACAGAAGACAGGGTACTTTTACAAAATTACACACGCTGGCTAGCAAAATAGCTAGATAACCAAATAAGTAGGCAACTGCATGACAGAAGGAGAAATAAAAATAATAATAAATATCAAATTCTGGCTAAATCCTCAGACTGGGAAAGAAAAGCCCAAATGTCCGTTGTAAGCAGTTCATAGTGCAGTAGACCGATAGGCCCCTGCGGGCTTTACTGGAGCTATCCTCTGCTACGATTTGGCTATGGCCACCACTCTGATTCCTTACACAAGCAGGGGTGTCCAGAGGCCTAGACCATGGCATTGTAATTCTTGCTACAAAACCGGCTCCAATATAACTCAGAAGCACCAAAGAAAGATTGGAAAACTTAGTACATTTTCTCTAATTAAGGTAACAGTGGCATACCTGTTATAGAGAAAAATAAGCCTTGACTAACTCCTGCTGCAGCAGGTACTCCACAATGGCTCAGCGTGTGCTCCTCAGTAGAATCACCTCCCTCTTTCCTCTGGTCAGGCATATATTTATTTTTCAACAGAGCCCTGGAAAAAACAAGTGGCAGGCAAGCCCTATCACTGGTACTACAGTATCCCGGTGCCAGTGCAGATTTTGAAACACACAAACTGCCATTTTTTTCTCCTCGCTAAGTAACATGAAAGACAGAGTGAACTCCACCACACTTACACAGGCATGCATGCACAGTCGAAGGTTAGATACAGCCCCTTCACACAACGATCATTTTTTTTAATTTACCACTATTCTACCTTATGTCAGGTATGCTCCTAGCTGCTCACTCCTGCAAAAAGCCGTTTGCTCTACTATGGCTGTCCTCCTGCTCCACCCTCTGTCAGTGCATAAACAGTTCCTCAACAAAATAAATTAATACCAGGATATCTGTGCAGTCTGTGCTGATCGTCGGCATCACATCACATCACCTCTCCCATTCCCTTCTGCCCAGGAGATGTCTTACAGATGCCTCCTGTCCCTGGTGCCCCTTCTGATCTCCATCTCACTGCCAAGTTCCTCTGCTATATTCAACTTAAAGATAAAAGAAAAACATTTAAAGCACTGGCTGCCACATCATACCTCTCGGTCTACACTTCTGGCAGGCTCTGGCAAGGTCGTACACCTAACAGCCACAGCTTACAAGCGCAAAAAAAAACAGTATTGCAAGAAGGGAAGTAAATGGTTTTTGATTTTTTAATACAACAGCCATGCCAAGACATAGCTGCAGGGACACTTTACAGGAAACTCCATGTGTTGTGCTAGAGGTAGTGGTGTGGTTTGGGGGAGAGAAGTAGAAGAGAATGCTTCTGTGGAGGAAGGCAACAGAAGATGGAACAGCACAGCAACTGAGGGACTACTTTACAAGGAAAAAATTCAAACTTTATTCTTATTCTATTTTTTTTTTCCAATTCTTTTAAATCTCATATAAAATGCCACTGGTAGCCCATTTTCAAAGCACAATAATACTCTCCAGGGTGGGTGGTATTGGCAATACTGAACCTTCTAAGGTACCCTCCTTCTGCAACATCAGGCATTATTGCACCCCTGGGTGGTCCGATATTGCCCATTATACAATGGCAAGGACAATTCCTCTTCTTTGATTGGTCAGTGTGTGCCTGGGACAGTGATGTTATTGAACAATAACATCACTGTATGAGGTCCAGGCACACAGCTGACCGCAGAACACTACAAGAAATCCGTTCCTTCGCCATACAAGCCACCACGCAGCTCTCACTGCCGTGCCATGTAGAAACCCCAAAAAAGAGAGTGAACACTGAATTGATCAATGCAGCCTCCCCGCCACCACCACCACACACAGTAATTTCAACTCTCGCCACTCAGGAGTAATACAAAATTTAATTGTGACCCTCTGTCCCCTTGAAAAAGAAAAAAAAGGCAGCTTTTCTAACTTCTAACATCTTTTTCTTGTTGCTGGTCAACATCGCAACTGACAGCGCGTGCACAGCTTACCGCCACGCTGTACAGTCACTGACTAAAATTCAACCTATTAATTTTGTATTATAAAATTATTTGTTTATTCTTGCAGGCTGCCAAGATTTACCACATGTAACCTAGCAGATAAGATGTTTTCTCCCTGATCCACTCGAGCTTCCAACTGTACTTTCCTCCACTCCAACTCCTGTAGTCAGTCTCTGGATTGCAACGGTACCAGCTTGTAAGGGCAACAACAAACTGAAATACAAAAAGTGTGTGTGGGAGAAGGGATAGCAATAAAAAGACATGTGTGTGTGTGTTTGTGTGTCTGTGGGAGGGGGTCACAGACACAGAAATACGGACAAGAACACTGACCTAAAATAGAACACATGTAAACTGTGAAGCAGCAGCGTCATCTGCTGGACAACTTATAAAGTAGCCAGGGACTCTTTTTTTTCCAAAATACTATATACTTGCCCTAACCAAAAAATATAATAATAATAATAAAAAAGTATTTCAAACAAATTTTCTCTCTTTTTTAAACAAAGGAGCCATTGTATAATAGCAATAAGGCACTCCAGGGTGTGTGTTATTGTGTAATAACATCACTCCTGGGGTGGTGGAAGCACTTGGCTTCACCTCGTGCTTCGACCCACCCCAGGAGTGATGTTATTACACAATAACACACACCCTGTCATGCCTTATTGCTTAAATACTGCCCACCCTGTCAGGTATTATTACTTACATAAACTACCACCAATGTATCCACCAATATGGTAGTGTAACTTTTATAGACTTCGGATGTGAGACCATCAGTCCATGGGGCCACAATTAGTAAGAATGCCTGCTGTGGCTTGTCATACTTCATCCACAGTGACAGATTTAAGTCATGCAAAACAGAATGTGGGGTCTCTGGTACTGTAACATTACTTAAAAAGGACTCAGATGTCAGGGGAGTATTATGTCTTCCAAACATGCTAAACACGTGTGTATGAATGAGTGACAGAATACTCTTTTTGTCTGTAAAGACTGCACCTTCAAAGGTTGCTACTCTCAAGAAGTTTCTACGCTGCACATGAGTTTTACAGTTTTCAAAGGGATCTCCCATTCCATTAGCTCCCTGAGTGCCACATCTATGTTCTATCAGGAGGGAGTGTGCCCTATTACAGTATACTGCAGTTTTCTCATCAGAGTTTTAGTGCAGTTTGCCTGGGAACTGCAGTCTCTACTACTGAAGTGCATACATGTTAATGCTTTATTCAATTTAAAACGCAAGTCCAAATATTCTACACAGTCATGCTTTTTCCTAGTTCACGATAAATGTATAAACAAGTCTTTCAGAGCTCTCTTAGTGTCATCACACCAAACTCCCAAGTCAGCATCCATACATGCAAGTGTTTGTCCTGCCAGAAGGATTTCAAGGAGTGCATTCCCATAAGACATGCAGTAGATCAGCATTTGGAGCATTGCACCTCCAACAATTGTCCTGGCTAATGTAGCCCATGACCTTAAGTTGCGCTGGTGTGCGATACCATAGATGGTGTATTTTGTTTTGGATTAAAAGACTCCTTGGATCCCCACATGCTTGATGTTCTAGTACCCACCCTTGTTTCCACTGTTGGCTGGTAGAGAGGGGTCAGGGCCACTGTCTCTTATGAGTCTCTGAATGGTCCCAGTAAGTCCCTTCGGTTTAGAGAGCCATGTGTGAATTCATATTTTTTCCTGTAGATGGGCTTGAGCCATGGTGCATGTAGAGCAAGCACACTTTGTTTTCTGGTATTGCTGGTGCAGGCTTCTGATTTGTAAATACCTCCAGAGGTTGCCCTGCAGTAGCAGGTACTTATTTCTGAGTGATTAAAAGGAGTTTCTCCCAGGTATCTCTATTTCCCTGAATGTGAGTATACCTTTACTTTCCCATCTTGACCATCTAAAAGGGTTCCCCATTAATGCACAGATTAGGGTTGTTCCACAGTGGAATATCATTTTGGGGGTTCAAACATAGCTTAGCCTTTTGTCCCATCAATTGCCAAGCTTGGTGTGCGGCCTGGATTGTAGTCAGGTATTGGAATTGCTTTGGGAGCTTATAGCCTAGGAATGCTACAGGTGAGTATCTATGCATGAGGTTGTTTTCTATTTCAAGCCATGCGGTTGGATTTGAGTCCTGTCTGCCACACCATTTTAGAGTTTTGGGTACGATGAAAGCATAGGAGTAATTTGTCAAGTCAGGGAGATTCCACCCACCTTTTATTCATGGTGCTCTCAATTTTGCTCTATTATACTATGGGGGGAGGATCCCCATAATAATTAACTCATAAGGGTATGTAATTTTTCGTCCCATTTTGAAAGGAGAATAATTGGTAAATGTGAGAGTAGGTAATATACCCTCATGGCCATCATCATCTTTAGGGCAGCTATCTTCCCGGCCATGGACAAATGGTTGTGCTCCCATCTCTCCATGTCCATGTGTATCCCTGTCAATATGGGACTGAAGTTGTCATCTGCCAGGTCAGCCAGATCAGGTGAGAGTTTAATCCCCAAGTATTTTATCCCTCACGGTGCCTGCAGAAGGCCTAACTTGTCCTTTGTTATGGAGGTAGAGTGTTTATTCTGAGGGAGTATTTTGGATTTAGTTTTATTTATTCTCAGTCCTGATATTGTGACAAATGTTTCCAAAGTGCTGAGAATCTGGGGCAAGCTCTTGATAATATTATTTGTTAGGATCAGGCAATCACTGGTTTACAACTTTGCATGGTATTGGGCATTTCCTACACTCAGACCTTTAATCTCAGGGTGAGCCCTGATTGCGGCGGCCAAAGGTTCTATGGCCAATACAAAGAACAATGATGACAGCGGGCAGCCTTGTCTGGTTCCCCTGCATAGGGGAAAGGGGTCTGACATAATGATGTTAGTGAGAACCCTTGCTTTCAGCTTGTTATGCATGGTTCGGACCCAGGACATAAAATATGGTCTGAAGTTGTAGGACTTCATAACCGCATGCAGGTACTCCGACTCTACTGAGTCGAACGCCTTTTCAAAATTGATAGCTACCACTGCAGCTGGAGTGGTGGTGGTGCCTGCCGTGGTCTGCATCAAGAAGATCTGAGCCCGAATATGGTTTGAGCTTGCCCTTACTCTAACAAAGCTGACTTGTGAGGAGTGAATAATTTGTGGGAGGGATTTCTCTAGCCTAATAGCCAGAACCTTGGCTAGTACCTTGGCATCTGCATTGATCAGTGATATGGGTCTATAACTAGCTGGGAGGGCACGGTGCTTAACCTCTTTAGGTAGTACTGTGATAATGGCTTTTTTTAGTGTACCTGGCAACTCTCCTGCTATGTGAGCTGATGCAACATATGGGTTAAGGGAAGGTGGTGACAATGTGATTTGTTGCTTTATAAAAATCTACCGGGAAGCCATCCCCTCCTGGTGCCTTATGTGGCGCCATTAGTTGAATGGCTATGGAGACCTCTTTTTCAGAAATTGGGGATTCTAACTCCTCTTTGGCTTGTGCCGCAATGCATGGTAGAGATAGAGTGGTGATAAAAGTATTATACCTATCGGGGTCCTTTTTGTTTTGAGAGGAGTACAGCTCTTTATGGAATTCTGTCTTAATCATGTTGATTCCTGTTTGGTTATATGTGGGGGGCCCATTTTTATTTTTGAGGGAATATGCCTTTCTGCCTGCATTTGTTTCAGTCTATATGCCAGCAGCTTCCAGGTTTTTTCCGCCACCACCCAGTATCTGTGTTGCGTTCTCAGTATTTGGAGTTCAGCTTTTCTAGTGGCTAGGGTGTTTAATTTGAGTCTTAACTCTGTGATTTCTTTTAATTTAGCTGGATCATTCAACACCTGAAGTTTTTTTGTATTGATTTTCCAGTTGTGCTAACTACTTTTCTAGTTGCGCACATTTCTCCTTCCTTTGTTTATGCCTGTGTGCTGCAAAGCTTATACTTCTCCCTCTCATCATAGCTTTGTAGGCTTCTTAGACCCCAGCTGTTGATGGGGATCCTTGGGGATTGTCTTGAAAGTAGAGTTCTGATTCTTTAAGGAACCATTTAACAAAACTAGGATCTTGCATTAAAAGGGGGTCTAGTCTCCATAGCTGGGATCTATGCTCTTTAGGGGCTCTGAGGAATCTCAGTACCACAGGGACAACGGTCAGATAAATACATTGGGGCGATTGATACAGTCTATTGTGGCCAAAGTCACTGAAGGAGGGTGAGGCAGTGGTCTAGTTGACTTGCCATTGCCTTGAGGTTGGAAAAAAAAGTGTAGCCTCAGTCTGTGGGATGGGCAAGCCTCCAGATATCAGAAAGCTTATGTAGGGCTATCAAATCAGTCAGTGTGCAAAGAGCTTGGGTGTGTGGTTCTGGTTTTGCATTGGACCTATCCACGATAAAGTCCATGGTGAGGTTTACATCCCATCCCACGAGTATTTCTGGATTGTCATGCATCATTTCTAGCATTTGTTGAAAAAATTGTGTTAAAAAATTCTGGTGTCTGTGTTGGGGGCATAAACATTTACCAATAGGACTAGCCCTGTGGGAGAATCTACCACACCATAACCCATCATCCTTCTTTATCAGATTGTACTTCATTGGGCTTCCAGTTCAGGTTCTTATGAAGCAGAATTGATGCCCCTCAGCTAGATGCTCCAGAGACACTATGAGACTCCCATCCCACCCATTTCCTTCTGCGTTTCTTGGCTTCCACCTTATCACGTTTTGTTTCCTGAAGAAAGGCTATTTGAGTTTTTAATTTTTTCAGGCGTGCCAGGATTTTTTATTTTGCTTAATAGGGGAATTTATGCCTTTGACATTCCATGACATCACAACAACATCAGGGATGGAAGCCATGAGTAACAGAAATTTGTGCACGTAGTTGAAAGCAGGCTAGTAGGGAGATGGGCACCATGATCCACCTCCAAGTTGTTACTAGGACCTCATTCCAATGTTCCTTTATACCTCTGCATAGTGTAGTTTGTCCATGATTCTGTGTGGATCCTTTAAAGTTAATAACTTGTCTGTTGACTGAAAATGGTACCTTATATGTACTGAAAAACATTCTTTTTCTTTGCCTCTGATTCACTACCTGTCTATAGCTACTAGCAAAAAGAAAAAAGATAGCATAGTTTATAATGATAATACTGACTCTATTAAACAGTAACATCAACAGATGATAGTCAATCCATAGAGTGTGAGTCAACTTGTGTGGACATGCAGGCTGTCTTTCTCCTCACTTGCCAATGGCCAGACAACTCCACTCCAGGGGAGAAGGGTCAGTTATCTGAACTGAACTATGCCCAGTATCACAGAATGAACAAACCAGGGGGACTAGAGCAGTAGTCCAGGCCCTTGGGTATGAGCAACCTTTTCATATCAGGTGTAAGGGTTCCCAGCTTATTCAGGTTGCTGTCCAGCTGGAATTGAGCATTGCTTTGTGTTTGTATCACTAAAGCTATATTCAACTATTTATTTATGTATGTATGCAGGTACCCACTGAGAAGCCTTCTTGATGCTCTCTTCTGTGGTTTTTGATTGGGATGCCTTTAACGTCAACAGTGCTCAAAGATTGCATAAATGCTCTTCATAGGAGCTATCTGCCCTCTCTTTGAGTCATTATCTGTACATGGTTGCTGCCAGTATTGTAAATTGGGGGGTGCACGTACAGTAAACAAGTGCTGTGGCATTTCAATCCCACCCCTCCCTCTGATCAATACCCCTACATGCTAGCATTAATCTAACTTAAACAGTGCAGAAAACCTGCAATACTCTGATGGAGCTCATCACAACATTTGAGCTCTGCGAGCAAGATTAAACAGCTATGCCACATAACACCTTCTACCTCATGGCAGTGGCCACGAGGGGATTAACCATACAGTACAGCCTTCTTTCTAGTAGAGGAAGAGTCACTTGAAAAGGCTGTGAGAAAGATTAGTTAGAGATCCAGGCTCCAGTAGTTCCCCTTGCTCTGTCTTTCATTTTCAGGAGAGTCCATGCAGGAACCATGGTACGGGTTGGCCAGGAGTTCCTCAGGGGCCTCTGCCACACAATTCACTGACTCCTGGTAAATTGGGGCCCAAGAATTGGTGGTTTCTTCTGATAGAGTCAGGGTCTGATTGAGGGGAAGTACCATACTGGGGCTGGATAAGTCCAGGGCCATCAGTATCAACTCCTGGAAGGGGTTCGTGGTGGTTACTAATTTTAACTGCAATGTCCCCCCAGTGTTGTGTTGGTGCTACCAGAGAGCTGTTGTCACCTTTGCCTGCTGTGTGATCTCACTTTATGGGAGGGAGATTTTGTCAGGGCTGGAAGCTTGTTTTTATTTTTCTGTCTCCCTCTTTGGACCTGGTGCCATTCCTGAGATGTGGATGACGTGGAGGGAGTTTGTACCATATGCTGTGGGAACTTGCTTGTGGGATCCCCGGAGGTGTCCATGTTCTGGATGGCCTCTCCACCAGGCTATGATCTGGGTTGGCTTGGCGGCTGGTCCCTGCTCTCGTTGTCATCCAGGAACTCCTCAACTTCTGCTGGTGAGTTGAACAGCAAGTATTCTCCCTTGTACTGAACTCTGAGTTCTGCAGGGTATTCAAGAGATGTGGTAATGTTTATCCGATACAGTTTTTGCTTAACCTAGCCATATGCCTGTCTTTTTTTGGATAGGTCAGCTAAGAAATCTTGGCACATTTGCACTCTGCAACCTTCCCATGATAGATTATTATTATTTTCCCTGGCCACTTTCAAGTATAGCTCTTTTTCAGGGTATCTGGCAAACCTGCATAGTATAGGTCGAGGTTTTTCACCCTGAAGTGGCCTAGGGTCTAGGGTGCAATGGGCCGTTTTGAGCTGTGGTGGGGCACCAGTGTGGAGTTTCAGTATAACTGACAGAGAGTTCTTGAGAAAAGCCATCATGTTCCTGCCCTCTGCTCCCTCTGGTATGCCAGTTATTCATAAATATTTCTGTATTGCCCTGTTTTTGAAGTCATTGACCTTCTATAGCAGGTATTGTATTTGGCTGTGAAGTGGGCAGGTATGAGAGTGCTGGGTTTCTGCCTGTCATTTTACAGTGGTTTCTGTAGATTTAACTCTGGCATTTATTTTCCCCAATTCCTCTTTAGTACTAGATGCTGTTGCTTTTAGTTCAGCAGTATCTTGTAATACCTTATTAAGGAGCAAAGTTATTTTGGTCATCTCGGCTTCCAGGGTAGAGAGTTGTGGCATAGTCATGCAGCTGTCAAAGGTAAATATCCTTCCTCTCCAGCGGAGACAGTCAGGTGCTGCTAGTTGAAATTTACAAGGCTGCTTGGATGTGTCAGACAGGCCGGCAATTTGATAATCCTGTCCCAGATTTTGAACTCTGCCCAATATCAGTCCCTTTGAGTTGTACCAGGCAAGACTGGTATTGAACTGATCTCCTTGGCTTACTACTCCAGATGCTGATTGAATGGAGTATTAATTTGCTCTCACTCTTGTTGGATGTGTGAAGATAGGTGGGCTTGATACTGCTGCTATCAGATTATGCTCCTTCCATGTTGACTGTTAGGATCCGCTCCCCCATGTTGCTTTTGTTGCATAGTTTTACTAGCTTTTTCTAGTTAACAATCCTGGGGATTGATCTCCCCTCTACTATGTGCAGCCCATCTACAAGACCAGTAGGAAATGCCAGTTTCTTCGCATAAATTACAGTGCATGTCGTTGGAACAGTGGGCACTAGCGTTTCTCAATTGCAAACAGAGGCTACTGCTGATCTTGTTGCGTGCATTACTCAAATGTTCATCAGACCTATATTTAAAACAAGTCTTCGGTAGAAACACTGTGACCTGTCATGGCCCAGGAAGAAAACGGCAGGTAGATTTTGTAATCCTGAGGCTAAGTAGTGTAGGTTTACCTTGAAACACCACTGTCCTTTCCAAAATAATTCAGTGTCAAGAATAGGACCTGGATCCCCAAGGACATCACATCACTGTGATAACCAGTATCTGAAATCCTACACATTTACCCCCTAATTTTTTAACATCACAGTAACTATGCAAATAGCCAGTTTTGTTAACAGAATGGCTTTAAATGGTAGCCATAGCGGAGTATCCTTAATTTGATTTTATTGTGTCTAAATCTGTCCAAATAGGCTGCCATCTTGAAACTCAAATCAAAATAACCATCACTTGGCATATGCAAAAGGGCATATAAATCATTTGGAGTACAGTGCAGTGATTCCTTTAAAAGAGCTCTACCAACATAAGTCTGGTCTGAGGGAGTGTCCAAGCCCTCATATAGAGCAGGTGCACTGCATTATGCTGTTATGCTGATGCTGGGGAGTTTCTAAAAGCATTATTTTTTTGAAAATTATTCCTAGTTTGCTCTGGGGTGGGAGCCAGAGGTGGTGGAGTAGGTAGGTGGGTGGGAAACCACAGGTGGAATGTTATCTGCCAACTCAACCCTATCAGCCCATGACAATGTATTACAAGCAGAAGACTGAACAGCAGACTTCTTGGACAGTACTTCAGTTATGTGCTGTTCGGGCATATTAAATGTGTCCTGTGGATGTGAGTGTATTACAACGAGGTACTCCTTAATCTCTGGGTGATTCATGTGTTGCAAAAGAATGGACACTAAGTTAGCAGACAGTCAGGATGACTCTGCAGCAGAAGCTATCATCACATCCGATGGCTGAGGCATCTCATTGATGGAGGTATTAGGGGGGTGCATTGTAAGATCAGAAGGAGGGAGAGAAGTCTGTTCAAGGGCTGGTCATTCAACAAGAGCATGTAGTAAAACCTCATCTGAAGGAGTGCTTAACAGGGAAGCAACAGGAACAAAAATAGTATCAGATGGTTCTGTTGGTACACCTGCATGTCACTGAGCAATCAAATCTCTCATCCAGTCATGGCCTGCACCAGAGACCAGTCAGCAGGAAGATAGGGAGCCCTTTTAGTTCTGTTCTTTGCCTGAGGAGAAGCAGTTTCAGTTTCAGGAAGGAACTGTGCTGTCTGAGCATCATGTAAATGTTCCTTGGCAGAGAAACCAACGATGACAGTTTCCACCTCTGCAGCTAATGGCAAGGGTAAGGTGTCAGCTTTCAGGAATCGGAACTCAGGCATTTGAATGATATGTAAAAGTAGAGAGGGAAGAGGTAAGGCTACCATAGGCAAAACAGTTTTTTTTTAATACTCTGTAGGGTCAAGAGGTTCTAGTGTAGAGTGTGAGACTGTGGAATTCATTAGCTGAAAGGAAAAAGGCAATGAAGTAGCAGACATATCTGTGACAGGAAGGGTTGGCTTATTTGATGAAGCTGCATCACAGGTTTTGACATCGGGCCGATTCAACCTGGAAATATCATGTCCTCCGTGGATCAAAACATTGTGCCCGGCAATGAGAACAAATGTTCCTTATCCCTGACATATTCTGCTTCTCTTTCCAGAATTAAGTTCATGAGATATTGTTTTTTGCATTTAAGTGCATCCTGATGTCTCTGATCAGCCTCTTGAAAAGTCAATAACAATGAATTCTGTTCAGCAGTAGGTTGTAACAAACTATTATCTTGCTCGGAAACCAGTACAGAATCAATAGGTGAAGTAGCATCAGTCGAAGCTGTATTCAGTTAAAAAATCCATCTCCAACCCTAGATGGTAAGGCAGAGGGGAAAGGGGCCTGCTTTCCCTTACCTGTAGCATGCACAGCTCCTTCTGTCTCCAAGTCTGCCATCTTGGATACCAAGACAACAGCACCCCATACCACAAGAGTAGTGGAATTTCATTTGACAAAACAAAATATCATTCAAAATTTACATGACAAAGATGATCACATTTTATGAACATTAGCTTTCAACAAAGGTTACATTATTTATTATCCACTTGAGGTACATTATGTATGTTCATATGTACATGAAAGTAAAAGATAATTACCTTAACAAAAAGTCTAAAGAAAAATACAGATACATAAATTCAATTATTTTTCTATCTCCCTATAATCACTTTTTGTCTTCTTCTATGATATCCATTCAATTTTTCCCCATAACATTACAAATTTTCCTGTTGTGTATTTATTCTTATCTGCTTCTTTTACTGCTAGTAGGGTATTTTCAATTTGAGTTGTGATAGCCACATTGGTCAATTGTAATTGTTGTTTTGGAAACTGGCATCTTGCTTGCCATAGGTAATATTTGACACAGGAAATATTACATTGAGGGTGCATGAATGAAACTGTCCCCAAATTTCAGAATAGTCCCCTAGTATTAAAGTGTCACAAGTAATGCTTGTGAGAAAATGCCATTTCCATCTAATTGCTAGGAATTCCCATAACTGAGTACTTAAAGGGCATGCAAAGTAAAAGTATTCTAAGGTTGCTTCTATATTATAGCGTTCAGCTCTTGGACACATTCTTTCTTGTGTTTGCTTTGTGCTTTAAATTTCTCCTGACAATAACTTTCCATGACAGCACATCCATTGTATGTCCCATGTATGTTTTGGTACCCTTGTATTCTTTAGTAATGCCAGTGCCTGTGTCATCTTGTTAGGTGCACATTTGGGAAATAACATGGTTACTGTGTGAGAGATATTCATACTATGATTATACAATTATTTTCTTGAATATGTTCTAATACCGGTTATGTCTATTTTCCACTGTTTAATCTTTTTTAGTGATGCAATAGCATATTCAGGTACGTTATATGTGGTCAGTATTTTGGGGGCTTCCTGTTCCCATTTTGAAATATATGTCCTCAAGGAATGCTAGATCCAAAGTTGCCGAGGATGTTCTGTGGCTTCCCATCCCATCCCCATTTCAAGTTAAATTATATTTATTTATTTATTTAGTTTTGTTGACTGGGTAAGTGCACTAAACAAATCCTGCCTATTTTCAGGCACGACCCGGGAGGAGGGGGATACAGATGAATGCCAACTGACCTTGAACCAGATTAAGCTGTTGGATATAAGGAAGGTGTGAAAAACATCTTGGACTTTGTTGATTCCCTTGAGGTACTTGAAAGTTTCTATCATGTCCCCCCCCTCTCCATCCTTACTTTTGTATTGAAGTGCATGGTGTGTCACCACACCTTTACACATAATGGAGCCCACATAGCATTCATCATGCTTCCAGGTCGCAAACTTTTCTCTATTAAAATAAAGAATGTTGTGGCACTAGAAAAATGTCGCAACATACTTCAAAGGCTTAACCGGAGGGTAAGCCTTGCAGGGGGCGAGAGTTCCTGTTACTGATTGCTTCCCTCTAAATATATACATACACATACATACATACATACATGCTCCTTATTGCCCTGTTATTATAACCCGGTGCCTCAGTAATGTTTACTTTCTGATGTTGAGTGGTTGTGGAAAAGCAGGACTGAGCAGTGCAAGTATAATGTACTAAATTGCATGTGTGCCATTAGTTTTCTTTCGTGTGTGTGTGTGTGTGTGTGTGTGTGTGTGTGTGTGTGTGTGTGACATCAAACATTTTCCAGCTACTTGCAAACATATATATACTGACTTGTTGCAGTGTTTATGGTATAAAGAATAGAGATAAGAATATATAACGTGTATTATTTTGTCACCATCATCATCAGTGGACTAAGTGATATGATATTTTTTCAGAGGTGTCTGGCCAGAGTGCACCTTAGTCACATACTACACACATGACTTTTAGGGGAGCACGTGTTTTTGTGCTATTATCTCTGCAAAGTCACGTGTGCACTGTAAGTGACTGAGGTACACAGCGACCCGAGACCTCTGAAAAAATATCATATCACTTACTCCACCGGTGCTGATGGTACAAATAAAATACACATCATATATTCTTTCTTATCTTTATTCTTTACATACTGCAACAAGTCACACCATATATATGTTTGCATGAAGCTGGACAATGTCTGCACACACAGGAAAGAAAACTGACAGCACACATGTAATTTAGCACAGCATACTTGCACTGCTCAGTCCTGCTTTTTGACAAACACTTCAAGAGTCCCAACACAAAGTAAACATTATTGAGGCTCCAGAAATATTTCTTTTTTGAAATAGACATTAATGCAGCAGTGAAACAATCTGGTGAAAATTTTGACCTATACTTTTTCATGCTATTTTACATTGTCACTTTACTTACCTCCTGACTTGTATGATACCATTCTTTCCAGTATTTGAGTCTGCTTTAGTACTTTTTTTCATGTCTGAAATAATAAAAGGAGCATTCCTTTTAATACTGTGTGGACCAGGTCTTCATCAGTATTTTCCACTGTTTTTGTCCATCAGTTGTTTGTATATCACTTCTGTTGTGGGTAAAATTAACAATTATGCAGCAGGCAGTGTTTTCTGATCTCACAGAACAATATTTGTTCAAAAACAGCTACAAAAAGTGATGAAAACCTGGTCCAAGCAATATTAAAAGGAGTGCTCCTTTTAATTTTTTAGACATGAGAAAAAGTACTAAAGCAGACACAAACTGTGAAAAGAAGGGTGTCTTACGGGTAACTATCTACCAATCTCCATCCTCCACCCACTCTCTAAGGCCCTTAAAAAAGTAGTTGCCAGCCAGCTTGCTAAATACCTGGCCATGCACAATATTCTTTTCCCTGAACAGCATTGCATTCATGCAGGTCACAGCACCACAACTGCACTACTTGAATTCTCCAACTTCCTGCACTCTGTTCGTGATGCTGGAAGACCTGCTGGTGCCATGTTCATTAACCTCTCCAAGGCCTTTGACATGGTTTGCCATTCCCTCCTGCTTGACTCCCTCAGATGCCTTGGTTTCTCCCCTGGCCCTCTTGCATGGTTCACCAGCTACCTCTCTGCTAGAACTCAGTGTATAAAAATCAATAGCACTCTATCTGACACATGACCTGTCCACTCTGTGGTTCCCCAGGGCTCCATTTTAGGCCCTCTCCTCTTCAGTCTCTACCTCAACTCCCTCCCCTCGGCCTTCCCAAATAAGATCCTTCTCTACACAGATGACGCTGTGCTCTTCGCCTCTGACCCCAACCCCAACACACTACAGGCCACCCTCCAACAAGCTTTTGATAGAGCTGAGCATTGGTTCACATCACAAAGGCTAATCCTGAACCTAAAAAAGACCAAAGCTATGCTCTTCTTGCATCGCCAAAGCAAAGCCAGTGGTGCCCCTCTTGTGATACTGCCTAGCACACTAAACCCTATTGAACAGGTTTACTCCTACAAGTATCTGGGCATTACCTTTGATTCAGCACTATCCTTCCATTCCCATATCAATGTCTTTTCTGCTGCCACCAATGTCAGGGTTGGACTGTTATACCACCATAGGGACTGCCTACCACAAGAGGCCCTTAGAGTGGCAATCACCTCCTCTGTTCTGTTGCTAATCGACTATGGGCTGCCCATCTATGTTGCAGCCGACAGCAATGCACTTGTAAGAATCCAGCTCTCTATAAACAAGGCCTGCAGGTTAATGCTGGGAGCCCCTAGGTGCACCCATACATGCCTCATGTACTCCACCACCAACTTGCTCAACCTTGAAGAAAGATTCCACTTCCAAACTTGCCTTCTTGTAAAAAAGACCCTTCTAGGTTTCTTCCCCCCTTGGGTCCCCACCTCCCTGCAGTGTGCCTCCCCCTCAGTCTCCACCCACAGCATTGTCAAAACCTCCCTTATTGTCCCCAGGGTAAGGACCTCTATGGCCCAGAGATCTTTTTGCTGTCGGGCTCCCTCCTGGCTCAGTTCCCTCCCAGCCAACATAGCTGACTTCACTAAGCTTGATCCTTTCAAGGTCTCCCTCAGAAGCCATCTGACAAGCACTTACTGCTGTAACTGCACATAATCCCCCACCTGCCCCTTACCCTCACCCTCACCCCTAGGCTGGGTGTGCCCTGTCTACTTTTGCTGTATATGCCTGGGGTCTCAGGTAACATCTGCTGACTAATGTAATAAAATATCTGTGGTTGCTACCTGACATGGTATTCATGTACCTATATTATGACTACTGTGATCTACCTATTACCAAGTTTGTACCACCAGTGAATGCCTGCAACACTGGTTGCTTTTTTAATCTAAGCGTTATGTACTGTACTGTTTTGTTTGCTGTGATGTATTGCTCTCTTGACGAGGTGCCTTTGTAAATGAGTCTTTGACTCAAAGGTCTGTAAACTGATGATCTAAAAAATAAATAAAATAAATACAAGTCAGGAGGTAACTAGTGGCTGGCAATCTAAAATAGCATAAAAAAGTATAGGTCAAAATGTTCACCACATTGTTGAGCTGATCGTATTGTTTTATATCACAGGTCACATACTGTTGGTGTGCACATTGCAGTGCTTGATGAGAAATGGTGGTGTTGAAATTGGAAATGGAGTGCCGTCAAGCCAATGAAGGTAAGCATTTTCTTTTGGTGGGAGCATATTTGCAAGTAGGTCTCATAAATGGTTTATTATTTAGTTACTTCTTCACAGATATCATCTGCATCCATCTGTAGTCTGGTAACGATGGTCATGGTCATCGACTGAAAT
Source organism: Neoceratodus forsteri (assembly GCA_016271365.2). Classification (NCBI taxonomy): domain Eukaryota; kingdom Metazoa; phylum Chordata; order Ceratodontiformes; family Ceratodontidae; genus Neoceratodus; species Neoceratodus forsteri. Next base: position 553,457,795 of record CM057458.1, read on the forward strand.
GACTTCTGCTTGTTGCATGTCTGCCCCAGCCCGGGGGGGGGCATAATGTTGAAGAAGTTCTTTGGATAAGGCAACTATGACACAACATGCATCTGGAAGTTTCAAAAAAAAAAAGAAATTAAGAACTTATTACAACTAGATTGCAGCAGTAAGACATTATGTTTAAGCCGTAACTGTTCCACCATGGGTATCTGGATTAACACAGATAGCAAGCTGTCCCACTGCAATCATCAGATCACAAATACATTTAGTACCAGGTTTTGTAACAAATACTCTGTGTCAGTGTGTCCCTGCGCCTCAACTCAAATTACATTTTAAAACCACAGCTTGGCAAGTAACACAACCTGGGTCCAACTTTTTCAACACTGTCATGGCTGCATAGCTGAAAATTTAGAATACAGTGCATGATATGTTGCAGAAATATTTTTTTTGACATACATGTCACCTAGTTTACAAATCAGTTGCATTTGTTGCACTGTTATGAAAAACGAAGGAACAGATGCAATAAAATTGATATACATACCAGTATGGATTGGAAATGGATATCCCATAGGTTCCTGTAGACAGTACTGCTGCTGTACCATTGATACAGACATTCAGCGAAGGAGAGTCATTTGTTGTCAACCTGTAATAAAACAAAATAAGTTGACCATATGTGTTTGACCACTGCAGCTCAGAAAAGCAACAGAAAACAAAACACACAGCTAAAGGAAGTTGAATTGCATGAAAAACATTAGTACACATACTCACTTTATAGTTTTAATAGTAAGAAGCCTTGTGCCTGTGGCTGATGGATGTGGCCTCCTGTTTGACTCCCTCTGCCTTGGCATGGTCAAGACATGTAATGGAAAACATTGTCACAATAGTGGTGGTGGGTGGTGGTGGACCGGCGGTCATAGCTGAGGCACATCTTCCTGCACCTGGTGGTGGTGCTGGCAGTTGTGAACACCAGTCTTATCTCTTATGATGGTGGATGGGTGGTAGTCCAGGGAGACACACTGTCACATTCCCTATGCTGGAAGTGGTGAACAGGTAACAGTGTTGTTATGGTGGTGGTAGTGCCGGGGCCAGTATATACTGTGCTCTGTGTTATAAATGTGATATGACATATGGAATTTGAGTCACTGTGAGTAGGACACTGATTTAACTTTATGAAACATAAAACATGCATCATACAAGAAATGTGACAGCTTTTTAACCACATAAGTTAAAACCTGCCAACATTAACCTCATCATCATCATTCATCATCATCCTCATAAAGAAAGCTGCCCTTGCAGTCTTCTATGTCTGAATTCTGACCACTGGGAAATTCTTTCTCCATTGTGTTATCATCTACATTAGTGGTAGGCCATTTCATGCTGCCACTGCCACCAGGATGGTCCCTTTCTACAGCATCAGCTAAACCATGACTATACCGGTTGCAGTAGCTGGTATATGCCTCTTATTCATTTTTATGAATGTCAGAAAACTGACATTTGTAGGAGAGAGGTTTGCATGATGATCCCGAGCTATTGCACCTGCTGAGCTGAATTCCCTCTCGACACTCACACTGGAGGGTGGGCATGCCTGGTACTTCAAAGCCACAGTGGTCAGCTCTGGCCATTCACTGACATTTCCACTTCAGTATAAAAGGGGATCATCCATGATTGACAGATGCCTGTTTTCAGACATATGATTCAACCATTCACTGTGCTGCTGTAAGTCCAGTGTTTGATTCATCATCCTCTTCTACAGAACCATTTTTGTCACAAATCCTGACTTGGGACAAAGCCTCCCAAAGTGGGTTAACATCAACCACTGTTGATGACAGACCACCTGGAACTGCAGCCCCTTTCCCTTACAGGATATGCTTGATACTACTCCTCCAGGTTCACCTTCAGCCTGATTATGCTGCTGAGGTTTACTGACCTTGGCACGTGACTTCTGTGCCCCATAAACCAAGTGCACCAGTTGCACACTGGCAGTTTTTACCTGTTCAGACCTGCCCTCCAGTATTGAGGCAATTCCATGTTTGTATCGTGGGTCCAGCATTGTTGCTATTGCAAAGTTGTCACTACGCTGAATGCTCAAGATGTGATGATTCTGGTCAAATACTCTCAGCATGGGTTTCAGCAACACACTGCTAGCACTGTCTCGGGCAACATCAAAGCTATGCTGTACATTCACCAATGTCTGCCTCAGCACCCGGAGCAGTGGAATTGATTGGCTAATGGAGGCAGACTTGCACTCACTGCCTGTGTGGCATTTTCAAAATGCCTCAAGATTGTTCTTACAGAGTCAATGAGGTGCCACTGTTCAGTAATCATAGACATGGAGGCCCCGGAACTGTCACAGCTAGTGTGCATGGCAAGATATTCTGAGGTGGATTTGTGCTGTTCATACAACCTCTCTGCCATGTATAAAGTGGAGTTCCACTGGGTGTCAACTTCCAGCTTCAAGTGCTGCTAAGGAAGGCTGTTTCGGATCTGCAACTGCCGAAGTTGGTCATGGGCCTTAGCAGAGTGTGAAAAGTGAGAACAGATATGGTGTGCAACTGTCAGTACTTCCTTTATAGCAGGGTGCTGTAGAATCTCCTGCACCACAAGATTTAAACAGTGGGCCATGCATGGAATCTGAAAAAAGCCACCATTCGTGATGCATTTCTTTGACCCATTGTCACTTACTATGAACCCAGCTTTCTGGGACAGGGGGTTCAGCCACTTGTCAATTTCAGTCAGTACCACGTCCAACATGTTTTCACCAGTGTGTGAACAGATCACATTGCGCATAGCAATCATTGCATGATTTTGAATTCCTGGAAGATTGCTACCATGACACTCCACCTTACTACACTGGTTATTCAGACTACCAACAGCACAAACAACCCCCAGAACCTGTGCCCAGTGTGCAGTTATACACAAATATGAACTCCCCATTGTTTTGCCACTTGTCCCCATATCTATACTTAAATGGATGAATGGAGAGGAGGAATGTTGAAGGGCATGTCTTACTGAGTTGGACACAGTACACTACAACTCGAGGACAGCATGGTTCGAAAAGTTTGTCCTAGATAGGACTTTCTATTTTAGACAGGCACATGCAGCAAACCACTGAAACCCAGAATTCTTCACAAAGGAGAAGAGCAAAGAATCAATTGACAGCATTTCAGCTACAGCAACATTAAGTTCACGTGACACTGTATGATTGGGTGGGTACTTCAGCTTATGCACAAAAACACTCTGTAACATGGGCTGACTTAAATGTTTTACATGAGGTGTGATGACAAATGCTTTTGCTCTGAGAATTGCAGGGGGTGGAGTGTGGACGTATGATGAAGACAGTTGCACAGGTGATGACAAACCCAGAAATGCAGTTATTTTCCCACATTTACCAACAGGGTTTGATGTACCACTTGAACTAGACATACTGCATTGACCACCACCAAAACTACTACTCTCACCACCACTGGACAAGATTTAAAAATCATTCACCAACTCCACCTCATCATGCCTGTAGTAATCCTCTGCTGTTATTTCAGCACTACTGCACACATTTAATTTTCTACTTAATGTTACAGTCATGGAAGGGGATAACATGCTTGTTATGGTTGATGATGAGGGTGAACACCCCACTGTAGTACAGGTATTAGCTGCCATCTTGTGCTGGGTCCACAGTGCCATGTGCCTGTTCTTAAGATGTGTATGCTGTCCCCCTGTACCCAGATGGCTCCCCTTTTTACCTCGACTCACATGCACCTGGCAAACCTGGCAGATTGCAACTGACTCATCATTTGTATCTTGCACAAAAAAATCCCAAACAAGGGATTGTGATGCTCTAGTTTTAGCATGCCCCCCCTGATGCTGCTTATTGTGCTCCATTTTTTAGGCCATGAAGTGGGGGGGGCGGTGTTACATGATTTTTCAGACAGGACACACTTGGACTGCAACTGATCACCATGACTACCTATCATTATTACTGGGTCATCATCATCAACTGAAACTGGTAAATCACAACTTTTTACATGGTGTGGGGGGAATGCAAACAGACCCAGACACAGCCACCTTGAATTTCTTTTTCTCCAGTTCCCAATAGGGGTCACTGACATCTTCATCATATTCATCAACATCATCCACATCTTCTAATTGGATGCTGGCATTTGGACTGCATGTTGAAAGTACAGAAACATCATCATCATCATCATCAGCACCACCATCACCTGAATATTTTTTCACCACACTGTAAATCACTGCATGGCAAATGCATGACTTGAACTGTGGTGGAAGAAATGTGACATTGTGTGCTATCATTAACATGATAATCAGAATCCTCATGTTCAGTTACTGGGATGTTACTGGGGAGTATGAAATCATCTACATTGTCCCTCACTGGCACTGCTTCACACTCCACTATATTTTTGGACATGGTAAACTGGTTAGAAGTGGAACTTGAGGCAGCAGTACTCATACTACCACCAGTAACTGGATTTGACTAACAACAGGAACTTCCTGTTTGGCAGTAGGAAGGGAAGGATCATAGAGAAACATTAGTTTTGTCAACCCTGAAGGAAAAAGTAGCTCTTTCTCTCCCCCTAGCTGCTGGAGGTATGATTCAGAGCAAGGAAGAAGGAGACTACTGAAGAATGCAGGAAGTTGCTGTCCCAGAACAGGAAGGGTGAGAGTTGTAAGGAGAGGAGAGAGTAAGCATACAGAGCAACAGGAGAGGGGACACAAAATAAGACCCAATAGGAGTGCAGCAGTGCAATGGCTGTGAGGCGGCAGTGTTCCGGGAGACATTCTGGAGGCTGTGATGCTACCCTATTTGCAGCCACCTCTCTGGTCTGAGGGAGGAGGAGGTTGCCCATTTCCAGGCTGACCTGGCTAGGATTCAGGAAACCTCCTGCCCCACACAGAGACCACCAGGGCCACCGCCGCTACCTCAGAGGTTGACAAGAAAAAGGAGCAGCGGGACCAAGGTGGGCTCAGGGAGGGAGATGGTGATGGAACTGAGGTGCATTTCTCCAGCTGTACCTCTCCACAATTCATACACTGTTCTGGTGGATAGTGGTTCCTCTATGGAGGCACCTGCAGTGGAGACCAAGCAGGATGCTGGGAACCTCCACAAAGGAGACCTACAGGAGGGTGGCATGGGACCCCGCAGGGGAAGGAAACAACTCCTGGTGGGGGACTCAATCATTAGGGGTAGAAGTGGGGGAGAAAGGGGAGAGGGAGGTAAGGTGCCTGCCTGGCACCACGGCTTGGAAGGACAGGAAGTGAATCCTCAGGATCATGGGAGCAGCTGCATGAGAGAGGGAGCTGGATGTCATGGTCCACTTAGGGACAAATGATCTGGCTAGGAATGGGATCAGAGCAGTGCAAGAGGACTTTGTAGAGTTGGGGAGAGGCCTTAGACAAGTAACACATATGGTAACCTTCTAGGAGGTGCTGCTTGTCTATGGCAAGAGTGATGCTAGGGTACTCCACACCATGGAATTCAATGAATGGTTAAAAAACTGGTGTGGAGATCAGGGTTTTGGCTTCATTGGGGACTGGGGAGCCACCTGGAGGGATGCAGGCATATACTGGTGCGATGGTCTGCATCTGTCCGGGGGGGGACCAGGATCCTAGGTGATAGGTTTAAATGCTTCAGTAGCAAGCATTTAAACTAGCCGGGGCAATGGAAAAGGAGCAGAAATCCCAGCCTCCCCACAAAACACGGTAATTAGTGAGGTAAACACCAAGCTAGAGAAGTCATGAGCAGGACAGAGGTAAATGCTAAAAAAGGCAAAGGCAGTAAGGGCAGGGATGGGGCTAAAAGGGGTAAGACCATCACAAAATGGAGGGTAGTAAGTACCAATGCCCATAGTCTGTGTAACAAGCTCCCTGAACTAGTGACCTTGATGGAAGAGGGATGCCTGGATATTGTGGCAGTCACAGAAACATGGTACACAGAGAACCATGACTGGGATGTCAACAAACCAGAATACACAATCAACAGGAGGGACAAGGAGGGTAAAAGAGAAGGAGGAGCAGTTCTCTATGTAAAGGAAGGGATCAAAGCAATAGAACTAAAGAGTAAACAGGGAGCAGATGAGGAACTCTGGGTCACCCTGGAGACAGAAAATGGCACCACAATCCACATGGGGGTTGCACACAGACTGCCATCTCAGGGGGAGAGAATGGACAAGAAAATTATAGAAGGCATCCTTAGAATGGCAGACAAAGGGGAGATATTGTTGATGGGAGACCTGAATATGCCAGATGTTAACTGGAGCACCTTTGCTGCAGGCATATCCAAGAGCAGGGTCATTCTTGTTGCCCTACAAGGGGTATGCCTCAGAAAGCTAGTATTGGAACCCACTCAGGAGGGAGCAATCTTAGACCTGGTATTCCCAAATGGGAATGGAGAAAGAATCTCAGATTTAGAAGTGGGTAGCCATCTGGGAACAAACAACCACCAAACAGTGTGGTTTACGAGAAACACAGCCATAGAGTTAAGCCATACAAAAGCAAGAGTATTGGACTTTAGGAGGGCTGACTTTGGGAAAATGAGAGAGTGCCTCAGAAAAGCACTTGCAAACAGGCAAGAAGGAGGGGTGGAGGAACAATGGGGAATAATCAAAACAAACATCACAGAGGCAACAAGCCTTTGTATGAAGCAAATCAACAAAACACAATGAAGGAAAAAAAACCACTATGGTTCTCAAAAGAGGTGGCTTGGGAAGGTTAAGGAGAAAAGGATAGCATTCAGGAAACATAAGGAAACACAGAAGGAGCAGAACAGAGAACTGTATCAGTTAAAGCAGAGAGAGGCTGGGAAGGCAGTCAGAATAGCAAAGGCCCACACTGAGGAAAGGATAGCCAACGCTGTTAAGAAGAGGGATAAGACCTTTTATAGGTACATTAAGGAGTGAAGAAAGACCAAGGGATGATACTGAGGCTTAATAAAGGGGAGGGAATGTGGGCAGAGTGTGACAGTGAAAAAGCCGGGATACTGAATGAATATTTCTGCTCAGTATTCACAAAGGAAGAGGAGGGGGGAGGTACCTAAACCAAACAAGAGAAACACTCTGGATAAAGGGGTCGATACCAGTCCATTCACACAAGAAAGGATTATCAAAGAACTAGTAAAATTGAAGGTGGACAAAGCAATGGGGCCTGATGGGATTCGCCCCAGAATTCTAAAAGAACTAAGGGTAGAACTAGTGACACCACTGATTACTCTCTTTAACAAATCATGGGAGGATGGGGTTGTACCTGAGGACTGGAGGAAGGTGGATTAGATTCCTCTTCACAAAAGTGGGAGCAGGGCAGAGGCAGGAAACTACAGACCAGTCAGTTTGACCTGAGTGGTAGGGAAAATGATGGAATCACTTCTGAGGGAAAGAACTGCTGATTACCTAGAGGCCAGTGGGGCACAGGACCCAAGGCAGCATGGATTCACAGTGGGAAGGTCATGTCAGATGACTCTACTTGATTTCTTTGACTGGGTGACCAAAGTAGTAGACCAGGTAGGGGCTGTGGACATGGTCTACCTAGATTTTAGCAAGGTATTTGATACAGTCCCACACAAAAGATTAATATACAAGTTAGCCAGCCTTGGAATGGGTCCCAAAGTGTTATCCTGGATAAAAAATTGGCTGGACAACAAGACGCAAAGGGTAGTAGTAAACGGAGTCCACAGTAAAGAAAGGATGGTTACTAGTGGGGTACCAGGGTTCAGTTCTGGGACCGGTCCTTTTTAATGCCTTTATAAGTGACATTGCAGAGGAACTGGTAGGAAAAGTATGTCTCTTTGCAGATGACACAAAGATCTGCAACAGGGTTGATACACAAGATGGAGTGGAAAGAATGAGAAGGGACTTGGCAAAGTTGGAGGAATGGTCAAGTGTATGGCAGCTCAGATTCAATGCAAAGAAGTGCAAGGTAATGCACCTGGGAAACAAAAACCCTGGAGAAGAGTATACAATGGGGGGTGAGATACTGACAACAACAAAAATGGAAAGGGACCTGGGGGTAATTATATCAGATGACCTAAAGTTGAGCAAGCGATGTGAGAAGGCAGTAAGGAAGGCTGGGGGGATACTGGGATGTATAAGAAGAGGCATCGCCAGTAGAAAACAGGAAGTTGTTATCCCACTGTACTGACAGTTGGTGAAACCCCATCTGGAGTACTGTGTGCAGTTTTGGAGACCCCATCTCTGCAAAGACATAGACAGAGTGGAGGCTGTCCAGAGGAGGGCAACCAAAATGGATGCAGGGTTTGCACCAGAAGACATATCGAAGAGAGACTAAAGGAGCTTAATATGTATACCCTTGAGGAAAGAAGGGATGGGGGGCATGTTAGAAACTTTCAAGTACCTCAAGGGAATCAACAATGTCCAAGAGGGTAGTATCTTTCAGAAAAAGAGACGTGCAAGAACAAGGGGGCACAATTTGAAGATAATGGGGGGATGGCTCAGAGGTAATGTGAGGAAGTATTTTTTCACAGAGAGGGTTGTGGATGCATGGAATAGCCTTCCTGAGGGGTTGTGGAATCAGGAACAGTGGGGGAATTCAAGAATGCATGGGACAGACATAAGGCAGTCCTAGTGGGGGGTAGGAGGAAGTAAGCTGTTGGTTAACTAGGATCTGCAGCTTATCCATCAGGTAGAAAATGGGTAGATTAGGTGGGCCAAGTGGTCCTTATCTGCTGTCAAATTCTTTGTTTCTATGTTTCAACTGCCCTACCATCACCAGCTGGGACAACATCATCTCCTTCAACTATGAGTGAAGCTACTGATTGTGCTGTAAAAAACATTGAAGAAGAAATACCTTTCCTCACATCAGCAATGCACTTCTTCGACTGCATACTACCACACCCACAGACAATCTTACTACTGGCAGCAGTGCCATGGCAAGAAACAGTTTTGTTTGTATGCCTCTTTCGGGCATTTTGGGATCAATACATTTAGAATTTGGAACGTCTCACTCTGGGTGGTGCCGGGTGGGGTACTGGATGTGAAGCCAAAACAACTGTGGCTTCAACAAGAGATACAGATGCAAAGTCACAACAAGTTCAACAACACCTTAACTAACTAGTGGTGCTCTCAAGTCACCTACAATCCAATCTGGAAAAGAATATCTTTTGCGGTGGGGGGGCATTGACTGCAGATTATAGCTGTGCAAAAATAAGAAAAGATACCACAATGGCAGTACAAAATCACACAGGTGAAGTGGATAGCAGGTTTACACTGCTGCACCTGCAATTACACTGTAGCACAATAAAAGGTGTATTATTTGAAGTCACGCACTACACACACACTCATGCAATTTGTCTACAAGTAATGCATAGCAAATTGAAAACTTCAGTAATATACAATGTATTTTAAACAACCTGAAATGATGCACTGCTGCACCAGGTCCTGTGAGGTGTGGGTTTTTAAGAAGGACTCTGTTCCACAGTTGTAGATACTCAGAAGCAAAAATGTTATTGAAGCTAGACAATTACTGTGAATTTCAGATGACAAAAATAAATAACATAAAACTTCTTCAAAATAAACATAAGTTTCCAAGCAGCATCTCGGACACTAGAAGGAGCTAGTGAACATCTTACTGGGCTCAGAGTACTTCTGTACCCCACCAGGCTGTCCACAGATCTGAATAAAGCCAAGGCTTATATACCAAAAGGGGAATCGTGACTTGTTTAACTCCTCCCTATACTTTTCAAAATTATCTTTAAACAACAGAATAAGTCTATTTACATTTCTGAGCCCAGAATAACATTTCCTTTTAAGTTGTCATGTTGTCAACATCACTATATAGAAACAACAACTGGTCAATAAAAATTTAATTTCAGACAATGCAGGAGTAACTCCACCTCCTAGTACTGTGCCTTTAAATATGGGAGGTGACCAGCCGGCCAGCTTTATAGGACAGAATAGGAAGTGAGACTCCACACAGAGAAGCAGGTAACCTTCTGTGAGGGAAACATTTGTTTGTTTTATAAATTATTCCAAAAGAATGAATTAAAGGCATTCAATCCACTTTTTAGAAGCATTTTAACTAAACACACAAAACAAAAAAAAATACTTTTGTTTAACCTTTGTTTAACAAAGAATGGGGGGGGGGTTAAGGCCAAACAAACCACAGTGTTGTACAACTTATTTTTACAGGCCTTCTTTTGTTTTTATAGCTTGTTTAGGTCATGAAATAGTTATTTTGTAGTCTCTACTAAATTAATTCCTTTTTGTATGCTGCAAATAGTGTAAAATGCAGGTTGTTTATTTATTTACTCAATATGAAGCACTTTGCGTATTACTGCTGCCATTTAGAATGAGTTCCAAACCAGAAAGACCCCTTTTTAACTGCAAACAGGTGGAAAGAGACCTTGAAGGGGTTTTATATGCACAAAACCGGGATATTCAGTGTTTGGGAAACTAGGAAGGCAGGAACACTTCTAAGGCGGTGTTCAGAGTGTTTGACCAGATAAAGAGGGCGGTTTCCACCGCTCGGGCTGCTCGCACGATCGAGAAGCCTCCACTCTAACTTATTCAGGCTAGTTCTACCTCATAGATGCTTTGTAAACATTTTGGGGCTGAATTTACATTTTCACAAAACAACTAGCCTAGAAAGCAGTTCTGTCTTACTCCATATATCTATAAGGAGGGGACCAGAAGGGGGGGGGTACCCAACGCTAAATGGGAGGCAAACCAAGACCATGCAAGGGTTTGCATACATAAAGGGGTCATTACAGGACCCACACCATGGATATAAATAAGCGCTTACAATTCCCATATCCAAATAAATTACTCATTTTAAACAAATATTCTATTTCTGCATACCTCACATTAGAAAGGTTCTGAAACGGGGGGCAACCAAAGAAAGGGCTGTGCAGATCTTCATATACCAGGGAAAGAATACTCAAGGGATAGAAAGAACATTATATAGGTGGCCTGCCTATATGACATGGAAAGAAAGATGAGGAGTTATAGCAGGAAAGGGGGAGAGTAAAAAGGGCTGTTGCAACAGACTTAAAAAAAATTAGATTTACCTGGTATATGGAGGTATCTGTCACATTCCTCCCCACTCAAGAAGAAACCAATGGAATCTTTCAATAACATCATCATTGGTTTCTTTTACAGTTTCTGAAATGGAACAGATCTCCAATTTCATTTTTGAAAAGGGAGATGGAGCTTTAGCCCTTCCTCTCCCAAAGCTCCACTCCGGAGTCCCTTAAACAAAAATATTCTTTTGAGAGATACCAAACTAAAAGTATCTCTTACTCATTACTTTCATTACTTACTGTAACTCTGGAGTCCGTTATTACCAGATTATCATCTGCACCATAACGTGAGAGATAATCAGCGTTAAGGTGTTTTTTTTCCTGCTTGGTGTTGTATTTCAAAATTGTAGGGTTGCAGGGCCAAATACCAACGCATGATGCGAGAGTTTTTATCCTTCATTTGGTGTAGCCAACATAACGGGTTGTGATCAGTAATTACCAAAAAGTTTCTGCCCCATAAGTAAAATTTAAGAGCATTTATGGCCCAACGAATAGCCAAACATTCCTTTTCTATTGTGGAATATTTAGTCTCTCTTAAATATAATTTTCTACTGATAAATATGATGGGGTGTTCCTCTTCCCCATCGAGTTGGGACAAGACAGCTCCAATACCCTGATTGGACGCATCTGTTTGTATTATGAATGGTTTCTGGAAATTTGGACTATGTAAAATGGGGTGAGAACACAGTTTTGCCTTTAAAAGGGTGAATGCTTTCTCACACTGTACATTCCACTGAATCTTTTCCGGTTTATTCTTTTTTGTAAGTTCAATTAATGGACTGGCTCTGTCTGCAAAATTGGCCACAAAACATCGATAGTAATCAGTTAGTCCTAAAAAGGCTCTCACTTGTTTTTTTGTTTGAGGTTGGGGACTGTTGCCAATAGCATCTACTTTACCTATTTCAGGCTTTACTTTACCATTCCCAATAATAAAGCCTAGGTATTTGGTCTCTTGCATGGCCAACAAACACTTACTTGGATTTATAGTCACTCCGGCCTTCTGTATAACTGATAATACAGCTTGAAGGTGTATCATATGCTCCTCCCAGAATGGACTAAAAATAATGACAGCATCCAAACAGGCTGCACTATAGTCCATGTGGGGATGTGACAGATGATCCATGCATCTCTAGAAAGTTGCCAGAGCACCATGCAAACCAAAAGGCATTTTTTGTGAACTGAAATAAGCCTAAGGGGGTACTAAAAGCTGTTTTATCTTGTGAGACTGCATCTAAGGGTATTTGCCAATATCCCTTTGATAGGTCCAGAGTGCTTATGTATTGAGCATTACCCAATCTATCAATAATATCATCGATTCGGGGCATAGGATACCCATCAAATCGAGATATTGCATTTAGTTTACGAAAATCTAGGCAAACCCTTACACCTCCCTCTTTTTTCTTTACCACCACCATAGGAAAACTCCATGGACTCATTGAAGGTGTAATTACTCCTAAATGTTGCATTTTTCTGATTTCTTTAATAACTTCATCCCTTAGACTTTCAGGTAACCTATAGGGTTTATGCCTAATAGGCTTATCAGTATTTACTTCTATGTGATGTTCAACTCCTTCAACCCTCCCAGGTGTTGAAGTAAAAGTAGTCTGGAATGTACTAAGGATATTCTGTAGCTCCTTTCTTTGCTCAGGACTTAATCTGTTATTAATGGTCACATCCTTCATTTCTCCTAAACCATCTAGGTGCTCATAAGCTAACTCCAATTCATTTTCATCCTTTCCAGGCTACACAAATAAAGATGTTTGTTTTCTGTCATGCCAGAGTTTTAATAGATTAGCATGATAGATCTTTTATTTTTGCCTTTTGTCTGGGCAGATAATTTCATAGTTCACCGGTCCAGTTTGTCTATGGACAGTATAGGGCCCCTGCCACTTCATTAATAATTTCTTCTCCATACATGGCAACAAAAGGAGTACCTTATCACTAGGCTGGAAAGTTTTAAACCCAACCCCTTTGTCATAGTACTGTTTCTGAGATATTTGATGGCCTATATTACTTTGTTGGGCCTTCCTAGCATACTTTGCTAGTTTGTGGCTCAATGTAATATAGTCTAGTGTAGATATGGGTACAGTATCAGACTTTATTCCTTCCCAGCTCTTCTTTATTATGTCCAACACATCCCTGGGATTTTTACCAAATAGTAGCTCAAAAGGGGAATACCCTGTGAAGGCCTGGGGGACCTCACAGTAGGCAAACATTAAGAATGGTAAATACCTATCCCAGGATTTGCCTTCCTCCTCTGTGAATTTTCTTAACATTTGTTTTAATGTTTTATTAAAACGTTCCACCAGTCCATCAGACTAAAGATGGTAGGGGGACGTAAAAATAGAGTGTACTCCCAAGGTCTGGTAAAGACATTGTAATACTTGGGAACAGAAGTTGCTGCCCCTGTATGTCAGTATTTCTCTAGGTATACCCATTCTAGAAAATACTTTTACTAACTCCTCAGCAACCTTTTCAGCTGTAACTGTACGCATAGGTATAGCCTCCCGATATTTTGAAAAGTAGTCACAAATAACCAGAATAAAGAGGTTTCCTTTTGTGCTTTTAGGCAAGGGACCTACTATATCCATGGCTATATGGGTGAATGGAGAGTCTACAGAAGGTAAAGGCTGAAGGGGCACGTTGTCTTTTTTAAGGATGGGTCTTACTTTCTGACACTGTTCACATGATCTACAATACTCAGCTACATGATCATGTATACCTGGCCAGGAAAATCTGTATAATAATCTCTGTAATGTATGTTCCTTTTCTTGGTGACCAGCTATAGGAATGTCATGTGCCAGATCTAGCAGTTGATCCCTATAAACAGTAGGCACCAATCTCCTCAGTTTTTGGATTAATACACTTTCTATACAAGATGCCCTTATGCAGCTCCATACTGTGTTCTGTTTCTTGTTCTTTGCCTACCTGTAAAAAAAAGGTTTTAGTGTACTATCATTCAATTGGGCTAGTGCAAAATCTGTTTATCTCTTTAAGTCCTTCAAATCAACAGTATCTTTAGAGTCTCTATGGGACTGCTGCCACATCTGTTTGTCTTGACGTTTTTCCCTTTTTGTTTTTCTTGTCTTGCCAGGAAGCTCAAATAAATCTTCTTCAAAGGGAAATGTGTGTTGTAAGATTGTGTCTCTTTTTTCTTGAGCTCGGGTAGTCATTGCTCCCATATTTGTAGTAGTGGCATGTTATTGGGAAAAGTCTGGGTGATCATGCCCAATGATAACTGACACAGGGAGATGGGAAACCACACCAGCCTCCATTTTATGGGTAACAGATTGGACTTGAATATCTACCTGTAGTATTGGATACTTATGTGTGTCACCATGAATGCAGGTTACTTGTGTTTGAGTTTGAAAATCAGGAACTGCAGGTAACATATTAGCTCGGATCAGGGTTTGTCTGCTACTGGAATCTAATAACCCAACCATGTCCTTCCCATTGACTTTGACAGGTATAATATACTGTCCCCAATTGGCCAGCACCAAATGAGTAGGGCTGGTTTTCTTCTTCAGGCAGAACCTTGCAATGTGCCCTTTTCCTTGACAGGAATGACATGTTATCTCAGCAATAGAAAGTTTGGCAACATTTACACTTTTAGCAGTTCCACTAGATATAGAAGTAGTAGCTGAGGAGGGCCTTACCATAGGATGGGTTGTACTGGTTCCAGGATACCCCTTGGTCCTATTTGGCCTTGCAGTCAAGTAGTCTTCTGCTAACTGAACCGCCTTCTTAACTGTCTCTGGTTGGTGTTCTCAAACCCACATCTGAACGTCTTGGGGTAGGATACATAAAAATTGTTCCAAAACAACAGCCTCCAGCATTTGTTCTTTGGTATTGGTAGAAGGTTGCAACCACTTAGTACATAAGTCCTTTAATCTGGTGAAGGCCTCCTGTGGGGTATCTGAGGACTGGAATCTTTGCCTATATGTCTCTAAACATATGTCATAATGCTTTAAAATAGCTTCCTTTACAGCATCATAATCTTCACTCATTGCACTGTCCACATTGCCATATGCTAACTAAGCTTTTCCAGTAAGATAAGGTGCAAGACGTATCACCCACTGTCCTCTAGGCCATTGACAGGCTCATGCTATGCATTCAAATGTAGTCAGATATGTTTCTATATCATCTGTTGCACTTAATTTAGTAAGTTTTATGTCCTTAGGATTATCACTTGGTGGTGGGGTGGTCTACCAACACCAATAGCTTGTATGGCTCTCAAAGTATCTGCCCCCCATCTGGCCTCATTGCGCTGCATGTTCTTTTCCCTCTGTTTCTCCAAGGCAATTTGTTGGATGCATAGCCATTGCAGTAGATCTTTGGCCTCTCCAGTAGGGGGTTCTCACTCCAATTCCTCCTTCTCACTATCTTCCATGGGTACACCAACCGCACCATTCTCTTCAGGCTTCGCAGTTTTCTTTCTAACATCTGGTATGCCAGTCATCAAGGGCTGTCCCAACTTCTCTGCCAGTGTTCGAGTTAGCACACCCACTGGTATTTCCTCCAGGGACATCCACATCCTCCTCAAAACTCTGAGCAGTATTACTGGAATAATCCCACCACTGCCACCATATGTGAGGTGTGGGTTTTTAAGGAGGATGCTGTTCCACAGTTGTAGATACTCAGAAGTAAAAATGTTATTGAAGCTAGACAATTACTGTGAACTTCAGACGACAAAAATAAATAACATAAAACTTCTTCAAAATAAACATAAGTTTCCAAGCAGCATCTCGGACACTAGAAGGAGCTAGTGAACATCTTACTGGGGTCAGAGTACTTCTGTACCCCACCAGGCTGTCTACAGATCTGAATAAAGCCAAGGCTTATATACCAAAAGTGGAATCATGTGACTTGTTTAACTCCTCCCTATACTTTTCAAAATTATCTTTAAACAACAGAATAAGTCTATTTACATTTCTGAGCCCAGAATAACATTTCCTTTTAAGTTGTCATGTTGTCAACATCACTATATAGAAACAACAACTGGTCAATAAAAATTTAGTTTCAGACAATGCAGGAGTAACTCCACCTCCTAGTACTGTGCCTTTAAATATGGGAGGTGACCAGCCGGCCAGCTTTATAGGACAGAATAGGAAGTGAGACTCCACACAGAGAAGCAGGCAACCTTCTGTGAGGGAAACATTTGTTTGTTTTATAAATTATTCCAAAAGAATGAATTAAAGGCATTCAATCCACTTTTTAGAAGCATTTTAACTAAACACACAAAACAAAAAAAAAAAACACTTTTGTTTAACCTTTGTTTAACAAAGAATGGGGGGGGGGGGTTAAGGCCAAACAAACCACAGTGTTGTACAACTTATTTTTACAGGCCTTCTTTTGTTTTTATAGCTTGTTTAGGTCATGAAATAGTTATTTTGTAGTCTCTACTAAATTAATTCCTTTTTGTATGCTGCAAATAGTGTAAAATGCAGGCTGTTTATTTATTTACTCAATATGAAGCGCTTTGAGCATTACTGCTGCCATTTAGAACGAGTTCCAAACCAGAAAGACCCCTTTTTAACTGCAAACAGGTTGAAAGGGACTTTGAAGAGGTTTTATATGCACAAAACCAGATATTCAGTGTTTGGGAAACTCGGAAGGCAGGAACACTTCTAAGGTGGCATTCAGAGTGTTTGACCAGATAAAGAGGGCAGTTTCCACCGTTCGGGCTGCTCGAGCAATCGAGAAGCCTCCACTCTAACTTATACAGGCTAGTTCTACCTTGTAGATGCTTCGCAAACATTTTGGGGCTGAACTTACATTTCCACAAAACAACTAGCCTAGAAAGCAGTTCTGACTTACTCCATATATTTATAAGGAGGGGACCAGAAGGGGGGGTACCCAACACTAAATGGGAGGCAAACCAAGACCATGCAAGGGTTTGCATACATAAAGGGTTCATTACAGGACCCACACCATGGATATAAATAAGCACTTACAATTCCCATATCCAAATGAAATACTCATTTTAAACAAATATTCCATTTCTGCATTCCTCACATTAGAAAGGTTCTGAAATGGGGGGGGAGGCAACCAAAGAAAGGGCTGTACAGATCTTCATATACCAGGGCAAGAATACTCAAGGGATAGAAAGAACAATATATAGGTGGCCTGCCTATATAAAATGGAAAGATAGATGAGGAGTTATAGCAGGAAAGGGGGAGAGTAAAAGGGGCTGTTGCAACAGACTTAAAAAAAAAAAATTAGATTTGCCTGGTATATGGAGGTATCTGTCACAGGTCCTCCACACCACAACACACACAATCAGCAAAAAATCAACAACAATTACTGAAAATATTACTGTGTGTACATTAACACAATCAGTTATTCAAGAAAAATATAACCAAAAAACAAAGAACTCCCTATTTCTCCTACTTAAGTCTACATACACCACATATATGACCCTCCCCAAAGCACACATGCTCTGTCTCTCAATACACAGACTGAATGTTGTACATTAACATTCAAAATACACACACAAACAATAAAAGCTTGCTGATATCAGCACAGGGTTTCCTACAATCGATGAACTAAAGTTTCAGCAAAAAAAAAAAAGACTCAAAAAGGCTTTTTTTACAGCTTTCAGAAGATTTGAATCACAGAGAGCTCTCAGAGCAGGCTGTCTTCAACAGCTTCCTACACACACTACCCTGAACTGAGGCTGCGCAGAACAATCTAGAATCCATGTGACCTGAAATCCCATGAATCACTGCAAAATCTGCCTTTGGAGCTTAAAACAAGGCAAAGTGAGGTGAAGTATATTGTTCTCAATGCACTTCACCTTAATTTTTGTGGAGTAGTGGTTTGGGGAAAGAGGAATTATGCAAAGTCATTGTTTTCAATAGACTTTGGGTTACCTTCTATGATGCGAAGTACTACGCTTTGCACTGTGGAGCACTCCACGAATCCACCTTCACTCTGCAAATCGCTCCATGGAGCAAATTGAGGCCACTTCCCCCACCAACTATTCTAGTTATGGAAAAAAAAGGTTCCTTTAAAGAGTATTCCTATACTATCTGCCAAATCCGTGCCAAAAGTCCAAATGGATGGGTCCCACACTCAGCTTCATTTAAGTTGTTCAGTATCAAAAATTGAATTCAGTCTAGTTTCTTGAAGGACAATAATGTCCTGTGAAAGTTGTTTTAAAAAGAATAGAACTGATATTCATTTTTTTTTTATAGTTGTTATGCTGCACACATTAAAAGAAGCTATCTGTAGAGTTGCCATGATAAGTTTATAAAGCATCTATCTATCAATCAATCAATCAATTAATCAATCTGTATTTTACCAGGCGAAGCACCATTGAGCGAGCTCATTTGCAAGGTGGACCTGGACAAATGCACATAAAAGTAAACAATATAAAAAGAAAAGATGGGTGTACAATTAAGGAATACAATGTAGAAGAGGACATAAAACATAGTGCAGCATTAGGCAAGGTCTATACACGCAAATATGCAAGAGGCTAAGAAAAAAATATTGTCAATATACATTATTATACAGTATGTACATGATCTGGTATGTCAGTCTGTCCTAATAATTTTCTTTTTCTGCCTTTCTTTTTCTTTGTTTTCACCACTGCCCTTTTATCTTCTTCCATTTGTGATACGGCTTCTGACTGGGTAGAAACATCAGATTCTAAATCTACGTCTCTCTAATCTTTTTGTCCCTGTAATTGTGTGAAAGCAAGGTAAATGCTGGTAGCTCTGGTGATACTTCTTACATTTGAAACTGACTTTTCTGGGGGCATTGTTTTTTTTAACATTTTTTCCACCCTGATCTGTCTGTTATTCCATGCCTTTCTGTAGCTGGGCTCTTTCATCTGTTTCTCTGGGTGGTGGGGTGGATGTCATTTTTTTTTTCTCTGAGCATAAGGATTCAGGTTGTTTATCATTATTGCGGTCCCCTGGGTTGTTGGTAACTGAAATATCATTCTCTGGAGTTGTCTCCTGTTGTTCTGGGTGGGCAGGTGTCCTTCTATCCTGATCTTTTTGTACCAGATTATCCTGATCCCAGCCCTCATTTTTATTTAGTCTTGCCCATGGGCATTGATAAAATGTATGCCTAGATTCATCACACAGATTGCATTTAGATATCCTCTCATGATTAATGCTAGCATTTCCACAATCCCCACACAGTGCACATTTCAGCCTGTCACAAGTAC
Source organism: Neoceratodus forsteri (assembly GCA_016271365.2). NCBI lineage: Eukaryota > Metazoa > Chordata > Ceratodontiformes > Ceratodontidae > Neoceratodus > Neoceratodus forsteri. Next base: position 553,476,991 of record CM057458.1, read on the forward strand.
TGTTCAGGTCTGTTCTTGCCCCACACTTGTAACAGGCCTTTGGCTGACCTGTGTAAAAGCAAATACCCCTATCTCTACCAAGAAAACAATTTATTTGGTAGATGTTGTATTTCTGAGTTTACTTGAAACAGCTTAACTCAGACAAGGCACTTGGATCCTGCAAGACAGGCCACCTGGATCCTCCAAAGGTCCCGACCCGGGAGGTCGTGAGGGCTGCCGGACCTGCCCTCCCCCACCCCCAGAGCGAGTCTGCAAGACAGGCCACCTGGATCCTGCGAGGGTCCTGACCCGGAGGTCATGAGAGCTCCAAACCTGCCCTCCCCCACCCCCCAGAGTGAGTCTGCAAGGTAAAAATGCTGAAAGAGCCTACGCCAACCTATGGTGTGCTGCATTCCTTACTGAAATCAGTGTTTTTTACTGAAAGGCAAGCCAGAGTTTAAATTAAAAACAATTTACCCTGCAATAAGCAGATGCATGAAAGCGCCTTTCTCCTGGGACTACGAACTTCTTCAGGCCTTGCATACTGCAACGTGGGGTGCTCCACTGCCTAGGAGCTATGTGCAGAATTGGCCCTGCCAGCTGCTCCGGCTGCCCCACCACCCCCCATCACCACCACCCATGGTCATCACCGCGTTATATACCTCTCATCACATGTTGTGCAAAAACGAATCAGCCCACTTTGCCATTTGCAGGCTATACTTATTCACCACTAGAGGCCTCCTCACTTTTATCTGCTTTTAAATTGAACAATCCTGACAGCCTACAGCTATTGTATGAGTTGCCCTTGCGTTCCTATCCAAGCCTTAGAACTGCTGAATTGCTACTTCCCCCACCCCCAAAGCTATCCCAGATCTCTTCTAAGAGCGCTGCCAAGCATACCCAAAATCTAGCCCTGTCCCCTGGTCTCTGCTACTACTGACTAACACTCTACAGGGTACTATCTGGGTAGTTCAATTCTCTCCACCCCTGACCTGACGATTAGCGTGGGTCCCCAAACTGCTCCCTAAAGTGCACTGCATTGTCCTTCTTCTAGCCAGCACCCGGCCGAAAGCGCCCACACTGTGCCAACTCTTGCTGACCTTGGCCATGTTGCCTTTTCAGTTGGGATCCTTTCTTCACTGGAGACCTCATGCACTCCCTCTGCTTCATATGGCTAGGGCCATGGCTCCACTTCCGCAGGCTGGGAACTTAGCCTGTTGCCAAGGTCCACCAACAACCCGTACTCCTTCAAGCCCCCCTCAGCCTGGCTATCCGGCAAAGGCTTAAAAATAGCACACCTCAATATCCGCAGCATCCTCCAAAACTTAGCTGAACTAATGGCCTAGGCAGCCCACTACAAGCTGGACATTATGGGCATCATGGAAACTTGGCTGAAGCCTCGCATTCCAGACTCCACGTGTGCCCTCCCAGGCTATAGCCTCATCCGGTGGGACAGAGCAGGCAGTAAGCATGGAAGGGTGTGCTCCTATACTTTAGGGGGCACCTTAATGTGTCTACAGTTTCTCAGTCAGCCCCTGAATCCCCAGCCTGTGAGTTCCTTCACTCCCTCCTCCTGCTTGGGAAAACTAAAAAGGTGCATCTTGTCTGTGCCTGCAACCCTCAAAAGGGTGGTGTTCAAGGACTCTCCTCACTACTTGACCACTTCAAAGAAAAGGTTGGCTCAAATGAGCTGCTAATCCTGGGTGACCTCAACCTCAACTGGCTTGGGCCAAATATCAAGCAATACAAGCCTCTTCTCTCAGGCCTTGCCCTCAGCCAGACCATCACAGGACCCACAAGGATCTCCTCCCAGGGGAACAAAGGGTCACTAATCAACTGGATACTGAGCAACAGACTGAACAGAATTGTCCACTCAGGAATACTCCCGGATGCCATCTCAGATCACTCTCCAACCTACTGCATTTGGGGCACCTCCTCACCCAAAGTCCCCAGCAGAGAGATCCAGATGAGGGACTATTCCAAACTCATCCTCAATGACTACCTCGAGGATCTACAATGTGTCGACTGGTCTAGGGTCACTGCCACAAATTACCCTGTTGCAGCCCTTGATCATTTCCTTGCAGTATTTGTCCCCTTACAAAACAGGCATGCACCCCTTACAAAAAGGAGGGTCAGGGGCACTGTCATGAAGTGGCTCCATGGAGGACTATTCACCCTCATGAAGCAGAGAGACAAATGCTGGTGAAACACAAGATCTCCTGCTAAAATAATGACCTCCTCAAATATCAGCGGCTCAGAAACTCCTGCAAGAGAGTCATACGAGCCACCAAGAGTGAATACTGCAACTCTGCCCTGCTAAACTTGGCCTATAACCCCCGGCGCTTTTGGAAAAACGTCAAAAACCTAGTTGGAAGGTCCACCAAGGAAACGAGCGCTGACATGACTGTCGGAGGGACTAACTGCAATAACGCCCATAGTATTGCCACTGCATTTAACTGCATGTTTTCAGACCTGCCTGCTCCTCCATCTTCCCAACCCCCTGCCCCTAAACCCCTGGATGTGCACCCCCCAACCGCCATTCTACCTTAAATGGATCTTAGTTCAAGAGACCCAAGAACTCCTAGCCGGTCTCTCCCACCGCACGGGGGCAGGTCACGACAGCCTCGAACCAAAGCTGCTCAGCTTGGGTGCTACCTTCCTCGCCCAGCCAGTCACTCATATATTTAACTCTTCTCTTATCTTGGGAATCATACCTGATGTATGGAAGGTGGCCAAGGTTGTCCCAGTTTATAAACAAGGTGACCCCAAAGATTTGAAAAACTATTGCCCCATCGCCATACTCTCTGCTACCTGTAAGCTCCTTGAAAAGGCGGTTGCCTCACAACTCTCCCACTTCCTTCAGGGTTATGCAGTTCTCTCCCCTGCTCAGCACGTCTTCAGAAAGGGGCACAGTACATCGACTGCATTTGCCGTGGTTACCTCTGAGATCAGATCCGCGACTGACCAAGGCAAACTGACCGGAGCCATCTTCATTGACCTCTCAAAGGCCTTCGATCGGGTTGACCATTCGCTCCTCCACTCCAAACTTCATTCTCTCTGACTCTCCCCTGAGCCCTTGCCTGGTTCTCCAACTACCTTGGGGGAAGGCAGCAATACACCTGCTTCAACTGCGCCCTCTCTGCCCTCTCAACTACTAACTGCGGGGTCCCCCAGGGATCCGTCCTTGGACCCATTCTGTTTTCCCTATTCATAAATGAACTGCCCTCCATTGCAACCTATGGGCACCCAACTCTATACGCGGATGACCTCGTCGTATTGTCCAGTTCCCAGGACATTACTATCATCAACTTCTGACTTAACGCAGACTTCGATCTTATCTAGAACTGGCTTGAGGGGCATAAGCTCACCATAAACCTGGACAAGACCAAGGCCATGCTCTTTGGTTCTGTGTCCAAAACTGCTTCCCACCCTGCTCCTCTAACTATCCATGGAGCGAACGGCTCCATCCTGCTGGTCATTGACTCCACAATGTATCTAGGAGTTACCCTTGATCCACGACTGGATCTCACCAAGCACCTTCGGAATATATGTAAAACCACAAACAGCAAGCGTGGGCTTGCCTACAGAGCCAAAGATTGCCTCACCCCAGCTGCACGGCTCGTCATAGCCAGGGGGATACGCCTTACCACGATTTGCTATGGGCTTGTAGCCTTTGCCCCAGTCCTGAATTCTAGCCTAGCAAAATGGGATACTGCTTATAACAACATATGCCACTTCGCACTCTCTGCACCTCGCCTCATGTGTCACTGTGAGCTGTACTCTCGGCTGGAGTGGCTCCCCCCTGAAAAGCACCGCACCTTTGTCCTTGACAACTTCGTAGATAATATAGTTAGAATAGCTACTCCTTCTGCACTTGCTCTCCCCCTCAAATATGGAACCCCTGCCTACCACTTAAGATCTAGTGCTGCTCAGGTCTGCCTGATCCCTAAGACCCGCACTCTCACAGGTGACCGGGCCTTCTCCGTCCATGTGCCTAGACTATGGAACTCTCTTCCCACTCTAGTTCATGCCTCTTCCTCCCATCCCTGCTTCAAAACTTCCATATGGAACTTCCTCAAAGTGGCCTCTGCTTGTCTATGTGCTATATAGACCCAGAAAAGTCTCTCCCTCACCCCCAACCCCGATTCACTTGGGAGTCTGTGAGCTGACACACTGGCCACTGTTACTCTCTGATGATATCCAGCATAAGGCACTTTCCACCCTTCTATTGGAGAGGTGCTCCTGTCATATCAGTACCAGCTTCTAGCTGCACTATTATGACACTCTCTCTATCTCATGATAGGCCCTCATGTCATGCAAACACATGCCCATACTTTCATTTACTTTGATGTATTCTTTGCCATGATGTTTCCTGCTATTATTCTGCCTCTCAATACTGTTATATATCTTGTTGACATACTGCCAATTCTCTGCCATGATGTTACCTGTTGTTACTCTACCTCTCAGTGCTGTTATGTAACCTGTTGACATACTGCCTACTTTACTGTTTTATAGCCATGTGTACCGTTTGCTGTTCCACCCCCTTGTTAGTGGGCCTGTATGATACCTTGACTCTGTATTATGTTTCTTAAGTACCCTGTAACCTCCCGGGTCGCACCTGAAAATAGGCACTTGTTGTCTTGTGTGCTTACCTGGTAAACAAAAGCAAATAAATAAATAAACTCTAAAGCTTCATGTCCCTGTCCAAATGCCCTCAGAATCTATGATAGGGTCTGGGGGTCCTAATATAGTGTATCTATTTTAGAGACAATAATAGATGTTGCTCATGTTAACCCCCCTTATTCCTAAACATAACCATAATGTTTTTCATTTAAGGTTTTGTTAAAGGAATGGCATAAAAAGGAATCCATAAAGGGGATGTTTTCACAACATTGTACTTAAACTAAAATCTTTCTAGTCCCATGTTTGTTTTAAAACTGATTTTGTAAGTGTCTTCTCCTGACACATGGATTAAGGCAGAAATATCAGCTGCAACAAACTTTTATCAGTCTGCAGGTGACATATATCCAGTCCGGGTGTTCAGGCAGTCCCGCTCTATATTTTAGTCTCACAGGATTTTTCCAGGGGCTTGCTCCAGTTTATTTTGAAACAAATCTGAAAACATAAGGCCCCTGCTGTTGCTTGTTGCCCCCTGTGGAGTGGAGTCCGATGTTAGCTGGGGAAGGCCTTCAGAAGTTACATTTTCATCAGTAATCTTGGTGGAAATAATATAGTTTGATGGAACAGAGGTTCTTTGCAGAGTAGTAGTTATTAGTTCATGCATTGGTTCTTGTTCAGCACTTTTTTTCTAATCGTGTCCCTGCTGAAGTCACTGGCTGTTGTTCATCTTGTATTACTTCACCTAGTTTTCTTTCAGTGTTTGTTTTGTTTTGGAGCCCCATTGTTTTTATCAGTATTAATTGTTTGTACCTGTTTGTGGAAATCTGATTCTTTGCAATTCTCTGGCAACATTGTAGAATCTTGCTGCACAATTTGTAAAGTGGTCCCCGAAGCTGGAGCCCAAGTCCTGTGCTGCAGTGTTCTCGGTGAAGCTACATGTGTTTTTAAGCTCTCTTGGAGTCTGCTGTTGCATACCATGCCAGGTCTGGTATCCATTTGCCCTTCTCATCTTTAATTTAGCCATCATTTAGCAGTGCCTTACTCGGTATCCAGTCATTGGCCAAATCACACACTGAGGCTTCCTTTGGGATAGTGAACTGTTTCTGAATGTGTTGTGTGGTTGTCAATCCTTGTTTGTCTAGTTTCTGAGCACTATCAGCAGTGTTCAGCTGACTGTCAAACCATCTGAGATTTTTGGGGTCTTTTCCCCTGTCCCTATGGTGTTCATCCATTCTTGTTGGGTAGTGACCTGTAAACTCCCCTGGTCTTCATGTGGAATAGTCATCCTTTCTTCCTGTTGAGTATTATTTATCACAGCCTCTGGAATGGTTATTGATGTGTATGGACTGTTATCCATAATATTGGGTGCCCTGGCGGGTGCTCCCCCATCTCCCGTTCCCATTTCTCCTTTTTGCGTTTCCATTGCTTTGTGCTCTTCAGGTAGCTTTTTACTGCTGCTCATATCCACACACATACCATCCTCTTGCATTTCTTTGGCTGGGGTAGAGGGCACAAGACCAATCTGCAACGCTTTCACCTCCATCTCCTCCTTTCTGGGATCCTCCATCTTGGAAAGTGAGCAGACAGCACCCCTTGTCAAGAGTAGGGGAATTTCCCCAATGTCCTGACAAATATTCCCCTTCAGATAAACAACAGTTCATACAATTGTCCAATTTGTTTGGATCTTGCTGTTAGAAATAACTACCACTACACATTTATAGTCACTTCACTAACAGTGTCTTACTGCTTGTAAAGCACTTTGGAATACAGAGTGTATTAAAAGTGCTACCGAAATGCTAATTATTCTTTCTCTTCCTCCTCCTCCTCCTTCTTCTTCTTATTTCTCCTATTGGCTTGGCAGTTTTACCATCTAAATATGAAATCCCTCAAGTTTCTGAGAACCAAATCTCATATTGCCTCATCTCTTGTTTTCTCATGTATGCTTTGACAAGCTTACAGTCTACTACAGTCTCTTAAAACTAGCAGCCACCCTGCTAATTGCATTTCCTGTTTGCCAATGTATGCTTTCATGGTTGAAGTCCTGGAGGACTTCAACCATGAAGACATACTGTACATTGGTAAACAGGAAACTCTTATAAACTCTTAAAAGAGTACCAGTTGCCATAAATGCCTTTCAGTCTCAATTGCTATTTTTATGTTGCTTGCACGCATGTGCAAGAAACATAGTGCCATCATCCGAGTTTTCGGAGGTGTGGCACCCGTCTTCCAATTCAGTCAGTGTGTTTGCAGGCGCGGCCCCAGTTCCCCAATCACTACTGCAGCTGTCTATGAAGCAGTTGAAAATGCAGTGGCATACAGTTGAAAGGGAGAGCTCCGCTTCAGTGAGCAGAGCTCTCCCCCCCACACACACACACGCAAGCATGCATATTGCATGCTGATGCGCTCCCTCCCCCACCACGCACACACCGTGTGGCCGACAGGAGTGCTCAATTCCCCGTTGGCTCCACGCCTCCCCCCACAAAAGCTGTCCAGGTGCCACGCTGGGAGCCCACCCCAGTGTGGCAAAAACTGTCATAGCTGATGGGGGTGCCCAATCCCCCATCGGCTCCACAGCTGGATGCCCCCCACCCAAAAACTTTCCAGATGCCACGCTGGGAGCCCACCCCATCGTGGCAAAGCTTGTTATGGCTGACGGGGTGCCCAATCCCCTGTCAGCTCCAGCCCCCCCAAAAAGTCTTTCCAGCCGCCATGCTGGGAGCCCACCCACACATGGCAAATGTCCCGCGGTCGCCTTAATAAAAAAAAAAACTTGTAAAGAAGAAAACGCCTCGCCTTCCCCACCCCCCACAACCCGCACTCACCCACTGCGCACCTGCCTCCCCACACCCCAGACCCCATACTTACCTCTGGAGCTCGGCGCGATGATCATCGGGTGGACCGGGAACATGTCTGCACTCTTCAAAGCCGACCACGAACAGAGAAATGCCGTAAGCTGTATAATGGAATAAATAGAGTTTTTCAACTTTGTTGCATATCTCAGGCATTTTGGGCCCAAATTTTCAACATGGGGTTTTTTGGACCCCTCCTCATGAGTTCTTGCACTGTCATGGCATTAATTGGGCCCGAAGGGTAATTTCCCGATCACTGTGTGAAATCACCTTTTGGGACCCATTAATGAAATGACACTGCCAGTGTTCATAAGGTGGGCTCTTAAAAAGCCTATATTGAAAATTTGGTGAAAAAATACCTAAAAATGACTGTTTTACGAGCGTGCGTTGCGCAGTTACTATGCACGCTTGCAAGTTTGTGAATTTTCAATATTTTCACTCCAGATTTTCAACATTGCCATTTTACCACACCTTCTTATGAGCAGTACAGCTGTCATTTTTCACATCTCATCCAAACTGTGTTTCCACCCATGTAGCGCACAATGGTGCAGTTGGTGTGCAAAATCAATTTTTGGGACACATTAAGAAAATCACAGTGACACTGTTCATGAGCAGAGGCCTTAAAATGGCTATGTGGAAAATTTGGTGAAAAATTTCCTAAAAATGACTGTTTTACGAGTGTGCGTTGCGCAGTTCCTACGCATCACTCGTAAGTTTGCGAATTTTCAATATTTGCACTCCAATAACTTCCAAATACCTAAACAGCACATACAAGCAAGCAACATTCAGCACTGACAAATGCTTGTTTATCAAAGTTCAGTATCTGGAGGTCTGTAGGCCAACCCAATTACAGTATGACTGCTCTGTGGTAGTAGTAGTAGTAGTAGTCTGCCACTTGTACAGTACTTCCTGCTGTTTATCCACAAAGTTTTTATAGTGTATGGTGGAATGCTGTTATGCTTGGAATTCCATGCCTGGAATATATCTGTTGTGCTGTAGTAGTGAAATCATTATGTTGTGATGTCACTACTGCAGCACAACAACTGAGAATGTTGCCACACAGCTGCTTTCCTCTATCAAATTGAGCTGGAAGCTATTTGTCTTTTTAACATGAACTTCCAAAAACAGCTGCAGCACAATGAATCTATAATTTGAGCCTGCAACCAACCCTCGAGTGCTCCACCAAAGTGCCAGTTCACTTAAAGGAAGTGGAGTGTCTGAAATGAGCATAGTCCATACACCAGAAAAGAGAATGTATGTGCATCTATACACAGACAAGCCTGTGTCTTCATCTTGAGTTTTCTATAGCAATCAGTTTCATTCTCAATGCAGACACAGGCTTGTTGTGTGTGGCTGCCCATGCATTATCCGTTATATACTACTATCTGTGCCCCAGAATTCTAATTCCTTCTTGGTTTTATTGGTTTCCTAACATAAACGATGACAGCCTCCTCCCCTTTTCTATTTTCTATCCCTTCCAAGTACTGTACTTTAGAACTTTTCAGATTCCCCCTCCCCCCCACCAGGATCTGCCACTACCCATCCGGTCTCTGTTATCCCCATACTGCCTGCTTCTTCCTTGTTCAGCAGTTCTTCAAATTCCATCATTTTCTTTCTTTAAACTTCTTGCAGGAATTAGTATGCATTGCAAGCTCTGACTCTTTTTATTAATACCATTGTTTATCCTTTTTTGTCTTGCTGCTTTAAAGAACCTGTCTCCCTTCTCAGTAAATGTCTTCCTGATCCACTCTTTCTTAAATACTAAAAAGTAATACTTTATTGCACAAAAATTAAATTAATCAAACATGTTATCATTATGTATGACACTTTATTAGATATTTAATTTACATTAGAGCTATGATTAAAGTTAAGGATGGGACTACGATGTGATGCTTCAGAAGTTGCTTGTGTTTTTTTCTGTAAAAATGAACCACATTTTTTCCTAGTATTTTTTTTAAATATTGGGTTAAAGGTGCTCTTCCAGGTTTGTCCTGGGAGAAGAGACATAGGGGTACCAAAGAAGCACTGAAAGACAAAGTACAGTAAATACAATACATTGTTTCAATAAATTATTCATACATTGAATACAAGTACTTTTGAACAGAAACATAGAATTTGATGACAGATGAAAATCAATGGTCCATTGACTCTGCCTTAAATATGTTACCTTACCTCATTGACCTACTGTCCTGGTGGGCTGTTCCCTTTCCCCCCACTACCCCACCCTCTAACCCCTGCTACCTACATGGGGACCATGAGTCCCCTTGCCCTGTCTGAACCATTTTCAGGCTCATTAGGTTATCTGCCTCCACCACTCCTACTAGCCATCGGTTCCATGGTTCTACTGCCTTCTCAGTGAAGTAGAACCTCCTCAAGTTTCTCCTGAATTTGCCTCCCCAGCAAACCCCAGCCATGTCCCCCTAGTGAAAGCATCTCTATTTCTTATAGACAGGTACTTACTATTTGCCTTATTTATACCCCAGAGGAATGCATATGTTTCAATGACATCTCCCTGCTCCAGCTGGGCCTCCAGCAAATACATGTTTAGGGCCTCCATCCATTCCTCTAGGGATCTACCTTGTTGTTCCTGGATCACCTTTGCTGTACCTACTCTAGCCTATGGATGTTCTTCCTCAAGTGAGGGTTCCAGAACTAGGTACAGTACTCCAGATGAGGACTTACCAGGGACCTGTTCAGTAGCAGAACCAATGTCCTTTTACCATTGTCAAACCCCTTTCCTATATAGCCCAGCATCCACAATGCCTTGCTATATGCTTTGTTGTGTTGTCTTGTTAGCATGAGGGAGACCCTGACTATGACCTTTAATCCCTCTCCTTTGCTGTCCAGTCTTTCTCCTCCCATCCAGTATTCTGTGTGTGGATTTTGTCTGCCTAACTGCATTACTTTGCTCTTCATGGCATTGAACCTTAACTTCTAGACCTTAGACCATTTCCTTAGACTCGCCTCTGAGACTGGAAGATTGGAAGGTGGTGGGTTCTAGCCCCACACCAAGAATGTGGGATAAATCCCAATTGTGACACTGTAGATCCTGGTTGATCAGGGGAGGGCAGTGGACATGGCCTATCTGGACTTCAGCAAGGCCTTTGACACTGTGCCACATAGAAGACAATTATGCAAACTAGGGAATATGGGTGTGGACAGGATAGTAGTGTGGTGGGTAGGTAACTGGCTGGGTGGCAGGACACAGAGGGTGGTGGTAAATGGCTGTCACTCCACAGAGGGAAGAGTGACCAGTGGAGTACCACAGGGATCAGTGCTGGGACCGGTCCTTTTCAACATCTTCATCAGTGACATTGCGCAGGACCTAGAAGGCAGAATTTCACTGTTCACTGATGACTCAGAGCTCTGTAACAGAGTAGACGCACCAGAGGGTGTAGACAGAATGAGAAAGGACCTGCAGAAACTTGAAGAATGGTCAGGGGTTTGGCAGTTGAAATTCAATGCAAAGAAGTGCAAGATAATGCATATGGGACACAAAAACCCTGGCACAATATATCAGTTGGGGGGTGAGGATATAGCATGCACCAAGCAGGAAAGGGATCTTGGGGTTATCATCTCTGACGACCTCAAGGTAGAGAAACAGTGTGACAAGGCAGCAAATAAAGCAAATAGGATGCTGGGATGCATAGGCAGGGGCATCACCAGCAGGAAAAGGGAGGTCATGATTCCACTATACAAGACACTAGTGAGGCCCCACCTGGAGTACAGTGTACAGTTCTGGAGACCTTACCTACATAAGGACATAGACAGAGTAGTGAAGATTCAGAGGAGGGCAACAAAGATTGTACATGGATTGCATCACAAGTCCTATGAGGACAAGTTGAAGGAATTGAATAAGTAGTCCCTGGAGGAGAGGAGGGAGAGAGGGGACATGATAGAGACATACTAGTATCTTACAGGGAGGAACAGGGTGCAAGAATGCACTATTTTTCAGTGAAAAAGATGTTCCAGGACTAGTGGGCATGGGATGAAGTTGAAGGAAGGACAATTTAGATGAAATATGAGGAAGACTTTCTTCACAGAATGGGTGGTGGACAAGTGGAACACCCTGCCTGAGAAAGTGGTGGGGGGGCTGAAACAATCAAGGGATTTAAGAATGCATGGGATAGACATAAAGGAATTCTTGAGGTCGAGGTAAGGGGCAACAGACTTCTAGGAAAACATAAACTGAACTTACAAGCTTAAATGGGCAGACTAGGTGGGCCATAGGCCCTTATCTGCCAACACTGTCCATGTATCTATGTAGTACATCCAGAGAGGGGTACTGCACTCCTGAGGTGCCGTCTTTCAGATGAGATGTTAAACTGAGGTCCCATCTGCCTGTTCTGCTGGTTGTTCAGGTGGACGTTTAAGATCCCATGGCACTTCTCAAAAAGAGTAGGGGAAGTTTTTAGTGTGAAAAATCAAACAATACATAAAGACAGTAATTCACCATTTACATATACAACTATGATAAATTCTAAGAGTAGGCAAATTTTTTATTTAAATCAAAATCAGCTATATAGAAATAAAAAGGGAGGGGTTTTAAAAGAAAGCAATACTGAAAGTTAATTCTTCACTTCAGATATGAAATACAATAAATAAGAAAAAGGGAGAGAAAAAATAAGAGATAAAAGGGAAAAGGGGGATGGGGAGAGGGGGGATATTTATTTTAAAAAAAGCATAAAATTAAGCACAACAAACAAAAGGAATCCAAAAGCATAAGATTAACAAAAGAAAAGAAAAAATATCCAAACTGACAACCAAAAAAAGAAAACCAAAAGGGGGGAGGGAGACAGACCAGCCCCCAAAAAAAGGCACAATTCAATTCATAATACTTCAAACCCCCAAATTACGGTATCGTATAACAAGACATGTTCCATATCTTAAGGTGGCTTGTAGATCCAAAAAAATAGGCCCATCATTTCTGCAATTGATTAGGTTAGGTTTTCTTTAAATCTAAATAAAACACCTCCTGTAAAGCAGAATCCACCAAAGAAAGAATTGATGAGTAAGACATCTGAAGCTGCTGTAGCACCAATTTGCATCTGGCTTGCCACAGATATAATTTCAAACATGCCAGAAAAACTCATAAAGTGCTGATGTTATACAGTACTTCCGTAATGGCCCTGTAAACTCACCTAAGAACAAGCATCCATTAGTGAGATGTTCTAACTACGGAAGCTTCCATTTCTGGGCAATATATTCCCCAAACCCTTTACTAAAAGTACATTGTAGAAAAAAAAGTGTTCCAATGTCTCTGTCTCCACAGCACATTTCAGGAAGGGACAAGAATGCTCTGATATGGCTTTGTGCTTATGGTTCCATTGCACAGTCAACCTACCATAAGCACAAATCCACACCACATTCCACATTCTGTCTGAGATTCAAGGATCCTGCAGCTGGCCTAGGACCAACTGCTGTTTCCCCATCAGACTGTTTTTAAAGTCTGGTTCGGATATACAGGTGGTCCCAAATATGGAATCATGAAGTGTTTTCTGACCTAATTAAATAATATCCTTCCTCCCCACCTTCCACTTAATAATTTTTTGAATAGACGGTTTTAAGAATCCTGGGACAATGAGGTACCTCATCAGATTTGGGGTTCATTCACCCACCAGGATAGGTAGGGACCCATCATACTTCTCAATCAAACATTCTCCAGAGATAAAGGCTCCTGAAATACCAACTTAAAGGAACTGGTCAAGAAAATGGTATGGAAAAATAACACTGGGTGTATCATTCCTACTCCACCCATTGCCTTAGGAAGATAAAGGAAATCTCTTTTAATAGGATTCTATCGACTCTTCCCAAACATCTGGAAAAATATACTATATAAAGTGGTTTCTAGCTGAGTCAGTACAGGGAACACATAGCTGATATGTAGTAAAATGGGAACATTAAATTATTTAAGGATCCACACTCTCTTAAACTTTGAAAAAGGTCCTGACTTCCACCGTTGTACTTTACCTATTCAGGACCCCAATTTCTCGGTCCAATTAAGAAAGGCCATGTCACCAATGCCAAATTTAATCCCCATAATCTTGATAGGGCTCGACACTATAGAAATTCCACCGATAGTTAAACCCATAGTGTTACATTCCTGCAGAGAGAGCCCTACACTCTTATGCAAAATACCATAATATCCCTGATGATCCCTAAAGTCTTTTGAATTTTCTTCCCAGATAGGGAACAAGTCTGAAATGGGTGTATCAAAGTTTGTGCCACTAGCCGTAACCTTTTCTGTAAAATAACCATTAAGATTTTAAAATCTGAATTTAGCAAACATATTGGTTTCCAATTCATAATTAATTAAACCTATAGAAAAGGAAGAAGCTATACCAACTTGTGCAAGTAAATAGAAATGGAATACATGCATTAGACAATAACTTAAAACCTCAGCATATAATTTATAAAATTCATTGGGCAAACCATTTTTACCTGGAGACACCCCGGTTTGAGAGCCTGAATAACCTCAAGCACTTCCTGTCTAGTAATTCGATGGACCAACTCATGTACATCCCATTTAGATAATGGCAGAACTTGAATATCTGCCAAAAAATCTGCAATAGGTCCTGCAGGAATCTCTTGTTCTGCAGATACTCCCTTTAAATGTGTCATAACTTCCTGCATAATCCCCCTTCCAAAAGTGATTAGAGTACCTGAAGGAGATAATAAAGATGAAATTTGTGAATTATGTCTTCTATCTTTATATGCTTCACACGGATCTACGTAAGGTACCTTCTGTGTACCGAAAGACATAGCTGCATCAAGTGTAGTAGCTCTATTATATTGGTACAATTGCATTTCTTTTTTAAAGCTCGAAATTTGATCAGAGAAATCCTGTTGCTCTACATAAGTAGCTGTATATAGTGGGCCGGATATTCAAACTGCGCTATTTTGTGGTGCAAGCCCTTGCGCTGCACAAAATAGTTTAACGAGGGTAATGGCTGGAAGCGATGCTCAAAGGAGTTCGGCTGTGAGCATCCACTGAATATCTCCACCGTCATGCGCAGTGGAACTTGTGCCACCGCAAGTGGTCAGAGTGGAGCATTCAACTTGCGATGGTGCAAGTACCATTGCGCCATGCGCAAATTTCCGATATTCAAAAGGTGACATGCAAATGGGGCCATAATTCATGCAAGGTGCAAGGGGGCCATTTGCATCTGTTTATGGCCCCATTTGCATTCCATTAGCATGCAGGTGCACTGATCCCCAAGGACTTGCACCTGGCTCCCTGCCAGGCAGCAGCTGTCGGGGACTGACACCCTGCAGCCTGATCGCGGGCAAATGTGAGTGAATTCCCTCCCCAACTGGCCCGATCATGGGCAGCGTTTAATCACCCCCAACAGCCCGATCAAGGGCATCAAAGTGTTTCCTAACATATCCCTGGTGGTCCAGTGGACCGACAAGCCCGATCGCGGCCGAAGAGGTTTGAAACCCCAGAACGATCCCTGGTGGTCCAGTGGACCGATAAGCCCAATTGCAGGCTGAAGAAGTTTAACCCCCCCAGAACGTATCCCTGGTGGTCCAGTGGACTGATAAGCCCGATTGCGGCTGCATTATGTTGTGACACCCCCCACCCCAAGACCATATCCCTAGTGATCTAGTGTCCCCCATCCCACCACTCTATGAAGCCCCACCACCATACTCCCCCCCCAGCAGCCGGCAGGTGGCAACATCCCACCGCCTGCCACCCCATTGCCGCCACTGACTGCCCGGTGAACTGCATGCCTGGTGCAGAGCAAGAGCCAATGGACATGCAGCCCATAGCTTTATACAAGGCAGTCCAGATATGTGAATGAATTCGCTCATAAATCTGGACTGTTTTGTATAGTATGGGCTGCACGCCCATTGGCTCTTGCTCTGCACCACGTGGTGCAGTCTACCGGCAGCAGTCGGTGGGGTGGCGGGTGGCAGGTGGTGGGATGCTGCTGCCCCGCTGCAGGGGGAATGGGGTGGTGGGCTTCGTGGGTGGGTGGGTGGGGGACACTAGATCACAAGGGTTATGGTCTTGGGGTTGGGGGTGTTGCAATATAATGCAGCCCGCGATCGGGCTTATCGTCCACTGGACCACCAGGGATACATTCTGGGGTCAACTTCTTCAGCCCGCGATCGGGCTTATCGGTCCACTGGAACACCAGGGATATGTTCGGGGTTCAACTACATCAGCCCGCGATCGGGCTTATTGGTCCACTGACCACCAGGGATATGTTTGGGGGAACTTTGCTGCCCGCGATCGGGCTGGTGGGGGTGGTTTAAGCTTATGCCCACGATTGGCCAGTCGGGGGAAGGGGGACTTTTCTGCTTTTGCCCGCGATCGGGCTGCGGGGGGGGGCACAGGGAGTAGGTTGAGGGCCAGCCACAGGTGGATGCTGCTGTGTTGTGCCCTGCAGTGCGGCAGCTCACCTGTGGGTGGCCCTTGACTTACTCCTTTTTTTTGGGGGCTCAAAGTTGTGCAGGCGCAGGTTGGGGGTTGCACCTGCAGAACTCTGCACAGCCTGGCTGAATATCGGGCTGTGCAGTTTATGCATGGTTCCTCCCCCTTCAGTTCAGCATACATTCATTTGCATTGCGCTGTTGCTCAGCATGTTTTCAGTGGCGCAACTGCCTCCTGCTGAATATCGCAGAATGGTGCAATTTCGGACTTGCGCAGGTGCAACCCTATTGCGCATGGAGCAACCCTTTTGAATATCCCACCCAGTATATATTACTGATCTCTTAATTTTAAATATTTATACAAATTAGACCTAGCCTTCTGTTTCCCATAATAGATCAACCATCCCTTAATTTCAAGTTTAAGCTCCTCCCACCATTTGCCAATATCGTCATAAACCAGTAAAATGGATACTTTTGCATAAAAATAGTCAAAATCTTCAGGTCAACCTTGTGATCTTTAAGAGCAGTAATATTCATCTTCCAGCTACCAAATGAATGCACATAGAGTGGATCAAAACTTAAAATAGACTTCACCAAAAGATGATCTGACAATTCCATGGGCAAAGCAACTGTGTCAAATATGGACAACTGTTTGGGAAATGAAAAGATAATCTATCTGACTTGTAAGAGTACCCTTCACATAAATATATTTTAGTTCTTGTTTAGCTGCTAGAGAAGAATCTTTAAGTTCAGCTAATGACACAAACTTCTTGAAAGCATGGGAATCAGACTAAATGTCCTCTCCTTTAGCCTGTCAGTCTGAAACATCTAGGGTAACATTGAAGTCCCCCCCCCATGTGTACATTTTTTGTCTTTACCAAATAAGGCTGCATTTGATTAAAAAGATCTATCCTGTCCGACTTAAATTGTGGGCCATAAATGGAAATGAATCTACTTGGTTTAGTTAACCATAAGCCATCCAAAATAAGAACCCTCCCTGGAATCAAATCAATTAACCTTTGAAAAAAGAAATCCTTCCCTTAAAATAATGATCCCACCCCATCAGCTTTATCCATACCGAATGACTAATAAGATGGCCCCCAAACCCAATTCCATCATGCAGATTCCATCATCTGACATGAATCCATCCAAGTTTCCTGCAAAAAAATAATGTCCAATTTTAAAGTGTGCAGGAAGGGAAACAATGCTGTCCATTTCTTAGCATTTTTAGTGCTGCAGACATTCAATGTGGCTATAGAAAAGGTGCCCATCATGCTGGTTTCAGAAAAACTACATCTTTCATCTGTTTATCTTTTTCTTCTTACTGTCAATAATAGAGCATTCTGGCAGTAGTTCAGCTGGCTCTTATTTTCCAGACATGGAGGAAGTGTCTGATACCATACCTTCACCATCTGTATCACCATCATTAACCTGAGGTAATATCACATAATGATTTTCCAAGTCCAACTCACCATGTTGAGGTTTTGGGTTATTAATTCTTGCACTCCTGCACCTAGTAGCTGGTACTGACCACTGGGGGGTGCATGCTCCCCTCATCACCAGGACCTTCCATCGGAATGTCAGAAGAGACATCCTGTACTGCTATATCAATCACATTCTCTTACTGGGCTGTTCAAAAGGTTGTGCCCCAGTTGCTGTCTTCTCAGGCTGATGGTCCTGGGTGACTTCAGTGCCTGGGCTGATGATGAACTTTCACAATTTGGACAACACTTCCTCTAATTGATGACATCTCTGGGCCTTACACAGATAGTTACCACTGCTAACCATAAACATGGTCACTCTTTTGACTTAGTCTTCCTCCCGGAGATCGAAGCCTCTGATCTGGGGGTGGAACCAGTTGGATGATCCGATCACTACACCGTGGGGTTTAGTTTAGTGCCCCCCTTTGTAGGTCTACCTCTGTGGAGATGGTCAGGTATCGCCCTTTGTGAGATGTTAGCGTTGAAGCTCTGGCAGCAGTACTCAACCTAGCGACCCTCCCAGTGGCAAACAGTGATCCAGAGGCCCTCATGGAGGCCTAAAACATGCCAATTTTGGCAGCCCTGGATGTCATTGCTCCTGTCCGTGTTCATCTTCTCTCCCTTTGCCCTCGGTCTCCATGGTTTGATGGGACTTTGAGGGAGGTGCAGTGACTAGGACAAAGGTTAGAGCATTGCTGGCAGAAATCCACCCTTGATGCCGACCACCTTAGATTTATGGACCATTACTAAGCCTATCAATCTGCAATCACCCTTAAGAAAGCAGAGTTCCTGTCCGGGGAGATTGCGGCCACTCAGAATCAACCAGCTCAGCTTTTTCACACTGTAGACAGACTGTGCAACCCAGCCTGTCTGCAAGTTTGAAAAGCCTTTTCGCAAGTAGAGTGTGATAACCTTGCTCGATTCTTTGCAACTAAGGTGGCTAACATCAGGGCGGTACTCCAACCAGCACACTCTATGGGCATTGCTTTGGATCAGCACGTGGTCACTGCCTCTCAGCTTTCCTGGAGTGCCTTCGACCGACCGGAGTTCATGGATGTCATGCAGATTTGTCCAGGGTGCACGTCCTATGTGCTGTAGTTTGGATCTGAGACCAACTTCCCGGATTTTGGGTTGTATTAATTCCATTGGTCCAGTCCTAGCATGGAGAGTCTGGTGCTTCTTGGAACCAGGTGAGTTTTCTAGCTCCCTGAAGAAGGCGGTGGTAACACCCATCTTGAAGAAAGCTTCTTTGGACCCCGACTGCCATGCGAACTACAGACCAATCTCAAACCTCCCCTTTCTAGGGAAGGTGATTGAGAAAGTAGTGGCTGTATAACTGGAGAACCATTTGACCATCCATGACATCTATGAACCTCTCCAGTCCAGTTTTTGAAAGAGGCATAGTACTTAGGCAATGCTGGTTTGGGTGCTCAATGATCTCCTGATGGTCAGAGATAGGAAAAACCATTCCATCTTGGTTCTTTTAGATCTCTCATCAGCATTTGACACTGTGGACCATGGGGTCTTGCTTGGTCACCTGAGGTTCATCTGCGGACTGTTGGGTACAGTCCTCAGGTGGTTTACATCTTTCCTCACGGGAAGAACTCAGAGAGTGGTGTCTGGGATTTTTTCCTTGGACCCAGTTTCTCTATCTTGTGGGGTTCCCCAGGGCTCAGTGTTGTCCCCCATGTTGTTTACAGTGTACATGCTGCCCCTCAGAGACATTGTAAGAAGGTATGGGCTGAGGATTCACTGCTATGCTGATGATACCCAGCTATACCTTTCTTTTGCACCTGACCAGGATGGAGCTGTTTCAGTTTTAACAACTGCCTCGCAGAAATCCAGGAGTGGATGGATTCAAGTTGGCTGAAGTTGAACTTGGAAAAGACTGAGGTGCTGGTTGTGGAACCGGCATGCTGGATAGGGGAGCCAGGGATTGGTTTGCCCTCTGGGCTTTTTCTTAGGGCTTATCACTCCTGACATCTGAATGGGTGTGAAACCTGGGAGTAATCTTTGATGAAGGGCTGACTCTACATGCACAGGTGTCAGCCATCATCAAGTCCTCTTTTTACCATCTGAGGAAAATCTCCAGGGTTAAGCACCTTGTTCCATCCGGTGATCTTCCTACACTGGTCCATGCCTTTGTGTCCTCACACTTGGATTATTGTAACTCCTTTTGCCTAGGGCTACCCAGGGTGGAAATCTGCTGCTTGCAGCTAGTGCAGAATGCAGCAGCCTGGCTTTTGATGGGAACTTCTCAGTCCTGTCATATTTCGCTGGTGCTACGCAGACTGCACTGGCTGCTGGTACAGTGGCGGATCAACTTTAAAGTCAGTCTTCTGACTGTCAAAGCCCTACATGGACAGGGCCTGGACTACTTGAAAGAGCTCCTGGTTCCTTACCGCCCTGGGCATTCATGCATGCAGCCCCAGTCCTTTGGAATTCTCTACCCCATCAGTTATGGGAGTGCATGACTGTAGAGGGATTTAAACAGGCCCTAAAAACATATTTGTGGCACCAAGCATTCAACGACTGATTTTTTTCTTTTTAATTGTATCAGTTGTTTTATATTATTTAGGATGTTGAAATGTTGATGTGTTATTTTAAACTTTGTTAGGCGCCTTGGTTTTTGAAAGGTGCCATAAAAATAAAGAGTATTATTATTATTATTATTCTCCACTACTTCAGTGTCATTACCAGTAGGCTGACCAGTATCTGTGGCTGGCTGTGGTAGATCTTGAGGGGAAGTAGTTTGCTGGGCTTTTTTAATAGGCTCATCTGGATCCATGCAATGGTGTTTATTGTGTACTGGCCATGGGAACTCTCTATAAATGTGGCCATATTCCTCACATAGGTTGCAGCGAGCATGATTTGAACATTTAGAACAAATATGGTCAAACTCACCACATATGTCACACCTCAAATGGTCACAAACATTGGATAAATGTGTTCTTGCTCCACATTTGTAACATGTTTTGGGCTGTCTGGAATAAAAGCACACCCCTCTGTCTCTGCCCCCAAAAAATCTGTTCAGAACGTGCATAATGCCATCAAAATTTTGGTGTAATTTAACTTTAAATTTCTAGTCCCCCCCCCGTCCATAGATATTCTGAATCTATAATCATTTCTGGTGCACTAAGGAGAATACACTGCTGCTGGAGCCAATGAACAATATCAGCAACAAGAACACTTTCATTACAAAACATAATTGTTACTATTTTAATGAACAGTTTTGTCAAGGGAATTGCTATAAAAGGTGACCGCAGGGGAGAAAACTTTGCTTGATGATATAAAAGCTAGAAACACTTCAAAGTATGTGGATGTTGAAAACCCACATCAAACACATCTTTCCCCGATATATGAATTAGGGTATAGATTTCAGACACCATAAATTGCATGTTATCTTTCAGTAGAAGCTTCCCCACATAGACCCTGTCCAGTCTCATCTCCAGACCCCCCTATACTGCAGTCGGACTGCATTCTGTCTGGGCAAAGGCTCTGTACAATTATAAAAATCAGAGAATTTTGTTTGATGGTGTGGGACCTGTTCCTGGGAGGGGGGAAGCCTCCCATTCTAGCATTGCTCCAGTTTCAGAAGCTGCCACAGCAGCATATGACTTTTGTCCTGCATTAGGTACAGTACTAGGCTCCCCAGCAGCAGTGTCAACAACAGTACCCTCTATTTCCACCAACAAAGGAAAAGTAGGGAGTTCTTGTCCAGAAACCATCGCCTAGTCGCTCAGAGTCATGTCTGAATTTAGAGCCCCCATGAGCACCTTCATCTGTCCAACAGCCAGTTTGTGCTGAGCAACTGACTGACCCATTGTCCCAGTCAGAAAAAAGTATTACAGACCCCCCATAGTCAAAATCATAGTATCAATTTCATTTACCTGCCATACAGAGCCCATCCCTGAAAAGTCATCCACAGAAGGTTCTGCACTCCCGGGTACTGTCTGATCCACACTGCCACTTGATATATGCTGAAGATCCCACTTGGGATCTGGAATCCAAGTTCCCTCAGGATTTTGTATCCAGCTGGCACCTTTCAGTGCCATATCAGTTGACCAGTCCTCTTCTGAAGGTGTAAAGTCTCGCAGCAGAGTTAGAACTCCAAACCCTGCTTTGATTTGTGCCGCTGCAGTGAGTGGCTCCCTTGGGGGCACATCTGTCATCTCGGGTGTCTCCTTGTGCATAACAGAAGTCTCCAAAGTTGGCAAAGCACTATCAGGCTGAGAATCAAGTTTCTGCTGCAAAGCTGGATCAGTAGGTGATGTTGTTTCTAAAATAAAAGTTTTCCTGGAGTCAGGAGGTGACACGCTATGAAGCTGTTTCCCAGACTGGCTTTCTTTTTCATGTACAGTTCCTCCTCCTCTGCCAGTATAGTTAATAGATAAGTCCTTCTTTTCTCAAGCTCGGAATTCAGTTTAGCTGTTTTTTGTGCAATTACCTCATCAGATATATGGGAGATATCCATCCTGTCCTCCTCTTCTGATAAGTGCTCAGAAAATACAGCATCACAAGTCTCAGGCTTCACAGTTTCTTCAAAGGAATCCACAGATTGGAATTCTGTATCACCGTCCTCCTTCGGGATAGTGGCAAGACCAGAGGACAGGACCACAGCCTGCTGCTCCTCCATCGACACTACCTCCTCTGACTCCTCCATCCCAAAAGTGGCCAACAGTACCCCCTTCTAAAAGTAGGGGAATTTTTTTTATTTAAAACTTCAAAAGAATCATAATACATTACCAACAATACTCCAGAACAAAAAACTGTAAATCATATCTGTATCAATGCACACATTCCTTTTTCCAAAGTATTTAAGCTTATTCAAAATAGTTAACCAAACCTTAACCTTTGATTGAAAGAAATTACATAGAAAATCATAAACTCATATAAATCCCCCCCCCCAACCCCACCCCTATAATTAGTGGAGTGTTCTGTTCAGAAAATTCAAAGAAAAAACAATTGAAATTATACCTCAAACATTTCTTAAAGCAAAACTGTAAAATAAAAGGTATAATTCATACATACAAGCCATATTTAAAAAAAAACAACACACCTATAAACTAAGGATAATACATCATACACAGCATTATATAAAAAAAAAACCTCTCCCCAATACATTTGCCACTTATCTGGTTTTAAATTTCGAAATTCTTGCTTCCTGGTTTGTAGAATCTCTGTTGTTATAGAACATAATAATTCTTGTTGGGAAATCAACTGCTTCTGTAGAACCAATCTACATCTAGCTTGCCAAATCCAAAGTAGAAAGGAAGCCATCAGTAACTGTACTTTACTTTCATTGAATCTGTACCAAGTAGAAAAAATATGACCTCGATACAATAAAGCAGGGGTTAAAGGAAGTTGCAATCCCCATTGTTCTTTCATTAAATCTCAAAAATCTATAATATAAGGGCAAACAAAACATAAATGATCCATACTCTCAATTATACCTACACAAGTATTCCTAGGGCACTCTCTTTCTGCCATCTCTTTATGCTTTTGCTTCCGTTTTACATTTACCCTCCCATGTACCCCCAGCCATACTATATCATTAAGTTTAACTGGAATTCTGGGGTCACCTAAGTATTTACAAATGCTGTTTTGCTCTGGGGTGGGCAAATATTCAAACAGGGACACTTGGAACCAAGTTTCAAGAATTAAATGATAAATGGCCTTCCAGGAAAGAGTTAAGACCTGTGTTACAGAAATTCCCCACAGCTTGATATAGTCAAAACAATACATCCAGGATAAATTTTACTTGGTCACTCTTTTGCTTTTGTGAGAAAAAGTATTACTGGACCATTGACACAGGATTTCTTGTAGGGATGATGTAGCCCATTTTATCCAAAACCTCTCATTCCACTTCTTCAAAGTAGGGCCTAGATTTGAATAAAGAAAGATGCTCCAAAAAAAAGCTTACTGGGTGCAGCATCCCCAGTCTTCCTTTTTTAATTGGTAAGTATGTGATTGCCCACTTTATTGGATTCCATTTACTCCCCCATGGACAGGAGAAGGAACAAGAATAAAGAGCAGTCTCCAATTTTTGTGGAACCAGGAACATTTTTTTCAATTGTTTAACCAGGTGAAACACACTAAGCTGAAAGCTTCATTACAGGTGCAAGCTGGGAGCACAGAGAAGTTAAGTGACTTGCTCAGGGTCACACAGTATGCAAGTGGGGGCTGTGGGATTCAAATCCAGGTATCCAGATTTGCAGCTCAGAGCTTTAAACCACTGCACTATACTGCCTCCTGTACCCAAACATATAACTAAGAAATAAAAATGTTAGAACCAAAAAGGTATTTTTCAAATATATTCCCTTCATTTTGCTCATATGCCATCTATTCTGACCCATAACCTTCCATTTCTCTTTTTCTAGCTGTAATGACCAATTAATTTCTGCCATATCCCCCAGGCCAAAGCAGATTCCCAATATTTTGCAGGGTTCAGTCTCAAGTTTTAGGGAAGCCACAGTATTACAATCCAGGGGTGGATCTGTAAGGGATAAAAAATGACTTGTTCAAATTCATTTTTGGATCAATATATTGTCACTTCACCTGAAGCACTATTTGCTACTGTCAAAATGATGTCATTAGCATATGACAAGATTTTAACCGGGGTGGAAATTCCATAATGAAGACCCTGTATCCTAGGGGATCTTTGCACAATCCGCAACAGGGGGTCTAAGGATAAGATATACAGAAGGGGACTAAGAGGGCACCCATAAGGTATACAGAAAGGGACTAAGAGGGCACCCTTGTCTTACACCCACTCTCATCCTACATGCCACTCCAACCCTTTTATTCTCATATGGGATGCTGACTGCCCCTTTATTTACCAATTGCACCCATTTAATGAAAATCTCTGGAAAATCCATATCCCCATAAAACAGCCCACAAGCTTGCATAATTCATACAATCAAAGGCTTGGGATTGGTCCAAACACAAAAATAACCATTGAGTGTCATGAGGCTTCCCTTTTTCATACATTTCCCTTATTAAAAATATTATGTCTGTCACATTTCTACCAGGAACAGAACATGCTTGACCCTGGCATATTATTGCTTCCAAACTGTAGAAAGCCTTTTCCCAGTAATTTGGTTAATAGTTTAAAATCCAAATTTAATAATGTTATTTGTCTCCAATTTAGTTGTAGTTTATCTCCTTTTTTAAAGAGAACAGTTAATTAAAGTTTATTCAAGTGCAAAAACAAAAGAGAAAAGTTAATAAACCCTCATACATATGGGGATGAATCTGATAATCATCTAAAATAGCCTGGTACACTGCTAATAATTCAGGAGATAAAAAATTCCATATAAATTTATAGATTTATCCAGGGAGCCATCAGAGCCTGGGGACACTCCATTTCTAAATTCTGATATAACTCCAGCCAATTCTTCTATAGTAAGAGGTCTCAATAACTGCAATTTTTGCTGTGTAGGTAAGTTTGGGAGCTCTGCTACTTTTATTAAATGTTTTATCTGATCTGAAGATGGGTTAGTAATGTTTTGTTGTTCTTGTGTAATGCTATCTAACACATTCATGATACCCTCATTCCCAGTTTCAATCACCTCCATATTGTTTTTTAATGCTGTAATCTGACAGCTATTTAACCTGTTTTGGCAGTCATCAAAATGGTTGGATTGTTTTTTGTTACCCTGGGTACCACATCTCTGTTCTGCCTCCAAGGAGGCTTGTCTAGTGTATTGAAAAAGGACCATCTCTTGCTTGAGATCAGATATTTGCTGGGTAAGATCTGCCGTAAATGTACTTTGTTCTGAAGGCAAGGTATGCAAATGGTTATGTAACTGCATATATGTCATGTTTCTGTATTGATTTTTCTTTGAGGTATGATGAAAAACATACTTTTGAATCATTCCACCACTCTATTGGGGAACTATACAAAAAAATACAGATTGTCAATCCAGACAGATAGTGTTTAGGTCTGAGATTATTTCAGGATCATGTAACAGGCTAACATTTGCCCTCCATAGACCTTTCTTTCCCTGGTTCTTTTGAGGGAGAAGCAGTCACAAAAATACCAATTAATGCATGATCAGACGACTCCATTGGAAAGGTTTCTATATGTGAAATTGGAAGCTGTTTTTGATATGAGCCAATAATCTATCCTAGTGGTTAGTTTGCCTTTAAAAAAAAAAGTATGTTCAGGGTATTGTCCTAAAGAGCCATTTGCATCTTTTAGATCAGCTGTTTTAATTAATTTTTGTAAAAAATGAGAATCACAGTAAGTTTTGTTCTGGGCTTTTGTTCTGTCTGTCTGAGATAAACCAATATTAAAATCCCCACCAAATAAAATGTCTTTGTCTGTGAATAAGAAAGGTTGTATTGCTTTTAATAGAGCTATTCTTGAAACCTGAGTCTAAGACCCATAAAAATGTATTAACCAGAAATTAGTGTTAGAAAACTCAATATCTAAAATTAGAATCCTCCCTGGTATTAAATCAATTACTTTTTAAGTTTAATATCTGGATTTGAGAAACAAACCCCCAAGCCACAACATAAGTCATCACTCATTGACCAGTAAGAGTCTCTGTGTACCCATGCCTTGCGTGTAAGTTCTATGTGTCTGGTGGTATGAAGACACATACTCTGTAATAGAAAAATATCATATGGCAAAGTAGATAGAATAGAGAAAGTCATCAAACATTTAACTTCTGACTTAATACTGTTGATGCTGAGGCTAGCAAGCTGTAAGTTCAGATGAGGAATAGAAAGGAAATTAGACCAACAGTTTCTTCATGTTGGATCTTGTTATTCTCTTCCCTTTGGGAATTCCCCTACTCTCCTCATCAGCACCTGAAACCCCTGCCACCACATCACTCTGTGCAGAGTGGACTGAGACATCTGAGTCTCCTTCATCCATTCTTTCCCCCCAACTTTGGAATATTTCAAATCTGTTTCCCATTTGAATGTCAGTTTCCATAGGAACTTTTGAATTCAAAGAATGCTGTGTCCTAGTTTTCTTCCTTTTCATTACAGTCTGAAATGGTGGATCAGATTGGACTGGCTGAACAGACTCTTGCTGTGCAGAAAGGGGAAGGTGGCATAGCTATTTCCAAACTATCCTGCTTGTACTTCTTCATCTGGACCAGTTTGTTGTGTTTCCCTAGACACAGGGAGTGGGAATCAGCTGATGTGGACCTAGCTGATGTACTAGGCTGCTGCCCACTGTGCTGGGATGGCCTAAAACATCTAGAGTCCATAGTTGTCTGTGGCCTTGAGACTTGAAAAGCCCTCTTCACTTTATTTAAATAAAAATCTTGCTCAGCAGTATCTGAAGAGTTGTGAGCAGTGCAAAGACAGGCTAGAAAAGAATCCTCATCGTCCTCACAGAGGTTACATGTTGGGGGACCATACAACCATTTCCAGAGTGGCCTAAGGCACCACACCTGAAACATTTTTATCTGGTCACAATCTATATTTAAGTGCGTTAGGGATCTGCAGTGGTAGCAGGATTTTGGTTAGCCCTGATAAAACAAAATCCCTCTGTCCCTACCCAGGAAAAAACAGTTGGATAAATGGCGAATCCCCTTATTAGTGTGTTGCAGATGAACCCTAAATTTCCACCCTCCAGTCTAGAAACCATTGTAGTCTATGATAGGATCTGGGATTCCTTCTCAGTCACAGCATTTCTCCAGCCATAAAATGATGTCATTGATACACACACACCCTCATTCCTAAACAAAATTGTGACCATCTAAGTTGTGGGCTTTTATATTGGAATCACCACAAAGAGGGCCCAAAGAGGAGAGTCTCACAAAGAATAATATCAGTTCCAAAATTTGTCTAACAGCAGGGCCGAACAAAAACTGATATCGAAGTTCAAATTCCCAGGAGCATGTATAAATGCATATATCTCAGCTAGGGTGAAATGTAAAGATTCTTTAATTAAACTGGACCACGCGTAATACCTGTCTGGTGGGAAGTGTAGGCCCCCCCGATACTTTAGCCGTACCACATTTTGACACTTAGCTGCCTGAGGGGATTGCCAAAATAAACTAGCATAAGTAGCAGCCCTTTCTTCAGAAGTTATGTCTGTGGAACAGGCCAGTCCAGAAACATTTTCAGTACCAGTTATATTTAAGGGAATACCTGTATTTGGATGCAAACAGTCCTCATCTTCTAAGTTGTCTCTGAGCATGGAATCCTGGCAGTCATGTACCAAAAGAGATGGTGAACTAGGGAGTGCCACCACAGATCCCAAATTTGCATTCATGGTGTGGGCCCTAGCATCTGACACAGTATAACCCAAGGGTTCCCTGGGCACCTCCAGATATTGTACAGCTTCTCCTGACTCTGCCAGAAGACGACCCTGTTCCAACAAGTGCATCTGCTGCGGTGGACTACCAGGTAGTGGGGCCACTGGATCCGGGACCCATTTTCCCTCCTGGAACAACCAGAGAACACCTCTAAGCACTTTATCTGGGCACCATTCATCCACAGAAGGTACATTCTGTGTGTCATAAAACACCTCTTGTACAACTTGTTCAGTGTCCTCTTGTGAAGCTGAGATTTTGGGCAGCAAAATGCATTTCCCAGACATACTAGCTTGGCTCACTGTGCTCTGTTTTCATTTTTTTTCCTCAGCAAGATTTTCCTTTCCTAAAGAAATCCTTTTCGGCTCCTAACAGTACATCTGCCAGTTCTTTCTTTTTATTGTGCAGCTCCTGCTGCAATCGCAATTCTTCAGTGGAAATCATTGCCAAGATGGTCTCCATAGGCAAAGTACCCTTGTTTTACAGTCCTTCAGAAATATCATACTCCATCTGTGTCTCCAATAAATTCAGGCTGTCCAACAGGTTAGTAACTTCAGAATTTCCAGTCATTTGTGGAAAATTTAATCCCTTGCAATCTGGTATTTTAGATACAAGCGCACCTAGATACATAGATACATAGAAATATAGACAGTGTCAGCAGATAAGGGCCTATGGCCCACCCAGTCTGCCCATTTGAGCTTGTAAGTTCAGTTTATGTTTTCCTAGAAGTCTGTTGCCCCTTACCCCTGACCTCCAGAATTCCTTTATGTCTATCCCATGCATTCTTAAATCCTGTGATGCCACTTCCTCTGGCAGGGTGTTCCACTTGTCCACCACCCATTCTGTGAAGAAATTCTTCCTCACATTTCCTCTGAATTGTCCTCCCTCCAACTTCATCCCATGCCCTCTAATCCTGGAACATCTTTTTCACTTAAAAATAGTGTATTCCTGCACCCTGTTCCTCCCTGTAAGATACTTGTATGTCTCTATCATATCCCCTCTCTCCCTTCCTCCTCTCCTCCAGGGAGTACATGTTCAGTTCCTTCAACCTGTCCTCATAGGACTTGTGATGCAATCCATGCACCATCTTTGTTGCCCTCCTCTGAACCTTCACTACTCTATGTCCTTACATAGGTAAGGTCTCCAGAACTGTACACTGTACTCCAGGTGGGGCCTCACTAGTGTCTTGTAGAGTGGAATTATGACCTCCGTTTTCCTGCTGGTGATGCCCCTGCCTATGCATCCCAGCATCCTATTTGCTTTACCTGCTGCCTTATCACACAGTTTCCCTACCTTGAGGTCATCAGAGATGATAACCCCAAGATCCATTTCCTGCTTGGTGCATGCTATATCCTCACCCCCCCAACTGATATATTGTGCCAGGGTTTTTGTGCTCCATATGCATTATCTTGCACTTCTTTGCATTGAATTTCAAGTGCCAAATCCCTAACCATTCTTCAAGTTTCTGCAGGTCCCTTCTCATTCTGTGTACACCCTCTGGTGTGTCTACTCTGTTATAGAGCTTTGTGTAATCAGCAAACAGTGAAATTCTGCCTTCTAGGTCCTGCGCATTGTCACTGATGAAGATGTTGAATAGAACTGGTCCCAGCACTGATCCCTGTGGTGCCCCACTGGTCACTCTTCCCTCTGTGGAGTGACAGCCATTTACTGCCACCCTCTGTGTCCTGCCACCCAGCCAGTTACCTACCCACCACTCTACTGTCCTGCCCACACCCATATTCCCCAGTTTGTGTAATAGTTTTCTATGTGGCACAGTGTCAAAGGCCTTGCTGAAGTCCAGATAGGCCATGTCCACTGCCCTCCCCTGATACACCTCCCTAGTCACCCAGTCAGAAAATTCAACCAGGTTGGTCTGACATGACCTCCCCCTGGTGAAACCATGTTGCCTTGGGTCCTGTAGTCCATTGACAACCAGATGTTCCACAATCTCTCCTTCAGTAGTGCTTCCATGATCTTCCCCACTACCGAGGTGAGGTTGACTGGTCTGTAGTTCCCCGCTTCCTCTTTGTTCCACTTTTTTGTATAAGGGACCATCTGCTGTCCTCCAGTCTTTGGGTACCTCCACTGTTTCCAGTGATCAGCTAAACAGGATAGCCAGAGGTTCAGCCACCACCTCTCTTAGTTCTTTAGGACCCTGGGGTGTACCCATCTGGCCCCCATTCTTTATCAACTCTTGTACTTCCAGTTCCTTCAGGACCCTTTCTCGTGTAAAGGGACTTGTCCCATTCTGCACCATTCTCACCCTTTGTACTCCCTTCAGACCCATTACCCTCCTCTTCCTCAGTAAAGACTGAGCAGAAATACCTGTTCAATATGTCAGCTTTACTGTTGTCATCCTCCATGTGGCCCCCATCCTCCTCCTTCGGTCTCACTATCCCTCCCTTTGCCTTTCTTTTTTCACTTATGTACCTGTAAAAGGTTTTGTCCCCTCTACCCACTGATTTTGCAATGTGTTCTTCTGTCTGAGCTTTGGCTTCCCTTACTGACCTCCCTGCCTCCCTTTGCTTCTCCCTATCCCCTTCTGCCTGTGTCTTTTTGTATTGCCTGAATGCAATCTTTTTGGCTTTCACTTTCTTTGCTACCTTTTTGGAAAACCATAATGGTCTCCTCTTCCTTTTCCTCTTGCTAACCTGCTTAATGCATAATTCTGTTGCTCTTGTAATCCCCATTTTAAATACTGCCCACTGTTCCTCAACCCCTGATTCCTGCCCCATTCCCCTTAAAGCCTCTTTCAAGTATCTCCCCAGTTCCCCAAAGTCTGCCTTCCTAAAATCCAGGATACGTGTTTTTGTGTGGTTTGGTTCTGCTCTTTCTGTGATTTCAAACCACAAATGACTGGTGGTCACTATTCCCCAGGTGCTCCCACACTGTTACCCCCCATCACACTGTCCCTGTTTGTGAGCACAAGGTCCAGTTTTGCCTTCTGCTGAGTTGGTTCCATGACCAGTTGCTTGAGGAAGGCATCCTGAAGGGAGTCCAGGATAACTGTTCCTAGTTGATGCTGCTGCTGGGATGCTCCAGTCCACATCTGAATATTGAAGTCTCCAACCAGTACTACCTCACTTTGTCTGCCATCCTTTGGATGGCTAGCATCAGCTCCCTATCTGTTTCTTCCTCCTGGGCTGGTGGTCTATAGACCACACCTAAGCTGGATGGCTGGCCCCATTTTCCTTTCCAGCTAACCCACAGTATCTCTCCCCATTTTGTTCCTCCTGGATCTCTGTGGCTCTTATGCCATTTTTACATACAGTGCCACTCCTCCTCCCTTCCTGCCTCTGCCCTGTCTCTTCTGAATATGTTGTAGCCAGGTATGGCCATCTCCCAGTCATGGTTATCATTACACCAGGTTTCAGTGATGGCCACAATGTCCAGGTCTGACTGCACCATGACAGCCTCCAGATCTTCCATCTTGTTGCTAAGGCTCCTGGCATTTTCACACATGGCTTTCCATGATTTGACCTCCCTAGACTGTTTCACTGTTCTACTCCAGCCCCTTTCTTGGTTGTCCTGGAGCACCTCCTGTCTTGAGCACCACCAACTCTGAACTGGGCTCTCCATTCTCTGTCAACTGGCCATTAGCGCCACCTGCCGACAGAGATGGGGAATTTTTTATTATAACTTCAAAATCCAATATTTACAAATAGTGTTAATGCATACATAATAATACAACAAAGCAAAATATAAACATGAAAGCAAATAAGTATTTCTGTCATACATTGATTTGAATATTGAGATAACCTTACAAGCAAAATCACAAAAGATTATAAAGTAAAATGATATTATATATATATATATATATATATATATATATATATATATATATATATATATATATATACAGAGAGAGAGAGAGACCCCCAGCAAAAGAGTAGGGGAATTTTTTTATTATGACTTCAATAAGAATAGTATGTAAACAATGTTACTACACACAAATAATAAACAAAACATATACATACAAAAAATAAGTAGTACTGTCATACATTTATAATATTTGAAAAGGTCATAAGAAAATTAAAACAACAATTATTGTAATTGAATGATAATCCCCCCCCCACACACACACACCTTAACCTATAAGTGCTTTTCACACTGAAAGGAAGTTCCTACTATTTTTAAAACAGTCTGTATTGTGAGTTTTCAGTTAAATTTCAGTCCTAGAAAACAGGAAAGACAAAAAGGAAAGAAAAACACTTACTCACATTTCATGATTTTAGGATTATGAACCAAACCACCCTAGGTTATTAGTACAACATATCTCCCTCCTCTCCTGTAAACCAGATGAACTATATGTTCTCTATCCAATCCATATTTTTCCACCAAGTTTGAAATTGTGTATCCATAAGGTTTAGTCTATCTTGACATTTCAGATCTGCTACTTTATTATGGATAATCCAAAACAGCTGTTCTACTGTGAGCCACCTTTTATATAAAGTAAACTGACACCTTACATGCCAAATATGGTGTTTGAAAATTAGCAAACTCAAATGAATTGTTCCTTTATCAAACTTGTCCCAGGTTTGAGGTAAAATTCCTAAAACAAGGATATCTCTAGTCAGTAGTCAAAAAGGTGATTTAGACCATTTATCATACAGTATAATCCAAAAGGATAAAATAAATGGACATTCAAAGAATAAATGGTCCATGGTTTCTAGGATCTCTGAACACAACTCAGTCCTGGGACACATTCTATCTGAATTTTCCTTTTGTTTCAAGTTGTTCCTGATGTTCAGCTTCTCATTAGCACTTAACCACATGACATCCCACATGTTACCTCTCAACCTAGGCTTTCTCAGCATAGACCCTACATGCTTGATTTCATTCGGTTCTTTTACCCAGTATCTAGGGTACTCAACAAAGAATGCTGTGACAATATGGGTGTTCATTTCTTTTCTAGTCCATTATACAAGCATTTGTTTCTGGATTGCCCATAATTTTAATTTTCCAAAAATGTATTGCATATAATATGGGAGCCCACTATAGATTTTTGTTTGTGTATTGGAGATTCCAGCCCCCATGTTAGTAACCATGAATTAATGTCCTCTGCTACCCAGGGGCTCCAAATCTTCCCAAAATTTTGCAATGCTGGCTTTATATTAGCATACAAGAACATTGTAAAAAAGAATACAATTGAATGCATTATATTTAAACCCCCATCCTTTAATGATACATATTTACACCCCTCTTCACCAGGCTGAGTCTACTGCCCCAGAAGCATTGGAAAAAAGTACTATATGTTGTGGTTTCAAGGTGTTTCGTAAGGGGGAAAACAGTTCAAAAATGCAGGAACATTGTTAAAAGGAAGGTTTTAACCATGTATACTCTTTTAAGTTTGGACATATGCCAAGAATTCCACCTTTGAATTTTCAATTTACTTTCTTGAATAAGAATATTCCAATTATTGGAACACATATGTCCTGTGCCAAAATAAAACCCTACTATTTTATGTGGGTCTTTAGAATGTAGTATGTCAGGAATGAAAATTATTTATTTTCCAATATTCAACCTATAGAAAGGCTTTTGCTTTTCCTATAATTTATTTTGGTTCTTGTCTGTATGGAGAAAGAAGTTACCACCTGCTCTGCCATATTTCCAGAAGTCTGATCCGCCACTATCAGGCACACGTCATCAGCATATGAAATAACTTTTACTTCCTGATTCTCACTATGCACAGATGCACCCAAAATATTATCATCATTCTGTAGCATGAACAGTAATGGATTTAATATTAAAACATACAGGACCTGGACTCAGGGAACAGCCTTGTTGGAAACCTCTAGCTACTGGACAGGCTCGCCCTACCCAACCATTTACACATGGTCTAACCAAGGTTTTATAATAATAATACATCTTTACCCATTCCATAAAACAATTTGGGAAACCATATGCCATAAGCACCAGCCATAAATACTCATGATTTACCCTATCAAATGCCTTAGTCTGATCAAGACTTATCAGATACCCACTAAACTCTTCACTATTCCCTTTCAGAAAGATTTCTCTCAGGGGAATTAAACCATCTTCTATTTTCACAGATGATCTTAAGGTTAGCAAGCAATGTGGGAAGGCAGTAGGAAGAGCTGGGAGTATACTGGGACGCATAGGGAGAGGCATCACCAGCAGAAAACAGGAAGTTGTTATCCCTCTGTACAGACAGTTGGTGAGACCCCATCTGGAGTACTGCATCCAGTTCTGGAGACCCCATCTCTGCAAGGTCATAGACAGGATAGAGGCAGTCAAGAGGAGGGCAACTAGAATGGTGCAGGGTCTGCAAGAAAAGCCATGCGAGGAGAGACTAAAAGAGCTTAATATGTATACCCTTGAAGAAAGAAGGGGGGACATGATAGAAACATTTAAGTACCTCAGTGGAATCAACAAAGTCCTAGAAGGTAGCATATTTCAGAAAAAGAGAAATGCAAGAACAAGGGGACACAATTTAAAGATAGAGGGGGGATGGCTCAGGTTGTGGGGTCTAAAACTGTGGGAGAATTCAAGAATACATGGGACTGATATGAGGCAATTCTTGTAGGGGATAGGAAGAAATAGGCTGTTAATTAACTAGGATCTGAGGCTTATCCTGTAGGTAGGGAAATGGGCAGACTAGGTGGGCCAAATGGTCCATATCTGCCATCAAAGTCTATGTATACTTATAATGGCAGATAAAGGGGAGGTACTGGTGATGGGTGATCTGAATATGCCATATGTTAACTGGAGTGCAGTTGCAGCAGCCACTTCTAAGAGTGGGGTTATTCTAGATGCCCTACAGGGGGCATGCCTTAGACAACTAGTATTGGAACCCACTCAAGAGGGAGTGATCTTAGACCTGGTCCTCTCAAATGGAGATGTAGAGAGGATCCCAGATGTAGAAGTGGGTAGCCATCTGGGAACTAGTGACTATCGAACAGTATGATTCACAATAAACCCAGCAATAGAGTCAAGCCATACAAAGGCAAAAGTACTGGACTTCAAGAGGGCTGACTTTGCCAAAATGGGTGAGTGCCTAAGGAATGCACTAGCAAATGAGCAGGAAGGAGGGGTGGAAGAACAATGGGGAATAATAAAAACTGCCATCACAGAGGTAACAAGCCTTTGTGTGAAGCAAATTAACAAAACAAAACAATGTAAGAAACCACTATGGTTCTCAAAGGAGGTGTCAGTGAAGGTTTAAGAGAAAAAGAAAGCATTCAGAAAGTATAAGGAATCACAGAAGGAGCAGGACAGAGAATTGTATCAGTTAAAGCAAAGGAAGCTGGAAGGCAGTCAGAACAAGCAAAGGCCCAAACTGAGGAAAAGATAGCCAACTCAGTTAAGAAGGGGATAAAACCTTTTAGGTACATCAGGAGCGAAGGAAGACTAAGGGAGGGATAGTGAGGTTAATAAAGGGAGGAAGGGTGGGCAGAGGGAGACTGTGAAAAGGCAGAGATACTAAACAAATATCTTTGCTCAGTATTTACAAATGAAGAGGGGGAGGTACCTAAAACAAACAGTAGAAACACTCTGGATACAGAAGTTGATACCAGCCCATTTACAGAAGAAAGGGTTCTGAAAGAACTCTTAAAACTGAAGGTGGACAAAGCAATGGGGCCTGATGGGATTCATCTCAGAATTCTAAAAGAACTAAGGGTAGAACTAGTGACACCACTGACTACCATCTTTAACAAATCATGGGAGCATGGGGTGGTACCTGAGGACTAGAGGAAGGCCAATGTGATTCCCCTTCACAAAAGTGGGAGCAGGGCAGAAGCGAGAAACTACAGACCAGTTAGTTTAACCTCAGCGATAGGGAAAATGATGGAATCACTTCTGAAGGAAAGAATTGTTGAGTACCTAGAGGTCAGAGGGGTACAGGACCCAAGCAGCATGGATTCACAGCAGGAAGATCATGCCAGATGAGTCTAATAGATTTCTTTGACTGGGTGACCAAAGTAGTAGATCAGGGAGGGGCTGTGGACGTGGCCTACCTAGACGTTAGCAAGGCATTTGACTCAGTCCCACACAAAAGATTAATATACAAGTTAGCCAGCCTGGGAGTGGGTCCCAAGATGACAGCCTGGGTAAAGAACTGGCTGGAGAATAGGACACAGAGGGTAATAGTAAATGGAGTCCACTCTAAAGAAAGGGGGGTTACTAGTGGGGTACCACAGGGTTCAGTATTAGGACCGGTCTTCAATGTCTTCGTAAGCGACATTGCAGAGGGACTGGAAGGAAACTTAGGTCTCTTTGCAGATGACACAAAGATCTGCAAAAGAGTTGATGCACAAGGTGGGGTGGAAAGGATGAGAATGGACTTGGCAAGGTTAGAGGAATGGTCAAATGTATGGCAGCTTAGATTTAATGCTAAGAAGTGCAAGGTAATGCACCTGGGAAACAAAAATCCATGGGAAAAGTACACAATGGGGGGTGAGATACTAACAACAACAAAACTGGAAAGGGACCTGGGGTAGTCATATCAGATGACTTAAAGGTAGGCAAGCAATGTGAGAGGGCAGTAAGGTGGGCTGGGGGGATACTGGGATGCATAGGGAGAGGCACTACCAGTAGAAAACAGGAAGTTGTTATCCTTCTGTACAGACAGCTGGTGAGACCCCATCTGGAGTACTGTGTGCAGTTCTGGAGACCCAATCTCCACAAAGACATAGACAGGATGGAAGCTGTCCAGAGGAGAGCAACTAAAATGGTGCAGGTCTGCACTGGAAGACATATGAAGAGACTAAAGGAGCTTAATATGTATAGCCTTGAGGAAAGGAGGAGAGGGGGACATGATAGAAACATTCAAGTACCTCAAGGGAATCAGCAAAGTCCAAGAGGGTAGCATCTTTCAAAAAAGAGGTGTGCAAGAACAAGGGCACAATTTGAAGATAGAGGGTGGCTCAGAGGTAATGTAAGGAAGTATTTTTTTTACAGAGAGGGCTGTGGATGCATGGAATGGCCTTCTGGAGGAGGTTGTGGAGTCAAAAACAATGATTGAATTCAAGCATGCATAGGACAGCCATAAGGCAATTCTAGGGGGTGGGGGTAGAAAGAAGTAGGCTGCTGGTTAACTAAGATCTGCAGCTTATCCATTAAGTAGGGAAATGAGCAGACTGGGTGGGCCAAGCGGTCCTTATTTGCAGTCAAAAAAAAAAATCTAATTCTATGTTTCTAGCTATGTTTCCTCCCTGGTACCGCACAAAATTGGGTAGGGTGAATCAGAGTATCTAAAACTAATTCTAATCGATTTATTAAAGATTTTAGCTAATATCTTACAGTCCAAATTTAAAAGCGCAATTGGTCTCCAGTTATCTAGGTACTCTCTGTCTCCCCCTTTTCGTAACAGGATCAATAACCTTTCTCTTATACTATCAGGTAAATGGCAAGATTTTAAACATGAATTAAAAACTTGAGTCAGTTCTACCAATAAGGTACGGAGAATTATTTTGTAGAGTTCATTAGGCAGACCATCCAGCCCTGGGCAGCTAACCCTAAAGGTCTATGAACCACAAAACTAATTCCGCTTCTGAAACTGGTACTGTCAGAAACTCCATACAATATTCTGGAATTTGGGGCAAATTGCACAAGGTCAACCATATTTTACCTCCTCCTCAACAATAGGGTCATTTTGAAATTTCTGAACAATATAGACCTCAATTTGAGATAAAATGCCTTGTTTAGTATCTACATCCTTCCCATCTGATGTTTTTGGGTGAGCTATGCCCTTATTATGTCTTTGCAGAATGCAAGTGTCAAATGGGTTAACACACCCTTGTTTTTTCATCTGACCAAATTTTTGTTCCTGTTCTAATGTTTTCATTCTGTTGTACTGTATTTCTATCATTTTTTCCTTAATCACATTAATTTGTTCTTGATATGAGATATCGCTCCCTACTTGGAGTTGGTAAACCCCCAAAAGTTTATTGTTTAAATGAAAATATTTGTCTTTTTTCATCTACCATTTAACCTCCCGATTTGTTGCAAATAGTGCTGAATATAAGATTACTTTCCTCCTGCCAATCTTCTACAGTCATACAAAAATAATACTGACCATCTTGCTTCTATAAGATAATCAAATCCTTCTTTGATTTCCTTATTGTCAAATAAACTAATATTTAATCTCCAATACCTTTTCCCTCTGGAGGTCCCTTCCGAGTCAGACATTGTAACACTGAGTAACCCATGGTCAGATGTTGCCACAGGTATCACAGTTTTGTCCTGACAGGTAAACGTGGAGAAATGAACCAAAAATCAATCCTTGTGGAAATATTTCCATTAAAAAAGATACGAGGTGCTTTACCTGTTTCCAAATGAAATACATCTAGTAATCAGGTCATGTGTAAAACCTGATTTAAATAGGAAGCATCACAATCCATTTTAGATGTTTTAAGTCCTCTGCTATTCAAGAACCTTCTAATGTTAAAATCCCTAAAAAAGAGGATATTTTTTGAAGTAAAGATGGCAAAAGTTGTTTCAACAAATCTATCCTAGCAGTTTTTACTGTGGGGGTATAGATATTAATAAGTCAAAAATCTATCCCCTGTATTTGTACATCTAGCAATAAAGCCTTTCCTGCCTCTATTTCTACTAGATGAACAACAGTCGCATCATGTCTCATAAAACATATCCCCACCCCACTACACACAGCAGAACCCCCTGACCAAAAGCTGGATCACCACATCCAAGCCCCACTTGCATTTGTAATATCTACAGCTCTAGTTAGTCTGGTATCTTGAAAAAAGATAATATCAAAGCCATAGTCCGAAGGCAGTGTGAAGCTAGCCAATCTTTTCCTCTCTGACAGAATAATATTTGTATTCAGAGAGGCTAGCTTCACTTCATAATGCTTCATAGGGATTTACTCCATTTTCCATCTTACTTATGGTACTTTCCTAGATCTGGCCCTAGCGTCCATCCTTTTTCTTCTGGTTTTACTGGGCCCAGGCTCTTTCTGTTTACTTTTGGTATCAGGGTCCCAAAATACTTTAGCCAGTGAGGAGGCTGAAGACACAGCATCAGAGTCTATGTTGGCTTCAGATGCTCCTTCCCCAACACAGAAAAGGGGTTTGCCAGTTTTTTTTGGTTTTTTATTGAAATGAAAGTATACAATATTAATTCTGCCAAGCTTGGTACAGTAGTATACATAAGGTCTTGCAGGTACATAACATCAGGTATCAAAAAGTCAAAAGCAATAAAAAAAGAAAAAGAAAAGAAAACATCATATTTTAGTTAACATAATGTTATTACATTACTATGAATCATAGTGAGAGTTTATCAAAGAGATTCTTGTGGATAGAACATTTTCAAAAGGCTTCCATACATTATCAAATTTCAAATATTTTTTTTTGTAAGCAATAGTGAATCTTTTCAATCTTATAAACATGAACCATAAGGTTTATCCACATTTCATAATTGGGTGGATTCAGATCCTTCCACTTCATTAACAAACATTTATGAACATTTATAATTGCCAGCATTATTAGTCTTTGTTGCCTATGATTTACTTGTTCAGGAAGAAAGCCAATAGTCAGGAATAGACCTTCAGTATTCTTACTGATTTTCAAAGCAGTCATTTTATGGATAGCTAATAGAATTTTTTGCCAGAAAGTATTTATTTTCTGACAGAAAATAAGCATATGTTCTAGAGTGACATTTTGAGTTTTACATCTAAAGCAATGATTTGAATACTGAGGATTCATTAGATTTAGCCTATGAGGTGTGTAGTATGTTCTGTGTATAATATTAAAGTCAATTTGAATTCATCTTGTAGATAGTAGTCCAATATTCTTTAAATTTATAATTTGTACCCACTTAGCGTCCAGTATTTGGAACTTGTGTTTATCTTCCCACTTTAGTTTTAGTGAGCTTAATAAATTGCATGATTTATTGTGTAATAATGTGTATATTTTTGATATTAATTTGGTATTACTTTTCATCATAAGTTGAATTTCAACATTGTTTAAGGTTGGCTTAATATAGAGTAGTCCTTTTTTCTCTAGATAATTTTTTAATTGTAAATATCTAAAAAAAATGATGGCTTGGAATATTATGGGATATTTGAAGTTCATTAAAAGATATTAG
The DNA here is from genome assembly GCA_016271365.2 of Neoceratodus forsteri. Taxonomy (NCBI): domain Eukaryota; kingdom Metazoa; phylum Chordata; order Ceratodontiformes; family Ceratodontidae; genus Neoceratodus; species Neoceratodus forsteri. The sequence continues at coordinate 553,516,645 of CM057458.1, forward strand.
TCTTTCCATATTGTACATAGACTTGATCTCTGATACTCCATTGTTATACCAAATGTTAAAACCTTGATCCTCTACTGAGGGGATAAACTCACCATTTAATATCATAGGGGTATTTGTTGATAACATATTAAATTGAAAGTATTTACCTATAGTCATATCCCATAATTTACAGGTTGTTAGTGTGGTTGATGATATTTGGTTAATCTTTAAGCATGCAGAACCTGAGTATAATATATGTTTTATAGATTTAAATGGTAACTGGGTTAGTTCCAATTGGCAATTTGCCTGGTAGCGTTCTTGATGAAACCATTCATATATTATAGAGAAGTTTGCTGCTAAATAGTACCAACAAATTTAGGTAAGGACAGGCCACCTTCAGTCTTTGAGAGAGAAAGTTTTTCCATCTTTAGCCTAGGCCTTTTGCCTTTCCATAAAACGTTTTTTATTATTTTCTCCAATTTTTGAAGAAAATGTTATTAATAAGAATAGGTAGGGACTGAAATAAAAAGATACATTTTTGGAAGTGTATTCATTTTAATGACATTGACCCTTCATATCAATGTCAAGGGCAATGCTTCCCTATTATTAAGTTGTTGTTGTATTTTACCCAGTAGAGGTTTAAAGTTAATTTGAAAAATGTGCTCATTTTTATTGTCCAGCAATACACCCAGATATTTTAATTTCTCTGCTTTTTTAATGTTTGGATTAATTGCATGCGTAAATGGATTTGAATGATTTATGTATTCAATAACTCATTTTTTTCTCAATTAATTTTATACTCGGAATATTTACCAAATGTATCCAATATATAACTAAGTTCAGCATATGTATATTAAAACGTCATCTGCATATAGGCTGATTTTTATGGTCTACCTGTCCCACTTGTAACCCTTTAATTTTTTTCATTTTTTCTGATTAGGATTGCTAAAGGTTTGATGACTAAAGCAACTATTAGAGGGGGTTAGGGACAACCCTGTCTTACCCCCTGCTACAAAGAAAAATGATCTGATATTTCGTTATTTGTTTTGACTCTAGCAGTAATATTGTTGTAAAGTATATCTATCCATGACTGAAAATTTGGCCTAAACTTTATTATTTTAATGAGTGTTTTGATACATCCCCATTCTGCCCGATCAAATGCTTTTTCAGTGTCTAGAGATAAAATGAGTAATCTTTTTCTTTAAATTTGTCCATTAAATTGAGTGTCCTTCTTACATTTGTTTTGAGTTGTCGAATCTGTATAAACCCATTTTGGTCTGTATGTATCATATGTGTGAGGATTTTATTAAGTCTATTAACTAGGATCTTAGTTCATAATCTTGCAGTTTGTGTTAATTAGAGAGATTGGGCGATAAGAAGCAGGGAGGGTAGGATCTTTATCTTTTTTTTAAATGAAAGTACTGAGTCTTCACTTGCTGATGGGTTTATTGTTTGATTATGAATCTTGTAATCATGAAGAATTTTTAAATGGGGACTTAATGAATTGTTGAATGTTTAGCAAACATCTATTGGAATCCTGTCAGGGCCTGGGAATTTGTCTGGGGCTAAGGTTTTAATTGCTGTCTGAATTTCCAATAGGGTGATATCCTGATCCATAAAATTTCTATGTGCATCATTGATTGTAGGCATATCTACCTTCCGTAAATATTCTTCGGTATCTATAACTTCCATACATAGTTCTGAAGTGTATAACTTTTTATAATAGGATTCAAATATTTTATTAATCTTCTCCGGGTCCAGTTTCAATATTCCCATTTCATCCCTTATTTTTATTATAGCATTTTCTTTATTCTCTTTCTTTAATTGCCAGCTTAACACTTTATCTGGCCTGTCTCCCAGGGCACAATATTTAGATCTAATGTTTAGTAATTGCCTTTCGACTTCAGAGGTTGTAATTTTATTACATTGATTTCTGAGTTCCAGAATTTGCACTAAAATAGAGGGATTATTGTTGATGTTAAATAAATTTTCTTTCTGGGAAAGCTTATTCTCCAAAGATCATACATTTTTTTCTTTAGATTTTTGGCTTTGTATGAAATTATTATGCCTGTAATATAGGCCTTAAATGAATCCTAAATTATTGTGGCAGCTACATCTTCATATTTATTTAAAGAAAATAATACTTCTATCTCTTGTGTTATTTTTGAGATGGATAATGTGTTCTTTAGTAAGATATTATCGAATCTAAAAAAAATTATATTTTGATTTTTTAATTTGAAGTGTCAAGGCGACTGGAGAGTGATCAGATATATGTATAGTTCTGTATTCAGTTTGTGCGATTAAATATAATAGTCTTTCTGAAATAAAAAAATCAATTCTGGAATAGGTCTGAATCACTGGTGAGAAGGAGTATTGTCTAGATGTAGGAAAAATATAACACCAGGGATCAATCAAATTAAAATCATTCATAAACTGTAGGATTTTTTTTTTTTTTTTGCTGCAGCCTGGATTTGAAGAGGCATAATGTTAGATTTGTCCATTTTGGGATTTAGGACCAGATTGAAATCCCCTCCTATAATTAGAGGAGATTTATAAGTAGCTGCAGTTAGAAAAATCTGGGTAAGAAAATCTGGTTCATTCCCATTTGGTCCATATACATTTAATAGTGTTAGGATCATACCTTTTACCAGAATTTCACAAAATATAAACTGACCATTGGGGTCAAGCTTTTCCTTTAGGATAAAAGTGCCTGAGTTCCTTTTAAAAAAAATTGCCTCCCCTCTGGCATTAGAGCAATATGGTGCATTTATACCTTGCCCCCATTTATTAGCATAAAATTCAAAATCTGCTGGAAAAATATGTGATGCCTGAACCATAAGCACATTAGCTGATTAATTATTTATATAATTAAATATTTTCCTTCCTTTCTCTCTTCCTCTCATTCCTTTTATGTTCCCTATTAATATTTTTAAATAATTAGCCATGGAGATTGAAAATGAAAAAAAATAAATCATTAACATTACTACCTGAGTCTTTACCATCATATTCTTTGCATAAGATGTTTCAATTTTAGTTGACATTTTTACCATTCGTACCATTCAAAACAAGCTAAGATTATTTTGGTATACTTGTTAATTTTTTCCCCTTTGCCCAGTGTGTATCTACCCCCTCCTCCCTCTCTATTGATCTTCCCCATTACTATCGGTCCAATTGTAGTGTGGGGTTGCAGGAAGTAGGCTGTTGGTTAACTAGAATCTGCAGCTTATCCAATAAGTAGGGAAATGGGCAGACTGAGTGGGCCAAGTGGTCCTTATCTGCCATCAAAGTCTATGTTTCTATGTTTCTATGTTTCAGAACATATTTTACATAGCATAATGATTATTTTATAAATCGAATAATGTGACCTTGGCCCCCCCCCGTTGGCCTATCTTGACAGCCTTGGATGAGGAGTGACAATGGATGCACCAGAAGTGAATGAAATCGCCCACCTCATGTTCCACTTTTACATAGTGTCAACCCTTCCTTAAGCGAATAATATATACACGAGTTAGGAGCTCATCTATTTTCATTCATAACCTGTCTTACTTTTTAAACATAGCTTTTACAAAAAAAAAACAACAAAAAAAGAAGAAATAGTTATTCAGTAGCAATTAAGTTACCATTTCACCATTTTAACTCTTATGTTATCATAAATGATTATCCTAAACCAACAAACAATAAAGAAAGGGGATTTATATAAGGGGGGTATATATTTATTTAATCATTAGTGATTTCTTTGGCTGGTGGATGGGATTGCATCGAAGATTGCATCAGAGGTATAGAATTAAATTGTGATTTCAAAAAGATTTCAGCTTTTTTTATGCTCTGTAAAGAAGTGCATTTTCTCATGCAAAAAAAATCTCAACTTTGCTGGTGGTAGCATTGAAAAACAAATCCCTCTTTCTTTCAATATTGTTTTGGCTTTGTCAAAGCTTCTCCTAGACTGGACAGTTTCTGCACTGAAATTTGGGAACACAGGGAATTTCAAACCATCTGCAAGTAGTCCCTTTTCAATTCTGGCCTTTTGAAGCAGTGTCTCTCAATCTTGGAAATTATGGATTCTGACATACACTGGCCTTGCCAATTGTTGTCGAAATGACACATTTTGAGATTAAGGGGGGTATGGTCCTACTCTATGAACGCAATCTAATGAAATTTTTTGCTCGGGGTATTTTAACTCCATAGCTTTGGTTAGAAGTTCTTCAAAGAATTGAATAGGGTCCCTCTTGTCTTCAACTCCCTCCATGATATTAATTAGTCTCAGGTTATTGCATCTAGATCTGTCTTCTTGGTTAATGATTTTTTTGTTGCAGAAGTTCCAACTGTGATTTGCATATTGTAAGTTGTTGCTGTAATGGGGAAACTGTGTCTTCTAACAGGCTAATCTTGTTCTCAGCATCTGTAGTTCATTTAGAGTGTCAACTTTGGTACTGAGATCATTTATGCATAAGGTAAGACCTGACAGTGCTTTAGTGATTTGGTCAAACCCTGTTTGAATGTCACCTTTGATTTCATCTCTTATTTTATTTAATGTTTCACAATCAAAGGTATTAAGTAGGGCTCGAGTGTTAGTTCCTTGCTTATCTGCCCCATGTGTCACCATGCTAAAATTACTTGTTAATGTAGTTTGTTGTGCTGATGCTGCTTTCTCTCCTATGCTACTCGTCACACTCATGGAGGCTGACTGTGATTTAGTCATAGTATTGCTGCCACTAAGCACTGAAAACTGTTTATCACTCACATTTGTTGATTGAAACTTAGTTTGGCTTATTTCTTCAGGTTTAGCATGGGGTGCCATAATATTCCTCTCACCTCAAGAACACCATTGTCCTGTGTTGCAGATGTTGTTGTGGGTTAGGTGAGTCTTTCTTCAGCATCATAAAAGAGCATAGTATCTCTTTGTACATCACCAGAATTCTTCTTTTCATTTGACATGTTGAAGTTTTGTTGTATTGGAGAGTTGTTAAGTGGTGATAATAAATTTGGAATTTTTAAAAGACCTTGTTCTGTGATAGGTGAAAACTGTAGGATTTTTTGTTGTAGCTGTGCACATACCGCAGGTTATGTAGTGGATCCAGATGGGCCAGATGTAGCTTCAGGATCGGATATGGCACTGCTCCTCGAGCTATGTTGGCTTTGATTTTTCTTAGATGAAGACTTGGCTTTTTTCTTTTCTGGAGGGTCAAGTTTTAATTTAAGCCTTCTTAAAGATTTCTACATGGCAGCATCTCTTTTGCAGGTTTACTGTTGAAGCATATTAAAGAGTATTGTCACTGCTTGCTGCTTGCATAATAAGGTTCAGTCCGAATAGATTGAGGAGGTGTAGAGCTCATCTCTGTATCCCCAGGTGGCCATCTTGGAATCTTACCAGTAGAAAAGGTTCTTCAATCATAGCAGTCTTAGCTGTGTATACCATTCCTCTATTTTTTTACTGGCACTGTTCTGAATTTTCCCTCTACCTCAGTGTTGGGGGGGGGACTGGAGGGGCCATAATATTGTCCAATAACTCAACTGGTGGATCAGAAATGTTGGCAACAGACTGAGGGGTTTGCTGGACCTCCTCCAGGCTTACACCCTGAATAACATCTTCCTTTGGTGGACAAGTAGAGACAGCAGCAGCTGTAGGCCTTGGAGGGGAAGGAACTTTATGCCCTAATACTGTCTTTGATTTATGTAAATAAAAATCCTAAATTCCATAATCATTTTCACCACTGTTATGGGCAGCCTAAGGACAATCTGCAAAAGAATGCCCATCTTCCTCACATAGGTTACACTTCTGCACATTTTGACAGTGGAACCCTGAATGGCCTAGTTCCCCACACTGTGTACACTTCAGGGCCTCGCAGTTAGGGCTCTAGTGTCTGGCAGAACCACAATTAAAGCACCTACATGGTTGACCAGGATAAAATATAAAACCTTTTTCCCTGTCCAATATACATGCAATTTGGCAAATGTTGTATTTCATGAGTGTGGTAGTGAAGCTTAATTTTAACCCTCCATCCCCCATTCCAGAAACCTTCACCATCTAGGATAGGTTCTGGGAGACCTTGAACTGCACATTTTTTCTCTAGCCAATACAGTATATCCACAATGTTAACCCTTTCATTACAGAATAAAACTGTCATCACCCTGAAAGTTTGTTTGATCAGTGGAATCACCTGGAAAGGTGTCCATAAGGGGTTAGTTTTAAATACTGCATATTTTGGCCATAATCTTTCAAGTAAGTCTGGTTTCCTAAAGCTGACATCAAAGTTAGGTTCCCCTAGGGCATATATAAGTGTATAAACGTCTGCTGGGGTGAAATTCAGAGACTGCATTAAAAGTATTTTACCCACATAGAACCTATCAGGAGGTGTTTCCCAACCTCCTAAATACCTAAAATGCACTGCATTTCTGCATTTTGCCAGTTCAACAGGTCTACAAAATAAACTGGCATATGTTTGGACTGAGGTGTCATCAGGGGACCCTGCAGGGGGATTGTCCCTAGCATTCTCTTCTAGCTCCACCTGTGGAGGGAGAGCCTTAGTGTCCTGTGACATCTCAGGACAGTCAGTTTGTGAAATGGTGTTTTTAATATCTATTGGGGAATAGGAAATTGTCCTGAAACCACCAATCATGGTTGTTACATAGTGTCTCATTTTTCCAATGTCTGATCCTGTTCCTCATGTGAAACAGCAACCCCAGTAGGTTTAGTGGCCTTATTTCCATTATCCATTTCCAGAATCCATGTGTTTCTCGTTGATTGCTTCCACCCTGCTCCCGCCAGTACACGTTCAGGAGACCAGCCGACTCTGCTGACCTCCATGCTTTCATACGCTACTAGCAAACCAGGATTCATTTCCACAGCCTCAGGAACCATAGGACTTCTGCTTTGGATTAAAACTTTCATTGCCACCTCATTCACTTGACCCAGAGACAGATCTGGTAAGCGTTTCCTCTTCTTATCCTCCTCATCATGTTGCAAATGTTTAGATTCCAGTTGGCATTCTACTGCATTATGCACCTGCTGCAAAATAGCCCTTTTTTCTTCAAGTGTATGCTCCATTCTATTTCTGGCGGCAACCTGACTTATGTTATCTGTATTACCATTTTCCTCCATCTGGATGTCCCCACTGGCATCAATAAATATCTCCTGAGATTCCTTTTCACTGTTGCCATCTTCTGCACCATGCAAACATGGAGCTGCACCTCTACCATCCATCATATTATTTCCAGGACTGGAAACCTCCATCTTCTGCAACAGGAAGCAACAGAGCCCCCTTCCAACAAGTAGGAGAATTTCCCCAGTGTCCTGGTCAAATTCCCCCCATTCTCTAACAATACCAACAGCTTTATCTGGTTCTGTAAATCAGTTTACATCAGTACAAATATTCCTCTTCCCTTGCCCCTGGGTTGCACCTGGAAACAAGCCATGGCTCAGTGTGCTCCTCCCAGTTACAAACATTCAAATAAATAAATAAATAAATTTCTCTTGTTTCTCTAGTTCATTCTGTAGCTCTTAATACCCTTCCTTTTAAGTCATCCTCTGACATAGCTCTGTGTCATCAACAAAGAGCTGCAACTTTTCATGGATACCCTCCCCAATGTCACTTATGAATGTATATTAAACAGGACAGGTCCTAGGATCGATCCCCATGGCACTCCACTTGTGACCTCCATGTCTTCCAATTTAACCCTGTTAATCACTATTCTGTTGCCTCCCCCAGCCAACTGACTGCCCAACTAAATAAATGCTGTTGCACTCTCAAGTCCTCCAGCTTCGTCAGCGGCCTCCTTTGTGGCACTTCTTGGAAGGCCTTGTTGATCTGCCTATCCACTGTCTATCACCATAGTGTCCCAATCACAAAACACAAACGGGTTGGTCTAGCAAGACCTCCCTGACATAAACTAATGCTGATTTTCATTCTGTAGACTGTTGCCCTCTAGTTAGGCTACCAAACTCTCCTTCACTATTGTTTCCATCAGCTTACTTACATTGGAAATAAGGCTGACAAGCCTGTAGTTGCTTAGTTTCTGCCGATCCCTCCTGATGGAGTGCAACAACATTGAAGAATCTTCAATTCACTGACACAACTCCAGTCTGCAAGGAGTCATGAAATAGATGGGTCACAGGTACAGCTAATACTGCGACAAATTCCCTCAGCACTCAGTGGTGCAGGCCATTGGCTCCATGGCATTAGAGCACCGACATTTCACCACTGACAGTACAGCACTGGTGAAGTGACAGAAGAAGGAACTACAACCTGGGCTGCGCAGTACCTGTCAACCAAGGTGACTGCTGAGAGGCGGTATGCAAAGATGCTTGCAATAAGAGTGCCGAAGTGAATTCAGGTGTCTGCAATAAGGGTGTGGTGAGGGGATTACATGTTGCCATGGTGCCCGGGTGCACTGTATCCCAGACTGGGATCGGCTAGCCAGCAGTTAGGTGCAGTATAACTGGCCATCAGACAGTGATGCAGTGTCTGCATAGTGCCCAATGTTATTGCAGCCATGCCCCCCCGAATATATTCATAGTCACAGGGGCAATAAGCTGCTCCTACATGATGGCTATGTGTACCACAAGAAGTGCACCCATGGTGAGAAAACCTTTTGGAAATGCACCAAGTACCAGGCAGGCTGTGTACAGCGTGAGCACATGCAACCATGGAGGAGGTAGTTACTGTGCTGAGGACACACAAATAAATCTTAGATTGTGCCAGCATCACAGTGAGAAAGCTGCATGAGGATATTAAAATATGGGTCCTCACAACAAAGGAGACATCACAAGAAGTGGTGGCCACCTGCTGCAGCTCACTGCCCTAGTTCATCAGTGGTAGGATGCCCCACCTGGACTACCTTAAGCATTCAGTACAACATGCCAGGAGAGGAGCCAGCAAGGTGCCCAGTCTACCGACCACACTGGCTGAACTCGCTGTGCCCAAGGAGTACTGTTTCAGCCAGAAGGGTGAGCTGTTCTTGCTATGGGACTCAGGAAGTGGGCAGGACAGGCTCCTGCCATTTGCCACAAAACATAACCTGCAGTACATGGAAGGTGCATTGACTGGTATACCAACGGGACCTTTAAATGCTGTCCTGCATTGTTACATCAACTTTACACCATTATTGGTGTGTAATTCATCCTAGTGATATTGACAATGTATGTTTTGATGGCCAGCTATACCACCACCGCATATGTTTCCATCCTGAGAAAGTTTCTAGAGCTGCACCCTGGTCTGAAGCCCTGGTCAGTTATGGTTGACTATGAGCTAGCAGCTTACAAAACCTTTCAGTTGGTCTTCCCAGAGGTGGTGCTTTGGGGCTGCTTTTTCTATCTCTGCAGTCTGTCTGGCACAAGGTATGGCAGCTGCTTGAGGTACAGTGATCCTATGTGGTGGATGGGGACTTTGCAATGAACATCCACCTACTGCCAGCCTTGGCATTTGTGCTGCCTGGGAATGTAGTGACCACATTTGAGGAACTGTTCATCTGGGACTTTTTCTCTGCATGAGGGGACCTCCTTGCCCCCTACTGGATTACTTTGAAGACAGCTGACTTGGCCAACCCAGTTGAAGAGGTGTCCATCAGAAGTCCATGTTTCCAGTTGCATTCTTGAATTGTTATGATGCAGCCTGGTCTGGCTTTCTGAGGACCATCAACTGTGTGGAGGACTGACATAGAGGGTTCAGTTCCCAGCTGGGGGCATCCCACCCCAGAATATGGACCTTCATTGATTGCCCCCAGTCAGAGCAGCAACTCAATGAGATCAAGATCAGTAGTTCATTTTGGGAATGGCAATGGCTGTGTCCTGGAAGCGCTACAAGGACCACAGTCAGCGCATCATGGAGTTGGTGGACCAGTATGGCTCACGTACTGTGCAGAACTAGCTGAAGGGTATCACTATGACCTTCCACTTGCAGATATAGCCCCTGTTTTTTGTTGCCATTAGGTGCATTACTTCTAGTGTGACTGACATGCCTGTGTATGTTGTCCATCTGGCCTTGTGGCCATGTACATTCCTATGATGTGCCCAAGTAAAGCTTGCAGTGCCAGCATCAGTGTCTCCAGCATCTTTTGTCCTGTTTGTGTGTGTGTGTGCGGCATATGTTAGGATGCTCATCATGGTATCTGACCACCCCCCCAAGGCCAGCAGACCCCTCGCAAACACCTGCCGGTATCTGCATGTAGACAGAAGCAACCCTGTCCCTGTCCCCAAGCCTAGTAGGCAGAGTTGTCATTGTGTTGTTGAAAAATGCATTGCCAGTAATAGTATGTGTAGTATCACATTCCCTGGTGGTCAAGTGGCCCCCTGCCCACCCTGGCAGGAAGAGTTACCCTTCTCCATCCCGCTGCCCCCAGTCCAAGAAGGAGTGAACCACCAGCACAGCCCACCAATCTCCTCCATGGTTGGTGGTCCACTGAGTTATTAATGAGCGAGTGGTGTGCATCTTTCAACACTCCCTACACTATGAAAAAGAGGATCTTTTTTAATTTTGTTACAGTGTTCAGAGCCAGGGAGGGTGGTCCTTGCACTATAGAAAAGGGAATCAAGCTATTATGTATTTATTACTGGGTTTGGGGCTGGGGTGAGGGGTCCCTGCACCATGGAAAAAGGTATCAGGCTATGCTTTTTTTATTACAGGGATTGGGGCAGGAGAGTGGGGTCCTGCACTATAGAAAAGGGGAATGGAGATCAGGCTATGTTTTTTTATTACAGGGTTTGAAGCCGGGGGGGGGGGCCTGCACTATGGGAAAGGGGATAAGGTTTTGATTTTACACTTACAACAGCTATCTGGGCTGGGGAGGGGGAGGCTGGCCAGATGCATTCCGCCAGATGCAGCCATGCAAATGAGCCCATAATGGGCATGTATGAGGGCCCAATTGTGCCAAGCATGCCCAATGGACTCATTTGCATGTTTGGACTGAATATCACCCATGGGGTCTGCGGCACATACAGGTATGCACCATGAATTCCCCTATGGATAGTCTTCAGACCTGCACCCTGGATGAGCTGTGCTATACATGGCAGCTGCTTGCTATATGCCACACATCCAGGGTCTGATATTTAAACAGACTGTGCATTCTGTTCCCATCATGCATTCTGTTTGCATATCGCAATAGAGTCGGCCACTGCATCCTTTTTCTGTTATGCACTGTTATGCACGTGCATCGAGCTGGTTCTAAATATGTCCCCCCTTGATTCTAATTCTATTTTTCTATTTTCAGCATGCATTTAGCATTACCTTTTTGTCTTGTTCTCAACCCACATGCTGATACAGCACCTTTTTTTAATAAAGGTAATAACTGTAACCCACAATCAGAATGTCTCATTGATACTAATGCAACTGGGAGGTAGTATAGCACATTTGTTAGAGTACAGAGCTGTGAATTGTTAACCTGAAGACAAAGGTTTGAATCCCAACAATGGCACTTAAGCCCCTCCAAAATTACTCTTTCTGAGGGACTACTGCCACTTGGACCCCTCTTTCTCCCCTCTCAGAACTTCTATGCATTAATTTGTCTTCTATTTACTCCTCTGACATTGTCAGTTCAACTCTGAACCTTTTATAGGCTTGTATCATCGATCTCCAAGATAGGCTTGTACCAACAACTAAGATGGGAGTTAGAGGTATAGCTACACTGTGGCTGCATGGGTGCCCTTCCCTCCTTTGTGTAAGGCCAGGACAAGTGTTGGTTGACCTATAAGACTTCTTCCAACAAAGCTGACTGGCATTTTAATAGGACCCCAGGAACCAATAATGGTGACCCATATAGTTATGAGTTAATACTGCACAAAGCAATTGATTGCTTAGCTGGGAATTCCTGCAGTTTTGGGGGACACATTAAAGGTCTCCTGGGCATGTTAATTTTAATTGATGGGCTACATTGCATCAATATTTCTATTATAGTTAACATTCTCATCTCTCTTTTCTCTGCCTTACCTGCATATACACTTGTTTACTTCTCAGCCCCTTCCACTGTACCTGGACTGACCACTTTATTCCTTCATGCAATCATTCTCACTTTTTCATACAAGCAGTGACCCCCCAGAGGGAAATTAAATTACTAATGTCCCTTTCTCTAGGTGCCTACCATGGCCCAGATGGCACTGAAACCAGAATATGTAACCTTGATGCCTCTGTCCTAACTTCCCCTATTTTTTATATTGTTCATCTTTCCATCATCACTGCAGTGACACTAGTCTCTTGAAATATTGCCAGTTTGTCCATTTTTGGCAAAATGACAACCCAAACTTTGTAACCACTATTGACCAATTGCCCTGCTGCCAGTTCTCAGTAAGCTTTCTAAATGGTGGTTTCATCTCAATTCGCTGATTACCTCCGGAATTATAATCTTTATTTATTTTACAGTTTTTGGCTAGGAAAGACACACCGAGTGAAGGCTTGTTTCCAGGTGCATCCTAGGAGCGAAGTGAAGTGACATCTTACAGTCCCACAGTATGCAAATGGTGGCTGTGGGATTCAAACTCAGTTCTCTGGGTCTGCAGATAATCTCCTTGTCCCAGTCAGCATCATATTCTAAGAAGCACAGTTCCTCCAATGTACTGGTTCATTAGACCAACATTCTAAAGTTTTCCATGGACAAAGGTTCACTTGCAGGTACTCTCTCTAGTGACCTATCTAAAGTTGTTAGTTAAGTTGACCACCCTCCACTCCACTTAAAATTAATCCCAATTGACCTCTCTACTCATGTAGTTGCCTTTAGCTGTGTTCTTAATTTCCCATGCTTTGTTCTGCATTTTACTGTAATTATATTGTTTCTGTATTTTTCTACTGCACTGCTTTTTGTCTGGTCCACCGTGTTTCTCCTGTTACATTCCTTTGCTTGTACTCTCCTGGATTGTACTTGTAAATAGGCATACAGTTGTCTAGTGTAACTACCTGGCAGACAAAAACTAAAATAAATACTTAGGCCTGGATATTCAAAAGGGTTGTGCCATGCACAACCCACCAATGTGCCCCGGCACGATATTCAAAGGGGCAAGTTGAGATGCACAACTCCCAATGCACCGGGGTGCATAGGTAATGTATGCAGCACACATGCATGGGGTGTGCCCATTCATATGAGGCACATCCTGATATTCAGCCCAGGATGTTCAGCACATATGCTGGCATACCCCTGCATTGCACCACACAGGGGGGGTGCACAGCTGTACTCATAAAAACAGGGAGCAAGTTGGGGACACCCACGGGCAGGCTGCTATATTGCAGGGTGCAACACAGCAGCCGCCTGCCATGGGTGGCCATCCACTCACCCAGAACACTGGTGCTGCACATATTCCCCCCTGGTGGTCCAGTGGTAACCCCCCCATTGCCTGATCATGGGCATAATTATAATTAAGATCCCTGGTGGTCCAGTGGAAACCTCCCCCATCACCCGATCTCAGGCATTAGTGTAATTAAGAGCCCTGGTGGTCCAGTGGTACCCACCTCCCAACCCACCCACAGAGGTCCCCCACCACCTCGAACCCTTCTGTCATTGGCGGGTAGCAGCACCCCACCCGCATGCCGCCTGGCTGCCCACCAAATGACAGCGTACAGTACAGTCTGTACTCCTATTGGTCCACTGCGTGGACCAATGTACATGCAGACCATACTGTACTACACAGACCCGATTTGTGAATGAAGGCATTCATTCACATATTGTGCCTGTGTAGTAGAGGATGGTCTGCATGCCCGTTGGTCCAAGCAGTGGACCAATAGGCATACAGACAGTACTGTATGCTGCCATTTGGAGGGTAGCCAGGAGGCATGCAGGCAGGGTGCTGCCACCTGCTGATGACAGGGGGGTGCTGGGTGGCAGGAGACCTCTGTGGGCAGGTGGGGGCTACCACTGGACCACCAGAGCTCTTATTTACACTAATGCCTGTGATCGGGCGATGAGGGGGTTACCACTGGACCACCAGGGATTTTAATTATACCTTTGCCCGCGATCGGGTGTACTGAAGCGGAGGACCACAATGGGACTGCAGGGTGTCATTCCCCGATGGCTGCAGCCTGGCAGGGTGCCAGGCGCAAGTCAACCTGGATTGGTGCATTGCATGCAAATGGGGCCATCATGATATGCAAATGGCCCCATTTGTGCCTTGCATGCATAATGGCCTAATTTGCATGTCCCATGCTGAGTATCATGAGTCATGAACCTAGCGCAACTGCACATGTGCTGGTGCATTACCCTGCTCCTGTTCTGTGTCTTGCACTGGCGCTGTGCCACTGTGCCATGCACAGTGTGTGCACAATCAGTGCCATATTCAATGGTGCTCAGCTATGGTGCAGTACCGTTGAATATCACCCAGTTCATGTCCTGGCGCAGCCCAATTGCACTGCACACAGGCTTGCGCCACACTTTGGCGCAGTCTGAATATCCAGTCCCAAGTGTGCAACCTCGAATAAGTCACATCACCTACCTTTGCTCAAACTTCTCTCTCTCTCTCTCTCTCTCTCTCTCTCTCTCGCTGTCTATGTCTATGTCTCTGTCTCTCTCTCTCTCTCTCTCTCTTATATATGTACTCTCTATTGCTCTCTCTCTACATAACCCCCCAAAACTTTCCCTAACCTCCTTCCCTCCATCCATCAGTATTACTTATGAGCTGGCATGTGCCTTGGTACATAGTGTACATACTTTGTTTGTTATCATAGTTCTCTAGAAATATTGCCGACTATCTCAGATTCTGTAATACCTTTTGCTTAGTTTTTCATGAAGTCTGTATAAAAAAGCTTTTGGTAGCAAATTCTGACTTTCACAGGGCACTTGTTAAAACACCATAGTGCTCACCATGACAATAGACTGCAGTATCACAAACATTGCAATTATGAGGTCTGTTGGGGACAGTCAGGTGTTTTAGAAACAGACAGTGGCATAAATATTTGATAAAGCTGAATATTCAAAAAACTGATAACAGGAGTAAGATAAATATCTAGAGTTAATCAAAGTGAAATTCTATTGTTCTAAATATAATTTCAAGCTTTTCAGTTTTGTAGATAATGCTGTGTGTGCCGAATGGCTGCTGCCTGCTGTTCATGAATTGCAAATAGAGATTCAATGAATTTAAATTTCACCGGCGAAGTGCCCGTGAAGTGGGCACTTTGTGTTGTCACTCTGCTGTGCGAAGTGGCCAATGCAAAAGGCTCACTTTGCCTTGTAATTATTACTTCACATTGTCATTCTGCCTTAATGCAAAGTAAGGCAAAGTAACAACAATATTGGCAGCCCTTCCCACACACAGTCACCAAAATTAATGTGCATTCCCAAAATGCTACAGTCTTGTGTCCAGAAAATTCCCCAGTGCTGATGAAGTGAAATGAGAGCGTAACAAGAAATGCGAAGTCTCCCAGAATTAATGGTGCACTCAGTCATGTGCGCAGTGGTCACACACAGTTACCAGAATTAATGTGCATCCCCAAAATGCTACTGTCTTGTGTCCAGAAAATTCCCCAGTGCTGACAAAGTGAAATGAGAGCATAACAAGAAATGTAAAGTCTCCCAGAATTAATGGTGTAACTGCAAATGCACAGACAGAATAAGATTGCACTGCACATTCAAGAGATGCAGACAAAAAGGCACAACAACACCTAACCAGTGCTCACAAGTCACAAATCCAAATCTAGAAAAGAATACCTTTTGTTGGTTGGGGGTAGTGCACAGCAGTAATAGTCCACTACCAGTAAAGATACCACAAAGCAGTATAAAAAATTCATACAGGTGCAGTTGATAGCAGGTTCACACTGCTGCAATTACTCTGTGACACAATAAAAAGCATCTGATTTAATGACATGCATCACACACACACACATCACACACACTACAAGTAATGTGTAGCAAATTGAAAACCTTTAGTAATATAACCAAATGTTTTAAACAAACTGAAATTAAATGCTGCTGCATCACTACAATCAGAAAAAAAATTCAAGAATTACTGAAAATATTACTGTGTGTACGTTAACACAGTTATACAAGAAAAATATAATCAAAACAGAAAGTCTGCCTTTTTCTCCCAGTTATTCTACCTATACCACAGATACGCCACTCCCCCTAAGCACACTTCACAGTACACAGACTAACTGTTCTAAATTAACATTCAAAATCCACACACAAACAATAAACACTCAATGATATGAGCACAGGAGAGTTTCCTGCAATCGATGTACTAAATTGTGAGCAAAATAAAAATAGCTCAAAAAGGCTTTTGTAACAGCTTTTAGAGGATTTGAATTGCAGAGCTCTGACAGGAAACTGTCTCCATCTTCCACTACACACACCCTACACAGAACTGAGGCTGTGCAGAAAAATCTAGAGCCCATGTGACCTGCAATCCCATAAAGCACTGCAAAATTTGCCTTTGGAGCTCAAAAACAAGGCAAAGTGAGGTGAAGTATATTGATTTCAATGTACTTCACCTTAAAATTGATGGAGAAGTGGTTTGAGGAAGGTGGAATAATGTGAAGTCATTGTTTTCAATGGACTTCGCGTTCCCCATTATGATGTGAAGTACTCCGCTTCATGTTGCGGAGTACTTCGTGGATTCCACATGACTCCATGAATCACTTCACAGTGCAAATTTCTGCCACTTTGCCCACCAGTAATTGCAATGCGCTAAGGAATACAGTGTGTATGGAAGTCATTTAATAAAGTAATAGTAGTACTATATGCTTTTATTCAGCAAATAATCAGTCAGCAACAGCTCAGTTTCAATGGTGTACTGAACAGTCCTTATAAGTTACACATACAAAAAGATTACAATCAATAATAAACAATGCATTATTACAAAACATACAATGTACTGTAATGGGCAGGCATGGGCCCAAGCCATCTGCTTGGCTCAGGGCCCTTCTGTCCCAGGGTGTGTAGCTGGCATGGGATGCAGAAGTACTAACAACTGGTGTCTCCCTACTGTAGCATATTCGTCCCCCCGCAGCCCACTGCCAAATGTAGGTGGCTTCATGCATCTCACGTTGTAAGCCATTCCCCCTCACTATGCCCTCATCCTGGATCTGCCTGTTGCTATGCAAGCCAGCAGGGAGCAGGGCGTGCACTGTGCATGCCACTGAGGTCCCACGGCCCCCCTATGCATGACTATCACATATATGTTCAGCCTACATGCTGCATCTAGCGGAACATAGACATAGGGCATAGGGACCATTATTGTATGTTAATACCACCACAGAGACCACTCTTACAGTTGCAAGAGTGGTCTCACATGCATTCTTAGGGTATGGGAACCACAAACCAAAGGTGAACAGCTCTGATACCCTAAGAATGTAAGTGAGATCACTCTTACAACTGTAGGAGTGGTCTCCATGGTGGTATAAATATATTATTGCTCAAGCTTGATCAATAATATAAATTTTTTTTAAAACAACATCCTGGAATGTGCCTGTTACTAGGGAATATGTGTGTGAGACACTCTTCAGAGAATAAGAGTGTCTCATGTGCAGAAGGAAGGAACAGTCCAGTTGGTTGTGAGTGCCCCTGATATATAATCATTCAATTGAAGTAATAATAATAGTTAGTGAACAAAAACTGGTATCCTTCCCTTTTTAGCAGTAATGTGTTCCTGATATTCATACATTTTTCATTGAGGTGCATACTATTAATTAAACTGTTTTTAAGATGCTTTTTAAGTGCAGATTTTGTCATTTGTATGGATCTGCAATAGCATTGCTTATTGAGCCTTGCTAGCAAGGGAACAGAAAATTTAAATGCTTCACAATCATCTATCTACCCCAATAATTACATAAAGCAAAAATAAAAATAAATATATTAATGTGTTTACTTGTTCTAACTGCCAGCAGGATTATTTAAATTGTAATTATAATTAGTATTGCTGCTGTAAGAATATGTTACAAATTCCGTCCATTTGTGTCACATTTTATTGTTACCCATTTTAATGCAGAAATGTTGAAATGTTTGCTTCTGGCACAGCTAGTTTCAGGGGCTGGATATCTGCCAATGATTGGCACTTGCAGTGGTTTCATGAACTGGGAGTCACAACACGGGGGGCAGGATTTTCACAATGATCCATCCGTGTTCTGCCTACTGCTGCTATTTTCAAGATGATCCCTCCATGAGCTGCCCACCACTGCTATTTTCAAAAGGATTAATTTGTGACATGCCTACTGATGCTGTTTTCGTGAGGATCATCTGTGATTTGCCAACTGCTATTTTCAAAAGGATCTGTCTGTGATCAGCCTGCAGTTATTTTCAAAAGGATCCATCTGTGATCCACCCATTGCTGCTGTTTTCAAGATGGTCCATTGATAATTTGCCTGCTGCTATTTTGAAAAGATTCTGTCCATTACCCACCTGCTGCATTTTCAAAAGGGAATTCCATCCAAGCTGTTAGGTCATCCTTTAGTCTAACTGCACTCAGATATTGTGTCCACAAACATGCAATTGTGCAAAAAATGACACAAATCTCATTTACAGCAGCTGTGTACCACAAATCAGGATTTTCTGTTGTGAATGGGCTAATCTTTTAAAAATAACAGAAAGGCAGCTCAGACACAATTGGACAGATGTAGATTCAGACTCAGCACACAGGCATGTCTGTGTCTAGCCTTTTAAAGTTCCAGCTTCGGAAATATATCTGTTTCAAAACTTCAAGGATTTCTGAAGGTATGAATAGATAACTAAGCACTTCTGTAGCTGTACATTCTGAGTAGATCAACTTACAGAATCTAAAATAATTGTTCTTACTAAAATGTAATGCCAAGGAAGGCACAACTCCAAGGGACAGTATATATCACATGTCTGGACTGCAAGAACATCTTCTGAACATCATTATATAAACAATTATAGACTAAGAAAAACAAATCATCAAAATAAGTAAGACAAAAATGTTGAATTGGCAACCAGTCTGATAGGCATATGATTAAACTGTTATTCAGGACAATTAGTGACACCCACAATAATAGACATGCTTAGGAGCATGGGGAGTACTTGGTATTTAGCCAGTATTCTACAACACACCTGATAATCACAAGTCACCAAAGGAAAACACATAGATTAGATGCCAGCTTCTGCAGAGTTCTGCTGAGTTTTGCCGAATTCTTCTGTAAACAGTACAATTCAGTAACAGTTGTCATGCAGGAAACTATGTCACACTGTGACATTGCATCTGGTCTTGATAGACATCACTGTACTTACATTGTTTAATCATTTGCTCAAACAATGAGTCTTGACTAATTCCCACAGTACTTTTTGATTTCTGCTGAACCCATTATTTTTTTTCTGCAGCCTTGCAGTATGGGAATCCCATTTACTTCTAGCCCCAGAAGATTTAATTAAACAAAAAGGTTGTCTTAAATGCATGATGGAAATAAAAAACTTAACTTGGAATCAATGTTTAGAGTAGGAGTGTGTATTAGAAATAATATAAATACTTTTTTCTTTATAGGTCATTAAGTTAAAACATTGATACAAACTTCATCTTATGTTTTCAGTGTGATTTCCATTCGCAGCCCCCACATTAATGCAGTCCGCATTTTGTTCCCAGTGGATTCAAGTTCTATTGGGTCTTTCAGAAATACATTTTGCAAATAGCAGGGCACTTATGCAGAAGGAAAAATTTGTGAGAAAATATCTAACTCAACTCTGGTTTAGGAATTTGAGCATATCATCTGTATATCAGACTGTGACTCAATTAATGAAAGTACACTGTTGTACTGTATGATACTCTGATGAGAAACTGTTGTACTGTATGATACTGTGATGAACTCTTGGCATCAAATAGGAAAATGCACCAAAATGTATATCTTCTCACCTTCTAGTACATTAGCAATTTCTTGAATATTGCCCTTGGCTTGTACTCTGTCTTCAGTTGTTAATATTTGCCTAAACATTTACAGGGTTTGAACACATTCTTATGTATAGTTTCTAAAGCTAAAAGGAAATATTTTCTTCTGTTGGTCAAAATAAAATGTACAGTGCAGTAGTTCCTGGGTTTCTTACCATAATGATTCTGATGCCAGTGCAGCTCCCTGACCCAGCAATGAGTAAGTACATCCCTATGCCACAGTTCAATAACATGAGACAATGTGTAACATGATATTTTGCACTAGCAGTGCTGTGATGTCTTTTACATAGAAACATAGAAACACAGAATTTGACAGCAGATAAGGACTGCTTGGCCCACCCAGTTTGCCCATTTCCCTACCTGATGGATAAGTTGCAGATTCTAGTTAATCAACAGCTTACTTCCTTCTGCCCCCGACTAGAGTTGCCTTATGCCTGTCCCATGCATTCTTGAATTCCTCAGGAAGGCTGTTCCATGCATCCGCAACTCTCTCTGTGAAAAAATGCTTTCTAACATTACCTGTGAGCTGTTCCCCCATCTTCAAATTGTGCCCCCTTGCTCTTGCACATCTCTTCTTCTGAAAGATACTACCCTCTTGTACCTTGTTAATTCCCTTGAGATACTTGAAAGTTTCTATCATGTCCCCCCTCTCCCTCCTTTCCTCAAGGGTATACAAGGGTAACTCTGCAACGACAGAATTCAGCAAAATGTGTTAAATGTGTCACTGTTGTAAACAAACATATACCTGTTATGATTCATGTTCAAGGGAAACTCTCTGCCACAAAAGATACATTTGTCATAAATAAGTGTAAGTCTGTTCTCAGTCAATGTAGTACCAATATTATCTGTTTTCATTTCTCAATACCAAAAATTACTTCTGCAATTCAAAAGGGAAATGCATATGACTTTTCTAATTAAATACAACTATATAGATGGTAATATGTTATTGCCATGATGAAAGGGACTGGTCCATCTTGTCCACCCTCTCTGCTTACCACATGGCAGGAACTATACCTAATTTGAGTAGGGACACATATCCAAGTTAACAGCCATAATGTTACAATACTCATGCTGTGTAACAGTTTGTTCAACTCTCCTTTGGGAATCTGTTTAGTCCTGCTTTGAAAGCCTGGGCAGGGCTGGTTTCCACAACCTCACTGGGAAGGCTATTCTACATATTAACTTCCCTTTGTGTGAAGTAAAGCTTTCTAATGTCTCCTGCTATTCTGCCCCTCCTGCTCAGATTGAGGGCATGCCTTCTAATTCTACTTATACTTACAAGTTCAAACATCTGTATACACTACAGCCATACAGTACATATTATTTAGTATTCAGAAAAGAATGTCTCTTCTCAACTTTCATTTTTCTAGACTAATTTGACTATGTCCAATTTCTCTTCATAGCTCTTGCCTCCTAAGCCCTTAATCAGTTTGGTGGCCCTGTGCTGATCTATAACAATCTCTTCATTGCCCTTTCTGTATTGCTTGCCCACACCTAGATGCAGTATTCCAGGTGTGGTTTAATTGAGGTCTTGTACAGATGGTTCTGTGTGATAATGGTGATCACGGAATAGCGATTACCGTTTGAGTGAGTGTACATCACCGGAAATGAATTTCGGTGATGTACACTCACGGTGAACTGCAAGATGGTGCCCAAGATCTACAGGTTTCTTTTTTATGCTTACCCCCCTGTCCGGTTGCTCCTCTGCCAGGTAGCCCTGTGCACAGGCACCGTGATTGAGTCACCCTTTTTGAAAGCACTCAATCGCGGTCTCCCTGTACACGGGATACCTGTACAGATGGAGGATAACCTCCTTTGACCTGCTACTTGCCACCCTTTTGGTAAATCACAGCAGTGAATTTCTTTCTTGGCTGTGGCAGGACCGAGTCTGCCTGGCTTCACCTTCTATCCACAATTACTCCTTTATAATTTTCCTCATTGTTCTGTCCATTGATGCAACATGCAGGGTTCTCCTATTACTATCCCTATCCCTATCTCCACTCTTACCCCTACCCACCCCGGCCCACTTTTAAAGTCTCCACACCACTTCTGGGCTCAGCTGCAGCACACCCATAGCAGGATTATACTGCTTCAGAATGCTTATTAATGTGCAAGGAGCTTATTGCATACCCTTGTTCTTGACCAGTCTCTTAGAAATGAATTCCGCTGCCTTATCTCCTGATATCTTTCTGGCCCAATCTGTAGCTTTGGTATCTGAGAGATTCTACCTGGGAGGTCCTGCTGCTAAGGCTACTGCCTAGTTTCCTAATCTATGTTTCAGGATTTCTGCCTTGCCTCTGCATATATCATCAGTGTTGACATGTACCATGACAGTTTCTATTACCTCTCCTGCAAAACAAATCCACTCTTGCAGTGATGTTTGCAACCCACACAACAGGTATTCAAGGGACTATGCAGTCCATATGGCTGAAGTGTTCTAGTACTCCACCCACTTCGTTAATATAAATTTTTAGAGTCCATTTTTACTACTGTTTTCCTGCTACTCTGACTTGTTGCCCTTTACAAACTCTCACGTACTGTGGGAGCTTCTAATTTGAACTATAAGCAGTAGTACCCACCACCTTGTAGTCCCCCTGGGAAGGTAGAGGAGGACTACAAGGTGGTGGGTGCTAATCATCAGCACCCACCACTTTGTAGTCCCTCTCCACCTTCCCAGACAGTATCTGGTGAAGGTTTTTGACAGCCACCAGGTGGTGGTCTCTGGTCTCGTCTCACTTCATGGTCCAATCCCTGTCTCCTCCTGCCTACCCTAACCAATTCCTCATCTCTCTAACACCTAGATCTATCTTTCTGGTCCCTCTTACCTGTGTCCCAGACCATGACACTCCCATAACTGCATCCTGAAGCACTGGTAGTTGCCCATCAAGCATGCTAACTCTGGCCTGTTGCAACCAGCTTCACAGGAAAACCCCATACTTGGCCAGAGCCATGAAAGCATACATTTCACAACCCTATAACACACTAAATTCACTGCAGTGATACCAGACTAATTTCCACTCTACCTTGTATGTAAAGAAAAAGCTGGTAGCCCCCTGGCCCACTCTGGCTCAAACCAAGCCCCATTAACCTCATGCCTGTTCAATGCTGTGACCGCTTACTGCTGGGCTGCCTCAGCATCTGGCTTATAAATTATAATATGCATCTGCTCTGTGATTTATACAAGTTTCAGCTACTTTCTTAATCTGTACTTTTCATAACTGTTTTTCCAAATAAAAAACTCTAAATAAAGTGCTGTAACATCAAATTTACAGACCACACTAAATCTAGGGGTCAAAATTGAGTGGGGGATTTGGTGGATACACATCTAACATTGAATATGTTAGAAAAAGGTCAGGAGGGAGGCAGTTTTTTTTCAATGTTCCAAAAAACTCTTTTTGCATGGGTGTGACATCATATAGGTGTATAACAGGATTTAAGATGTCATATCTGGGCTGAAAATAAATCTACCACTTCAGAAAACTGATTAAGAAAGACATCTAACCAGTTATTAAATAGAGAATAATGTAGGGGCAACAGTGTGTAACAAATTTATTTTGCATACCCGAGGTGTGCCATACCACATAAATAAACCATGAGACTGAAGGTTAAGTGTTCTATTTAGGTATCACTCACAAGGGTGTGTGAAAAATGATTTTAACTCTTCTCTATATTTCATTTTACATTATTACTGGTTTTGTGTTTCCCCATGCAGTAAAGTGCAAAATGCTTGCCATACACCTTAAAATAGCTGAGGTAGAGTTCAAGATAAACCCCAGTACACATGTACTTGTGTAATGGGGGGGAAGGTAAAAGAGATTTACACAAACTGGTTTTAGGTTGTAATTATTCCTAACCAATAATTATCATAAAATATAATCCACTATAATATGATATCACATATGATATAACTGATCATATTATTATAGCCCTGGTGTCATCCTCCAAGAGGGCTGCTACCCCTGCCTGGGTGGCCACTAACCAGGTTGACGGACCTGGGTTCCCATTTAGCTGTTACAGGGGGTTCTTTCTCAAGATTAACAAATAAATAGCATGGTGCCTCCATCCAGAGTACATTTTAAGTGGGTTTGATTTTCACAGTACAAACCACTGGAATACTGTACCAACCCACCTCCCCACACAGTCACCAACACACACAGATATCATAAACCAAAAACTCCACATTTCAGTTCTTTAGAATTACTGACTTAAGGTAATTATATGCTCACCAAATCAGGCTATTGAGTCAGAATTATTCCAAAACAGTAAACACCATATTTATCTACATGGGGAGGGTTAGGAAAGGGTAGCTGGAATGGAGGTTAAGCAAAATATTTTTGGAATTTGTATTTGCCTTGTTATTACACAATACGTTTTTGTTTTATTTATTGAGGCTTAATTTTAGTTTATATTTCCTTTACAATAAGCTTAAATAAGGTTTTACTGTGGTGTTTTTAATAGTTTTTCCTTTTTAACGTCTTTAACTCTCTTTATTGTTAGTTATGAGTTGTCTTGATGTCTACGTTCCTCTGATAGGACAACTATTTTAATTAGTATTAGTGATGTCACGATTTAATGAGTATATATTGAAGTACTTTCTTAATGAATTCAGTCTTTGAAAAAGGGTCATGGGGACCAGAAATGCGTCAGACTGTTCCTGTGTTAAATAAAATGTTTTATACTTTGCAATACTGCAGCTTCAGCCCTTGTTTTTGGTGGTTAGGGTGAGTGCCTGGTTTTGCTGTTACAAGTATTTAGATATCTGCATCAGATATTAGCATTTTAAAACAATTTCCATTTTGACCTTATCTCAAATGCTTACAGCACCAGACCTCTAA